>OW964551.2:3750000-5000000 GCA_943138885.2 Tholera decimalis | reverse complement strand
AGCACTCTGTTCATCAGAAACAGAATAGACATAGTCATCCATATAAAACTGAGTTTCCACCAATTTAGAAGCCTCGGGAAAGCGGTCGCTATGCTCACACGCCAAGTTACGCAGTGTGCGCATCGCTAAATAAGGACTAGGCTTTAGTCCAAAGGGGACGCGGTTAAAATGAAAGGTGCGAATAGGCTCATTTTTGTTGAAACGATACAAGATTCGTAAATATTTGCGGTGGTGTTCATTTACACCGATGCGTAAAAACATTTGTTTTATATCAGCTGTCATCGCGACAGGCAGCGTACGAAAATCAATTAATAACAAAAACAAGTCAGCTTGTAAATTAGGTCCGACATGCAGAATGTCATTGAGTGACAACCCCGAGTGCGTTTTGGCACTAGCGTCCAAAACCACTCGAATGCTGTCTTTGTCCGGTCTAATGACGGCGTGATACGGTATGTAGTAACCCTCTCCTGTCAATTCAGAGTCGGGTACCTCCGATAAATACCCCTGAGTTATGTAATCCGCGATAGTTTTATTATAATTCTCGCGCAGGGTCGGCACTAACGTGAATTTACGCTCGAACGCAAGTAGCCGCCGGTGAGCGACACCGCGTGAGCTGTCTAACTCGGACGGGGTGCGCGCGAAAGGCAAATCGACAAAGTATCTGCCTTCTTTAAATAAGACTGAAAATTAAAATTATTTTCACACTCTAATTCGTCCGAACTAATAAAACGTTGAGCTGGAATTTCCTCTAACTCAAAAAACTTCTGCAAAGACTCGAGTTCAATGTCGGAAAGAGCGGTAAACGAAGATGTAATGTTTGATAATGATAAATCACTATTGGAACAATCAATATCACCCATCAGTACATAACCGAAACTAAGTCAATATAACTGGGGGTGCGCGGGTGCCTGAGTCAACCCTATCTCCTAGATAAATAAAAGGAAACAGCTGTGCTCCAAGCACAATGTCGATATCTGGTACATTCCAGGTCGGGTCGGCTAGTGGTAAGTTATTTAAATATGACATGTTATTATCGTCATTTAATCTAATAAATCTAGCGAGAAGTTTATCTGTAATGCAATCGGCGACTAACGCTTGTATATAATATTTAGTGTGAGAATTAATCCGAGATTCTATGTTGAGATGAACAAAGCCGTGTATAGGTTTTGATGTCATACCAACACCCTGTAAAGATGAATTGCGTAATTTAATTATGGGTAAGTTCAAACGTTTACAACAGTCCGCAGTAATTAAATTATTTTGCGATCCGTTATCCAACAAGCATCTGATAACCACCTTATCTTTGCTGACCCTATAATATGCATATAATTGCGCGGTCGCTAACAAAATAGTTGACTCATTCGGTAAACAAGTCCTGGCCGCAGTTGTGAGTGATACGGAACTATTGGTAGCAGGCACCTGCTGCTCAAGCGATGACTCACCTTTTACTTCGGAGAAATGCAACAGAGAATGGTGTGTCTTTTTACAAATTTTACAAACGCTTCGTGATTTGCATTGAACTAATGAATGAGATAAACTTAAACAATTTATACAGCCACGTTTATTTTTAATAAATTCGAAACGAGCTTGCGGTGTACTAATATCTTTAAATCGCGGACAATCAAACAGCCGATGTTCGACGCCGTCACTATCGTACAGCACACATTTGCTTTTTGAATCCGGTTCGCTACGCGAAACAAATGAGTTTGAGCGACTATGCGCTAAACTAGACTTGGCGCGCGGTTCCGCCTGTGAACTATTAGCATGTGAGCGCTGGAGTACCTTAACATAGTCTTGCATAAATACTACAAACTCCGTATATGAAGGTAATTTTTCCCCACTCACACGGCTTTCAAACTGTTGAACAGTTTGCACGTCAACCTTTCTTAAGCCACAGTGTAATAACACGAAATCTAGTAAGTCTGGAATGTCTAACTGCTTCAAGGCAGCGACCGACGCCGAATATCGTTCCACAAATGTATTAAGACTAGCAGCATTGCCGGCGCATCCTTTAATGTCCAGTATATTATTGCGATAATGAATCTCTAGACCACGCTTATCTTGATATCTTTTAACGAGACTGTTCCACATAACGCTGTATGTTTTACCTGTGGGAACAATACCTGCAGTTAATTTTGAGGCATCATCATCAGTCATTAAGATCAGTATTTAAATGAACATTGCTGCGGAACATTTCATAAAATATGGGCCAATTTTCTGTTTTACCGTCAAATGATGGTAATTCTATGGGTGGTAATTTTATGCGACTACCTCCTTTCGGCTTTGATGTTTTGCTGCTCGAAAGTATGAGGTTACGTTTATATTTAATATGAGAATAAAGTCTTCAATAGAATTTAGACTCGAATAATCTGGAGCGGTTTCGTCAATCTCAAACTGCAAGTCATTGATCTGTTCAATTATTTCTTCAAATTTGCTGTATTGTTCACTAATTGTTTCTGACTGCACTAGGAAAGACTCATTTGAGCGCGAATCAAAGTTCGAGATGCTTCTAGAAGCATCATACAAGCGATTAACTCGCTCGAAAATCATTTGCTTTTTAGCGGTAAGCTGAGCTAATTTAGCTTCTTGCTTGCGGGTAGCCATTTTGAGGCATTAATGAAGTTATGCACCTAACGTAATGACTTGTACTTATGTATACTTAATTTTACTGGTGCCTATCTGGGCTCGAAAGGACCATCTAATGGAGGGACAGGCGTGTAAATAGCCGTGTATCTCTGCGGTTTGAGGACTTGTTAAATCTAACACCTGGATTGCGTGCTGATTCAAAATGCCTATATTTGTCTGTATAATTTTCAAGTTGGGGGTGGCGGCAGTAGACGGCGTATGGTGGCCTAACTCTAGCATGTAAAGAAAAGCGGTACCTGTTTCTTCCTTGTTCAGCCTCGAAGGTCTTCGCAGGTGGTACCACCTGTCTCTCTGCCTGGTCTTGCGTGCCGATCACCTTCGTTTGCTTGATCACAAATTACACAGACGCGGTAAAATGGGATTATTATTAAATCTCGGTAAATTCCCAATGCTTACGGGATAATACTCAGGATTATAAGGTCTTGCCGGTGGATGATGTCTTAAGATTTAAGACACGCGGTGAGACGTGTGCGTACGGCGCGAGTGCACTATGACATCTAGTTCAACATGGCCACTCATTCTTCCAAAAATGGCGGTCCCATACGCTATATCAATACATGCCTTAAACTCACCAACCAACTTAAAATTATACAGACAAATATAGGCATTTTGAATCAGCACGCAATCCAGGTGTTAGATTGTAACAAGTCCTCAAACCGCAGAGATACACGGCTATTTATACGCCTGTTCCTCCAAACCCTTTGTACCATATTGCTTGAAATTAATATGTTATTATGAGTATGAGTGAAATTAATGTGTATATGAGTAATATATTTATTAGCCTAAATGAATATCCGATAATTTATAATTATTATCATGCTAAATAAAACTGTCAAGTACTAATCTTTGTTTTATTAGACTGCTCTATAAAGATAAATTTTAGCATTTTATGCACAAGTACACTGTTTCTCCTTTCTCGATAGTGATTCTGTTTAGATAACAATTATTGCTGAGCAAAATTGGCCATCTTATAGGAAACTATCGAGAAACGCACTGTACTTGTACATAAAATGCAAAATAACGGTATCAAGTGTATAGAATGCATTGTAGTTTGAAATTCCCGCACTAGCTTCTACTCTCTAGTTTTCGTGGGCTGAACACAGATGGCGCTGGTTGGTAAGGAATTTTTTTCTCTTAAAACGTGTATGGAGTCGTTATTCTTTTATGGTAATTTGAACAAAATGTTCAATTTTATGTCATATTTTTACTGAAATATAATTTTTATTTTCACATATTCACGTATTATTTTTGGTGTGTTATTAGTGTGGACTAAAGCTGTGCTCTATTACTTCACTTTCACTGTAATTACGTTCACTTTTTTACACAAAAAAATACGAATTTTTGTTTACACTGTGGAACGGAACATGTACGTTTATTTGGACGTTCCTGTACTCATAAATACATAGAAATCTATTACAAATTTTAAAGTTGCGGAAATTCACGGCTTATGAGATATAATTTTTAAAGTTTCCATACAAATTGGAAAATAGCACGCCATTTGCAAAAAAAGTTATTTTTATATGATAAATAATATTTATGGTAATTCCAACTGTTACTAGAAGCTTTGAAGAGAGTTCGAGCGTCAAAACACCAAAAAAAATATCAGTCAACTGTTGGCTCATAAGCTCGTCCCGCCCGCTTAGTGGTGTCACTGTCATTGTACGGCCATAGAGTAAAGTAATATATGTGTACGGCAAACACACGTTTAGTGACATATAAAAATGACGATTTGCGCTATAAAACTGTCCAGGAATTACAAAGGACGATTGAAAACAACTAAAACAGTTACCTATCATCGGTAAGTAAACTTTAAGTAACTATATTGTAAAGAAACAATTAAATTAATAAAGTGCAAAGATGTAATGCCATTTGACAGCCATGTATACGGGGTTGCCTGTTAATTGAATGTAAAATTTCCCATTTGAGCGAATCATGATCCAAAAAGTATATTTCGAGATTTTAAGCCACCGCATAACTGCAGTGCTGTATAATATACTTACATTATGTATTATATGTTTAAATCCAAGGTGGCGGACATTTATTTATTTATTTATGTACACACATGACACTTACAAAAAAAAAAATACAGAAAGAACAATGGCGAAAGCTTAGCTGACTTTAATTTGAGCGTCTAAAAGTGGCTTATATACGAAAGCAGTTCTATTATTTTTCTATGTTTTTTCAAAGTATCACATTACCTAGTTAAGTCCGGATAAAAAAAATATTTTAAATGAAAAGTTATTTGATTTTTTCATTGACAATTAGTGATGCCATTTTGTATTTGTTCTGCCATTTTGTATTTATTCTGCCAAGTGACAGAAAGTGCAATATTATTGTAATAAAATCAGTTTTAGTTTGTTATTGTAACAAAAAGGAGTAAATGAATTAACAATAATGTTTATTTATAAGTGGAAGTGTTCTTTGTAGGGAGGCAAATATATATATTGTTCTGTAAAAATAAATGAATTACTTTCAATTAATGACTTAAATGTTCATGTCACAGACGCTTGCACATTGTGCCTTGTGTTGCTCTCGATTGCTTTCCGTTTTTTTAATTTTCACTTGACCTGGACATAACGTTGCACGTGCTAAGTCGCCAATTCCTCGCACTCTGGCCGCGCTTAATGATCTCTTGGATTCTAATCCAACAAGCGATCTGTTTGCGGATGGATGGATGAAGATTTTATTGGTATGTCAGATGTACTGTGAGAAGAATTCATGAAAGTGTTGTTAAAACGTTAACATACTTTTTACTTTGTTTATTTTGTATATTTTAGAATTGTCTCTTTTAATTTTAGTTACTGTCATTGGTTGTAAACATAACCGTTGTAAATAAATAAATAAATAATAAATAAATAACCTACAAAAGTTCATGACTCAATTGCTATTATTCTCGGACTTCTCGAACAAACTAATTCAGAAGTTGACGCCGAGTTAAACAAGAGATTTTTCATTTAAAGACGCAAAAATTTAATCTCAGCCAAATTAATGTATGGGTGGCTGCCATTGTTCTTTAAGTATTTGATATGGGTGTCAATTTCGGGGGTCCTTGCGTGCTGATAACTAAAGTAGTATGAATGTATTCTACGTATAATAGATAAAGTATTAAACCCTAACCAATAAAATTGTAGTTGACCTATTAAAATTATAAATACTGTGACAGCTTTAAGTGCTTCAGCCAGTGTTGTGTAAACTTGTAATTTAATACATTTTTTACAGAATACCTAAAGATCCTATTGTAAGAAGTAGGTGGATAGACATAATAAGAAAAAGCCGCGGAGAGGATCTCTGGCAACCAACTAAAACAACAGTTATTTGCTCTGATAATTTCCGTGCCAAAGACCTGTATTTTGTCAACAACCAAAGTCTTCAAAGGTTAAAAAAGGAAGCAATCCCGTGCAAGGTAATTTTTATAACTATTTTTGTTCTTAGGGTCCCATAAGCCCGGGCACGCCGCAATTGCGGCGGTAAGACCCCTCTTTGAGGAGTGGCTAGATCGGCGTCACGGCGTCCTGACCTACCGCATGACGCAGGTCCTCACCGGACACGGAAGTTTCGGGAGGTACCTGTGTCTGATGGGAAAGGAAGAGACGCCTGGGTGTCACCACTGCGAGGGTCGCCCTGAGGACACAGTCGAGCATACGGTGCAGGACTGCCCAGCTTGGGCAGAGCACCGACGTGTCATCACGGCGGCGATAGGCGGAGACCTCTCGCGCCCGGCATTGGTCGAGGCCATGCTGCGGGGTGAGAGGGAGCGGGAAGCGGTCGCCTCCTTCTGCGAAGCAGTCATGCTTCCGAAGGAGGAGGCGGGCCGCGTGAGGGAGAGGATGGCGTCCTCCCTCCAGCCCAGCCGCAGTGGTAGACGCCCACTGCGTCGGACGTCGGCCGACGATCTCCGGCCACCGTAGGCGCGGACATGCGGACAGCGCGTAAAGGGCAACTCGCTGTCCGACCATGGACCATGCCCGGGTCGACGGCGCGTTGTGTTCCACGCGCGCCTCAAAGAGCGTCAGCAACATGACGATGCCCCCCTGCAGAGGGCCGAAGCCTGCCGGGGTCGTGGGACTTATCCCATTACCGTGGCCCCGGTACGTAAAGGGTTATTGAAGGAACACCGTGGATTTTAGTCAGTAAGAGTCTGACAGTCCCTCCCACCCTGCCCGGGGTGGGAGGACTTATTTGATAATTTTACCACGATAAAAAAGGGTCCCATAAGCCAAGGGTGCCAACGAGACCATATTACTAAACTTCTGCAACCGTCTGTCCTTTTGTCCTTGTTGTATCTTTCGAACCATAATAGGTAAAAATACCTATCATGTGCAAGTTTGTCTCGCACTTGGCCGATTTTTATATTTTTTTTTTTATATTTTACAGGCATTGTTCTTAACGTCATTAGAAACAGATGATGATGAAAGTGACGGCTTACTTGAAGAAACAGGAAAAATAAGCGATTGTGTAACAAATGTTTTAGATGATGCGGTAAGTTTTATTTTTTACTATGATTAATTTAAGGAAGATTTTAGTGTAGGTACTCTGATAACAATACTATGACGTAAAATATATAAACTTTGTTTTATTTTCAGAAAATGTCGGGATCCAATGAAGAGGGATCTTTTTGTGTTATAAAAGATAACCATTATGCGTCTTCTTTCGGTATGGCAACTTCTGGCAATATGTCTAGCAATATAACAGGAATAGAATCTGGCAGTACTAGTGGTCATATTCCTGGGCAAGCAACTAGTAGTAAAATCGGAGATGGAGGGATAAAAGAAAATGAAAGCGATATAATTGCAGATTTTTCTGATCTTGAATTCATTTTTGATACACCAAAAAAAACTAAATTGCGTCGAGATTTACGAAGAAGAATACGACTACAAAAAAAAACATACTCTAAAGATTCAATCCTTAATACATAAAAACCTACGACTTAAAAAGAAAATAGATTCTTTTAAAGAAATCATTGAAACGCTAAAAAAGGGAGATATATCGACAACGACACTCATAACATTTTAAGTGATAATGTGTTTGCTGCGGATATATATTCCAGTATGAAGAAAAAGCTAAAAGGGTCCAAGAGACCGGTTAAAAAGTATGCTCCAGAATTTAGAAAATTTTGTTTAACATTACACTTTTTATCTCCAAAGGCGTATAGCTACGTTAGAAGTAAATTTGAGACTTGCCTCCCACACCCAAAAACTTTATCCAAATGGTATTGAAATATTGATGGCTCCCCGGGTTTGACAGAAGATGCTTTTAAAATGTTAAAAGTGAAAAGAAATGAATCAGACAAGAATATGATTTGGGCATTGATCGCCGATGAAATGGCAATAAGACAACAAACATGTTTTAATCGAAAGACTTTGCGAGATGAAGGTCTTGTTGATATTGGGAGTGGACCCGCTGACAACATGAATGTTAAGGTATCAGAAGCATATGTATTGTTACTTGTCTTACTAAACGAGCCTTGGAAATTACCGGTGGCTTATTTTTTAATACATGGCATGACAAGGGAACAAAAAGCCAATATTATCAAAACAATACTATATAAATGCCATGAAGTAGGCACTGACGTCGTGTCACTGACGTTTGATGGCCACAGATCTAATTTATCAGCGATGAAAGTGTTGGGTTGCAAATACAAAAACCCCAAAGAGCTGAAGACAACATTTGCATTCTTAAGCTGGGTATCCATTTGAGGCAGCTTCGGGCCGAGCGGCTGCCTCAACCCGAGGCAGATCTAGTGGAGACCGTGCCGCGAGTCGAGGCTTGCCGCGACTTTAACCAAACGAGGCGGCCACGCAGCGAGCCAAATCGTGTCGGTAAATGGCCATGCTCAAAGATACCCAGTGTGAGGCGTGCGTTCAGTGGAGACGAACGTACGTGTGCTCGGCACGCGGCAAAATGGATAATGAGAAATGTATCGAATGAATTAAGTTATATGAAAACCACCGACATTTGTGGGATCCAACTTCACCGCATCATTATAATACAATAAAACAATTGAAAGAAGATTCTTGGAAAATAATAAGCAAGGAAATGAAACTACCCATTTCTGAAGTAAAAAAAAATTACTTCGTTTTGTGGATCTTCTCGGAGGGAAAAATCTCGACATGGGATCAGGTAAAAATTCATTGGTTTTTGAAAATTAGTTGTATATTTCTTGTCATTTATTTTATACTCATTTTACTCACGTGTGTAGTGTACCTCTAAAAATGATTTTTATTCTAGGTCGTAATGAGGTGTATATATCGAAATGGTTCGCTTATGAGCACTTTTACTTCTTGGCTGACGAGTTCTCTCCCCGTGAGACTCAAAAGTCAATGTCTATCGACACATCTTCGCCTTCTGCAGCAAGAGACACAACAAATTCAGAACCATCGCCTTCTGTAAGTATCTGGGGTCAGTAAGCTTTGGGCTAAAGGCGGAAACATATTTACGTGTCGTAGCGTGTCGTGGCGTGCTCTGGCGTTATTTCTTTCATTTCTGAACAGAACCTCGCAGTGTTTAAACGTACATAATGTTTTCTTCTGATTCGGATAGTGATTAGTGCTAATTAAATTTTATATTTAATATCTATGTTGCCATGTTATTTGTCCATTTGTAACGAAATGTGTAGCCAAGTGTGACCGAATTGCTTTTGCGTCATTTATTCTTCAGATTATATTAACCAGAATGATGGTGTTGTTATTTATATTAAGTCGGAAATTAAGCATTTTGTAAGTAAACCCCTACTCCTAGATGCCAATTGTCTTGTTTTACAGCATGACGACGAATATGCTGTCGTGGTGGTATATAGATCACCATCATGTCGAAATATCAGCACATTCTCTGACAGCCTGGACACATGCCTGACCTCACTTAAGTTAGTGAAATCCGTAATTTTAATAGGTGACATTAATATTAATATCGCTCAAGACAGCAATGACCCAAACTGTAATAATTATTTAGATCAGTTGGCACTCCACGGTTTACTTCCTGCCCATAGTTTTCCCACTCGTAATGCTAGTTGTCTAGATCACGTGATGCTTAGATCTGACAGATTTTCTGCTACTTATGTACTTGACTCATATATAACTGACCATGCGCCTCTTATTTTTTGTCTTGATTGCAAAGTAAAAAGAAATACGTCTAAGACTTCTCTTCTCAAAATTGATTACCCGTCTTTGATTCGAAAACTGTCTGATACCGACTTTAGTTCTGTTTATTTGGCTACAGATGCTAATGTTGCGGCTACCAACTTAATTAATATTATTACGGAGGCAATTTCTTTGCACTCAATACAAGTAACAATTCCTCATCGCAAGCAAATCATTAAGCCATGGTTAACTCCGGGACTAGTGCGATGCATCAGACATAGAGATAGATTGCATATGGCTGCTAACCAAAATCAAGATAATGCAATAATGAAGGTGACGTATACTAGATACCGCAATTTTTGCAATAATCTCTTAAAAAAATTAAAAACTGAGTATGAAAAATCCGAATTCCTCAAAAATAAAAACAATCCCAAGGGTATGTGGAACACCATAAATAAAATTACCTACCTTAAACAAAAGTCACCCACTCCCAGTGAGTTGCTAACACTGAATCAAGATCCACAGGTGTCAGTCAACTCCGTTAACGACTATTTTGCAGGAATCGGGGTGACTCTTGCTAATGCGATACTAAAAACGCGCGACAAAAATTGGCATGATATACAACAAACATCTAGCCAGTTTCAATCACCAAGAGACTCTATGGTACTCTTTGACGCTGACTTTTTGGAGATAGAAACAATCATTTCTAGTAGTAGTAGATAGTATACCTACACTAGTGATAAAAAATGCGAAGAGTAGCCTTGTTGGTCCCATTACCCATATGTGCAACTTATGTTTAGCTACTGGTGTATTTCCGAATCTCTTAAAGAATGCACTTGTACATCCTATTTATAAGACTGGAGACAGAGGCAGTGTTGGAAATTATAGACCAATATCTGTGTTAACTGCTATTTCTAAAATTTTAGAAAAACTCCTTAATTGTCGTCTTGTAAATTATATGAAGCATAATAACATTATTGCAAGAAACCAATTCGGCTTCATGAAGGGCAAATCCACAGAAGATGCAACTTTGCTACTTACGGAGACTATCGCTAAAAATCTAGATGCCAATCAGAAGGTTATAGGTGTGTTTCTAGATATGTCTAAAGCTTTCGATACTGTATCTGTTCCCATTCTACTTAAGAAAATGGAGTCAATTGGTATTCGTAGAGTTGTGCTTGATATTTTCCGTTCTTACTTAACAAATCGAACTCAGTGCGTTAGGATAGAAAAATATACAAGTAAACCGTTACCTTTATCATTTGGTGTACCGCAAGGTAGCGTCCTCGGACCCACTATCTTTCTCCTCTATATCAATAGCTTGTGTGAAAAGTCACTACCAAACTGTGAAATTATTACGTACGCTGATGACACTGCATTGATTGTGCATGGAAATGACTGGGAAGAGGTTAAACACTACACAGAGCTTGCGCTAAAGGAGATCATGACATGGCTTGATGATAATCTCCTGACCCTGAACGTAGACAAATCAAAACTTATAACATTTTCCCATCGAATTTACACCCAACCACCCTCAGAATTTGTTGTTACTGCACACTCGTGTCAGTCACAAGTCAACTGTTGCCAAAATCTGACACGTGCTAGCAATATCAAATATCTAGGTCTCATTATTGCTAGCTCTCTAAATTGGTCAGCGCATATAAGACAGTTAATCGCCCGCTCCCGTAAGTTAATTCCAATTTTCAGGAAACTAAGAAATTCTGCCGACTATAGAACTCTCCTATGTATTTATTATGCACTTGCTCAAAGTCTATTGCGTTATTGTATTGTAGTTTGGGGTGGGATTGGCAAGACTACTCTTCTTCGACTAGAACGTGCTCAAAGGGCAATACTTAAGGTCATACTTGGCCGCCCTCGAAGGTATAGCACTGTTTCCTTATACAGTGAGTGCCCTGTACTTACTATTAGACAAATGTTTATACAATCAACTATACTACGTAAGCATAAAAACTTGTACTTTACCCCTATATTAAAGCGTAACAAAACAAGAATTTGTCCAGTAACACCTCACAGAACCACACTTGCTAGACGACAATATTATGTAATAAGCAGTAACATATACAATGTAGCAAATCGCATAAATAATGTATATGCACTAACAATCAATAAATGCAAGACTGTAACACGCAAGTGGCTTCAACGATTGGACTATACTGAAACTGAAAAGGTTATAAATAGCTTTAGTTGATTACTTATATACCAAGTACTCTCTTACCTACCAAACAACTCATTAACACTCACGCATATAACTACTTTCTCACTCACTCGCTCAACTCATTACTCACTTACACACAGCTCATTACTCACTTACACACTACACTTGCACTACTATAACGTAAATTCACACAGACATCTTCTCATTTGCTCTTGGTAATGCACTACTTATTTTATATTATATTAAATCAAAACACTTACTTACCTTATTTTTTTAATTTTATCTGTCATTAAATCATATCTTGTTTGTTTATAGGATTAAAATCAAATATGTATTTACCTACAAATTTAGAGTGCCAAAACGATGAATTTTGTGATTTTTACCAGGGTGGAAGGCGCTGTCGACTGTAACACAGTTAATACTAGTACAGTCGTCAACGTGATCTCTTACTATGTACCTAAATTCATTGCCTTGAGTATTTAGATTAAGAGAAATTTGTACATTGAGATAAAAAATAAAATTTTATGAATTTTTATGAATTTTTTTATTTGCAGACCTTCGAGGAATTGCATGTAAAGGCACAAAAGAAGTCAATCTGGTTCGTTCCTCCACGACCCTTTTACGAAGTTTCCGTCCCCGAGTCCAAACTTCCTGGTGGTGTATAAATATTTGCCCTTGTTTTTCGTAAAAGTTATGCAAATAAACAGTAGCCAGTACCACTTTCGTAGCAATTTCTGGTTCCAATAAAATTGGTTTTCTTAACACTCTAAATACAGAACTCATGATGCCAAAAGCATTTTCTACTACCCTTCGATAGACGGTGATTGAATATTCTTTCCGGAAAACCATTGTCTGGGGTTCCTTCAAACGGTTTCATAGTATAATTGTTTAAAGCAAATGTCTTGTCAGCTAATATAATATAGGGCACTTTAATCAAATATGGTGTCTATAATATATAGGATGCTGGTAACTTTAATTCATTATTTTCAAATGATTTGTACAATGCACTGTTTTAAAGACTCCACCATCGGATATGCGTCCTTGACATCCAACGTCTACATACATAAAACTATAATTAGCATCCACCAAGCTAAGCAATACGATGCTGGGATTTTTTTTTTATAATTTATGTATTCTCCGTGACTATTAATTGGTGATTGAAGAATAATATGTTTGCCATCGAGGGCCCCCACACAATGAGGAAAATGCCACTGGTTTTCAAAATCTTGTGCTACTTTTGACCATTCTTCTTCTGATGATGGTATCTGAAAATTATGTCACATATTTTACTATTAGGCTATCGTACTGCTAAAACATTATTTGATGATTTTAATTTTAATTTACAGAATGAAGAATTATTCGAAGAAAATGAATCGATGCGTGAAACTTCTTCCAAGCGATCATCTTTGCCCCGCGATGATCAACAACAGACGCAGACCGAAACTTCAAGATCAAATAAAAGAAAAATGACTTTAGCACACGTTAAAAAAGCTATAATGGATATCTTATTTCAAACTGGTACCGGGATGTTACCAGGTACATGACAACAAGGATACTACACGCAACAATACGTCCAAACTTCTGCGAATGTACAAAATTCCCAACAATATGGGCAAACTTCTGTGAACTCACAAGATTCTACTGGAAATACTGAATAATTTACTACTCTGTCATTATTGTAACTTTGTACTTTACTAAAATTTTGATTAATAAAGCATTTTTAACATACCTGAACATATTCTTTGAGCACTTTTACCAAGGCATCACATGTTTCGCGAACAATTTTTGAAATAGATTGCTTTGACACTCTAAAAAGGTATTGCAAACTAACAAACGAATCACCACTTGCTAAAAACCTCAGGGTAATGGCAAGTCGTTCTTTTGTTGTGATTGCTTTGCGAAACGATGTATCTTTTTTTCCAATTATTGGTTCAAGCTTGATACATAGATCTTCAAAGGTTTCAGAGTTCATTCTGGTAAAATTTTTAATAGTTTCTTCTACGCCTTCAAAGGTCATATCTGACAACAATTGTTTTGCATGAACATTTCGCTGACGATATATTGCCTTAATCCACCATCGATGTTCCCGTTTCTTTTGTTGCTTCCTTTTGTAGTGACTAATTACTACTAATGCTGCAGCGACTTTACGTGCGTCAACCATGGTGGTTAATGAGGAATTGAGAAAATCGTGGCTCGGGTTGAGGCTTGCCGCTCGATACGATATTATGTGTGCTCAAGTGGAGACGCATGTACTTTCCGCAGCCCGCGGCACGCTCAGAATGAGGAAGCTCGCCACGAGGCTGCGCAAATGGATACCCAGCTTTAGACTTCTGCCATATGTTAAAATTAATCAGAAATCATTTTAAGTCAAAAGAACTTTCTATACAAATTTCTATACAAAGATGATGAAATTAAATGCGTATATGTAAAAAATCTGGCCGAATTGCAAGAAGAAACTGGTTTGCATCTTGCTAACCGCCTTACATAAAACATATTCAATTCAGAAACTCCATAATGAACGTTAAGTTAGCAACCCAGCTTCTTAGCAGAAGTGTTCCTGTAGCAATTGAATTTTGTAGACAAGAGCTAAAGCTGACCGACTTTTTGGAAAGCGGAGCAACAGAAAAATTCATAATGATTATGAATAATATTTTTGATACATTCAATTCCAGGAACTTACAGGCACACAGTTACAAGCATCCATTATTTCCCGGCAATAAAAATGAAGTGTTTGCAATGTTAGAAGACGCGAAAGATTTAATTTTGAATCTAAGCCTAAAATTATCCAGAAAAAGAACATTTATGGAACATCAAACAACAAAGAAACTGATATTGAAAAGCTATGAACCAGTTCTAAAATCACAATCATTTACTGGATTTCTTGGCGTTCTGATATGCATAAATAGCTTGAAATTTTTGTATGATTCTTTAATAGAATCGAACAAATAGAAATATTTAACCACGTATCGCATCGGTCAAGACCATATAGAATTATTTTTTGGTGCGATACGGATGCATGGTGGCTATAATGATAACCCAAATGCTCGCCAATTAAAAGGCATTTACAGGAAATTACTTTGCCATATGGAACTTAAATCTGCTTCGTCAGGAAACTGTGTACCACTGGAAAACATAAGTATTCTAATGTGTTCTTCATCCCTTAAATGCATCCATGCGACAGTTCCATCGTTGAGGAAAGATGACGACGACGAGGACGAGAGTGAAAATATCGCAAAATATTGATGAACATTAAGACAGTCGGCTATTAGATGATTCGCAATTATCTGAATAAACACAACAAATTGTTGGATACATAGCAGGTTTTGTTGTTAGATGTTTACGTAAACAGTTAAAATGTGTCGCTTGCATTGAAAATCTCATGTCAAATGAACCGTTGCAATACCATAAATTGGTTAATATGCGAGATGAAGATGGACTTATTTACGCCTCTCACGATGTGTGTATGTAAGACAGCTGAAAATGTTATAAAAAAGATTAAACAAGAGTTCATAATGACGCCCATTAATTATCCAAAAATAGTATCAACTGTAATGAAACAATTTGTTGAAGATACTAATTATTTTGAAGTGAATAGTGATCACGTCTGCGGTCTTCTGCATCAAGTTAATTTGATAAGACTAGTTGTGGAAAAATATTTGGATTTAAGATATTACTATTTATAAAACAAAATTGGATAATATCAAGCGATTAACAATATTCAAAAAATTGTAGACTGTTCGGACCATGTATCCGAATTTCGAGTTCGAGTTAAAGAGTTAGCCTCAATCAAAAGATCATTTTTTCAAGTTCAAGCGAAAATTGAAAAGTTATCAGCAAAGAATGAGACATTTAACCGCGATGATAATCCGTGAAGTAAAGTAAAAGTAAAGCCGTGAGAAATCAATTCGATTCTTTGTACTTTAAGGTCCAAGTTGCCTTAGACACGTTTAAGGAGGAGCGTAAACAAAGCGTTACGTCCGTCTGCGGCGAATTTACTGGGTTGTCACACGCGAGCAGCTGCTGCGCTCAACAATCAACGCAATCGCATATTCGTTTACCGCGCTTATCGCTTCAAACATTCATTGGGGTTTAACTGATTGGAATGCTTTTTACGATTTATTTAAATCACTTGTACATGACAACGTCACCTTAATAAATGTCGAACGCTTCCTGGTAACGCCATCTCATTTTGAAATTTGGTTAAATAGTTTGTTCCCACATTTTGACGTTTACTGTCAGAACGGACGACCATTCCCTCTCCCTACCCCAAAAAAGCATGTCTGCCACGAATCTATGGCAAGCAATGACACCGCAATGACAGAACGGGTTAAGTACGCCTCTCCACGCGGACGTATTGTCGATGTCTTACCGTACTCCGCCGTCCGTGTGTTATACCGCTAAAACTCCGCTTATTTATCTATATAAATCGTGATTGAACTAAGATGAACCGCCCGCGGGTGTGATTGAGTGGTTTGGTGCATTCTGATATCAACACGTCGTGTACTTCGAAGCTCGAAGCAGGCAGGCGCCAGCAGGCGCCATCTTGAAGACTTCAGGTAAGACGTGCTTTTCCCTCATAATCCCTGAAACTCGGTCGCCCGTTCATCATCCTGTTCTTTCTAGGCGAAACCAGCCATCCTCAAAATACAGTCCACTTAAAATCAAACATTTTCAATTCGCCTACATAATTTGGTACTTCTCCGTACCATTTTTTTGGTCCTCTACGAGCCGGATCCATTGCTTGATCCTATTCAAGTGGATTCATAGCTCGACCCCGCAAGAGAAGGATTCATAATCCATATTCTCTATATACCGCGTAGGTACATTATAAAAGTACCTACCTAGGAAGTTATAGCACCTAGCTATACGCCTTAGTCCATATCCATACCCATTACGTGGTTAAATCTCGCCCCCCTGTAGGTAATATACTTAAAGTAGCTACCTACATTCCTAAATATCATTATACAAACTATCATAGTTGCCTTGTAAATTCCATATTTCAAGCATCTTTTAGTTCTACCGCCAATTATAATTATCATAGTTCTTGCCTATAGTTGCAAAACTTCTGAATAATTCCGAATAATTCCGGAATACTTCGGGGAAAGTTTCTTTAAATGGGAATTATTCAAAATGATAAATTCATTTTGAATAATTCTGATTTAAAGAAACTTTTAATTATTTATTAAGATTTCAACTTTTTTTGCTGAAAAATCGTATTTTGCATCGATCGTCGATCTCTGTGCGCCGGCCGCTGCCGCCGCGCTGGCACCGCGACGCGCGCACCCGACTGCCACCGGCCACGAGTCGTGCGTGCCAGGCGATGGCGGTGCGAGGTGCGGTAAGAGGGAGGGGATGCACTCCCCGGAGAAGTTTTCACCCGCGCGAGAAAGATTCGTACCCCGCAATCGAATGTTTCCGAATATTTCGCCCGAATAATTCAATGGGAATAAATGTGTTTGCTTGTTGTGTGGTGGGTGAGTTAATTATTGTTCACTGCGAGAGTACGTATGTACGCTACGAGAGTAAAATATAAATGTTTATTTTATTATAAATGGGATTGATTAAGTATATGTTGATATTTTTATAGGTAGATTTATTAGCCTGCGATTAACAGGATTTTTATTCTTTTGTTTTTAGGTAGGTACTATCGGCCAAAGATACGCATACTCACTTAAGAAAATATTTCTGCGGAAGCGGAGCTAGTGACAAACCACATCCCTTCCTGTTTTCGCCCAATTAGAAATAATATGCATTTTGTGAGTACAGGGCGTGTAACATTATATTAATACTTACTATTACGAACACTACTAAAATACGCTTCGTGCATCCTATTGGTCAAAATACATGCATTAGGCGATCGAGTTGTAAGTCGTGGAATGCGATTATATCCTTAAATGTCAGTTGTGAAAAAGGGTTACCTATGTTTTTGGTTTGTATGTAGCTCTGTACGCATCACGAGTATTCGCGAGTCGCATAGGTAGGTATTAATCATTACCTACCTACTTAACGCGTATAATAGCCCAGTCAATAAAAGCAAATAAAGGCAAACCTTGCAAGCAAACACGTTCTGATGCGGTTTTCAGAAAAGTATTTGTTCTTACCTACTTAGGAGCAGGTTTTGGTATATTAACAGACTTCAAAGGTCGATTTTCCTGTTTTTTTTTGACAGTTGAAATATTCCCAAAGTTTCGGAATATTTCAGAATACTTCCGAAGTATTCGACGGGAATGATTCGGAATGTTTCCCGCCAGCATCTATATTCTTGCCTAGCTAGGAATAACTACCGCATATACATATTTACGAATCTTATTTTAGTTGCAAAAATAGTGGGTACTTGGTCATTCTTAGTTAGTTTGTTCCTAACAACTTATTTACTTATACCCACACAACATGTCGAAACAAAATAAGCCGTGTATTTCGGAAGAAAAAGAGCTGACAATCTTGGAAGCTAAACGTAATGTTTTATTTGAGCGGATTCAAAATATTTACGAGCGCTCAAAAACCGCCACTTCTTCCGAAATTAGTACCGAATCATTTCTTAGTTATTGTGTAACAGTAGATAATATTCGATCAGACTTTCATAATTTGTTGGACACATATAACGATAAATTACTTTCTTTTGATCCTGATTCAAAACCGAATTACCAAGCGTACACATCCTTCGAGGATCTTTATTGCATCATCAAGCGCATACAATTACAGTTAGAGGGTAGATACTCCACGGGCGCCGCACCGGTTGTCCGAGCGCCGCCTAGACTACCTCCGATTGAACTTATGTCGTTTGATGGCGATATACGGAACTGGCCGTTATTTCATGCAAGTTTTAAATCAACGGTGCACGATAATGGCTCTCTGACAGACGCTGACAGGTTGTACTATTTAATAGGGAAGCTGTCGCCGAAAGCGCAGTCCGTATTCGCGGGTGTCACACCCAGTGCTGAGAATTATCAGGTCATATTCCAGTCACTCCTTGATAGGTATCAGGATACACGTATCCTCGCGTCTACTTACTTTGATCAGGCTTTAAACCTTAAATTGTCCGGTCCCGCGTCTGAATCGAATTTCCAGCTGTTTATAGATAACTTTGTTACCGCAGTTAATTCACTTAAAAATTTAAAATTGAAAGATCTTTCCGACTTCATATTGTTACAACTCGCTTTAAAGAAGTTCGACACTGAAACCATTCGTGCTTACGAGATGTCGGAACGTAATCATAAAATACCTACTCTAGATAGTTTTATTACCTTCATCAAAGATCAGTGCCGAATATATCATAATACGCAGCCTAGTTCATCCAGCTCGTCGAATGATGACAATAGTAGACAAAGTTCGAATAAATCGCGAAATAGTAACAATAGGTCGGTCCCTAATCCGCAGTCTTATGTAGCATGTTCGGAACCTAATAAAAATAATTCGTCTAAGTGTCTGTGCAGTAATATTGTGCACGACCACTATTTTAAATGTCCCGCTTTTAGTAATTTAAATCCGACTGCTCGTTTCAAATGTGTGAAAGACAACAAAGCTTGCGTTAATTGTTTAAGCATAAAACATAAAACAAGTGATTGTTCTAGTAAGACAAGGTGCCGCTCATGCAATCAGCGTCATCACACATTATTACATTTTGATAAAAAATCTACGCTAACGGATGAGTCACCGTCACAGCCACAAACCGCCAATACCACGGCGGCGGCCGCTTCCGCGTCTCAGCCCGAGGTGTCGCTGTGTACGACATCCATTGCGTGTGCGCGCGGTCAGCGCTCGCGCACTTGTCATGTTCAGCGCGATGCAGAGCCGCAATGTATGGCGTCCACAACGGTACTGTTAGCGACAGCGCAAGTTATTGTTTACGATGTCAATAACTCACCGCACATAATTCGTTGTTTACTAGATAGTGCTTCACAAAGTAATTTTATTACTTCTGATTGTTTTAAACGCCTCGGACTGTGGAATAACTTTAAAAATACTAACTTAGTAGTTAAGGGGATCGGTGGGTCGGAAAAATCTTGTAAGGGTTCCGTAGATGTTAGAATACATTCCCGTTTCAATAAGAATATTAATTTTAATATTTCCTCGCTTATCGTGGAACGTATTACGGACACACTGCCGAACGCTCAGGTGGACGTATCCTTACTTAAGCATCTCGAGTATTTATCGCTCGCAGACTCTGACTTCTCGCAACCGGGAAATATCGACGCTTTGCTCGGCGCATCTATCTTTCCACATTTGTTCCTACCTAACGTGATACGTAGTGAACAACATAATTTGCCACCCGCTATTGAGACGGTATTTGGATATGTGATTATGGGTACCGTACCTACGTCACATATTTCTCAATATCGTCTTGTTGTGCTGTTCTTCAAGAAAATAATATTGATTCTCTTCTCAAGCGATTTTGGGAGCTTGAAGAGATCTCCGCCCCGCCCTCGATGAGCCTTAAGGATCTCGAACTGTTCGCGACGACAGTGGTAGATATGTTGTGGCGTTACCCTTTTGTGGTGACCCGTATTCGCTAGGCGACTCGTACGCTGCGGCGCTTAGACGCTTTCATTGTTTGGAACGCAAACTGGATGCATCGATCAAGTTGCGCGGCGCCTATAATGACGTCATGCGCGACTACATAGATAAAGGTTTTTTGAGTCCGGTTGTTAACAACGAGGACAATTCTCTTCCCGCGTATTATATTCACGGCGTAGTTCGCGAAGATAAAACCTCCACGAAACTTCGCGTGGTTTTAGATGCTAGTTGCAGGACTACATCGGGTAAGTCGATCAATGACATTTTGCATGCCGGCCCTAATCTACAGGGTGACTTATTTAATATATTAATAAAATTTCGACTTTTCCAAGTTGCTCTGTCAGCTGATTGCCGCCAAATGTTTCTCAATATCGGCGTTCGTGAATCTGACCGTAGATTTCAACGGATTTATTATCGTTTTAACAAAAATGAACCTTTATCTGTGTATCAGTTTAATCGTGTTTGTTTTGGACTCAAGTCCAGTCCATATCACGCGTTACGAGTTGTCCGCCAGTTGATCGCTGATGAAGGCGACAACTTTCCCGCCGCAGCGGCTGCCGCTACTTCCGCTTTATATATGGATGACATCGCTTGTAGTGTCACATACGCTCCGCAAGCAATTTCGCTTTGTGAAGAGCTTATTCAGCTTTTCAAGCGAGGCCAGTTTGATCTTGTCAAATGGACAAGCAACTATAATCAGGTTCTCGAGCACTTACCTAATTCTCATAAGGCTTCTCCAGACATTGAGTTTGAGAGGTCTGTACCGCATAAAGTTCTCGGTTTACGTTGGTATAAATCCAGTGATAGTTTTCTGTTTGATATCGCACCACCTGATGATAAGTGCACCAAACGCACTATGCTGTCCACAGTGGCACGACTATGGGACATCATGGGTTTTGTGGCTCCCACAATTTTGTACGCCAAGCTCTTGATCAAAGAACTTTGGTTATCAAAGTGTGAGTGGGATGACGCACCTCCCGACCATATTGTCGCCGCTTGGAAACAATTTTGCATTGAGCTTTCCGCGCTCAATCAAATAACTATACCGCGGCATCTTGGGTTGGTCGATGGATGTACTATCAACTTAATAGGGTTTGCTGACGCCAGCGAACGCGCTTACGGCGGAGTCGTATATTTGCAAGTCCGCATTGGTTCTAACTACTCGGTGCAGTTAGTTTGTGCCAAGTCCAAGGTCTCGCCTGTCAAAACCATTTCGGTTGCGAGACTGGAGTTGTGCGCGGCCCTACTGCTGTCTCAGTTGCTCCGCAAGGTTCAAGACACAGTTTCGCCCCACTACCCCATCAATAAAATATACGCATTTTCTGACTCCAAGGTAGTGCTCGCCTGGATTTATTCCTCTCCTCACCGCTGGCAGACTTTTGTCGCCAATCGCGTTACTAAATTAATAGAACTTGTTCCTACTACTTGTTTTAATCACATCGCGGGCGTTGAGAATCCTGCTGATGGCCTTTCTCGTGGTGTTACTCCACTTAAACTTCTGCAACATCCTTTGTGGTACCGTGGACCTTCTTGGATTTCTCATGATCCGTCAGAGTGGCCCATACAACATTGTGACCACAGTGCAGAAGCCGAGGATGCACCCGAACGGAAATCTGTTTCTCACCCCGTGATTGTTGAGGTAGCACAATCTCCGATCTATGCACTCGCGCTGCGCATGTCGTCGTGGTCTAAGTTACTACGCGCCATCGTTTATGTCTGTAGGTTTCTTAGGCAACTACCTAATGGGGCTTCTGTTTCGAGCTCTGATCTTGAATTCGCAGAGTATAAATTATTGCGAGTTGTACAGGCTGTTCACTTTAGTAACGACATTCAAAATTTAAAAAAATAATGTATCTTGTTCTCCCGCGCTTCTTAAGCTCAAGCCGTTTCTCGATGAGCACGGCATTATACGCGTTGGCGGTCGTCTGTCAAATTCGGACGAACCATACAACTACAAGCATCCTTGCGTCTTACCGCGTCATGACCACGTTGTCGACCTTCTTGTTGATTTTTATCACAAGAAACATCTCCATGCCGGTCCAGAGTTGCTTATGTCCTTACTCAGGCATAAACATTGGGTTTTAGCTGCACGGCGAATAATTCGCCACAGAATACACAAATGTAACGCGTGTTTTAAATTTCGTCCTCGCCCGGTCTTTCCTCTCATGGCTGACCTTCCTAGCCAGCGCGTCAATCAAGTAGATAAGGCGTTCACACATATCGGTTGTGATTACGCAGGACCGCTGCAGTACACGCCAGTGCGTGGTCGTGGTGTTAAAAGCCGTAAAGCCTGGCTGTGCATTTTTACATGTTTAACGACGCGCGCCACGCACATTGAAGTTGCGACGGATTTAAGCACGGTGTCATTTCTGGCAGCCCTAAAACGATTTCTTTCGCGACGCGGCCCTATACAATGTTTGTACACGGACAACGGCACTTGTTTCGTGGGTGCAAACTCTTATTTACGCGATCTTTATAAGTTTCTTAATAAAGAATATCGTACAAGTCTACAGGAAGAACTTTCCGTAAATCACATTGATTGGAAGTTTATTCCGCCTGCTTCACCACATTTCGGTGGATGTTGGGAGAGCATGGTCAAAGTAATTAAAACGCATCTCTTCAAAATCGTAGGTCAACAGATCCTCTCTTATGAAGAGCTTTTAACTGTCCTTGCTAAAGTTGAGGCACTGGTTAACTCGCGGCCGCTCACAGCACTGAGTAGCGACCCTGCTGAACCATCCGCGTTAACTCCTGCGCATTTCTTGAACACAGCGCCATTATCGTCACTTCCCGCTCCTAAAGCAGACTCTTCTAGCTTGCTTCAGAGACATACTCTGCTCGATAATATCGTACAGTCGTTCTGGCGGCGCTGGCGGTCGGAATACCTTCACCAGCTTCAGGCTAGATCCAAATGGAATAGTCCTGCATCCCCTATACAGGAGGGTACGTTGGTTATTGTCATAAATGACAATTCTCCGCCGCTTTCATGGCCCTTAGCCATCGTTGAGAAATTGCATACATCTAAAGACGGTACAACCCGCGTTGTTACTGTAAAAACCGCGAAGGGTAGTTACGTGCGCCCTGTTGTACGTCTCTGTCCGCTACCGACTCAGTGAGATCTAGCCTGAAGTTGGATCTCCCTCTTAGTTTAGGTATTTAGTTAATAGTTTTCGCTATAATTGTTCCGCTAAAGTTAATTTAGATTAATTTAATATCATAACGCTGTTTTAGCTCGTGGATAGGTTATGCGGTAGTATACCTAACGTAGCTTATTTTATTTGTTTCCTTTTAAAGGCAACCCTTTAAAGCCGGGGGGAAATGGTAACGCCATCTCATTTTGAAATTTGGTTAAATAGTTTGTTCCCACATTTTGACGTTTACTGTCAGAACGGACGACCATTCCCTCTCCCTACCCCAAAAAAGCATGTCTGCCACGAATCTATGGCAAGCAATGACACCGCAATGACAGAACGGGTTAAGTACGCCTCTCCACGCGGACGTATTGTCGATGTCTTACCGTACTCCGCCGTCCGTGTGTTATACCGCTAAAACTCCGCTTATTTATCTATATAAATCGTGATTGAACTAAGATGAACCGCCCGCGGGTGTGATTGAGTGGTTTGGTGCATTCTGATATCAACACGTCGTGTACTTCGAAGCTCGAAGCAGGCAGGCGCCAGCAGGCGCCATCTTGAAGACTTCAGGTAAGACGTGCTTTTCCCTCATAATCCCTGAAACTCGGTCGCCCGTTCATCATCCTGTTCTTTCTAGGCGAAACCAGCCATCCTCAAAATACAGTCCACTTAAAATCAAACATTTTCAATTCGCCTACATAATTTGGTACTTCTCCGTACCACTTCCGATATTTGTTATTATCTTTAAAAGATGAACCGTATAATCTTATCAAATCTATTCCCGTTACGGATTCTAATTACGAAAATGCCTTACAGGTATTAATTTCACGTTATGAAAACAAGCGAATCATTTCAACAAAACATTTTGACAACATTTTTGACTGTGAGTCGGTTAACGAGAAAAATGTTGAATCAAGTTTACGTAATTTGATAAATTGTTATCACGAGAATATTACTGCTTTGAAAGCATTAGGTTTACCAGTTGCTGACTGGAGTTTCGTACTATTAAATATTTTGCTACGAAAAATTACCCCTAATATTCGTAGGCGTTTTGAATTGTCATTAGAAACTTCATGTAAAATTCCTGACGTGACTGAATTCCTCGATAAGGAATTGGCGGCATCTGAAGTGATGACCGCATCCGCGGGTACTGTAAGTACATCCGCGGGGCCTGGGCAGCGCGCGGCGCCCGCTCGCACTGCTGCTGGCGGAATGGCCGGCTCGGCCCGGTCAGCTGCGGTGACGTCATCGCGCCATGCTATAGCGGGAAAGCGTGCGATGTCGCTTACTCACGCGCACTCTGACGTGCAACACAATGCACCGCGTGCTATGAGTGTACATGCAACAACTTCGGTGGATGACTTAAATAAAGTTAAATGCGCGTATTGTAAGGACAATTCACATCCTTTATATAAATGTGAGAAGTTCCATACACTCACTTCAAAGGAACGAAAACTTTTCGTGGAACAAAATAAACTTTGTACCAATTGTTTATTTTCTGGTCATGAGCAAAGGGACTGCAAGTTGCGCCATACTTGCCGCATCTGCACTCAAAGGCACCATTCTTTACTACATGTTGATGCGCCTACTTCAAACGTCTTGCTGGCTACGGAGTCATCTTCTTCCCCTGAGTTGCGCTCAGTAGCGGAAACTTTCACGCCCCCTCCATTACATGGAGCTACGGGGCATCCTTCGAGTCAGAACTGTACAGTCTTACTCACGACTGCGCTTGTAAATGTACGACCCTTGAACCAAGGGCCTTACACGCCGAGGCCCGTTCGCACTCTTGTGGATCAAGGTGCGCAGACTACGCTCATTTCTGAGTCGTGCGTCCAACGTCTCGGCCTGCCGCGGTACTCCGCGCTGGCAGGCACCACTCTCACCGGTATTGGTGGTGAAGTCCAACCACGTGGTTACGTGTTGTGCGAGGTCACACCTCACAACAAACCCGAACCGAAGCTTCACATCGAAGCTTTTACCCTACCTAACCTGACAAGCTACACTGCTAATATTCCTAAATCAATTGGGAATATTCAGAAGTTTCAACACCTACAAAATCTTGATCTAGCAGACCCAGAATTACGCTCAACGCGGCCTGTTGAACTACTACTGGGATCTGACTATCTGGATAGCATACTGCTACTGGATAACATCAAGGGTCCACCGGGCACACCCGTGGCCATCAACAGCATTTTTGTTTATCTGATAGGTGGTAGAATTTCATATGAAAGTATGAAACGACTGAGTGTCAACTCGACTACTTGTCTACTTGACATGAAACTTCAAAGGTTCTGGGAGTTGGAATCCATAGCAGAACATCCACATCTTACAAAAGATGAATTACGCTGTGAGTCGATCTTCGTCGATACTCACACACGAGATGCAAATGGAAAATATATAGTTTCTCTACCCTTCAAGGAGAATGCTACGCCCTTGGGCGATTCTCGTGCTATAGCTCTCTCGCGTTTAACTAAACTAGAGGCAGGCCTGTCTCGCGACCCTGCCTTACGAGAGAATTATAACAAAGGTATCCAAGAATATTTAGACTTGGGACATATGGAGCCAGTGACGGACTCTGCCAGTCCGGGCACTCCCCCCTACTATCTACCCCACCACGTTGTGGTGAAGAGTTCCGCAACCACTACGAAATATCGTATTGTGTACGACGTTATAGTGTTAGTATAGTGTTAGTATAGTAAGGTTACATTATAAAAAGGAATGATATTTTCAATAGAGGAAGTGTATGTAACCAAATTTAAGATGCAACAACGAAGTTAAAATTAATTTTGGTGTAAACGTCTACCGCAATTACCTTATTAAACGGAATGAATCGTTTGGGCCAATTCCAGTTAATACTCGTATTTTTCATTTTCATTTCGGTTCGTAGAGCATTATTTTTGTCAAATTTGATTCATGAAAAATATTGGCGCATCCACTATGCGCCATGCGTGGATAAAATATCAGCATTTAACGCAAGTAAAGTAGGTAGAAATTAATTGATTTAAACTACATTTTACTGATATTTTTGGCTGCATACTTAGGCTACCACTACCACTGACTGAAAGTCGGCTATATTAGGCTACTTAAGCTGTGAAAAACGGGCGTCATCGGTCCCCGAGTTGTTGGCAACACTGCCGCTTAGTGGTTTTTAGTCGTGATTTATTTACGTCACCGATTACTTGTGCATCGTGCGTGACCTAATTTCTTGCGAACTTTCTGACCTACTTTACTTTCCTATTTTCTAAGATTAATTTGTGTTAATATTTTTGTTTTGTTTGTTTAGTGTAAATACTTACCAAGTAGTGTGTAGTTAGTTAATAGCTTGTAAAGCCCGATTTACACTTCAATAAGTACAGTAGCGAGTTAAATAGTAAGTTGTTGATTAAGTTGAGTTAAATAGATCGCGATCCTATTTTTCGGCGAGTTCAGTGCAAAGTAGCCCCCTCTCTTGCATCTCCCGCACCCCTCCAACTTAACTGGCTGGCACGTAGACGGGCGAGTTTAGTAGAGTCCATAAATTTGTAGGTTGCGGCCGCGAACACGTGTTATTTTCTTTTCTTCTTCTCGGGCAACTTATGACTACTCACTCGCCTACGTTTGGACGCTACTTACAACTACTACTTATTACTTAACTGTCTGAGTTCTTAACTGACTACTGTACTTATTGAAGTGTAGTGTGTAAGTGTGTATCGGGCTTAAATATGGTACCGAAACGAAGTGTAGCCTGGGACCATTTCGTAGATTAAGGACAATATACAGCAGAGTGCAAAATGTGCAAAACCAAAATTTCTTTTATATCGGGTGTATCAAATTTGACAAAACATGTTCAAAGAAAACACCTTGCCGTTAATTTAGTGCCACGAGAAGAAGTACAACAACAGCATCTTGCGCAAAATTCTGTTCGTCAAGAAGAGATCAGTTCGCAGCAAGCGCCACCGCTTCAGCCGTCAACTTCACAATTTATACAGACAACGAGAGCAAGTACAAGGACTGTTTCGGCTATTTCGGCATTTCTTCGCCGTGATTGTAGCAGATTAAAAAAGTACATAGACGACCGAATAATGCATTTATTTATATGGCATATGCAGCCCTTAACTATCGTCGAAGATAAAGGGTTTCGCGAACTCCTTCAGTTTGCATTTCCAAATTACGTCATACCGTCGCGGAAGTATTTTGCAAATAATTTACTTCCAACACTGTACGAAGCAGTCAAAATAACAACAAAAGCGTCCGTAAACGAAAGTGCTACGACGATTTGTTTAACAACGGATCTCTGGACATCCAGAAATAATTACTCGTACTTAGCAATTACGGGTCATTATATTGACCAAAATTTATGCTACAATCAGTACTCCTGGAATGCAAGGTACTAGAAAAAAGCCACACAGGCATAAATTTAGCAGAAGAGTTGCAGAATGTCGTCCAAGAATGGAAAGTGGCTGATAAAGTCCTGCTAGTGGTGTCGGATAACGGTGCCTACATCAAAAATTCTGTAACAATTCTACAATGGAAGCACTTTGGCTGCTACGCCCATACTCTAAATCTCGCTGTGCAAAAATCATTAGGCTAGGCGATTGTTTCACATTTTAAACGAAATAATAGAGTGTGGGACAAATTAAAAAAATACCAAGAGCAGGCAAACAAAACCGTCAAACGACCGATTCAAGATGTGGTGACCCGATGGAACTCAACATTTTATATGCTGCAGAGGTTCGTGGAGCTGAAGGATAAAATAAAATGTGCGATAAGTAATTTAGATTCTTCGGGCATCATATCTCTAACGAGCTATGAATGGGACGTCTGCGAAGCTTTAATAGTGGTACTGGAGCCGTGCGAAGAGGTCACGAGGGAAATGAGTGGCCAAATATACGTGACTGGTAGTTCAGTGCTGCCTATTACGGTCGGTCTCACCAGCGCACTCTAAGAAATTGCCGATCCAGAGTATCAGCATAATAAGAATATTGAAGTTTTCCCCGATGAGGTAGAAATGTGCCGACAAGACCTGCTATCGGAAATATCATCCAGATTTGCGAATGTGGAAAATAGCAGAACATTCACAACATGCGTGTTTCTCGACCCCAGGTATAAATTATATTTTGAAAATCAAACCATTGCTGATAACGCTAAGAAACACCTCATATCATTGGTGACTGTGATGATAAACGAAGAAAACGTTTCATTGCTGGCTACGTCACACCAAGAAGAAACGGCAGCCACCAGAAAACCGAATAGCTTGATTTGGAAGCACTACAATAAAACTATACAGAATGTCCGACCAGCAGGATCAGCCAACAGCAGAGCGATTATTGAAGTGCAGCGATATTTAGACGACAACGTGATGACTCCGGACGTACATCCGTTAGAATGGTGGCGATGTAATAAAAATACATACCCTTATTTAGCTGAGCTAGCCCGGGCAAAACTGAAGCAAAATTCACTTTTTTTGGCATTTTCGAAAAAGGGGAATGTTCATTTCACCACTGAATCACACACGGAAGCTTCTTTACGCTATGAATAGCAAAGGAATACTGATAATAATTATGAGTATTTTTTTGAAAATACACATTATATGGGTTTTGCTCACCAGATGTTTTATGGCCCATAGAAATTCGTTTGCCATTGTTTTAATAAACGTTTGGCGGCCCTACCTTGACTTTTGTTAAAAATATAAGCTGTTTTTTTTTAATACGTTTTGTATAATCTGTGTTTTATTGGGGTGCCTAATACTTTGGCCAAGGCTGTATGGTTTGTCTTTGTAAGTATTTATATGTAAACGCGATTGTGCTTCTTATTTATAAGAAGTTACGGTTCAATTTCCTATGCAAGTGTTTATTCTTCCAACAGGGCTTGGATTGAATAAAAGTAGAAACTTTCGTCTCTATGTAGGTATTTATTTGTAAACGCGATTGTGCTCCTTATTCATAGGAAGTCACGGTTCAATTTCCTATGCAGATAGAAAATACTTGAAAGTATTCCGAGCCCTGGTTTTATTTAGGACCTGGTTTCTTATGATAGACTTACTTGAAAGCCCTGGTACTCGATTTTGCAAATATGACCCATGTCTAAATGAAACCCTATGGACATGAATTGATTGTCTATAGGAAAAATAAAATATGTTGTATTTCTATAACCCAGACTTAAACATACTGTCATCTTTTTGCTTATGGTTGTTTATATGAGCAAAAAGAGATAACACTAGTTTTCATCATTATCATTCTGGAAACTCTTTTCGTCGTCGTCCCCAAATTACCTATTTGCGGCAAGTTCGCCATTACCAGTGTTGCCAATTTAGCTAGAAATGACGACTTTTGCTTAAGCCTTAGCGACAAGGAAAAAGATTTGACGACAAAAATGATCTAGCAATTTAGCTGACGACTTTTCAAACTACAAGATAACACATATATGCTCAACACCTTTTGTAAAAATGCTCATTCATAATTAAATTATCTTTAACCGTGGTAAATGTGTTGGGAATCCTCATATACATTTCGGGGAATGTGCGATGGAATTACCAAATCTAATTCCACCAAGCCCGTTCCATCATCGGACTACGAGACAAACGGCGAAGCGCCATCGTTACATGGTGGACATCCCACCCATACGCACAAAACGTTTTGGGAATACCTTCATTGTGCGTACGGCTAAGGAGTGGAATTCCCTGCCGGAGTCTGTGTTTCCCGATAGCTATAATCTAGGAGTCTTTAAGTCAAGAGTGAATAGGTTACTTTTAGGTAAGCGTGCTCCATCTTCGACCACATCATCACTTACCATCAGGTGAGATGGTGGTCAAACGCGAACCTATTTTAAATAATAAAAAAAAATATTCCGTAGTTTTCGTACTTTTCCTACTATTCAGATTCTAAATTCTTTATATGTACCTAGCCTGATTTTTAATTCGTTACCCATCATAGTATGTAGTTACAAAGTGTATGAACTGTTTTGTGGTGAACAAAATTATGGATTTACCTCAGAAAAAGAAGCAGCACATTCAAAAATATCGAGAAACATGGGAGACCATTCCCGAATTCAAGGGATGGCTGAATTTACCTTATGTACACAAAAATTATAAGCCTAAAATATCATGGCAAGATCTAACAACGAGTGGTGCCCCTAAAACAAAATAAAACACTGATAAAAACCTCATTTGGCTAAATAGCTGCAGAAGATTGAAAGAAAAATGACAAATCATGTAATAAATGTGGAAAATAAAATAATACAAACAAAGAGATCACATAACAGAAAAAGTATTGGAAAAAATCATAATAAGTGTAGGTGATGACGACTGCACTGATACAGAAGAATCCTTAGAGGTTGAATTTTTGGACTCGGATTTTGAGTACGATGATTAAATAATTATCATACTTAAAACGCCTGTAGTTGATGAAAAAAATTGTTGAAGAAATTTAATAGGCTACATGTTAAGTAGGTTAAATTTATGTATATACTAATAAATAAATCTACACATTCGTTTCCTTAATCAATCCATGACAGTCAAGGCTCCGAGACACCAAACGGAGTCTTTAAAAACATTATGTGGTATTATCCCTAAATTAGAAATTAGTTCGTAAACAACTATAATATAAATTGATTGTCGTAAATACATAAAATTTCCAAGTATCAAAACATTTTTCTCCTATTATAGTCAGTAATACCACAAAGATTTTTTGAATTTGCCGCGCTTTCTCAGGTCACGCTTTCGTTAGCCAGACTCTAACCAAACGTATTTTTTTCAGTCAATCATGGTATCCAATTATAAAAGAAAAACGGACAAAGGTTCGTATTCAAAAGAAAAGTTAGTGGAGGCAACACAAGCAGTCAGAAATGGCCACCTGAGTGGTTATAAAGCTGCGCAAATTTATAATCGCATGATTATTATGGACCATGTGAAAAACAAGAGATTAAAATCTAATTCTCTTGGCAGAAGCACAGCACTTACTTTTGAAGTAGACAAAATTAGCTTCTTCAATTCATACAATGGAAAAATATGGTTTCGGCTTAACTAAAAAAGAGGTCCTTGAAATGGTTGGCCAATATTCTTTGACTTTGAAATATGTTAACCGAAATCACATTTCGACACCTTTCTTATAAATATAATATAATAATTTATAAGGGAAAAAACGTGTGGGATGAATGGACATCTCCACGTGCTTATCCCGGCACATCCTACGCTGCCACGACAAAAGGCTGGATGGAGACCAAAATCTTTGAAAAGTTTTTAAAAAAAGTATTTTTGCCAGCTGTTGGAGCTCAGCGTCCGATTCTTCTTATTTATGACGGACACGCTACTCATGTGGGATTAAACATAATCGAAGAAGCACGTAAAGCAGATATAACAATACTTAAGCTACCTCCGCATACTAGTCACATATTGCAACCACAAGATGTAGCAGTCATGAAATCATTTAAAGATCGGTGGGATCCAATGCCCGTAAAATGGCAGCGTTCGAATGTCGGAGTGAAGCTGCCAAAGAAAGAGTTTGCGAGGTTAATTGGAGTGGTTTGGGCTCAAATTGATAGCCAAGTGTTTAGAAATGGCTTCCGCAAGACTGAAATTTACCCGTTCAATTCTGAAGAAATCAAAGAAAATCTATTTCATCCGTTAAAGCTAAGGCGTTGGAAAGAATTACAAGTTCTCAAGTCCCAAGAAAGACATGAATATGATCACGATGTTCCAGAAAGACTCGTTTGTTATAATGACGAATCTTTATACGTTGCTACAACAAACGAGCCGCAACGTCTGCTTTCATTAGCCTTAAATTGCATCATAAGAGTAGTTGGTACACATTCTAATCATAGCAATCAGCATTGTTCTGCAAATTGTGAAACTAACAACCGCTTTCAGAATGATGATTTAGCGACAAAGGATGCCAAAAGTTTAAAAGAAAACCAATTTCTAGGAGAAGAATCTCATCAAAAAATGGAAGAATCTTTCCTGTCCAATAAGGATTTGAAACGAGTTGACATTAGCAATAATAAAATTCAGATATTAGAAAACAGACTAATAACCTTTGAAGAACTACTTTTAATGCAAGTTAAAGCTGGATCTAATGAAAAATGTAAGCGACAAAAAATAGCTCCTGGAGCTGAAGCTATTACACTAAATACAATAAAATTCGAAACTACATAAACTTATTAATAAAAAATAAATAAATACAATAAAAAAATCGACTCCATTATTATTCAACAGGGTCATTTTTATTATGCAACTAAAATAAAAAAGATGCCATAATACATTGTTTTGACACTAAAAAAGAAGCCATTGAAATTTGCCGTATTATACTTTGACCGTTAAGTAAAATTTTAATACAAATTAAATCCAAATCACATATTGCTTCCTATAATCAGTCATAAAAATAATAAAAACTTATCTATAAACTCTTTTACTTACCGAAAATTCGATATCCTATCCTTTTTTAGCCTTCTTTACGTAATATTATTACAATTTGTCAAAGTTTCGGCATTTTTGACGTGTGTACTTAGACACGAGTGATACGATACTTTTTGAAATGAGCGCATAATTTAGAATTAAGTACTCATTTTATGCGGAGGGTTTTGAGACGTTGAGTGTGCATATTGGGTTTTTTGTATATCAATGCATTATAAACAAAATTTTAAAGCTGAATGGTGTAAACTAAAAGAATTTTGCATGTTTCACATTGATGTATTAAAAAGAGGATGTTTTACATGTTATTTTTTTTAATAATTTAAAAAGCAAATAGTGTTTTGATTCTTGTCATAATAATGTTCTTTTTTCTTTTGAAAAATTACACGGTAGTTTACACGGTACACTTTTAGTAAATTCACCGTAATTTGGTCTAGAAACACCGTATTTTTACCCTAGCAACACGGTAACTCTCCATTTACATATGGACACAGTGGTGTGAGTCCGTCAGTGTTTATGTGTCCGTGAAAGTGAAATAACGTGTAAAGAGGAATGTGTATGATAGTTATATTTTTAGTAGATTTTCAGTGTCCTCGTAATTCTGTGATTGAAGCCATCCATGAACTTTTTTTTTCATTCACGTAAAGTGGTAGAGTAAATGGGACAGATTTTATTGATTTTATTATATATATGACTGCCAATCCTCTAGAAATGTCGCTTAGCGAGTGCCAACATTGTAATATGTATGTACTATACTGGATTTAAAAAAGAATAAAATAATTTGCACTATTCTTACCCATAAAGTCTGTGTTGGAAGAGCATCATCACGTAATTTGACTACATTCATAGTTCTGTTAAAACATTAATTTTCAAAATGCAGTGAACAAACAAAGACATATTTCCTTGCAGTGTTTATATTTTCCATACCAATTATGTTGAGCCAAGCATTTTGCCTTTCTTCAATCTTAGGCAATCTAAAAGTAATTATAAATAAATAAAATAAAATGCATTTAATTCAAGTAACGTAACTAATATAAGAAGGGTAAGGGTTAACATAATTGAAAACACACATATCAAATACTATTTTCAAAGAATAAAATAAAATGATTATATGTTCATTTTATTTATACATTTTATAACATTAATAATTTGATTTTCTTAGATAAAATTAGTGCTAAATCTATCGACACGTAAATCACCATTGCTACAACACTAATTCTCAAACAAAAAGGTTCATGTACGTTAGGCTTAATGTTACTGTCTATGTCATCTTGACAGTTCATATTAACTAATCTGTACTACACTGCTCTCTGTCTCTTCCGCTTTGTCTGTGCTGGTGAGCTCCATGTCATTTTGACTAACTAACTGTAATATTTTATTAATCTGATTTTACCAATGTTATCGACGTGAACAATTATGTTATTTATATTCTGAGTTAATATAGAATACAAATCGTTCCAAAGGATAGCCAGAGTTTCTTCTTTATTCCCGACACACGATCTCACGATGTCTGCGATCCTGGCAGCTTCCTCACCCTCATATAAAACAACAGGTTATGTGTCCAGTCTAGATTTAGCCCATGATCGTACCGTGCCACGAAGGACCAAGATTAAAGCATATGTGTGTTGGGAGGAAAACTTTTGGAACGATCCGAAGGAATGCCTACGTCTGGTGATGAGCATGCGGCTACGCCGCATGGCGCCGCGCCGTCCCCGACCAATTCTACATTGTCATCGTCGTCTGTAATTATTGGTGGTGCTGGCTCGATTGATAAACTGGATGGCCCGTCGAACTACGCCACATGGAAATTCGCCGTTCGTATGGCGCTTATTTTGGATGGTTTATGGGACCAAGTTGAGGGATCATCGACGGCGTACGATGCTGCGCGTGACCAACGAGCGCTGGCGCGCATTTGTTTATCAATCAAGTCCAATCTTTATCAGTATGTCCGCGATGCAAAAACTTGGAAAGAAGCTTGGTGCAAGCTGAAAGATATGTTTGAAAACAAAGGGCTTTACCGGCGTGTATTGTTGCTGCGTCAACTTCATAGTTTACAGTACAGCTCGTTCAACGATATGAACGGATACATTGCCGGCATGTTGACTTTAGTACAACAATTGGCGGACATAGGGAAAGTCATTGAAGATGATGGAGTGGCTGAGTTATTGTTGAGTGGATTGCCCGAAGAATATGACTCCCTGGTGTCTACACTGGAGACGGCATGTGTAGCTAGCAGCTTTAACAGTGAGCTGGTCCGTTCCCGTCTTCTTCAAAAGGCACATAGGAAAAGTGAAACTAACAGTGGAAATACTGCATTTGTTGCCAAGAAGTCACCCGTTATATGCCATTATTGTAAGCGACCAGGTCACATTCAATCAAAATGTTTCAAACTCAAGCGTGAAAAGAAGAAGAAGGTTAACTCAGAGTCTACAACAGCAACAGCATTTATTGCAAGCAGTGCTAGTGATGAGTTTTATATAGATTCATGTTCTTCCAATCATTTGTGCAAGAGTAAAGAATTAATGGTGAATATTAGAGACTCTAAATGTAAGCATAGTATTGCAGTGGCTAATAATGAAAAGCTAGTTAGTGACACACAAGGAGAAGTCTATATTCAATCAGGAAATGTGGTAAGACAATTAAAGAATGTTCTTTTTGTTCCTGAATATCCACAAATTTAATATCAGTCAGTCAGTTAGTTAAAGATGGTCTCACAGTAACTTTTAATAGAAGTGGTTGTAATGTTTTTGACAGTAATTGTAAAATCACTGGCAACTGTATTGCTCAGGGTTCATGTGTTAATGGGATTGCCTTACCTTGCCTTGATGACATGGCTGGTACAACAGAACATCCAGAAACCTATTCTCTTCTTTCTGGATGGCCATACCACAGATTACTCCTGCATCCTCACCCATTTTGCCTCATACTTTGGAAACCACAAACCCAGCTCAAAGTAACATTTTAGTGTATTCAGATAGATTAGGCACAGGTTTTGGCTCACTATTAAATAATTATTGCGATCATACCGTAGTAAGTCATTGTTACCATAACCTGCATTTCACTGAGCTCATTCATAAAATCAAACAATCAAAATTGAATGAGCAGACCACAGTCATTCTTTTATTTGGAAACAGTCTTAATGTGACAAAAAAGGACATTGTTAATGGTATTGGCACCCTCCTTAAATTAAAATTAGGCAAATTAATTTTATGTGCATTGCCTTATTCTAATAATTTGACATGTATAGAAAATGAATATATTTATAGACTTAATAATTTGATGCATATGTTAGTATGCCGTCATAGTGACCATTTATTGTATTTTGATACTAACAATTTTGTTAGAGATTTTGTTTTGATTCGGGAATATATGTATCTTCCCAAAAAAAGTCGACATTTATTGGCTACTTTGTTAGCGTACAATATACACTCATTTATTGATAATTTTACTGATCCTAGGTTAAGTGAATATTCAGTATTATCTAGGGTATCTAATAATACTGAAATTAATTATTGCATTGACAGTTTACATAACTCAACCAATTGCTTGGTTGCAAATAATTTTACTACTGAGAATTTAAATTAGAAATTTTGACAACAGAGGGAATCTCTAGCAGTAATGAACTTTTAAACTGCAAAGAGGACACAAATATAGTTTTAAAATCAATAAATACTATTAACCTGGTACATCAAAATATTCAAGGATTTTTAAACAAAGACTTAGAAGTAGAGTTTTTTCTTAATTTTAACAATATTGATATTCTTTGCCTAACTGAACATTGGCTTCAAAGCCATCAATTTATTTTCAATTATAATAATTACCAGGTTGGTAGTTCTTTCAGCAGAGTGAATGCTATACATGGTGGCTCTTTAATTTTAATAAGTAATAATCTTAAATTCAGGAACCGAATGGATATTGTGAGCCTCTCTGTTGAACGATCTATTGAAATAGCATGTATTGAATTGGAGCAGTTTATTATATTAAGTGTGTACAGACCACCTTCAGGATTGTACGATTGCTTTGAAAAAGTAATGGATGAAGTTTTGCATAAAATCTGTAACTCGAGTAAATATGTCATTGTATGTGGTGATTTTAATATTAATTTATTAGAAAATTCTAGTTTGAGCACTAACATTATTAGTTTATTCCAATCATACAATCTTGTAAACCTATTTATGGAGCCCACTAGAATAACTCCTACTAGTGCCACTTGTTTAGATAATATTTTTACGGATGTTGTACCCACTCACAAAAAAATCATTAATTTAATAGACTCTGATCATTGTGGGCAATTAATTACTTTACCAAAAAAAGTCAATAAAATGTTAAAAAAGAATATCACTGTAAATCCAAAAACTAAATATCGCCTGGAAGCATTCAAAACTAAACTCTTAAATAAAATGCCCTGTTTGTTAACTAATGAGGACCCTAATAAACATTATAATGATTTTTTCAAAATATATTGCCAACAATTCGATAACACATTTATTCCCAAAATTGCTTCAGTAAATACTAACACTTCTTTCAGTGACTGGGCCACCACTGGTATTTATAAAAGTAGAAATCGGCTTTATGAACTCTATGAGGAGCGGTCTTACACTAACTTGGCAGAATTTCATTTATATGTTAAGAACTATTCTAAATTATTTAAAAAAGTCTGTTATATTGCCAAGTCTCGCTACTTGAGTTCTAAAATTAAAAATAGTAGTAATGTAATTAAAACGACTTGGGATATTATAAAAAGCGAAACGGGAAGGTCTTGCAACCGAAATAGTGATTACACCCTCACTATTGATGATAATATAATAACATTAGATTCACAAGTCGCCACAGAATTTGAACATTTTTTCACTGACATTCCTGTATCGACAACCAAGTCGCTAAAATCATCTACCATTGCTGCAGAAACACTACTTAAAAAAAATGTTCCAGTTTGTAGTTCAGAGTTTAAATTCCAATATGTTACTTTTAATGACATCATTAAAACTTTTAATTCTTTGAATGTTAAAAAGACTGCAGACCTGTGGGGTAATTCTGTTGATGTTACTAAGTCCATTATACACATTATTGCTCCTACATTAGCTGTTATATTTAATAATTGTATTGATTGCGGTGAGTTTCCTGATTTAATGAAATATAGTAAAATAATCCCACTATTTAAATCGGGTAGTACATCTGACCCTACTAATTACAGACCTATTTCTGTACTGCCCACTTTCAGTAAAATTTTTGAGAAAATTATTTTAATGCAGATGCAAAGATATTTTAATAAACACAAATTGCTACATAATAAACAATTTGGTTTTACAAAGGGTCGTTCAACAACTGATGCTGGTGTTGAACTTTTAGGACACATTTATAATGCATGGGAAGATAAGTGCGATGCGTTGGGCATTTTTTGTGATTTGTCCAAGGCATTTGACTGTGTTCCCCATGAGACATTAATCAGGAAACTGCACTACTACGGATTCCGGGACACCTCTCTCAATCTTTTGTCCTCTTACTTGAGTGAAAGGATTCAGAGAGTCGATGTGAACGGCAAAAGATCGCCGGGATCTGTGGTCAAAATGGGGGTCCCCCAAGGCTCAATTTTAGGTCCCTTTTTGTTTCTTATTTATATAAATGATTTGCCGTACCTGATCAAAAATCATGACATAGTGCTATTTGCTGACGATACTTCTCTTTTATTTAAAATCAAACGTCAACAGCAGGTTACTGAAGAAGTTAACAGAGCCCTTGCAACTGTAGTTAGCTGGTTCAATGTTAATAATCTTCTTCTTAATGAGAAAAAAACCAAATTCCTAAAATTTACGTTACCTCATGTTAGACAAGTGAATACTAGTGTATCAATAAAGGGCGAAATATTGAAAGCCGAAGATACCACAGTATTCTTGGGCATAACCTTGGATGCGAAGCTTCAGTGGGGCCCCCATATAGATAAATTGTCAAAAAAGCTAAGTTCTGCAGCATATGCCGTTAGAAAAATACGTGGATTAACTGATATCGAAACAGCACGTTTAGTCTACTTTAGTTACTTTCACAGTGTGATGTCATACGGCATTTTACTTTGGGGAAATGCCGCCGACATTCACACAATATTTGTATTACAAAAAAGGGCCATTCGTGCAATTTATAAATTAAGTCCTAAGCACTCCTTAAGAGACAAATTTAAGGAGATTAATATTATGACTGTGCCATCTCAGTATATTTATGACAACCTCTTGTATGCACACAAAAATATTAATCTGTTTAAAAAATACAGTGATATTCATAGTGTAAATACAAGGAACAAAGACACATATGTCATTCCAAAAACAAGGTTAAAAAAAATAGGTGGTTCGTTTAGATGCCAATGTATACGTTTTTATAATAAAATTCCTAGCCATATTCAAAAACTAAGTATTAATAAATTCAAATTATTGATAAAACGTAAACTATGTCAGAAAGCTTTTTACAGTGTTAAAGATTATATTGAGGACAAGAAGGCTTGGGAATGAGATGCTCCAGTGATATACGTGTGCCTTTTTTATTTCTTTTTAAAATTATGATTGATGATTTATTTTTGATTAATTAAAATTTTGCTTTCTCAAGTATTGTATATACCTATTAATTTTTGTTTTTGTTTGTTGTTTTTTTATATATTGTTGTTTTCTTATTTTATATTGTTGTTTTTTTTTTTTATATATATAAAATTATTTCATTATTGTAAATGTGAGGACGATGTAGGTTATTCTTTCTTCATTGTTTTTGCTTTCACTATAATTTATTTAATGATGTCAAGCAGTTTGAGTACTTGTGTGGCCTACCCAAAGGTCCTTACTTTGGTATTGTTCGTCAAATTGTTGAGCTCCTTAAGTTCTAAGTTGAGCTACACGATAACTGACAAATGCTTGCACTGTCTGGACAGGTCCGCTCAAATTTGCGTGGTTATTTCCTCAAAAGAATACCACAGACATGAACCTACATGCTTCTCATATACAAATACAAATTGTCTGGACTTTAAAAGAGACTTTGACCTCTGAGTTTGTTTCGGTGTTTCTTCTCAGAGTAGTCAGTTAGGAAATACCGGCCTCATCTAGCTAAACTAAACACGCAAAAAAACATGACGTGTAAAAGTGTTATTTATAACCAATTTACAGAATAAATATTTCATTTCATTTCATTTCATTTCATTTCATTTCATTTCATAGGTCTCACTTGACCCTTCATTTGTCAAATTTTTTCGCTGAAAATGGTATAGAAATTATAGCATTATACCCAAACAGTACGCACATTCTGCAGCCGATGGATCTTGCTGTATTCAGGCCTTTGAAAAGTTATTGGACAAAAACTGTTAAAGACTGGAACCTAAAAAAAACAATCTAAAAAAAGAAAATTTTGCCCCTGTCCTGAAAACAGCATTACAGTCAATCACTGAGTGTGCTCTTAGGAATGGATTTCGTGCTGGTGGGTTGTACCTATTTGGCCCAGACTATGTTGATGTATCTAAAATAAAAACTCGATCAAAATCACAAGTTTCCACATGTCGATTACCGGTTGTCGATCAATGGAAAATGTCGATTACCGGTGGTCGATCAATGAATTTCTGCAGTCGATTACTGGGGAAAAAAAAAACATAAATCTATTTTGATATATCTTTTCAATTATTTATATCACACTCATTTTTACTTTAAAATACTATGCAAAATACTGTGAAATTTATCTCAACGCATCAAAGTACTATAAAATAACAAATAAAAAAAGTAATTTAGAAAATTAAAAAACCCGGCTGCAACCTTATACTAAAACTAACTGAAGAGCTAATAAAAACAAGCCCGTTTTAAATTAAATAAAAGTTGGAAGCAGGCGGGGCCCATACCATTATTATAGTTTCAAACTCAAATGGGTCCCGCCTGCTTCCAACTTTTATTTAATTTAAAATGGGCTTGTTTTTATTAGCTTTTCAGTTAGTTTTAGTATAAGGTTGCAGTTGGGTTTTTTAATTTTTTTAATTACATTTTTTATTTCCAGCTTTTTAGTTTACAAATGTGAAAGATTTCGCAGACGATTTAGTTCTTGATACGTGTTTTTTACGATTTGTCACTTTGAATTACTTTTAACCATATAAGTTGCATATATGTTTGTAATCACCTTTTAAAACCCTTTATTTTGATACCCCACTCGATAGGTTTTGAGAAAAAAAAAACTTTTTTGAAGGCATAATATGGCGCCAAAAATCCGCCATTTTGGTTTTTTTTTATTTTGATATACCCAGTGTCACTCTCACAGTCAATACGAATCTAACGATACCTCTCAAGCTAAAATCTATCGAGCCGTTCAGGCCACAGAGCGTGCCAAACAATTATACATACATACATACTCTCGAAAAACATAACCCTCCTTCTGGCACAGTCGGGTAAAAAGAACCAAATGTTGAAGAAATACGTGAGTGAGTGCGTTAAAGTGTCGATGATTGGGTGTTTTACTTATGTTTCATCTAAATAGATGATTCGTTTTCCTTCCGTTCGTTTAGCAGCAATTTCTTGTAGATAAAGATGTCTCCAAGCTGCAATATCAAAACGTTCGACAAGAACCGTTCGTTTATTTTTATTTTTCTTGAACTCATACCCATTAGCAATTAATATTTCACGCAGAGTTTCTCTACATCCGCTAAAGCCAATGCTAGAATGTAATTTTTCTAGCAATGTTCGCAATGTTGGGACCTCCTGTCTCACAATATAAAATTCATTGATTTTATTTCTTATTGCATCAATATCAAAACTGTCTAAATCCAACACTGAGCTTTTATGTGGGCGTTTTTTTTTCCTGGAGTGCTCCACATCCATTCATTCACAGATCCTTCCTTTTTTTAGTGTTGTGACACCAACCTCTGCAAAACAAAGAACAAAATGCATATTAAAAAATTAAGGTACTCAAACATAAGGTACTCAAACAATTTGATAATGTCAAATAACACAACTCATCAACAAAACATTCTTAACCGTAACATACGTACCAGTTAATGAAGATATTTCTTCTAAGAACTTAGTCTGAGTTTCTATTAAAGATTGTTTCTCCAAATTTTTTATCGTTTCAACAAGTCGCAGATTCTTTGAATATCTCCAATATTATCTATAAAGAAAAAGTATCATAATATCGTAAATAGATATATCTAATAATCAGCCACCAAGGATCAACATTACAAAGTCGTACGAACCTAAAAATCCGAGATCGCATCTAAACATAGTTGCTTTTCTTGAAAAACAATTTCTTTCTCTTCTTGTTTTTGTTTAAACTTACTGATCATAGTATGTAGCAGCTTTCGCACGTTACTTTTTATTGTTTTACCCATATTATAGCGATTATTGTTGAATATTAATTGTGTTTACAAGTTACTGACAATTGTAATCACAGACTTTGACAGCTTAATAATGTTGCCATATTAAACTTTTAAGAAAACTCCAGTTCACGCTTTCGTTAGCCAGACTCTAGTTAAAAATTAATTACCGACATTAATAAAAAAAACTTAACTAATTAATAATTAAATATTTATACGCACCTTTAAATTTGCAATGAAATTAGTAGGTATCTTCGTATATGACGTACTTTAAAATTTAATGCAAAAATATTTAAGAACAGTAACTACATTCGTCTTCAGGGTAGCGATCGTAAATTGTCATATGCAGACAGCTTTGACACCAGAAAAAATCAAAATCTAATAAATATTGTAATTTCCATTTATGAATCATGAAGTGGCGTGGCAAATTTAAGTCTGCGTAATAACCACAATGATAACATCTTCTAGACAGTATAAAATGTGTCACGTGCCACGGCCATATATGCTGGTTTAAAAGTTCGAAAAGACATTAGTGGCATTAGGTAAAGCCTTTTACACTAACAATAATTATCTAGAAATAAAACAAAATACCCACCAAAAACTCTTTAAAACCCGAGAAGTTAAAATATAAGGATTCAAGAATACGTTTATGCTACGAAAAAGGTTGACTTACCACGTGCGACTTATACGGACTTCCCAACTATTGTATTTTAAGGTTAGATATTTACTACACTTAATATTACAAAATTCTTAGCGTTAATGATCAATTCAATAAAAGAAATATATAGAAGGCCTATTTAACTACTTACGTCACTACACTCGACTCTTCAATTCGTTTGAACTAGCACTTTTTTATCTTTTTACCCCAACATATGTCACATTACATTGGAGTTCACAACGCGAGTAAAGAAGGAAGTCAATTTTCTTCAGCAAAACTAGTTATAGCGACATCTATGAATCAGAATAAGAATCGTTTATTCGTAAACATAGGTGATAATTATATATGTACGATTTCTTACATCGCACAATTATTATTTCAGTATCGTAGCATAAGCATTTTTATGTGTTATAAAATGACGAATTAGATTAAGTTATTGAGTACACTTTCAGCAGTTTTATTGTAAACACGTATTTGTCATAATAAATAGTTATCAAGAACTCAGCATTTTCTTCCATCTCAATATTCTTATCATCTCAATGTATTAACCACCAAGGGCTCCTACATTTATGGTCCTTTGAGCACCAAGTGTTTGTATTTTCTGTTGTGATTGCAGATCGGCTCGGTTGGCCTCCCACCAGCGGGTCTCACCAACTTGAGGTGAGAAGTCGCATAAGATCGCACAGAGGCGCTTACACAGACTCAGCAAGGAGACGAAGCAGTCCATATCAAGATTGCATCAAGGCACATATCAAGAAGCATCAAGGCAGGTACCAACATTGCGTCAAGGCATCAACAAGAGTATCAAGACAATTAAAGCTAGCTAGCAAGTTATAATATAGATCGATCTACATATCAAGTTCAAGCAAGTTGACAGCGTGTGTACTCCGCAAGTTAGCAAGGGATAATCGACAAGGAATTTTCTGTTCATCAAGATGGAAGAACTATTTCACAACCAACAAGTGGTCATTAATGCCTTGCGACAACTTTGGTCTAATTTCAAGAAAGACGGACAAGATCGCAAGACTTCTGAATACATAAAGAAGAGAATAGAAACCTTGGACGCATACTGGAACGAGTTTCAGAAAACCCACAAGAAACTATGCTTTTATGAAGATAGAACCCATGACAATTTTATCGGAAATCGTTATGAAGAAACAAAGTCGTTCTACTTGGAGGTGAGGGAGGTGATTCAAAAGGCAAGTTTAATCAAGCCTACTGTCTTCGGCCGCCAACAAGCAGGTGTCTCGGCCGCAGAGGGTAGGAGTACCCCGGGAAGCCCGATACCAACGCGAGAGTATGCTACTCGGGGAACTGACAGCAAATACGATGAGAAGATGCGGAAACAACTTAGCAACTTCAAGGCGTTTGCTCGTTCAGTAGCGAATATTGACCTCTCTACCGTTGAAGAAAAATGGGAGTTCGAAGACATTTTGAAAACCGTGGAAACGCGCTGGAATGCCATCGACTGTCTACACTGGAAAATTGACAGCGAATTTGATGAGACAGATGAAAGTTACGAAAATTCATACATGCAACATGAGCAGATGTATCTCAATATCAAGAAAGAGATAAATCGTAAGTTTTCGTCTGTATCTCATCGCGAAAGGTCTACACCGCAACTGGATATTCCTTCATTTAACGGAAATTATCAAAATTGGGTATCGTTCAAGGACTTGTTCACGGAGGCCATACACGGTAACCCATATTTATCCGCCGCTCAGAAAATGCAATTTTTAAAGAGCAAGATTAAAGGAGAACCAGAGCGACTGATACAACATCTTCCCATAAGCTCTGAAAATTACATCACTTGCTGGGAAATACTAAATCACCGTTACAACAACAAGAAATTGATTTTCACAACGCATATAAACACCTTACTGAATATTCCAGTTACGCAACAAGCAACATCCTATCACATCAAGCGCATCCATGACGTAACAATCGAGTGCCTAAATGGAATCAAGAATTTAGGCGTATTACAACTCACTCAAACAACCAAGGGAAATGCCATCTTTGAAAGAATTTCTGGAATTCCTGGAGAACAGGTTCACCACGATGGAGTCAACCCGTCAAAAATCGACCAATTCCTCTTCAAGTTCAGGGAACTCAAAACCGAATAAGGGCAAACAAGTTTACGTCAGCAACAAGGCTACTTCAAAGAAGACTCCATCCGTAACTTGTCCAGTATGTAAGGAACATCATGGGATATATTATTGCAAGCAATTCCGGGTAATGACACCAGACCTCAAAAGAAACACGATTTTGCAACTTAATTTTTGTACAAATTGCTTGTATAGTCACAACGGAAAAAATTGCAACTCAAGCAGACGTTGCAAAAAATGTGAAGGTATTCACAATACGTTGTTACACGAGGCGTTCTCGACCTCAAATTCAACGTCACTAAACGTGTCCGGCCCCGGGATGTCCGAGCAAGAATCAAGTTTTGCGACTAATGTGGCCCAGGAAAAGCTTACATCAACAGTTCTTTTGGCAACAGCAATCATCAAGGTGACAGGATCTGATGGGTTGCCAAGAACTATGCGAGCATTGGTCGATCAAGGCTCACAAGTTTCCTTGATCACCGAAAACGCAGCCCAACTACTCGGGTTGCGACGACAACAATGTAAAGGCGTTATTACTGGCGTCGGCATGAATGACAAGACGTGCAAGGGGATGATGAATATCAACTGTAGCTCATTGGACGGTAATTACAAGTTTACAACCAAGGTTCTTATAATGAAGAGTTTAACAAGAAATCTTCCGAACTCAACATTTTCCAAACCAGCATGGTCATTTTTAGAAGAGATACAGTTGGCCGATCCGCAGTTTTATATTAGCAACCCTATTGATTTATTATTAGGTGCTGATGTCTATGCAAAAATAATCATGAACAATATACGTCGCGCATCGGGCAGCCCTATTGCACAAGAAACACGCATAGGATGGATTTTGTTCGGCGAGGTTCAAAGTCTACAATGCAATTTAATTCTCAATAATATTGAAGACATTCAGCAATTTTGGCAGATAGAAGATATCGGTGAGGACACCCAGAACTCTTTTGAAGATGATGAGTGTGTCAATTTTTACAAATCGACCACATCAAGGTTGGAAGACGGCAGATATCAAGTGAGACTGCCATTGAAGTCTAATTTCAACACTGAAATTGGGGATTCGAAATATAAAGCAATAGCTCAATTGTATCAGATCGAAAGAAAACTTAAGAAAGACGAGTCCATTGCAAAACAATATACGTCATTCATTCATGAATACTTATCGCTCGGACACATGAAACTGGCCCGTAGTAACAAGAAACCTGAGTGTTATCTGCCACACCACTGTGTACTACGGCATGACTCGACAACTACGTCACTGCGCGTAGTCTTTAATGCGTCATCCAAGACTTCTAACGGGACAAGCCTAAACGATTTCATGTTTGCTTGACCCAATGTTCAAAAGGATCTTATGACATTGTTATTAAGATGGAGACAACATCGAGTAGCTTTCATCGCGGACATTGAGAAAATGTTTCGCCAAATATGGGTTCACGAAGACGACCAAAACTTGCAGAAAATCGTTTGGCGAGATTCTCCGGATCAAGCAGTAAAAGAGTATCAACTTACTACGATCAGTTACGGCACCAAGGCCGCCCCGTTTCTGGCAATGATGACCCTTAAGCAGTTAGCTTGTGACGAGAGGTCCAACTATCCAAGAGCAGCTGAAGTCGTAGAACATTGTTTTTACATGGATGACTTGTTACATGGCACGGATTCTATAGAGTCAGCAAAACAATTACAACAAGATTTAAAATTACTTCTCAAGACAGGTGGTTTCAATTTAAGAAAATGGAGATCTAATTACGGAGAACTACAAGATATTACCGACAAGAGTTGCGATCAAGCGCGTTACGACTTCAAACAAGCCGAGTCAACTAAAACATTAGGCCTTCATTGGAATCCTCAACAAGATATTTTTACATTTCAATCAAGAATTGCTGACACTACTGATACACGTCTTACGAAGCGGCAGTTACTATCTGAGATTTCCAAACTTTTTGACCCTCTCGGTTGGCTCACTCCAGTTTCAATCAGGATGAAAATATTGTTTCAAGACATCTGGAAGGAAAAGAACTTGCAATGGGATGACAAGATTCCACATAATATTAACCGAGATTGGACAAAAATTAAACAAGGTATAAAATACATAAATCAGTGCCAAATACCTCGATGGACACTGACACGGCAGGAAATGGTATCGAGTTGCATGGATTTTGTGACGCATCGCAGAAGGCGTATGCATGTGTCGTGTATTGCAAAATAGATACAAAAATAACTTTATTGGTTGGGAAATCAAGATTGGTGCCTCACAACAAATCTCTTTCTTTGCCTAAATTGGAACTAAGCGGTGCATATCTGCTTTCCAAATTGATGGTCAAGGTCAAAGAAAGTTTAATTAGTCAGACTCAGAACATCAAGGTTTTCGGTTGGTCTGACTCCACGGCAGTGCTGGGTTGGATACAAGGCGATCCCAGCCGTTGGAAGGTATTTGTTGCCAACAGGGTGCGACAAATTACCCAGGAAATGCCATCGGAGTGCTGGCGTTACGTTAAGTCAGCGGAGAATCCCGCAGACTGCGCTAGCAGAGGGCTAACAAGTCTCAACCTCAAGGATCATCGGCTATGGTGGCAAGGGCCTACTTGGTTACCATATTACAAGGTGGAGAGCCAAAAGGGTCCCGATACTTACCTTACGAACGAAGAAGCTAAACAAGTACAAACGGTGACCCAAGACACCACGCGTGGCAACAACGTCATTGATGATCTGTTGCACAGACTTAGCTCATTTACCATGGTGGTCCGCGTACTAGCATGGGTGCGTCGGTTCCTGACATGAAGATCTGAGAGGCTGATGCAAAACTATATCACCTTAGCAGAGTTACGTCGCGCAAGAGGCGTCATTATCAAGCAAGTTCAAAATGTCGAGTGTTATCAAGAAATACAGGACCTGAAGAAAAGCAGTGGGTGTCTGCCAAAAGCAAGATATTGAGTTTGTATCCATTTTTGGATGAAGAAGAACTTCTACGTGTGGGAGGGAGACTGAATCATGCTCAGATCAATTCGGACCTCAAGCACCCGATAATTCTACCCCATCAACATCGTCTGACAGAGTTGATAATCGAACATTCTCATAAACTCACATATCACGGCGGAGCTCGAGTTACATTAGCATGTATTAGGCAAAAATATTGGATTATTGGGGGAAATAATGCAACTAAAAAACAACTACGGCTCTGCGTTACATGCAAAAAACAACGCCCTGCAAAACTACAACCCCTGATGGGAGATTTACCTGCAGCCAGAATCAATGCTACGCGCCCTTTTATGCACACTGGAGTCGATTTTACTGGCCATGTCCTCATTAAAACCAACAAGGGTCGTGGTGTCAAGACAACTAAGGGATATGTGTCAGTGTTCGTCTGTATGGTGACAAAGGCCGTGCATTTGGAACTAGTTTCCGACCTTACCACTTCATCTTTCATTGCCGCCTTACGCCGAATGGCAGCCAGAAGAGGCACGCCAAGTCACATGTACAGTGACAATGGCACCAATTTCTTGGGGGCCAGCAAGATTCTGCATAGCGAGTATGAAGAATTACATTCAGTTATTGATGATAAGTTCATGGCTGAGATCACCGACATGGAGATTACGTGGCATTTTAATGCGCCTTCATGGCCGTCAGCGGGAGGCCTGTGGGAAGCTGCCATAAAGAGTTTCAAGCTGCACCTCAAGAGAGTGATCGGCGAACAAAAACTAACTTACGAAGAGTTCGCCACTCTTCTCACACAAATAGAAGGTTGCCTTAATTCAAGGCCGCTGTGCGCTATCTCTGAAGATCCAGAAGATTTAAATTTCTTGACTCCTGCTCACTTCTTGTCTGGTGGACCCACTCTAACGTTAGTTGAGACCGAAAGAGATCTGCGCACACGCTGGCAATTAACACAACAAATTCTACAAGACCTGTGGAAAAGATGGCGAACGGAATATCTCACTCAAATAACTGTGAGAAGCAAGTGGAGGCAGCCTCAACCTAGTATTAAGCTGGATGACGTAGTTATCATCCACGACGACAACCTCCCACCCGGCAAGTGGGCGATGGGACGAGTCGTAGAACTACACCCAGGCAAAGACGGACACGTGCGAGTCGTCACTTTAAAAACGAAAAACGGCACTATAAAACGCCCAGTCATAAAACTGTCAGTACTATTAGAACACAACAAGGTGATTCACCGCGCGACACGGCGCAAGACTCGACACAAGACATGCAGTCTCAGCAAGAAACTGTATCCTCAACAAGGAGGTCCGCGAGAACCGCTAGGAAAAACAACAAGTTCAACTTTACATCCATGGTTGCTGCCCTGATGTTACTCTTCACCTTCATAACAAGCACAGATTGCCATTTGAATACAACTCAATTTAGAGAAAATCAGAGCTTGTATTTTGACAAGGTAGCAGATATGATGCTCATCAGAGACGATTGGAACCTCGTAGTTTACTACAGTATGGATACGTATTAGCAATCATCAACAACGTTAAAAAAATACCTTCAATCGCTCCAACAAACATGTGATTCTATACAAGATCAAGTTCACTGTAACGTCATCATACTCCAGCTACGTCACGCGTTCTCAGAACTTGAGCACTATAATCAAGTTTTATTAAGTGAGCATTCCTGCACGCGACCTAGGATAACACGTCAGAGGCGAGGCCTTATCAACGGCGTGGGATACATCGCAAACAGTTTGTTTGGAGTGCATAGTGTCTCTGTGGAACAATCAGACTTCACTCATGGAAGCAGAGAACAACCTTCTTAAGCGTACAGAGCAAGACGTGAATATGCAGCTGAAAATGATAAATCATCATATGAACAGGCTTGACGCAGCAGTGGACCAATTGAAGGACAACATTGTAACAAACACTATTATTATTGACTTCAACATGGGAGCCCTAATAGCGAGTAATATGTTGTACAATATAGAGAGCATTCAGAACACGTTATTGGACACCGTCACCGATATTTACAATGGTCATTTCAACTTACATTTAATTACACCGGAACAACTCATTAACGAGTTGAGTACGATTTCAAGCAAATTACCTAAGGATTTATCTCTACCAATTGACAACATACATTCAGACCTTCGGAAGATATACGATCTGCTGAAAATCAAGACAAGACTTCTAGAGGACTTTATCATATTTGAAATTAAATTACCTCTTATCAGCCGAGATTCGTATGAAGTTCTCAAGATAATTCCGATCCCGAAGAAAACAGGTCTAAACGACATGATCAGCATCGTTTCAGTATCTGAGTACATCTCCATCAACATGAAGAAAGATACCTATATAACTATGTCTGAAGAGGACTTACGATCTTGTCGGAGGGTTTCGGAAGCATTTTACTGCCACCATTTGCGACCCATTTACCAAATCAAGGGAAATAAGGATTTTTGCGAAACTGAGCAATGTGAATGCAAAACAACATCAAGTATTTGCAAGGACAACTGGCTGGAAACATACACGCTGAATAGTTATTTTTACTTTTGCTGCGACCGGTGTCAAGTTCGAATCATATGCGGCGATCAGGTGACCGCACATCAGCTGACACGAGCCGGACTAATGAATATGGGTCACGGATGCTGGTCAGAACTACAATTGGCCAGTGCAACGGTAACTGGATGGTCTGAACTGTCCACGGTACGTGGAGCTTAACGTTGCTTCTCAAATACAATAAACAAGGTTACATAATAGCCTCTGAGGCTTTATAAATACCACTAACCTTCTGTGCTGGGTTCGCCAACTTCGACCTTCCTAGGTCACGCCCAGGTGTGATATGTATGTAATATGAGGTGAGTAATTGAAACGTGTGATGTAAGTTACGTGTTCTAGGACGTTCACAAGGCGTCAATCTCCAAATGGCGCGGTCCAGATCAGCACCACACCCAACTCACACCGGATTGAAGTTAATTATCACTACTTATTTCCACCAAATGCGCGTGCCACGAGGTGGCCACCAACCGGCGAGGAATCCCAAAATATCCCGGGGTTTTCGTCAAACGGGGATTACAAATTCAACCAATTGATAATCGCGACCCAATTATCGGTTGCAACAGGCGATTTCAAACGATATTTCACCAATTATAATTAACTCAACAGGTCCGCCGCGGACATTTTTCAACAAGAGCAAAGTCTATCTGTCAAGTCAGAGTAATGTCAAGTGTCAACATCAAAAGACAATAGAATGTTGCCACACCAAAAAGATCGTTCAAAAATACATTTGGGACGCAACAGATGCATTGTCAAGACTGACAAATTTACCTTATTTTCTCACAAGCCCTATTACAGCGAAATAAGGACGGATTCAGACACATTAACAACATCACCATACCTAAATTGGTTTTGGAGAACAAAACTCAAGATTTAGATAAGGAAATCCGCGAAGTAGACAAAAGGATTCAGACTATGAAAAGTCAAGATGTGATGTTGTCTGACGATTTGTCTTATCACGACATTCATCACTACGCTGTAATCTACGCGCTGATTGGTATAGCGGGCATTGCTGGAGTCATTTATGCAGTTCGCCGTACACAATGTCGATGGGGAGCCCCGCTTACACAACCGTCTATCGCTGAGGAGTTGACGACAACACCGCGCCCACCAGCCGATACAAGTGAAGCAAGAGGACACTTGGACTTAGACTGTGTGCGCGTTGATAAGAGCACTTCTACTAAATTTTAAAATTTTTTCCAGTTTTATTATTTTTTGTATTTTATACATTTTCATATTGGTTTTCTTTGTAAAATCAAGTTTACTTTTTTATCTTGTGGCTCTTATCTCGCTCGGGAATATGTACGATTTCTTACATCGCACAATTATTGTTTCAGTATCGTAGCATAAGCATTTTTATGTGTTATAAAATGACGCATTAGATTAAGTTATTGAGTACACTTTCAGCAGTTTTATTGTAAACACGTATTTGTCATAATAAATAGTTATCAAGAACTCAGCATTTTCTTCCATCTCAATATTCTTATCATCTCAATGTATTAACCACCAAGGGCTCCTACAATATACAAGATCTTAAAAAATTAGGTAGTGGTGGTGGTTAGGTAGTGGTAGTAAATTTTCAATCTATGATTTATGATCGAGAGGTAAGCTCCATAGTTAATAAAACACGAGGGTAACGACGCACAGTGGGTCGAAACGATGATTTTAGTGACTTAGGGATCAACTTTGTTTTTTTAATTTTTTCGTTATGCGGATTGTAATTGTTCTGATAATTTTTTTCCTAAACTTGCTCCTTTGGGTGGAAAAATGCATTTTAATATTTTTTTGTATGGAGCGGACGAAATTAAATTAATTTAATTTCTGCCAAGTGGCGTGTGATCCCGCTTTGAAACTATATTTTTGTTAGGGGTTGTCCAGTCTACTATCATTTGATGATTTTGCATAAAGTTGCAACACAATAACATAAAGTTGCAAAAAAAGAAAAAAAATACTTTGAATAAAAAGCTTCATTGTTTATTTTCGGATGTTCTTTTAAGTTACAATTGATACGAAATAGTAAGTAAAAGCACTTAATAATTCACATAATTACTTAAAGACTAACGACAATACATTTAAAGGTCCCTGATTTGCTTGAATTTACTAAGTACGTATTATTTAAAAATGTGGATCTATTCATTTCTATTTGTTTATTTAATGAACTTATAAAATCTTTTAAATTAGATTTAATACTGAATAGTAAGTAAAGATACATGCAAATACAAATTTACTAAAGGTAAAAACTTAAAACTAACTATATACAACAACAAATTTACTATTTCCTTTCAGTCATGACATACAAACTAATAGAAAAAATCAAGAAACTTACAATCTATCAATAATGTTATCACTATCATGTAAATTATCTACATCAATAAAATCTAAATTGGATTCTGAAGGAAAACTCAGCAGAAGCTCTTTGACTTTTGGAGAGAGAACCATTCTATTTTGTTTCGCCAATCGAGGCCGTAGACTTGTGATCTTTGGATTAGACGACAAAAGAAGATTGTGTGAAACATCCTCATTTGTCGCCGTTCTACTTACCTTTCTAGAATGACTCTCTCTATATTTTCTAAAATCTTTATTACGAGCTTCCGCTGCCTCTTCCGACAGTTTCCCTATAGGTATGACACCAAAGTTCTTTATTATGTCACTCCCATGTACTAACAATTTATGTACACTGGAAGGCATATAATACCAGGGATACAAGGTAACATACAATTCTACCGTATCTTTACAAAATTCGGAAATTTTAGAAAGGTCCACGCGCTCTCCAGATGCAACGGTTTGAAGAATCACGTAAAACCTTCCTATCAAATCTTCACGAATCCCAGTTATGCGGGCTGTTGTTGTTGCATCCCTGAAAAATCTTCTGGCAGTATTGCCATCATTGGTTGTGCCTACTCCTTGTTTAACTATGTCGATGAGTAAACCGCATTCCCTCTTAAATGCTTGCTGTATAGCACTCTTTCTAAGGGACAGTTTTTCTTTGTCGTCGCCTTTGCAACTCCATTTTTTGAAGTCCAAACGATAAGCTGCAAAAAAAAAAAGAAATATTACTTAAAATAATCTCACAGGAAACTACAAACATAAAAAATATGAAGCAATAAAATTATATTTACCGATATGAAGTAAGCATTCCATGCATCTTATCCAGGCATGTAAGGATGACATACTATACTGGTACATTTCCTCGTTTTTTTTTCTCTTTGAGAAAATGCCTCTAAATTGTTCATCTCTGACGGTTTTGCCTTGCAAATATCACAGACAGCTGCAGATGTATCCGACAAATATTATGTTATTTTGTCATCTATCATCGTCAGGTACAATTGATGCTTAACTTCTACTTGGTGGATTCTTGTTGGCAGACGTCTTTCTATTTCTTCTGTTATGTTACCCTTTATAGTTGCCACTGTTGTCGGGGTTTCTTTGGTAAATTTAAACATTATCGGACGACAATAGAAAGTCGATGATGGTCGGTCGTTTTCCCAAACAACTGTTCCATCAGATTGTTGAAGCCTTATAGGAACTAGACTGGCCATCAATATAGTAGTCATCAAACTCTTTCTCAGTCTTTTGTTTGTAATGGCTTTGACCTGAGGCTCCATCAAAGCCCCATTTGCTTATAAGTAGTAACTCTGTTGCCGAGTCCAAATCCAAAGCAATTACATCTAAAAGCCTAGAAACCGTCAAGTTGAGTAATGCTTGCAGTTTAATAGCAGCTCCTTCTTCAGTTATGGTTATGTCTTCTTTCCCTGGATAACATTTTGACTTTGCTTGCCTAATTTTATAAGAGACCCATTTTCACTGGCTGCTTCTCTTAGGCTTATATATTGCCACTTACTTAATTTAAGTGAAATTAATAAAGCCAGTGCCTTATCGGGTGAATATGTACTACTGTCTGCTTTATTTGCACTTAAACACTGCTTAATTTTTTCTAGATCTTCGGGGTGATTTAGCAAATGGTTCATTATTTTTTCTACATCCTCATCTCCAGTGTTTCTTAAACTAGCAATTGTAGTAGCTTTCAGTTCATCCGGAGATAACGAAAGCGATTGGTTTATTTGATCAACGCGTCTTTGTTTTTGCCTGGAGCCCAATTCTTCGAAAGGTTTTCGAGTTGTAAATGTAGATGTTGAAGCTTCTGTGGCAGATGGTGGTAGATTTTCAACATCTTCAATATCACAAATCTCGAGCTTTTCCTATTCAGTGTTCACAGTTTCAGGTATTACTCCTTCGGGCCAGTTTATCGCACTTTCTAACCAATCACCATTTCTTCTTAAAAACGGTGCTAACGTGCGACTACTTCGTTCCCATCTTGCACTTAAATTTGAACAAAAGCACGTACAGAATTTTTGGAGCTTAGCACTGTTCTCTTGCGTCACGTTTATTTTATTTTGTAGGTATTGGAAGAGTTTTTTACTATCTGACAGCGACTTAAGCTGCTCTCTTAAAATCATAAATAAATCTAAATAGTTAACTAAATTTTCCATTATAAGGAAAAGGGACGATCACAATCACAATAGATGTTAATAGTAGTACGAATAAACGAACACTAGTAAATAATATAATAAATATGGTAATTTTATACTTCCAGTGACAATCAAATGTTTACTAATATTTCTACTACCCTCATTAACATTAAAGTAATGACTAAAAGTGAAAAACATTGTTTTTTATAAAGTAAAAAGTCAAGCTAATTACAGTCAATAGAAATTTATAGATAAATGATATCCACATTTTTAAGTAATACGTAATTAGTAAATTTAAGCTAATAACGAACCTTAATATATTGTCGTTAGTTGTTAATTAATTATGTGAATTATTAAGTGCTTTCACTTACTATTCCACATCAATTTTAACTTAAAAGAACTTGAGAAAATAAAAATTATTCAATGTATTTTTTCATTTTTTTCGATTCATTTATTTGGCAGTGTTGCAACTTTATGTAAATGTTCATAGCATCAAATGATAGTACACTAGGCAAGCTTTAAGAAAAATATAGTTTCAAAGCGGGATCACTCGCCACTTAGCACGAATTTAATTTAATTTGATCCGCTCCGTACAAAAATATATGAATACTTTGTCATAATTTATACTAATAAATAGGTACCCTTATGACCTAGGTATTTCTAATAGTATAAATTATTATACTATTATAAATTTATAATAGCATAAGTTATACTAATTACATTTTGTTATAGACTGGAGGTGGGAAACCAGAGTACATTCCACCTGACCAGGCGCTAGATAAAGTGGCAGGGATGTTAGGGGCAACCTGTGAGGGTTACACGGTACCCTTTGGTGGTGATGCGGAAGAGGTGGTGGTATTAAATAGTTCTAATGAAGTCACCTTAGTGCCATTTACTGACACTGGTGATGGTATGGTGATAGAAAGCAGTGATGGTGCGGGTGTACACAAAGATCCAGTACCTTTGCCAGTATTTTCTTCAAAATTGGATCATATAAGTTGGAGAAAAAATACTCAAATCACTATAGGTGTGCGTATAATATTTGAAGAGTTCCCTCGATTTCTCCAGGATCCCATCATCAGATCCTGACTTGGTGACAATGGGACCAATTTCAAAGTATACCCTTTCAAACAAAAAAAGCATTTTTCAAATCGGTTCAGCCGTCTCCGAGTAATCGGTGATCATACATAAAAAAATAATAATAATATACGCGTCGAATTGATAACCTCCTCTTTTTTATGTCATCGGTTGAAAAACCCCTAAACTATAATAGCAATATTTCATTCGTCAATCGACATTGCTGTCGATAGCCTACGTTAGTGGATCTGCACAAGCACATCACTAATTCGTCGCAAGAAGTGGCGGCCTCACTACGCGATGAATCCGCGTAATACAGTTTCGTATGTTATGTTTACATTGCTTGTCCAGTTACTTAGTGACGAACTCAGGTAGTGGTTAAGGAGCAATGTATTTATAGCAATAGGAGTACAGTCGCTCTGATATTTGAAAACAAAAATAACATAGTAAAACCAAGAAATATTTTACGATTTATTGTTTTTCATGATTTTAAAGACAAATATTGTAAAATACTTGTACTTACATATGGTAAGTGATTCCATGATTCACATAGATTTGATTTTGGCTTCGGTTTTTACAAGATACCACAGAACAACTCGGCATTCATATATGTTATCACGATCGCCGTCGAAAGCGCACTAGTTCGCGGAGACGGCCACTTGCCTGTGACATGAGCCCTGTGGCCATGTCGCGCGGACACCGATACGCCCCCTTACCACTTCTCTGTATTTTTGATTTCTGTGTTAATTAGTATACCTGTATTTTTTTTAGATTTACTATTATTATTAAGTGTTAAGTGTGTTTAATCAATAATAATTTAAAATTTTATCAATTCATGTTTGTTTTAATAATTTCATTTCATTTCATTTCATTTCATTTCATTTCATTTCAATTATCAGAACTAAGTAATAAAGAAATAATAAAGATGGGTTGTTGAGTCAATGGAAGAAGTAATTTATATTCTAATATCACAATTTATATATTTGTAATAGGTATGCATATTTATCTCAGAAAAAAATTCTTTGGGTTTTAATATCACAAGTGTTTATTATGATAAAATTAGACAAAATTGCTTAATATTAACCTACTCACTAAAATAATTATTAATTAAATCATGTCGCATCTGAATATCATTATGAGAGATAGGGATGTTTTGCACCTCAAATGATATATTGTGGTTAGGTACATCTACCTCAGGCTCAACATCCTGTAAATTCCTTTGTCTGCAGATGTTATGCAGTACAGCGGTGGCAATTATTACTGATTGGGTAGTTTCTAGGGAAAGCCGTATTTTCAAAGAGAGGACAGAAAATCTTCTTTTCCAAACCCCAAAACACCTTTCTATAGTATTCCTAGTTCTAATATGAGCAGAATTGTACCGTTGTTCACTTTCTGTTTGTGGGTTCTGTAAGGGTGTTAGGAGATATGGTTTGCATGGATACGCTGAGTCCCCAATCAGCCACCGATTTCCATAAGAGCCATTTTCATATTGGGCTCGTAGTTCAGAATTGTTGAAAATTGTGGCATCATGTGCAGATCCTGGCCAACGGGCCACAACATTCATAAGTCTCAATTGTGCATCACACACACCCTGCACATTGAGTGAGAACACTGACTTTCTGTTCCTGAATTCTTCACCTATATTAGAATTAGGTGATTGCATCAAGATATGTGTACCATCAATAGCACCCAATATACGTGGAAATCCTGCAATGTTATAGAAATCTTGTTGAGTGTTATCATGAATGAATACATAGTTCGAGTACAGTCTCGCAATTGCTTCTGAAACATCCTTCACAATTCGTCCTGCCGTGGATTTCGAGACGCCTATATAGTCGGCTATAGACACCAACATTGTGCCCAGGGCATAAAACCTTAGGGTTAGGAGCAGTTGGTGCAAGGGTAAAACTCCATGATTTCTGCAAAATGAAAGGAATGACTATTACACAGGGGCACAGTATGAATAATAAGTAGTATTTAAAAATAGGTAGATATTCTTTCTATAAGCAACAAGCAAAAACATTATTTTATGTGCCTTTATGTACCTTTTTGAGGTTACTCTTAAAAATGGATATATTTTAGACAGCAAATCATTTACGGCGCTTTTGTTTAATCTAAATCTGTATATAAAATCATCATCTAGATAACTGTCCATGTAATTCACTCTATCTTTATATGATCGAATTCGGCCGCTAATTTGCATATCATCGTCATTATCCCAGTCTGTCAATTGTTCCAGTAATTCAAGATCACTTTCACTTGATTCCGACATATTTTAGATAGATAGATGAACACTTTATTGTACACAAACGAAATAAATACGTAATAAATACAATAGCTAGTAGGCCTAACCCCTCAAAATCGGAGGATATCACGATCGATTACTAGAGATGGCAAAACTTACTAACCGACAGCTGTCAAAACGTTATTGAGCCGCTCAAATAGACAAATTCATAGAGAAATCTACCACTAGTAAGATCATGTCAGAGATAGGTTAGCCTATCGCTAGTAAGGTTATTGGGACGCGAAAACAAAAGATAGATAGCATTTTCTATCTCTAGTAGGGTCAAAACGAAGATAGATAGGATATTGGGAATGGCCATTAGTCAAAAGGCAAAGCTGCGAAGAACGATGCGCCATCTCTGAACGTTGGATTCAAACTTTTTTTAACATTGTAGATAAAGCAGTTTCTTATTATCTACTAATACACACTAGATGGCAGTAGAAGTTAGCTATTATTTATTACGTTCCATTCTATGCATAGTATAATTTCGAATTTGCTTGTATTTTATTTTATAAAATAATTTCTGGGTTCTACAACATGGTATTTTAATATAATTTGTAGTTTATTAGAGTAGTTTTTGTATTTGCATCTTCCTGACTACATTTTTGGTTTATTTTGAGTTTAAAGAAAGCTAATATTTGAATTCAGTTTGACAGTTTGCGCAGTCTTCGCGTTTAATCAAACGGGTACTTTCAACGAGTTTTCTGGAGTTCTCGGACAGTTTTCATTCAGTCAGTTTCAGTTATTGTTCTCTGTTAATTTAACGTTGTTACTTGTTAAGTTTCTGTTACTATCGTTGTTTTTGTTATATTCGTTGTTTGTTGTTAATCGTTTAATTTTCTCATCGAAATGTCTTCCATCACGAAAAATTTACGTAAAAAGTCCTGCATTTTCGGATGTGATAAAGATTCATTTACTTGCTAGCATAGACATGTAGGTATTATACAAAAAATCTTTTTCAGATATCCATGTACATCGTTTCCCTCATCCATTAAACACCTATGAGTGGTATTCGAAATGGGTCACTGTTTTGGGTGATAAATTGCAAGATATCGATCCCATGACGGTTTACAATAACAAGCGTGTTTGTGATTATCACTTTAAACCAGAAGAAATCACTGCAGGCCGTCGTGTAATATTTGGAGCTATACCAACTCTCAACCTGAGTGGTGAGTACCTACATAACTTTATTATAGTTTCACACAAAAACACTTATACAAACATAAGTAGTACTGCACAGGAGACTGGCAGACATCTTGAAAAATTACCTGGACTGTGCAGAACTAAATTTGTAGGTGAAAGCATTACTATGCAGAGCTACCCTGACTCTTTCACCTGTTGTAATATTCAAGATCTTTACGTTTGGTATGATATTCCATGAACTTCCTGAAACAAGCTCCTTAGACCTTGCTTCTATTATAAATATATGTTGCTGTAAACGCCCAAACTATGGTAAATCTAAGGATTTACTGGTAAATCCTAAGATTAGGCTAGGCTCACTAGCAAAAGTCTGAATTGTTCTCTAAAATCATCAATTTGGGGCTTTTACCGGCTTATTAACTGCAATGTTTTCTTTGAAAGCTAACATTTACCGGTGTCTGTAATTAAACTTACAAGAGGTACCAAACTGAATGCCAGCAGAAGTTTGAAATTAATGATTATTATAGAACAATTCAGACTTTTACCAATGAGACCGGTAAATCCTAAGATTTACTTCAGCTCGGGCATTTACAGTAACATATATATTCTATTGATAACTTCATAGCAATATGACTAATAATAAGCATCTTCTGTAATAATTTTCAAATTCAAATACTTAATAAAATAGCTTTTCAATTTTCTAGGTGTATTCCGGTCAAAATATTCTCCACAAAGGGAACACAACTATGCTTCTCTAATATCAGGAGCTAGTTCAATTTCTCAACAAAGCACTGTGTGTGTTGGACAATCTTTTGAAGAAATAGAACTTGCCCAAGGTAATTTTAAAATTATTATATGTCTGTCATGAATATAAACAGCAATATTGATACCAGAAGTATCAATTAACATAAGGCTCATTTACTCAAAAAGCTGAAATTTTCCTTAACCATCTATCTAATACCTTCAAAACAGCAGTTCTTGTATATTATTATATTCATATAATTTTATTATAATTTGAATCTCGGAAACTGGGCTCCAACGATCTTCATGAAATTTAGTATGCAGGGGGTTTTGGGGGTGATAAATCGATCTAACTATGTTTCATTTTAAGAAAACATCTTAGGTCATCCAGGTACTGACTGACTACAGTCATCCTAAAGACTGTTTTGTCACATTATGTTAATTGATATAGATCATTCACAGTCTGGGAATTGATGTGGGAAACCTTTGACCACCAGAGACTAACCACAGCAAGATGTAACTCTATGTTGTTTCCAATATTTTTTAATAATATAGTTTTATAACATCTTGCCACTGGCCATTTTATAATATATCTTATGATTTATTAATACAATAATTTTGTTCCACAGAAATATATACATCAGATTCAAAAGATGTAACCATTTCCGAAAGCCACCCGTCTACTTTACGAACAGTTCTCAATACAGGTAATATATCAATTAAAAATTTTAAAATTGTTTTAATGCCAGAATATCAAACATTAGCCATTAAAAGTTTTAAATTGATGATTAAAAACATATTATAAGTATACCAATTTCCATTTTTTTTTTGGGTTCTGTAGTCAATAAAGAACCCTTATTGTTTCGCCATTTCCGTCTGTCTATCTATCCGTCCGCGGTTATTAAAGAAACTAGACGTGAATTGACGTTTATTAATACAATAATTTTGCTCCACAGAAATGTATACATCGGATTCAAAAGATGTCTATAACAATTTCGAAAGCCAAACATCTACTGCACAAACAGTTCTCAATACAGGTAATATTATATTAATTCAAGTTTTTACTACTATATCACCAGATTTACAAACAGATTTCTTTGTCAATTGAAGTCATTACATGCTAATAACATTATATGGGTTTTTAATAAAACTACATTTGTATTTCATGATTAAACTATTGTCTAATTACAGAAATTACATAAATTTATCAGAACATGGTAAAGAGTAGCCATCAATACCTATATTTTTAAATTAACATTACAGGTTCGAAACGGAAATCACGTGCTCTTGTGCTTCAAAAATTCAACAAACCAGTAACACCATGCGAACAAATAAAAAATTTGAAATAAACTTTTTAGCAAAAAATAGAACCGACTTCCATTTAAAAACACTACAAAGGCAAAAATAACTTTAATTTCGGAAGGCGGTGTCAAAAACGAAAATATATACAAAACTAAAGACACCGCCTTCCGAAATTAAAGTTATTTTTGCCTTTGTAGTGTTTTTATATGGAAGTCGGTTCTATTTTTTGCTAAAAAGTTTTTTTTTCACGCTTTTTAGTGGGTCGGATTGCAATTTATCTAGTTACAAAAGCCAAAATGTCAACTACTTATCACCTTTTACAAAATATTGCTTTTACCGGTGCAGAGCCGTTAATTTTTGAGGAGTTCTCCTGGTACATCACCATCAGCTCTACGTCACCATATGCATTGTGATGAACATAAAGTGCTTAACATCCATATTCAAGTAATCTAATCGCAATCAACGAAATACTTATTATTGAGTAGTTTCGGTGGCCATCTGGGGTCTTCATCATCAGTTCCACTTCCTCAAATGGTGCTTTTCGAGAGCAACTGCACAAGGTACTATAAGAAATACCCAAAACGCTATAGGTGTGGCTATAATATTTGAAGAGTTCCCTCGATTTCTCCATGATCTCATCATTAGATTCAAACGTGACGACAATGGGACCAACTAGAAAGTATACCCTTTCAAACAAAAAAAGAATTTTCCAAATTGGTCCACCCATCTCCGAGTTATTTTTTTTATGTTTGTTACCTCATACAAACATAAAAAAAAAGTTCAAGACGAATTTTAAACCTCCTTTTTTTGAAGTCGGTTAAAAAGAAGTATCTCGCCTAAGGAAGAAGGTTTTAAATTATAATGAAAGTCTTTCGTGTGCTAAAAAGCTTTCCAATGATATGGCATTTCAACGCATCGCGGGAAAGATGACAGCTGCTGGAAAAACATTCACACAAATGCAGTTTCGTCAAACGTGCAAGAAACCCAAAGAACGGCGTTTTACTATCGATGAAAAGTTCTCTCATTATCACTATATAAAAGAAGTCCGAAATGCTACACATTACTGTCTAAATATTTTACTCTGCCTTCTGCTAAGGCATTAAAAATGTTGCTGAGTCAAATAAGGATAGGTCCAGGCATCAATGAGATAGTTTATGATCAATTAAAGAAGACAATTTCAGAGATGAAAAACGAAGACCGTCTTTGTACGTTAATTTTTGATGAGATGTCACTTACCCCACAGGTCCATTATAATAGAGGGACTGATGAATTGAAGGGGTTTGTAAATAATGGTGAAGAGAATAAATTAGCAAGTGCCTGGACTTGTTTTTATGGTGAAGGGAATAAAAAAAAACTACAAGCAGCCAGTCGCATATTATTTTACACAAGCTTTGAAGAAAAATGAATTAAAGACAATGGTCAAAGATGTGATTACTCTCGTACAGCGAACGGGTCTTAAGTTCTCTGAACAGTGTGTGACCAAAGCATAATTAATGAGAGTACTATAAATAGTTTAATTGAAGACAACAAAGCTGAATACCTGCAAAAAGGAAAAGAATGGCGAAATGAAATTTTCGAAGTAAATAAAAAAACGATAATACCATTGTATGATATCCCTCATTTATTAAAAGGTATTCGCAATAATTTGCTGAATAACGAATTAAAATATATTGATATAAATGGAGACAAGAAGGGAAAACCAATAAAATGGGACTATTTCAGAATGCTCTATGAAGCAGATAAAAGTTATGGAGAATTAAGATATCTTCAGAAAATCACGGAAGAGCATATCAACCCGGAAAAATTTAAAAATATGAGGGTTAAAACTGCAGCCCAGATTTTTAGCCGCAGTGTTGCAGTAGCAGCAGAACACATCACTGCCAGGGGCGAACTACCTGAAGAGTGCTGTCAAATCGTCCCGTTTGTTTTGATGGTTGACAATTTATTTGACAGCCTCAATTCGAGTTCATTCCATGTACCCAATGGCAAAATATATAAAGGCGCAGTAAGAAAAAATTCACTCCATCATAAGTTGTGGTATAATGCTAAAAAGTTTTTAGAAAGTGTTAAATATGTATTTAAAGAAAAAAAAATGGAAACAAAATAAGAATAATTGAACGATGTGTGCTATCTGTTAAAAATTTCATTAAAACAATAGAGGGAATGTTACAAATTTGTAAAATATAACATGAAAAGTATTTATTTGACAGTATTCTGACGATCAATTTCAATCATGGTAAAGTTTAGGCGCGCGAAATGTATCACATAATTCGATATCGTTTGAAGGTTCCTATAAAGCTCTCTTATTAAATAACTATAACTCACCACATGCCTATAATTCGAATTGTGAAGAAGATATTAATGCATGTCTTCAAAAGCTAGACTTTTGGTAATGAAAAAATATCTTATGAAAAAGAAAACTGCGGTGAAATCATAATTCAGGAAAATTTCGAAGGCCTCTTCACAAGTTCAGTTATAGAAGAAAACAAAGGTACTGATCAGAGAGAATATGTTTGTGGCTGGGTCCTGACCAAATGCTTAAAAAGAGTAGTAAAATCATGTGAAACTTGCAAACAAACACTTTTCTCTACAAATCCTAACGCTAACGAATATATAAAGGCAAAAGAATATCACCAAACAAAACAGTGGTTGTGCTATCCCTCCAAGAAGTTTCATGAAATACAAAAATTAACAGTAAACACATTGAAACACAATTCAAATAGGTATAATTTAAAAACTAATATCAAAATGTTCATTGTGTTTTCATTTGATTGTTTAATACATAAAGAAAAATTGCAATCTTTCTTTTTAGAAAAAAACAATTAATGTTATTGCATATAGCTGGTGCAGAGGAATCAATAGAATTTTGGCAGGAAAATTTTCTTATCATGGGGATGATGAATTAAAGAACAAATTTATTATAATAGACACTGTAAACATAAGAAATAAATAAGTACCTAATTCAATCAACTTTTGGTGTTACTTTTTATTGCGGTTAAAATTCTTAGTACGTTTAGTTTCGTTATGCCACGTTGAGTTCACTTTCAGATTCTGTCAGTATAAACTCAGCTTTATTCTACAAATCTATAAAAGTATACCTACCTACTAACCTATAACACACACACAGGCACGAACACGAGATTAGTACACACACAAACACGATTAGTTAGATCCGCCATTAATTGATGGCGCTTTTGCTTTGGGGCATATTTTTCGCGCAAGAGGGCTCTCTTTACCTTATACTAGTTATTACTATACTCTTCGATGACAACATTAATTCTTTTTTAATATTGCAGGCCTAGCCAAGTTACAAACGCTTCGTATCGAATCTCTTTCTACGATAGATAACGCCTCGACGTAAGCGATTGTTGTAAGCGCTAAGTCGGTAGCCAAGATGAAATTATTGACTCGATCGCTCGTTCTACAACGTTGTTCGAAAAAACATATACTTTAGTCTATGGTGAGCGTTCCTACAGACGTCAAAATCATAGTGTATTACACTGTCTTTGGTCAACATCACAGTGTGTTTACAGTGCGCGGGCGGAACTTTGTTTTTGAATTTTTTAACTAAGATAAAACTATAGTGTATATATTAAGTATATATTACGAAGTGAAATAACATTCTTACATGTAAGTTTCTTTTAATAATTAGTTTATTATATTAACACAGTGCGAAATGTCATTTTAAATACCTGTGACTCGAAATGATAAAGATCTTGCTTATCAATGAAGAATACCTTTTATGAAGTGAATATTTTTTATAGGATGGAATCCAGATTTCGAGCAAGCCCAGAACAGTTCGCAGCTTTAATAGGATTCATGGAAAGGTGCGTAATTTACAAATTATTTCGTAAATATCTACCTTTGATAGTTGAATTTCTAATCACACTCAGAGCACTTGAGACTAGTTTAAACATAAACAATGACGTGGACGCGTCGTGAACTTTAACTCGTACTTATGAAACAAAGAAATCAATTGTGTGGATTAATCACTAGACCCTTTGGATATCTAAAATATTTTTAAATAATGTTTTAAGAATGGCGATATATCGAGGCCCAGCAAGGGCCTCAAGGCCGATTAAAAGCTGACCGTTTGTGGCATGAACTGGTAGACTTATTGAACTCACTTGGTGGGGGAGTAAGCAAGCCGATGGAGATATGGAAAAAGGTATATTCACACTTTTATGTCTTATGTAAAGAATCGTAGGAAATAATGTTTTATTAGTTACTTCTTTTATTTCCTATTGTTATCATTTATTTATCATTATTGTTTATTAGTTAGGTAATGGCTATTTTCACACTGAGATGTAAAAAAAATAGACCAATCCTATTACTTAATATTTGTTTGGTGTTTTGTTTTATGGATTCCTTGTTGTGTAGGATTATTTAGGTTCACTAATTCTTATTAGGTGTATGGGAAGCTCGTTCCAAAATTTCACAAAGCGTGTGTTCTCGAATGACGTTTATTAGCAACAACTTGCAACTAACTTCGTAGCTATAACATGCGTGAAGTAAACGCAGTAACATACCGCCCACCAAAGGGACAGCAAGGCCCTTTAAAAATGATTAGTGGACTGTAAAGACATGTTGAAAAATTGCAATTAATGAGCAGTATGTAACGTTTACAAATATCCAAAATACATTATTGTGGTTACAATACAAATAAGTAATAATGATAATTACAAAACAAATAAAATAATGTATATAATGCCTGCATGCTAAATTGAAATGACATTATACATAGGTAATGGAAAGTTATTACAACAGTAATTTATTAACAATCAGTTAGTGTCAACAGGTAGGGGACATAACTTTGTAACAGATCTCTTTACAGTGCTATTGCCAGATTTAACGCTATATACTCGTGTGAGTCCATCATGACCAGGATGCTTGTCTACAATTCGGCTTAATCACCATTTTCCTGCTGGTATTCCATCGGTTTTAATGAGTACTATGTCACCAATAGAGAATCCTTATTTCTTCTTATGCCAGATGGGACGCTGTTGTAGACTTGTTAAATATTCGCTTTGCCATCGTCGCCAGATGTCACTTACAAGTTTTTGAGCATATTGCCATCGTGTTAAGTTATGCATTTTTGTGTCTTTAAAATCTGGAGAAGGCACGATGATTGGGGCTTCATGTATCAAGAAGTGACAGGGTGTAAGGGGTTCTATAGAATCTGCGTCTGAGTCATCAATAGGACATAGAGGTCTTGAATTGAGGCATGCTTCGATTTGGCACAGTATTGTTGTAATTTCTTCGAATGTGAGACTTGTTGTCAACACACGTTTCAGATGAGTCTTCAGGGACTTTACACCAGCCTCCCAAAGGCCACCTAAGTTTAAGTTATGCATTTTTGTGTCTTTAAAATCTGGAGAAGGCACGATGATTGGGGCTTCATGTATCAAGAAGTGACCGGGTGTAAGGGGTTCTATAGAATCTGCGTCTGAGTCATCAATAGGACATAGAAGTCTTGAATTGAGGCATGCTTCGATTTGGTACAGTATTGTTGTCATTTCTTCGAATGTGAGACTTGTTGTCAATACACGTTTCAGATGAGTCTTCAGGGACTTTACACCAGCCTCCCAAAGGCCACCTAAGTTAGGACTGTAGGCTGGAATAAAATGCCACTGTGTACCTTCCAAAGCCAACTTGTGTGCAATGTCCTTTTCAAAATTCAAGTTAGCTTCTTGCCATGCTGCAGCTAAATCCTTCTCGGCACCAACAAAGTTTCTCCCTTGGTCACTCCACATGTGGCTACATTTGTCTCTTCTTGATACAAATCGTTTGTATGCAGCGATAAATCCCTCTGATGTCAGATCGCCTACCAGTTCAATATGTATGGCCTTTGTAGACATACGGACAAATAAAGCAATGTATGCCTTTTGAGTTTTCATGCCTCTTCCCCTTGACATCAATATTTGGAATGGACCGGCATAATCTACACCGCTGTGCAGAAAGGCTCTTGTGGGGGTAACTCTTTCCTTTGGCAGATTTCCCATGATCTGAGTTCGTGCACTAGCTCTTTGTTTTGCACATACGAACATTTTCGGTTGAAGTTTTTTATTAATCCCTTCGCTCGAATAATCCAATATTTAGAGCGTAAGATGCACAACATTAATTGAAGACCACCATGTAGTGTTTCAGCATGAGCATCTGCTATGAGCAAAAGAGTTAAAGTATTGTCATGTCCTAATATTATAGGATGTTTGCTTTTCTCATCTAAATTTGCATGTCGAAGGCGACCGCCCACCCTGAGGATATCATCTTGATCTAAGTATGGGGTAAGTGTTTTAATGTTACTATTTTTCTTCACATTTTTATTTATTTTTAATCTGTTAATCTCATCTGTGAAGTCTTCACTTTGTACTAGCTTAATGCATTTCATCAAAGATGAATGCAATTCTTCAGTTGTTAAACTTCTGATGTTTTGGTAAGTATCTAATTCTCTCTTGTAATTAATAAATCTTCTACAATATGTTATAACTTTCAATAATTCTTGTTAGTTATCAAATTGCTTAAATTTTGCTGTGAAATTATTTTCCTCTTGAATTTTAATATTAACTTGTATTTTATCTTTTTTCTGTTCCAGGTCAATGACGACTACATCAGGCTGTTTTAATATTATTTTCCTTTCAGATAGCCATTTTGGACCTTTCTACCATAACTCTGATTGTTTCAGTTCAGTAATTAACATGCTTCTTGACGCGATATCTGCTGAATTGTCTTCTGATGCAACATGGTACCATTTGTTATTATTGAGATTTTCAGTGATTTCTGCGACAGGATTGGCTACAAATGTTTTCCATCTATGTGGTTCTCCGGATAGCCATGCGATGACGATTGTTGAATCGGTCCACGCAAACATTTGTGCTGTCGATATTCTCATAGTTGTACCTATTTGCTTCAACAATCGAGAAAGAAGTAGTGATCCAGAAAGCTCCAAACGTGGTAATGTTATAGTTTTTAGTGGTGCAAGTCTTGTCCTTGCTGCTATTATATTTGTTGTGATGTGACCGTCTTGAGATTCTATTCTTATATATGCAACGGCTGCATAAGCTTTCAAGGATGCATCGCTGAAGCCATGAATTTGAATATGTTTTATTTCGGTGCTATAGGTTCCAAGCCATCGGTCAATATAAACGTTGTTTAGACCTATGAATTCTTCACGCATAGTCATCCATTCTTCTTGTAGTTCCGGGCTTATTATCTCATCCCAATCGACTTTTTCTAGCCAAAGTCTTTGTATTAACATTTTAGCCATCACTACACTCGGGGCAATCCATCCCAAGGGATTGAATAATCTTTGAACATCTGACAATACTGTCCGTTTTGTTATGTTGACAGAAGTTGTTGGTAGTTTCAATTGATATTGGAACTGGTCGGTTCCCACATTCCAAATCAAGCCTAGTGCTTTTACAGTGCCATCCATTTTGTTTATTTCTAGGTGTGCAACAGAACTTCGTTTGTTTGTGTCAATAGATTTCATGAAGTGGGGACAATTGGATGACCACTTCGAGAGTGAATCCGCCCTTCTTCAATATGTGAGATACTTCCTTAGCAGATGTTATGGCTTGCTCTGATGTGTCTTCACCAGCTAGTAGATCGTCAATGAGAAAATTTTCTTTGATAATTTTGACTGCATTCAGGTAATCTTGTCCTTCATCATCCGCAACTTGATGTAATGTTTTTATTGCGAGATAGGGGGCTGAAGCTGTTCCAAATGTAACTCGAAGCAAGCGATATTCTTTAATGCCGTCATGTTCCTCTTCTCGCCACAGAATACGCTGATACTGATTGGCGTCTTCTGGGTAAACACATATTTGTAGGTACATTTTCGTTATATCGCTGGCGTAGCAGACGCGTTTCATCCTCCATCTCATGATAATATTTCTGAGATCTTCCTGAAGCTGAGGACCAACCATCAACTCGTCGTTGAGCGAGACTTGATTTGAACCCTTCGCTGATGCGTCGAAGACCACACGAGTCTTTGATGTGTCACTCACCATGCTGTCGTCCGAGAGGATAAAGTCCTCTCGGACGACAGCATGGTGAGGCAAGTACACAACCTTTTCATTTATGACTTCCTTCTCAGGTATTGCTTCCATATAATTCTCTAAATATTCTTTCATTACTTTCTTGTAGTTTTCTTTCAGGTGGGGTGTTTTTCTAAATTTTCTTTCCAATTGTAGCAGTCTTCTTTTGGCTATTTCTTTTGTATTTCCTTCTAGACATGTGGGATGTGGTATTTTCAAAGGTAACTTTACCATATATCTTCCCTCTTCTGTTCGTGTGTGTTTTTCTTCATAAATTGCTTCACACAATTTTTCTTCCTTTGTTAAGTTTCTTTTGTTTTCTGTGTCTATTTCCCACAGATATTTTAGCATGATATCCATATCTAATTGGTGATTAAGAGCAAGAGCAGAATCGTGTTGTGACCTAGTGTTTATTTCACCGAAGAGAATCCAACCAAGGTATGTTTTCTGTGCACATGGTGTACCAGGTGGACCCTTGATAAGTTTTTCTTGTACGATTTGAGAGTATTGTTTGACACCTAGAAGTAAGTCTATGGGGCCTGGTGTGTTCTAGTTCGAGTCAGCCAGGTTGAGTCCTTCTAGATGTGACCAGTTATCAGCAGTAATTGTTTCAGGAGGAAGTTTCGTGGTAACTTGTCTGGACATGACGAAGGCTTCAACATCTATTTTGAAGTTGGTGTTCTAGCAGGAACCGATTTACAGCTATACCATGTGGTTTACATTTGTCTTTGTTGAACCCACTCCAATGATACTTCCTCTCGTTGATTGTTTGGTCAAATTGAGCATTTGAGTTGCTTTCTCACTAATGAGTGCTATCTGTGAACCTTGGTCTAGTAATGCACGTAGTATGACGGTGTTGTTCTGTTTGTTTCGTACTATCGCCATTGCTGTAGCTAATAGCGCTGTGCCTTGTCTAGTAATGTGGTGTGAGGCGACCGTTGTATTGACAGTAACTTTTTTTAGTTCTTCTACATTTATTTGAGCAGTCTTCGGTTGCATGGATGTCTCTTGTACCGAAGTCTCAGGTTCTTTGTTGTGATGTAGAAGGCTATGGTGACGCCTTTTGCATATACGACAGGACATTTGTAGTCTACACCTTCTTGATGAATGTCCTGGTACTAAACAATTATAGCATAGGTTGTTTGTTTTAACATAATTAATTCGTTCAACAGGTTGCATTTTTGTAAACTCTGCAGTGACATAATGTGTGGTTATCACTGCATAGAACACATGTTCTTCCCGACGGTGGTGATGATGTACTTGTGACATGAACAGCACGCTCCTTTGTTGTCTTATTTTGTGTTCCTGGTGTGACAAGCTCAAGTGTTCGGTATGTGGACTGAAGAAACCTTTTCAGATCGTCCCATGTAGGTAAGTCATCAGCATCTTCTTTGTATGAATGTTGTTCCCAGTCCTTGTGAGACTCAGGGTCCAATTTCTGAACTACCAGAAAAATAATTATAGGATCCCATGAATCCAAGCAAATGTTTAAATTTTGAAGGTTATTTAAACAATCTGTCGTGGTGTCCAATAAACTTTTAATTAAATTAGGTGACTGAGAACTCATTTTCTTTTGATAGACTAACTGCTTTTACACTGAATTCACGATCAAATGTTTATTTCCATATCTACTTATTAATGTGTCCCAAGCTTGTTTATAATTTTTCTGTGTTACCTGGATATGTTTCAATAAGGTCTCTGCTAGGGGTGGGTGATACAAATCGTATATAGATACAATACCTATATATTGGTACAATATCCAATACCTATATATCGGACGGCACTGAATCTATATATCAGGTATCCGCGTACCTAATGCGTTGATGTTGGTATGATAAGTCACAAACCAAAAACACCACACAATATCGGTATCGCACTATGATATTCGGTTCAAACTGATATTGTGATACGCGTGTTCGATGCGCGCTGGAGTGATGTAGCTATAGCCCAAGCCCAAGTTATAGGTGAACGAGCGAAAGAGAGAGGAGAAAGATACGCTAATGTGTAATACAAATTTTAAACATTATTTACAGGAGCATAGAATTTAATACCGAATACATTATTTTCTAAACACTTGTAAACAGGAAACCATAATTAAACGTCAAAGGATTTTAAATCCTAAGGTATTTTCAATAAAAAATAGTTTTCAATTAATTTTACATGACCCTTGACCATGAGGATAATTCACGCTACACCAAACCATCATTCAAGAGAAGCGCTCCTGTATTCAGGTTTGCATTTTTTCTGCTGTACACTATTTAGTTTGTTTTGTCCAGCCGAGTCCCAGCGGCGCACGGCCGAGGCACGGCCGAGGCACGGCCGCGGCCTAGCCACGGTCAGGCATGAATTACTTCATACAAAAAGTATACCATAATGTTTGACCGTGACGGCCCGGTCGCGAGTTGGCGACACGTTGTAGCGCAAGGGCGGATCCAGCTTTGGTGCCAGGGGGGGGTCACATAATCGTGGTCAAGTCACAAGAAGTTATAATTTGTATTTCCTGACTCCGCTGCCACTTGGCCATCCACTGCCGATATTTGTTTACAACGACAGAAACTGGAGTATTATCTAGTAACAATGTTTAAAAAATTTAATTAGTGGTCCACCTAGGTCCTGGACCCAGACCAGGGGGGGTCATGACCACCCCCCCGGATCCGCCCTTGGTGTAGCGTGAATCATCTTAACCGTAATTGTTCTCTGTTGACTGTTGTATTTGTATTCCTGTTCAGTGTTGTGTATTAATTAAATAGTGTAAATAGTATTTGATAAAAAAAAAACTCTTGTTAGTGACTAAGTTAGTGTATAAAAATAACAAATATGAATCGTCCAAGTACGAGCATATTATAGGACTATTTCGACAAAAACAATATCGTGGACAAAAAAGCTAAATGTCTAATTTGTTGCGAAATATACAGCTACAAGGGCTCAACAGGAAACCTTAAGGCTCATTTAAAAAAAGCACTTAGACGCTTTTACGACAGTGGCCAGGGCACAGCAAGATTCTAGATCGATTCAGCAAAATCAAAGACAACAATTTTCTGTACAGACAGCTGATAGCGATTCTTCTGCCGGTACGTCATCGTCAGTTGTGAGTGCTTCTCCCAGTACGTCAACATCCGCATCCGCTGCTAGTCTTCCTATAACACAGACACTAAGGCAACAGACAATAAGAAGATATGGAATTACCAAAAAAATTTCGAACGAAAAGAAAAAACAAATTGATCGAGAATTAATGGATTTATTTATCGACAGCTATCAACCGTTCTCTTTGGTTGAAGAAAGAGCATTCAAAAAGTTTGCACGATGGATTCCTGGCTACCAATTGCCAAGTAGGAAAACAATTTCCACTACCATGTTGGCAGCTTTATATGACCAAACCAAAGCTGAATTAAAAATAAAATTAGGCGCGGAATGCAATTATTCCGTATGTCTCACAACCGACTTATGATCCAACGAGTCGTACATAGCCGTTACTGGTCACTATATGACAGACGATTTCGAGCTAAAATGTATACTATTAGATTGTCGTAATTTTCAAGACTCCCATACGAGTGAAAATATAAAAGAAATGCTAGTTAATATTGTGGGCGAATGGGGACTAAACAATAAAATCAATTTCGCGGTGTCAGATAACGCAGCTAACATCCAAAGGGCCATCAATAATATCGGATGGAAGCATTATGGCTGTTACGGCCACTCCCTAAATTTAATAGTGCAAGATGCTATTACTACCATTCAGCCTATACTGGAAAAAGTAAAAAAAAAACGTAAGGCATTATAAAACAAGTAGCACGGCCTTGGAGAAACTATTGAAGGCCCAAACGGATGCCAAGGTGGACTGTATCTCAAAACGTCTGATACAGGAAGTACCCACGCGATGGAACTTAAGTTTCCATATGGTTAGGCGTTTCGTAGAACTGGAGCAGTATTTGAGGGCCACAATGGCGATTTTAAAAACAGATTTACCCATTTTCACAAAGGAGGAGTGGTTGTTGCTATCCGAAATAACAAAAATTTTACAGCCGTTTGATCAAGCCACAGAAATAATCAGTGGTGAAAAATACATGACTGGAAGCTTAGTCATTGTAATGACACGCTGCCTTCTAACGGCCTGTGATAAATTATTAATAGAGCCATTCTATGAAGCGACAAAAGATGTCATATATCGCCTGAGAACAGGGCTGGTGACAAGATACGGTCTTGTTGAAAGAAGCAGGACATTCTCTACATGCACGGTCCTAGATCCCAGATATAAATTATCTGTATTTCGCGATCAGAATGAGGCTAGAAATACCAAAAGCCACGTGCTCGAAATACTAGTAGAGATGATTGCTGAAGAAAGTGCTCAAAAACAGTCGACGTCTCTTCCGTCAGCATCGGCCGGTAGCAGCAACACTGTTGATGGATTTTGAGCTATACTTGATGAAATTATAGGTCAAAGGCAACACTCAGTTGGTACTCCTTTGTCGAAGGCCATTAAAGAGATCGACACATACATTAATGACGATCCGCTGCCAACCTTCCACGGAGACAAATGGACCTGTCCTCTCGAGTGGTGGCGTGTCCACAAATTTACCTACCCGCATCTCGCCAAACTTGTCCAAAAATATGCAAATATCATGGCCTCATCTGTTCCACGTGAATGAATCTTCAGCAAAACGGGCCTCATCATCAGTGACCGTCGGACGCGACTTACGTCACAAAAGGTCAAGCAACTGACTTTTTTAAACGTCAACTTAGACGAAAAAAGGTTTCTTATAAATTAGAACTAAAACAAAAAAAAAAACAAAAAAACCAAGTAATTTGTAAATAATTGACAATATGAGTATGTATATTATGAATGAACTTTTAAATACGCCTGCCTTACATCATACCTTCATTTATTGACAGTTTTCATAAGATTCGCATTAGTAATGCAGTCAGTCCTAAGCCTGAGAAAAGTATGAAGGAAAGTTCATTTCACTGATTAATATTTTAAAATGATAAAAATATATCTGAAAAACCAAAACGACTGTACTAGGTTCATTATTGAGTGCCATATTATCAACACTACACAAAAATTACATTCACTGATTTCGAGTATACAGTTACAAATAAAATATAATGATGTAAAAATATAAAGATGTTAAATATATCGAACAAAACCGAAACCTAAAAATCACAGTCTCTTACGTAGCAGTTTCGTTTCAGAGTTCCACACAGATTCAGCCAATAATAGATATTGAAATATATAGATGCGATATCCGATGTTCAAAACCGATACATAAGTACGATTTGATACAGAGTAAAACCGATATTACCCATGCCTAGTCTCTGCTTCTCCATTAACACTACTAGTGCCTTTTGTTCCTTTGGCGTTATTTTAACCAATGAATGATGAGCATTTTTAAATGTAGACCAATAATCTTCTATCGCCTTTATACGGGTTTCAATATAACCTTTAGTCAATCGTGATTTCGGGCATTTCTTGAGATTAACTTGAGTTTTTTGCAATAACGAAGCAGTATCTTCCAATATATTTAATAATTCCTTCACACTGGTCATGTTTATAAATCTTTTTCACTTCACTTTTAGGTTAGGAATGCGTGTTCTATTGTTCTCGCGAGGCGGCTGTTCGACACATGTAGCTAGTAAATGATCCGGCGCGATATCGACCATATGTTAGGTGTTTTGTTTTATGGATTCCTTGTTGTGTAGGATTGTTTAGGTTCACTAATTCTTATTAGGTGTATGGGAAGCTCGTTCCAAAAATTCACAAAGCGTGTGTTCTCGAATGACGTTTATTAGCAACAACTTGCAACTAACTTCGTAGCTATAACATGCGTGAAGTAAACGTAATAACAATATTATAAAAGAGAAAGTGTGTGTTTGTTTCTATGTACTTACTTATAATCCCGCCGTGCACTTTCTATACGGCTAGAAATTAGACACGAATAGTTTTTAAACCATAAAATAGCCTTGGTTAGTTGATGTCAGAACTTCTCACTTTATAACAAAATTTCCAGTACCTTTTAACAAATTATCTCTTAACTTCATTTATCTGCTTTTCTTTGACTTTATTTCCGTTTCCTTACAATCATGCCTATCACACGTAGCGCCTATATTCGCCAAGAAGAGTCCAAACTAAAGCTGGCTTTGAACGAATTGCAGGCGTCGAAGAAGTGCTGTGATCAATTAACTAAGGAAATAGATGACAGTGAAAGGATGCTCTTTGAGGCCCACGAAAAGAATAGGCAGTTAAATATTTATTTATTACCGATGGGCCCACTCTTGACCTCGATCTCGCCTGATGGTAAGCGATAGATGAGGTCTAAGATGCGACGAGCGAGCCCAGAAGATGCCTATTTACTCGTGCTTTAAAGGCTGAAAGGTCATAAGTGGCAGGGAACACAGAAGCCGGCAGAGAATTCCACAGCTAATGATAATAGAAATGTCTCAGCTATACATTCAATTCACTGAGGCTATAGAAGCCCGGGATAGGCTCCAATTAGTTTCTCCAATTAGATTCTAATTAGTCGACGGGTTTAGTAAGTGTAGCTCAGAGTACGAACAAGCTCTAAATGACAGGTACTTGTTACAACAAGAGTTACATGAGGCTCAATGCCAAATATCCCAACTTGAAACAACAAATTTAAACATAACAGCCTCATTGAATCAAAGTTTATTCAGCGAGCTAATGCCTATTGCTCCCACCATGGTTTCATTAATAAACCCAAGTGATAACATAAACTTAATTAGTGATGATGATTCTAATTCAATTAAATCAGTAAGGATAGTAGCTAAAAAACAAACTTAAAAAATACATAAAAATTAATAAATATATTACAAAAACCAAAAAGTTAGTTAAAAAACATAAGTTTTTCATAAAAAATGTAAAATTAAATAGGGATAGGCTAAATTTACTAAAACAATTAGATATATATTCTTTTAATCTGAAACAAAGTACTAGGAAGTACAAAACTGACACTGAGGACTTGCAATCTGAACTGAATCATTTACAGGAAAAACTCAGTTCAATGGCTAACAAGTATAATACCTCCGAAAATCTTATGAGGGAATACGTGTTGGCAATGAATGAACTGGTAAGCTCACAAACTACCAACTGTGAGCATTGTCAACCAACTTCCAATATAGAGACGCCTGATCATTCATTGTCAACATGCACAACCAATAACATCACACAGCGGCCTTGTGTTAGTTTACCACTTCCTATTATTGGTTCCCCAACAAATCATACACCCACTACGAAGAAGGATATAGTTATGTTTAGCGATGAAATTGGAAAGAATTTTGGCCTCTTAATGAAGAATGAATATCCGGGACAGACAATTTTAAACCACTGTATGCCTGGTTGCTCTTTACTTGACATAATGACAAAAATAATTAATTATAACTTTACCCAGGACTCAACATTGTTAATATTTATTGGTATAACGTAAAAAAAGGTGAAATATTAAATTTTCATAGGTCTTTGAGCAGCCTTAGCTTAGGAAAAATTGTAATGTTTACACTTCCTTATAGCAACAGTTTGCCACAGGAAGAAAATTACTTTAGATATAATATTAATAATACATTGCATAATTTGACTTATAATAGTAATAACTTTCAATTAATTGATATTAACAATTACCTTGGTAATAGTTTTTATTTGACAAAAAATAGATACTATCTTTCCAATTATTGTAAAAGACAGATAGCTGTGTCGCTATCATATTATTTTAGTATTACAGCCAAGAATTTGGCTAAACAAGTTGCTTCTATTGAGCAATGCATTGACATTCATAATCATAATAATTCAACCAATTGCTTGGATTTAAGCCATGACATTAGTGATAATTTAAATTAGAAATAATGACAACAGAGGCAATCTCTAGCAATAATGCAGAGAATAATATTATTACATTAAATTCAAATAAAATTCATAAATTAGTAAATGGTGATCCCATTTACTAATTTATGACCTGGTGCACCAAAACATTCAAGGATTATTGAACAAAGATTTAGAAGTGGAATTATTTATAAATTGTAACAAGGTTGATATTCTTTGCATTACCGAACATTGGTTAAAAAGTCATGAAATGATGTTTAATTTTAGTAATCACCAGGTTGGTAGTTCATTCAGCAGAAGTAATGCCATTCGTGGTGGCTCCTTAATTCTATTACATAATGACCTTAAATTTAAAGAACGTAAGGATATAGTGAGCCTGTCTGTTGAGCGGACTATTGAAATAGCCTGTATAGAATTTTTTTAATTGGAGCAGTTCATTGTATTGAGTGTGTACAGACCCCCCTCAGGATTGTATGACTTTTTAGAAAAGGTAATGGATGAAGTGTTACACAAGATTAGTAATTCAAACAAGTACATTATCACTTGTGGAGATTTTAATGTCAATTTATTAGAAAACTCAGGTTTAACTACCAAAATTATAAATCTGTTTCGGCCCTACAATCTTGACAATTTATTCACAGAGCCAACAAGAATCACCCCTACCAGTGCTACATGCCTTGATAATGTTTATACTGATGCATCAGTTAAACACAAAGAGATCATTAATTTACTAGAATCAGATCATAGCGGGCAATTAATTATTTTCGAATGTAAAAATAATAAAACGGCTAAAAAGATATCACTGTTAACCCAAAAACTGTAAGTCGTTTAGAAACTTTCAAAGATAAACTCAGACATAGTTTACCAGTTTTGACGACCCTACATGATCCTAATCATTTATATAAGGACTTTTTTAATATGTACTGTATATGTTATATGTTCCACTTTTAAACCAAAAACCATTTCAATTAACAGTACTGTATCTTTCGGTGATTGGGCTACCATTGGTATTCACAAAAGTAGAACTCGTCTTTACGAATTGTACAATGAAAGAGCACATATAAACACTGTTGAATTTAATTTGTACGTTAAGAAATATTCAAAATTATTTAAAAAGGTTTGTTGTATGGCAAAGACGCGCCATTTGAGTTCTAAGATCAAAAATAGTAATAATATTATTAAAACAACTTGGGATATTATTAACAGTGAAACAGGCGGGTCTAAAAAACGGTGTAGTGACTACAACCTTGTAATTAATGATGAAATAATTAAATCTGACGCCCAGGTTGCCGCGACTTTTGAAAACTTTTTTGCAGAGATCCCAGTATCAACAACGAAATCTCTGGATTCCTCACCCACTGCTGCAGAGTCTCTGCTAAAAGAAAATGTTGAAGTTTGTGATTCAGTATTTAATTTTCAACATGTTTCTTGTAAGGATATAATTAAAACTTTTAACACACTGAATGTAAAAAAGACAAAAGACTTATGGGGTAATTCTGTAGACATCGTCAAGTCCATTATTAATATTGTAGCTCCTAGTTTAGTATTTATTTTTAATAATTGTATTGATTGTGGTGAGTTTCCTGACCTAATGAAGTATAGCAAAATTATACCATTGTTTAAAGCAGGTAGTACATCAGACCCAACTAATTATAGACCAATTTCAGTACTACCCACTTTTAGTAAAATATTTGAAAAACTAATTTTAGAGCAGTTACAAAGGTTTTTTAGTAGACACAAATTATTTCATGCTAAACAGTTCGGTTTCACAAAGGGTCGTTCAACAATCGATACTGGTGTTGAACTTCTAGGACACATCTACAATGCATGGGAAGACAAATGTGATGCCCTGGGCATCTTTTGCGACTTATCCAAGGCATTTGACTGTGTTCATCATGAAACATTGGTCAGAAAACTACACCACTACGGTATTCGGGACTCCTCTTTGAATCTTCTTACTTCATATTTAAGTGACAGGATTCAGAGAGTCGATGTAAATGGGAAAATATCCCCAGGATCGGTGGTGACTATGGGTGTGCCCCAGGGCTCAATTATTGGACCATTTTTGTTTCTTATATATATAAATGACCTGCCTTACCTCATAAAGGATAACAATAAAATAGTGTTGTTTGCAGACGACACTTCACTTTTGTTTAAAATTAAACGTCAGCAACCTGATTCTGACGACATTAATAACGCCCTTTCAGAAATAGTACATTGGTTTAATGTTAATAATCTTCTTTTGAATGAAAAAAAAACGAAATGTATAAAGTTTACGATGCCTCACGTTAGGCAAGTGCCAACTACTGTTTTGATAAAGGGTAAAGAGTTGAACCCTGAGGATGCAACAGTGTTCTTGGGCATTACTCTAGATGCTAAGCTTCAGTGGGGTCCACATATAGATAAAATATCCAAAAAACTGAGTTCTGCCGCATATGCAGTTAGGAAAATCCGAAATTTAACTGATCTAGAGACGGCTCGTTTAGTTTAATTTAGCTATTTTCATAGTGTAATTTCGTACGGTATTCTTTTGGGGGGAAATGCCGCCGATATTCAGACAGTTTTGGTTTTACAAAAAAGGGCTATTCGTTCAATTTATAAATTAAGTCCTAGATGCTCCCTCAGAGATAAATTTAAAGATATTAATATAATGAATGTCCCCTGTGGCCCCCTGTCCCTGCCCTGTCAATATATTTATGAAAATATTTTGTACGCTCATAAAAATAAAAATTTGTTTAAAAAGTACAGTGATATCCATAATATAAATACTAGAAATAAGCACACATTTATTGTTCCTTCAACTAGGCTTAAGAAAATTGGGGGCTCATTTAGATGTCAATGTATACGCTTTTACAATAAACTTCCCAGTCATGTGCAAGAACTTAGCCTCAATAAATTTAAATCATTTGTGAAGCAGAAACATTGCCAGAAAGCTTTATATTCTGTTAAAGACTATCTTGCGGATAAAAATGCTTGGGATTAAGCTGCTCCAATTACTTACATCTGTTGAAATTATGTTTTTGTTTCATTTTTCTTATTACTCTTTTACTTATTTCTTTTTTTTAATTATAATGATTATTTCATATACATTTTGACATGACAATATTATTTACTTTTTCAAGTAATTGAATATATTTTTATTTTTTTTATTTTTATACTTTAGCATTTTTAATTTCGTTTTGTACACGATGACAATATTATTTTCTTTTGAAGTAATTTTTTTTTGTGTAAAAGTAAAAGCTATGTTGTGAATGTGAGAGCAATGTGGGATAACAACGATTATTATGAATAGATTATCAGACTGTCTGGCAGTTTGAGTGCTTTATACGGCCCACCCAAATGTCCTTACTTTGGTATTGTTCGTCAAATCGTTCCAGCTCCTTAAGGTTCTAAGTTGAGCTACGCGATATTTGATAAATGCGTGCACTGTTTGGACGGGCCTGCTCAAATCTGTTTGATTCTGTCCTCTAAAGGGCGCCACAGACATTAACCTACATGGCTCTCATATGATTTGGATCACCACAGATTGTCTGGACTTTAAAAGAGACGTTGACCTCTGAGTTTGTTTCAGTGTTTCTTCTCAGAGTAGTCAGGAAACACTGGCCTCATCTAATTTAAATTTACGAAAAAAAGACGTGTGAAAGTGTTATTTATAACCTATTTGCAAAATAAACATAATTATTATTATCATTATTTCATTATGTAAGTATGTGAATGTATTTTCCGTTTTCACATCAAAACGGCTTTACTGATTTTGATGAATTTTGAAACAGATACATGGGACCCTTGAGACGGTTATATGCTATGAAGAGGGAGATAAATGAGTAAAGCAGCTGGATATAGCTAATACAATATAGATTTAATGTGTTGAGTAGTCATTGTATGAATCCACCAGTTTAACAATAATAGTTGGTATTCTAGTAGTTATTATTATCACCTATGTGAAAATGGCCAATGACTCGTGAGTGATTATTATATCCATGACTAAAATTAACAATAAAATATAGGCATGGGCAGGTTGGAAAGCAAAAACAAACAAAAAAGCCTTGGATATTCGACGTGAGGCATCTCGCACTGGTGGTGGTCCAAGCAGCAAACTCTCACTGCTTTAGAAGCTTCTGGCCTGTTGGGCATCATGGGTCTAACATCTGTCAGTGGACTGGCTGGAATTGAGGAGCGAGGCTTTGATGTGAGTTTTTTTTCTATGCTTTTGGATTTTGCTATTATATTTATATCTTTAATAAACAAGCATATTTTTCTAATTTAAATCCTTCATATTTTTCAGGCCCCACAATCTGAGAGAATCTCCCCAACACCAATGACTGATTCCATCCAAAATGTTGGTCCATCATTTTCTTCCACAGATTTTATACCAACAGAGTATATTGAATCTGAGTATATTGAAAAGTTGAGCTTACAGACTAACTGACAAAGGCTTGCACTGACGGGACGGGTCTACTCAAATCTGTTTGGTCTTTCCTCAAAAGGCCATTTCGGACTAATCTACATAATCCTCATAAACGATTGTGAATTTTTTTATTTATTTATTCGAGTTAAACATAATAAATTGTCTGGCAGTTTGAGTGCTTTTTGCGGCCTACCTAAAGGTCCTTACCTTGGTATTGTTCGTCAAATCGTTAAGCTCCTTGTTCTAAGTTGAGCTATACGTCACTTGACAAATGCTTGCACTGTATGGACAGGCCCACTCAAATCTAAGAGCATCTTTCTTCAAAAGACCGCCTCAGACTGAAACCTACAAGGTTCCCATATAATTAATTCAGTGTAGATTGTATGGACTTTAAAAGAGACGGACCCCTGAGTTTGTTTCGGTGTTTCTTCTCAGGGTAGTCAGTTAGGAAACACCGGCCTCATCTAGTTAATATTTAAGGAAAAAATGACGTGTAAAAGAGTTATTTAATAACCAATTTGCAAAATAAAGATCATTTATCATTTATCATTATCATTTATCATTTAATCTCATTTTACGCAAGGTACCTTTTAGTTTCTTTTTTATATTTTTTCCAAAACACAAAGATAAAAAAGAGTAACTTTAGAGTTTCTTCTCCATACGAACTTACCCTTGCGAATGAGTGTAGAATCTACCCTATCCCATTTCCTTTAATTTTAATATTCGACGTTAAAAAGTGCCTCTTCGATGGCCTAATTGAAATAAATAACTTGACTTTGATACACTGTTATGGCTGTTAATTTATTTAGACACAATTCAATATACTGATATAATTATTTTTCTAAGATACGACATCTATCTACCGCCCCTCCTGCTCTGTCACCTCTTCCTCCAGTGGTAACGCCGCCACCCGGCCCCTCGTCAGCGCCGCCTACAGCGAGCACATCACGAGGAGCTCGGCAACGACGCCGGAATCCGGCAAGTGCGTCTCCCGCTGCATCTTCGCCTACCTTATCCACACCGCGACGCCGCGGGCCACTTCGAGCGCGCACACGGCGTATACAAACGCCCTTCGAACGAGCAACCAGTGAGTTCTTGGCTGTTGAGATACGCCGCCGGTTGCGATTAGAAGAAAACCGAGATAAAATGAAAAACGAGAGGGAGGTGGACAGGCTTCGGTTGGAAATTCCAACTTGGAATCAAGAAGGCTTGATTTGCAAGAGAGGCAAGACGAAACTCTAAACCATTTGGCTCGTGCTGTAGACAGTTAGGTACAAACATTACCACAGCTAAGACTTTCATCACTATCTTCAACAGATATTATCCCATAAAATGTTTAATGTGGTGATGGGTCGTCTCAGCTTGTGGCTATGAATGTTTCAAATTGTCTACAATATCAGAATAGGTACTTCACTATTTTGTTTTATTTCAATTGTATTGCATTAGATTTTTATTTTTATAGAAAACTAGCGTTTGCCCGCAACTTCGTTCGCGTGGGAGGTTTTTCCCGCGTGAATTCCGATCCCGTGGGAATTTCGGGATAAAAAGTATCCTATGTCCGTCTCCTGGTTCTAAGCTACCTCCCTACCAATTTTCAGCCTAATCGGTTCATCCGTTCTTGAGTTATAAATAGTGTAACTAACACGACTTTCTTTTATATATATAGATTTGTTTACAAACTAGTACATAATTGTTTGTTTTGTTTAGTTTAAATTCTGTTTGAAGAAAATTTCTCATTAGAGTAGGTATTAGTATAAGAATTATTCTAAAATTCATGTCTGGAGGTGTTGGACGCGTTACAATTTGTGAGTATACAGAAGTATACTCGCACACTGTAACGCGTCCAAAATTTATTTTTATATTGATATTTTTTTATTTTTAGTATTTAACAAAATCTATTTTATTTCATAATTCATAAATAGTCTAAAATCCTTTTGATGTTAAAAATTATAAAAATAAACATGTTTGTAAAAATAAAGCTGTTTAATTAATAATTTTGTAACAACACATGTCAAAATACTATAATATTCCACACACAACTAATAATAATATTCCACAACTTTTCACACAACGCCATCTAGTCCCAAACTAAGCAGAGCTTGTGGTATGGGTACTAGACAACGGATACACATACATATATATTTCTAAATACATACATATTATAGATAAATTACACCCAGACAAAGAACAAATGACCGTGCTCATCACACAAACATTTGTCCTAGGTGGGAATCGAACCCACGACCTTGCGCACAGCAGGCAGGGCCACTGACCACTATACCAACGGGCCTGTCAGACTATCAATAACTATTCCTAATACATATACAGGTACACATAAGCATGAAATAAATTTTACAAGAGTACCTACACAAATGAATATAAAGGTAAATGATAAAACTATTGAACTGTTTATAATATGACTTAAGTAAATTATTTAGACAAAAAATGACTTAATAGTAAGAAATCTTAATTACCTATGACCTATGTACATATTTTCCATAGTAACATTTTGTGACAATCATTTAGATTGATACTACCAACATCAGGAATTTGCAATAAGATACCATATACATTTTGGACACTAAATCCTTGATTGGTGAAGTATATTTATTTATATATTTTATTTAAATAATATAATATATTCTATTAAGTATAAAACATTATTGTAGTAGTTTGATATTTTATAATTTATCTAGTAATGAAAGTTACTTTTATCTATTAATGGAACTTATTGTTTGATCACTGTCCTATGCCTATAATAAAAAGATCTTTAGATTTGATTTTAATATTAGGCTTATAATTACTATCATTAAAAGAACTAAAAATAATCTTACTACAACTTATTCAATAAACAGTTCAGCATGGCTCTGCATTAGATGAGTTCATTTTGACTGCCTACAGTAGCAATGGGCACCACCCACACATCATGCATAGTTATCTCATCCCCATCATCATGTGCAGCAGGAAATGGATGTGGTGGTGGTAAGCCAGCTTTCAATGCTATGTTGTGTAACACACAACATGCTGTTGTAATTTGGCTAACTACATGAGGATGATAATGACGAACCCTGTCTCTTAGCAAACATCTCCACCGTGCTTTGTAATCCAAAACAGCGCTCAATGCAGTTACCGGCTTGCACATGCCTTTGTGTGTAATTATCTTCCCTGGATCCTTGAACTGCATTGAGGATAGGTGCCATTAGCCAAGGGCGTTGTGGATATCCAGAGTCACCTGAAAAATTAGGTTCTGTAGACAAAACAAAATTTATTATATTTATAGACTTTATTATTATTATGAATACATACCTAATAGCCATACTTGTTCATTATTCTGATGAAGTTCACGCATGTCTTTCTTGTTCTACTCTACTGGATGACCATATATGTGAGTCGATCATGTGTAGCTGCAGTTTCGCAGCGGTATTCGTTTCGAACGGACGCGCGCAGTAAACGATATTTGTACCTATATCATTAGTTAACGAGCTTATTGTTCTCGAGCGTCGTGTTTGACTTCGAGGGTCAATTAGCGCTTTTTACCTAATATAATGTGTAGTGGAATCATTGTTTACAATGGAGGATGACAACGAATTCTTTAACGATCCTGTTGAAAGTAGAAGTGTTTTGAATAGCAGTAACAATTCTATAGTGGACCAAGAAGTGATGGAGCAATTTAATATGGATGTGGTACCAAAGGAAGTTTCGATTAAACCGCTCAAACGCGGCAGAGAAGAGGACGTGGTGGGTTGGACACTAATACAAAACAAAGAGAAAAAGGTCAAAGAAAGCAGTGTAGAGATATATATCTCTTCGAAAGAAAAGCTACCAAGACAATTTGCATTAGCAAGACTATTTAAAGAAAAAGGTATTAACGATATAACGAAGGTAAAATACATAAATAATTACAGGGTGCGCATTGATTGCAAAAATGAGGTGAGCGCAAATAAATTAGAAACTTGTAAAGACTTGATAGATATGGACTGGAGATTTAGTAGACCAGATCACAAAAGCTACCCATACGGTGTTATCAAAGACGTAGATTTAGTCCTAACTGACGAGGAGCTTAGGAGTTGTATTACTTGCCCTGAGTCATTTGAATTAGTTTCATTGAAGCGACTAATGAGGCGTAATATTAATGAATCCCCGGAAAATTTATGGGTTATGAGTGAAGCAGTTCGGTTGTGCTTTAAGGGAGATATGTTGCCATCATATGTTTATGCAGAAGGTTTAAGGATTAAGGTGACCCCATTTGTGTTCCCCGTGTCACAATGCTCACGGTGTTGGAAATTCGGACATATAGCAAGAGTGTGCCCATCGAACAAAATATTATGCCCAAAATGTGGTAGTAATCATCCAAACTGCGATATACAAAATTTCAAATGTCTAAACTGTGGCGGACCACACATGGCACTTGCTAAAAGTTGCCCTGCTTATTTAAAAGAGAAGAAACTCAAAGATCTCATGGCAGAGTTCAATTGTACCTATAGGAAGGCTTTATTGTTATACGTAGCACCTTCACCACGCCGAGAAGATACGGAACCTGTTAGTGCCACAAACGCAGGTTATATATACCCTGAACATAATATCGACCTTACAGTGAGATCAAACTCCCCTTTATATGCAGAAGTGGTCAAAACTAAACCCCTAGTTCATAATCCTCTCACTCATAAAGATCAAAAAAGTGCTAATAAGCACGAAAAGACACGAGATGACAATTATTATTGGGCTACCTATCTACCAACAGAAACGGAGGAAGCAAAAGAATCGAACCATGACCCGGAAGAGTCTGGAAAAAGAGAGGTGCATTTTGAAGAGCTCATAGCTAGATTAAGGAGATAATTTTTTTTAAGAAGTGTACGGTAGCGGAAAAAATTAAATTGGTGATCCAGTGTTGTATACAATGGTTGATTCTAGTGGTTGTAGATAATGTGTCAGATTGGCAAATGATGAAAAAATTGCTTGATTTCCTTAATGGATAACAAAAAAACTAGTCTCAAACTAAACATCTTACAATGGAATGCTCAAAGTTTGAAACCTAAACTTGTTCTATTAGAACAGTTGTTATGTCAAGAACACATACATATTGCGGCGATAAGTGAGACGTGGCTAGATACAGAAAGTTATATGAGGCTGAGCAATTATACAATTTATCGGAAGGACAGGTTTGATGGTTACGGAGGAGTAGCAATTCTTACCCACAAATCTATAAAATCTCAACTGTGTGAAGTCCAATTCAGTAATCAAGGTATAGAATTAGTTTGCGTAAAAGTATATAACTGTGGTTTGGTAGAAAATATTATTTCTATTTATTGTCCCCCCTCGATTAGAACTTCTCAAAATGACTGGGATAATTTACTATCCATTTTTTCAAAAAATACAGTAATTCTCGGAGATTTTAATGGGCACCATTCTAATTGGTCATATAAAACGGATAGTAAGGGTGTCCAAATTTTCGATACATTGTTGGATAATCACTTTGTTATTTTAAATAATGGCAACCATACGCGGTTAAAAATGGTCAATTCCGAATGTCAAAAGTCATCTCCCGACATTTCTTTGGTATCGTCCGACATAGCATTGCTGTTCAACTGGTCAGTAATGAATGAGACATTAGGCAGTGATCATAGGGCTATAAAAGTTACGTCAAATGTCCAGGCTTGTCCTCCGACAATGTTACGAAAAAATTTTAAAAATGCTGATTGGACTTCATACAAGGAGCTACTCAACACCCTCTTTTGTGAATTTACATTTTCTGGAGACTTGCAGGCTGATTACGATACTTTCATTGATTATATAAACTTAGCTTCCGATGTTTGTATCCCTTTACTTAAAATTAATCCGAACCCAAAGAGTAAATTTTTACCTAAACCTTATTGGAAACCGGAATTATCTAAATGTGCAGCTGAACGTCGGCTGGCGTTGTCCAAATTCAGGCGTAATCCAAATCCTCAAAATTATGAAATATTGCAAAATAAGATTTCCAAATCTCAGAAAATGATTCGCATAGCTAAAAGTAAGGCGTGGGGTGATTTTTGTTCTTCACTAGATTATTCAACGTCTCAATCAACCGTATGGCAAAAAATGAAATGGCTGAAGGGATACAAATATTCGAATAATTACATAGATAAACATAAGGCTACTGAGCTGCTTCTCAGTTTAACGCCGGACTTTGTTCCCCCGCGTGACATGTCTTTCGACACAAATAACCCCGAACTTGATATTATGATTACGTGCTCAGAACTCCAGAAATGCATACGATCAAAAGATACTGCACCTGGAAGTGACAATATTTCTTACTCTATGATTAAGAAGCTACCACAAAACTGTCTAAAAGTGTTAATTCAGTTGTATAATAAGATCTTCATATCGGGTTTTGTTCCTAAACAATGGCGTGATATTGTAATTGTGCCAATCCCTAAACCGGGACGTGATTCCCAAAGTTTTTCTGCCCTTCGACCCATTTCAATGATTTCATGTATTTGCAAAGTTTTTCATAACATTTTAATGAATAGATTAGAGTGGTTTATCGAAAAACAAAAGCTTTTGTCAAACAACACTACGGGTTTTAGAAAATGTCGCTCAACCGTAGACAACTTAGCCGTTTTAGTATCACGTATTCAAATAGGTTTTTCCAAGAAATTAATTACGGTGGCAGTTTTCATAGACATAAGCAATGCTTATAATTATTTGGACATTAATAGTTTACTAAAAATCATGCAACAAATCGGAGTAGGGTCTAGGATATGTAGGTACATCTGGAACTTTCTTAAAATGAGAAACCTTAAAATCACAATAGATAACCGCGACATAAAACGTACGTCCAGTCGGGGATTGGCACAAGGCGATCCGTTGTCACCCCTACTTTTTAATATAGCAACTATGCACGTTTGCCGTAATCGTGGGGGGGACGTATATATGTCGCAGTATGCGGATGATTTTATTTTGTACACCACTTGCAGTAATGTCTCATTGGCCCAACAACGTTTACAACCGGCTTTAAATAAAATGACGAAACTTCTTGTAAAACTAGGTCTTGAAATATCTCCCACAAAAAGCAAAGCCTGTATTTTTAAAAATGGTGTAGCAAGAGAGAATGTAACTTTAAAAATTAATCAAACATTACTGCCAGTGGTAGACAATGTAAAGTATTTGGGTGTCTGGCTTGACCGATCCCTCAGGTGGGCTAAACATATTAATGAAACCCGAGAAAAGACGTTAAAGCTAATAAATATTTTCAAAATTCTGTCTGGGTCTGGGTGGGGAATACATCCCAAGCATCTGAGACGGTTATATATCTCAATCATTCGAAGTAGAATCGACTACGCGTGTTTCCTCTACGACAGTAGCTGTGAAACCCACCTAAGTAAGTTAGACAGAGTCCAAAACGTTTGCATGAGGGTCATCGGAGGCTTTATAAGAACTACACCCATCCACGTTATGGAAAATGAATTAAACCTCCAACCGTTGAAGATTCGCAGATATTTTTTAGCGGGTAAATACTGGCTCAAAGTAAAGTCATACGAGGATAATAATACTACTACTGTCTTAGAGGAACTGCGAGTAGTTTGTCAACAAACCCACTGGAAAAGAAAAGTACCGTTATTAACCAAAGTTCACGAGTCTCTAGTTTTACTACCTGTCTACATAAGCCCAAAGTTTGAAATGTTCTCTATGGATACTTGGGTTCACAGGATTGACCTATCTGAAATTGTAATTCCAGAAATAAATTGTTTGGTTGAGGCTAAAAAATGCTACAAGAATACTAAATTGAGCGAGTTATGCACTATGTTTTTAAATAACACTTATTCGGAATTCTACAAAATATATACTGATGGATCTAAAAACAAACTAGGTTTTGGAGCAGCATTTTTTGATCCACAAACTAACACTTCAGTGAAATTAAAACTAAATTTAAAACTTAATATAATGTATACAGAACTTATTGCAATAGACGAAGCATTATCTTACATTGACTCACTTGAAACTGGTAATTATGTTATTCTTAGTGATTCAAAGAGCGCACTGCAACATTTAATTCGTTGTACCATGAATTTTCGGGGAACTCCTATTGCATATAGTATAATTAAATCTTTGTGTAATCTCATTTCTAAGAAAAAGAATATTGTACTTCAGTGGATACCGGCTCATGTTGGCTTGGAAGACAATGAAATAGTGGATCGATTAGCTAAGGATGCATGTGATGATGGTTTGGTTTGTCAACACCTTCCCGTGCACAGTGATTTATTGTATGCAGTTAAAGAAGAATGCACTAAAATGTGGCATGAACACTTCGACCAGAGGTCGCTTAGCAAGGGGATCTGGTATCGAACAATCCAACCAACTCTTTCTCGTTGTCCATGGTTCGACCAGGCAAACATGAGTCGATCAGAAATTGTTATGGCTCTTCGGCTTCGATCAGGACACATACCAATGAATAGTTTTGCCTACCTTATGGGTAAAGTTGCATCACCAAATTGTCCGAAGTGTAGTATTGTGGAAGACACTTACCATATACTGATGGAGTGCGTCCGGAACGAGGCCGAAAGAATTTTCATTCTACCGTTATCTATGGACGTTGGGAGATGTAACAGTATTCTTGCATCACCCTTGTCAAAGGATGCAAGAATTCTGTATAAATTAGCAAAAATAGGATTTAGAACATAAGGAATTTGTTTGTACCGATGAGGGTGGCATAATCATTTTCTGATTAAACCCTCAATAAAATAAATAAAGAGAAAAAAAAAAAAAAAAAATGTGTAGCTGCACCAAACTTTGCATTCACATTTAAAATGCGAAGATCACTGTCACAAATCTGAAAATATAATGAATATTAAGAAATGATTATAGACTCATATCAAGCTATAAATTATTATATCTACCATTTGAACATTTAATGAATGATATCCTTTCCTATTACAAAAAGATGTTCTTTATCATCCGGCTTTACTAAAGCTACATGGGTACAATCTGTGCACCCGATTATACCAGGCAGGCCAAATTTTCTTTGGAACCTGAAACAATAATTATTATCTTTTAAAATCAAAATTATAAATGAATTATACGAAACTTATAAGGAATTAATAATTGTAATTGGACGACCCACTGACCCTAATTTGGTTAAGTACTCACTCTTGTTTTATAAATATCCTTTCTTGTCGTGTTTTAGGAAACACAACCCAGTTTGCCATCATATCAGGGTGATTTAGTGCGTCTACTACTTGTCGTATACATCGACTAGTTGTGCGTTGCACAAGATGCTGAGTGACACCAACAATGCGCTGATAGGATCCTGTGGCTAAGAAGTTAAGAGCGCATAAAACCTACAAAGAGACAATCATTGTGAAAATTATTATGAAAACAGACGTAGACTACTTAGATAATTATAACAGAATATATTTTAACACTTGTAACCTACCTTTACTTTCAGGGGAATCTCCTTGGTTCCTTTCAATGATGTTTTATGGCGGAGTTCTTCACAAAGGGCTTGGAAAGTAGATTTATTTAGCCGAAATAGCTGCACAAATAAACTTTCCGGCATTTCATTAATTGTCTCCATGCACTGACGATTTATGTCTCTACTTACTAGACGTCTAAGCCACACTTCTTCATTATGAGCACACCACAACATATTTAAAGTATGCATTATTTGTGCTAAAAGTCCAAAATTATTTAAAAAAAACAAATCACTTCTCGGTATCACCACAGCTGACTAAAGAGATGCCATTTTTTTAGCGTTTTCCAAAGAAAATAATACTCTCTGCGTTTTCTCTTGGATCTTCGTGATCGCTTGGCTAGTGTTCAAAAACTACGAAAACGTTTCGTTAGCGCTTGTCAAAAGTGTCATATGGCTAGCATTTGTACGGGATGTAGCGATTAACGTCGTAGAGTAGTTGAGGTAGTAACATTCCCATACATTATCATTGTTTTCTACAAGCGTTAACGATTGTAGATTGTCAACTTGGCTAGGCCTGCTGATTATTTACCAATTAGTAAAGCATGGTCCAGCAGTAAGGGCTCAGGGTTCAATGTTTGTGGTATTTAGCTTTTGTTTGGTTTTTGCTTTCGTTTTAATGTTTTTATATTTTATTCCTCATATCTAATGTCTAATAAAATGGCACCTACTAACCTTTATACGTATGACTAGCCTTCCGCCTTAGTTTTGTTTAACTGGTACTCATAACCCTATTTATTAATTCTATACTTCTATTTTGACAACTCTCAATTTGTAGATGGAAATATACATAAGGCTCCTTCAGGATTTGAAGCAGATGCGTCCAAGGACATCAACTGCGAAGGTACTTGAAAGAAATTGACATAGAAATGAATTAGAGACCTAAATTAATGACAGAATTGAGTGATTAGTGATCTTTTCTATATTTTCAGATGATGGATCTCAAGATAGTCGTAGTCCTTTGTGCTCTTCAGCGACTTTGGCTGTAATTAAACTTATGAAATTATGGGATACCTGATCCCATATTCACTTTCAACACTACATCGCACCATATTGTAATTGGAATAATTTATGTAAGTGAACTTACTTTTTGATACCTCACTACTTACTTTCTGTACTCAACCAGATGTGGAGTCTCCAGCTGCTCCTGTGTAGGTACACAGGAGCAGCTGGAGACTCCACGAACTCCGCTTGTGACTACGCGAAAATCCATAGCGGAAACATATAAGTCAGAAAAAAGTGAATCCTATTTTATCTTCTTTACTTTCCCAATGAAAAATATTAAAGATAATCGTAGTATTCCATGGTACGTACGAATGCCATGCCCACAAGGGTACCAACCCAACAGTGCTCGCAGTAACACGTCAACCAATCACAGAGCATGATTTAAAAGTTAAAGTGAATCACAGAAGGTTGCAAATTTGCAATCTTGGGTTGTTCTGGGCATGGCTGTGGTATGAAAAACTCGGAGCAAAATACTAGAAAATTAACTGAGTTGTAATTGATGTTTCGTAGCGTAAGAATAGAATGTGTGACCTACATAATTTTCTACTCTGTAAGCATTGGGGAAATATAATAAGTAAGTACCTGTGAACCTGTCTATTATTTCTACTTGCTACCTTTTATTCCAAGGGGCGCCATGAACGTAGTTTTTATTAATACCAAAATTGGTGGATTCCGTGCAGGAGTTTACACATGTAAGAAAATAAGCAGGCTAAGGTATTAATTTATACTATGAATCTGATGCACTATTCTACTTGTTCTTGCCAGGTGTTGAATCACCAGCTGGTCCTGCATTTTCTCCGCTAACTCCTCTCGCTACACGGAAAGAAGCCAAAAAAATAATTCACCAATACCGTTAATGTCACCGAGTACATTACGGCTGTTCGAAACCCTCAGCCATGAATTGTCTACGGTTGAACATGATTATCTTAAAGAATATGGAGACTATGACGACGATACAGAATCTGATTAGGTATGTACCTGACAGTTGAGAAGAAACTGATTCTTCGCATTTATTTGTAAAGAAAAAGAAAAGGAAGAGTTTTGAAATTCCTGAAAGCGACAGTTTGGAGAATGAAACCATACCAGAGGGTTTAATTCAAACTCATGCTGCTATGGTGCACGATAATCAAACTAGAACTAACAGAACACAAATGCGACACAATGAAAGCCCTCTCATTGTTAGAAATGCAGTTCACAATGACATAACGGCTTGTGAAACAATGTCAATGTGTCAAAGCTCTGATACTGAAGCTGTTCATCCCGAAGCTGAAGCCGCTCACCCCATTACTGAAAATATAGGCACTGCAAACTATTGGCCGATCCAAACGTGGACGCAAAAGAAAATACCCAGAATATTGTCTCTTTGAGAAGGATAGGAAATACATTAATTTACCGTTTCATGTCAAAGACAAACTAGTGAAATCGAAAATATTCATATTACATAATGTGAGGTTAACATGCATATCTATATCCTGATCTAGATCTGAGAGTACGGTGTCTGGCAATGCTGAACGTGACAATGTGTCAGCAATGTAAAGGAATTTTCCTGGCTTATAAATGACATTTAGATCATAGGGCTGAAGACGCATCATTATTCTTTGTAATCTAGCCGGGATATCATAGAGAGCTTTTTTGAATAAAGTAATGAGTGGTTTATGATCTGTTTCAACAGTAAATTTTTTACCATAGATATATTGATGGAATTTAGTACATCCAAACCATATTGACAAAAGCTCTTTCTCTATCTGAGAATAGTTTTGCTGACATTTGCTCAGAGATGCTGATGCATAGCTTATAGGCTGTTTCTCTGTGACAAGACTGTACCCATAGCATCTTTCGAAGCATACACAGACAAAATAATTTCTTTATTTGGATCATAATATGTTAAGACAGGGGCTGTACTATATGTTAAGACAGGGGCTGTACTAATTTTTTTTTTATATTTTGGAATTCAGTTTCATGTTGTTGTGCCCATGACCAGACTGTATTTTTGGATAGAAGTGTTCTCATGTGACTTGTTTCCTGAGATAAGTTTTGATAAATGAACTAAGATAGTTTACCATGCCCATGATCTTTTGAAGCTCAGTAACAGAGGTAGGGCTCGACATTTGACAAATGGCCTCTACTTTTGACTGATCTACATGAACTCCATTTTTACTGAAAATGTGTCCTAAATATTTGACTTCTTGTTGCCAAATGACTGATTTTTCTTTGTTAAATTTAAGATTTATTTCACGTGCTCTGTCTAACACTTGTTGTAAGCGTTCATTGTGCTCTTCAACCGTGTGACCATATATTAAGAAGTCGTCCATCATGATTCTAATCCCTTCTATATCACTGAAGCGTTTTACCATCTCTCTATGAAAGATCTCTGGGGCAGCATTAATACCAAATGGTAAACGTGTAAACCTATAACGTCCATAAGGAGTTATGAATGTGCATAGCTTTGAAGAAGCTTCGGACAATTTCAACATCCAGAATCCCTTGTTGGCATCCAATGTTGTAAAGTATTGTGCACCTGAAAGGTCTGACTTTATTTCATCTAAGGTAGGGAACTGATAGTGAGGTCTCATGATTGCCTGATTGAGTTTGCGAGGGTCTATGCACAAGCGTAACATTCTTTTTGGAAGTAAGGACAATAGAACTCACTATTTCAGTAGGCTCCTCGACTCGACAGATGACATCATTCTTCTTCAGCTCCTCCAGTTCCTTTTTTAGTGGCTATTGAAGTTGAAATGGTACCCTTCTACATGCATCAATGGATGGAGTAACATCTGGTTTTAATGTAAGATTGCATTCGAAGCCTTTTATGCAACCTAAACCTTGAAACAATACCTTATTTTTATCTAAAATCAGAGACTCAGGACTGCCTGTAAGTTTAAATGTTACATTATTTACTCTCTTTATTAAGTTTAAGGACTGACATGTTTCCCTTCCTAAAATATTATAACAGTTGAGGTCAACAATGTGAAAATTTACTTTGGAAGTGTTATTTTTATGACTGACCGGTAAATCACACTGTCCCACTGTTGGTATTGTTTCTCCACTAAATGTTGACAGTTGAAATTTACTCTTGGTAATGACATTTAACGGTATGTTAAGTGTGTTATATGTGTGAATGGACATTATGTTTGTATCTACACCAGTGTCTAGCAAAAAACTAATGTTGGTATTGTTTATGCTCAAATCCGCTTTCCATTGATTATCTTTATGGTGTGACTTTACACAGAACACAGAACCTATAAAAATATCATTGCCTGACGCATCAACATTATTTTCTACTGACTGTACTACTTTAACATTCTTACTTCTACAAACTATAGCATAATGGTTAAATTTATGGCAGATATTACACTTGACTCCCTTGGCAGGACACTTTGATCGATGTGCTTGACCACACTTATCGCAGACATTTGAATTATGCCTGGCTGCTGATTGAGAACATTGCTTGTGCTATGGCTTTTTGACTCCTGACTTTGTATATTTCATGTTCTTGACTTGTCCAACGAATCCTGTCTCTTGTAGGATTTTCGCTTGGTTTCTAGTGGCTTCTAACTGCTTGGCTAGTTCGACTGCAGCATCAAGTGAGCTCGGCTTCTCCATAAGTATTTTTTCCTTTATGTATTGGTTGTCGGTATTTAAATTCCAGCTGAATATATCTCTGACTAGGTTGTCCTCTAATTTATCCAGTTCACATTGTCTACTAATATTCCGTATATCTGTGACGTAATCATCGATGCTTTTGTCTACGCCTTGTTTCCTATTAAACAATTTATGACGTTCTATTGTGACATTCACTTTGGGCATGAAATACTGGTCAAACTTCTTTATGAGATCATCGAAGCTAATTGTATCTATGTCCACATTAAATGAATAAAAAATTGTTAGCGCGTCGGTGCCGATGAAGTGCAACAAAATGGCGACTTTTCTTTGATCTGTTTCCTTTTCCAAATTGTTGGCTCGTAGATATATTTTAAGCTTAGTCAGCCAGTTTTTCCATTCCAATGGCATATTTGCAGTTTTTTCTAATGACTTTAGGTTACCTATACCAGGATTTGCAGATAACTTTGGTTCACCCTTGCTTCCTGAAGCTGTCGACATTTTGGTTTTTTTGCGTATAATATGTGATCCAGTCGTCAGTGTTATGGATTCACTTACCATGTGATGTTGTGGTCAATGAAAGATATGGTCGTCGTAGATCTCTTTACTTTAATTATTAGTAGACACGGGCAGAACAGAGTAGGTAACAGCAGACAATACTTATCGGCACACGTTGGCGTCGCCATAGACAACTTGTATATCTTTTTAATACATAGATAGTTGCTACCTGACACACCTGCAACCGAGAGTTTCATAAGTTTATAACATTGGGGTCATACAAAGCTCAGCTGTTATTAATTTTAAATAATGTTGAAGAATCTGAAAAAGCTCGATCATATACCTAAACCAAAAATAAAACCGGTGAGAAGAAACCTACACAGTACAGAAGAAATTATTATATTTGCGAGAATGTCGTATGTAAGCAAATGTTTTTGAAAATTTTTCAAATATCGTCCAAAAATCGTCGTTTGACCAAAAAGCGACTAGATGAAACTTGTGACGACAAGAGGGGTCGAAATTAAGGTGGTTGGAATAAGACTCCTGAAGAAGACGAATCTCATTACAGAAGAGAACGAAACAATGGCACGCAATATTTAAAACTAGGTATGACTGTCCCAAAAAATTTACATCTGTCTTACAGAATTCAAAAAAGTGTACGGCAGCGAGAAGAAATTCGTCTCTTTTGATACACTGAAGCGTGTATTTTATACTAATTTCAATCGCCGCTGTAAATCCTTGAAGAAGGATACTTGCAAGAAATGCGATTCATTAGCCCTTGAGATTAAGACGTGTTGTGTACCAGAAGAAAAAGAACTGTTGATCCAGCACAGAGATATTCATCAAATGAGAGCGGAAGATCTTTGTAATCATGGTCAACCTAAATATCTCACTTATCTGATTGAATCTGAAGTTGTGAATACTAGTCGATGCAGGAATACTGCAAATACCTACCCTATCTGATTTTGCAAAGGATTTGTTTTGTGTTTTGGTTTCGTGTAAATAGTATACTCAACAACTTGCAACCCATTAATTTATTATTCAGCAAGCACACTTCTTTTTAGATCGCGAACAGACGCCTCAATTATTTATTTTTACATATATATGTTGCATTTATATATATGTTGTATTTATATGCATATGTGTATATATATATATTATTTATTTTCTATATAAAGCTGGTACACATCCGGTAGTCACTTCTACACTAGGTCCGGTTGAAAACCTGCGTCAGGCACTAGTTGTCTGGCATATAGCTGAACCGAGCCATTTTTGGCGCAGTCGCGAGGCACACGTAATTAATTATTTTCTTGTAAATGCAAATATTATGTACCTAAATTGTATTTTTTTTTCTTATATTATTTTTTTATTTGTTTTTTTTTCCTTTTGAATACCTACTTTGTGTTGTGTGCTTTGTGGCATGTGCCGAATAAATATTTTTCTTTCTTTCTTTTCTTTCAAATGTCTCAAGACAGAAACAACAGATCCCAAATTTGAATGTCTTACCTACGATCTCGAAAAAACTCTACCTTTGCCCCGTATACCTACTAATATAGTATTTTATAAACGTCAGTTATGGGTTTATAACGCTGGGATCCACGTTGGCTCTAATGATCAAGGACGATGCAATATCTGGGTTGAAGGGGAAGCCGGACGAGGAGCCCTAGAAGTTGGCTTGTGCCTCATTTATTTCAATAAAAACGATCTGAGGGATGGCGTAGAGAATTTAGTCCTTTGTAGTGACTGCTGCGGGGGACAAAACAGAAATATTAAAATAATCCTCAAGCTAAAAACTACTAACCAGCCGCCCAAATCTTAAAACGATAATTTTTAAATATTTAGAGACCGGCCATTCCCTTTTGCCTTACGACACTGATTTCAGCAAGATTTAATGTGACCTTAAGCATCACGAGCGTATTTACACCGTAGAAGAATACATGAATATTATGAATATCTGTAAAAAGAAAACCCCCTTAAAGTTACTAGGGTGAAAACACAAGATTTTTTAAGTACAAAAAGTATCGAAAAAAAAAGTTAGCCATAAAATATGTACAAATAAAGAAAAAGTAAACTGGCTAAAAACTAAACAAATTTTGTTGAAAAATCTAAAAAACCCGACTGCTTTCCCGGTTATGCATTTAGTTTTCCCGGTCGTGTCACATTGGCACTCCACCGGATTCAGGAAGTGAGTCCATATTTTTAAACTTTCTCTGTGTGTTATTTTGCTAGTATTACACTAATGATAAACATGATATACCTTTTTGAAATCCTTATGTTAAGTCCTTTAATTTGATACCCATATTATAGTATTAAAAAAAAAAATTTTTTTTCACCATATTTAATGGCTTCGCACAGCCGCCATGTTTAATTTTTTTAAATGTCACCTATCTAAGAACACTCGGGCTGTTAAGACAAATCTAAGGATACCTCAATTGTGTGAATCCGTTCAGCGGTTCTGGAGATATGAGGTAATAAAGAATATTACATTCATACAAGATACGCGCGAAAAACATAACCCTTCCTTTGCAGTCGGGTAAAAAAGAAGATCCATACTTAATTACTATGACGTCAGAGAGTGGAGATATTAAAAAGATTTTGAAGTTCATTGGCCCCAGGGAAAAGCCATTCCTCAGGCAAAGCTCGAAGGTCTTAGATCTATGTTTACTTTAATACCCGAAGATTGTCAAGCATTTTATAATAACCTTAAAGGAAACAGCTGTATCAACGAGGATGTTGATGGATACAGGCCAACTCTTGACTTTGATTTGGAAGATGAGGGAAAATGATATGAGCACTTATCTTGCGCTGTTTTTTCTATTCTTTAACCCATAAATGCATATTGTATCAAAAACGAAACGGAAAGTTTTACACGATTCAGAAGCCCTTTAAATTTTTATTACGCATAATTTTGATTTATAATGTAAAAGAATAGTAGCTTCTGAACGAAAAAGTAAAGCATTGTGATTGGTCCGCCATTTTATGATGCGTTCATGTCATTGTTCGCTGACAGTTACAAGTTTCAACAACAAGTGAATTTGAAAGTTTTCATCAGGTGTTATTGAATGAATCTTGATGCTAATACAGATAAAAAAATATTTTATTGTAGGTACGTAAAAGAATTTCCGATAAGGATATTGAAGATTATTTAAGCCAGTTAGAAGATGGAGCTTACTTATCCGAGCATGGTAATGAAGAAGATGAAAACGATTTTGAAGAAATTCTAACTACTGCAACACTGCGAGCCTTACTTGAAGACGATGAGCAATCTGAACCTGAAGCCGATGTGCAAGACCCTCCTTTGATTGAAGACCCTGTGCCAGGTATACACAATAAAACTAGTAGTAGTAGCCAACCAATTCATGAAGATATTGATGTGCAAAGGCTTATATGGAAAAAGCAGTCACTTATATTCCAAGAAGATAATATACTATTTCAACGTTGTAATGCCAGTCGCGGTCGCGAAACCATAGCGTACGGTTGAGTTTACAGATCCGCTGCTGTATTTATTAGTTTCGCGAATTGTGTTACTATATAATCAATCTTTTATAATCTTAAATGGAAAGTGGGGAAGACGAAGATGGAAGTGATATGGAAATTTTACTTAATTGTGAAAAAGACTGTGACAAATCTTTAGAACCTAATATTGTGCGAGTTGAAATACATAAAGGAAGTGAAAAGAGATTACCTGAGAAGAGAAAGGAGAGAGAAGATGATTCTAATAAGGATGATGACTTTATTACTGTGAGAAGGAGAAAGCTTAAAAGATTAATTAGAAGTTACTCTACAGAGTCACAAAACCAAATGAGGGTAGATTTGGAAAAAAAAGATGGTGAAATAAATAACATACAAAATTACGAAGTGTGTGTAACTTCCTTAGAAAACATACCTAAGCAAATGGCATTTGCACGGTTATTGAGATGTGAAAGTATTAAGAATGTTTCAAGAATTAAATACAAAAGTTTTAACAAAGTTTTAATTCAATTTCAAGAGAAAGAAGATGCCACAAAATTAATGGAATGCCAAAAATTTAAAGATATGGGTTGGAGATGCCAATTAATAAATGAGATGTCCCTATCCTACGGTGTGGTGAAAGGCGTTGATCTAGATTTACAAGAAAAGGATATAATGGATATTTTGGAATGCACTACAGAGATAGTGTCCGTAAGGCGGCTGAGACGCGTTGATTCGGAGAACCAATGGGTTGACTGTGAATCTATAAGAGTATGTTTTAAAAGTAATACCCTCCCATCCCATATATATGCGTATGATTGCCGTTTAAAAGTTGAGCCCTATGTGTTCCCCGTAACACAATGCTCTGGATGTTGGCAATTCGGACATGTATTAAAATACTGTCCAAAGAAAAAGAAAATATGTCCTAAATGTGGTGGGGCCCATGAAAATTGTGACATAAGTAATATCTCATGCTTAAATTGTAGAGGAAATCACTTTGTACTAGACAAAAAATGTCCCCTGTTTTTAAAAGAAAAATATATAAGAAATATCATGAGCACAGAGCAGGTACCCTACAGAAAAGCGCTTCAGCTATTCCTTGGAAAACAACGACAAGACTCTAGTTCTCAAAATATGCTGCAAAAATCATCGCTTACTACAAGTTCACTAAATGAATCTCAAACATATAGTAGCGTACTAATACGCTCATTACAAAATCGTGGACCGGAGACATCTACACGCATTGTTCAGGAGAAGGAAGGAAATAACCAACAATGGAAACAAAACCCCACTAAAAAGTCACTTCAGGAAAAGAAAACCAAACGTATGCAAGGAAAGGAAAACCAACTTGTGGCAGATAGATCGACTGAAAACGATAATTATGAGAGTTTTCCATCACAAACTGAAGAAAAAGACGTCCAACAAGATGACCAATTACTTGATAGATTTGAATTTAAGAAATTTCTTATAAAAATTAAGAGATTATTCACATCGGAAGGAACATTTGAAGAAAAGATTTTGTTATTGTTTAAAAATATATTTGAAGAATTAAAGAAGATTGTATTACGTTGCCTGCTACAAGGAAATTGGTCAGATAAAATTATTAACTTTATAAATGGATAATATAGATAAAAATATAGGAATCAACATCATTCAATGGAACTCACAAAGTCTACGGCCCAAAATGATTTCATTTACAGAATTGTTAAATAACGAAAAAATTCATATAGCGATCGTGAGCGAAACGTGGTTAGATAAGGAAGCGGACTTAAATGTCAGTGGTTATAACATTTATCGAAAAGACAGGTATGATTCCTACGGCGGGGTTGCTATTTTCGTTCACAAATCGATCCGGTCACATTTAAATTTTTTTCAGGTTTCAAATTCAGGTATAGAAGTAGTAAGTGTAAAATTAATTAACTGTAAAGACTTAAAAAATGTCGTTGCACTTTATTGTCCATCTTCAGTCGTTACACAACCTTCAGACTGGGACCAGATTTTTTCTCATTTCTCAAATAAAACTTTGATAGCCGGTGACTTCAACGGTCATCACTCTAACTGGTCTCTGAAAACTGATTCAAGAGGCACTCATATAATGGATTCTTCGCTTGAAAGTTCATTAATTTCCCTTAATAATGGTTCGCCAACAAGAATTAAATTAGTTACCGGGACTTTGCAAAAAACATCTCCTGATATATCATTTGCTACGTCTGATATCGCAATCAAGTTTGACTGGAAAGTACTCAATGAAAACCTTGGTAGTGATCACTTAATAATTAAAATGACAATCACAATACCGGATAATTTCACTACAAATAGAAAAAGGAATTACAAAAAGGCAGATTGGAAAGAATATAGGAATTCCCTATCTAAAAGCTTTGCTGTGTGTTGCGGTGACACGAATGTTCAAGAAATGTATGACTTTTTTATAAATAAAATAAATTTAGCTGCTGATAAATATATTCCATTCATTAAATGTTGTTCTAAGCCCACCAAAGAATTTAAACCTAAAAATTATTGGACGCCTGAATTATCCCACATTGTTGCGCAACGAAGGTTGTCTCTAGCAGAGTTTCGCCGTAATCCAACCCCTGCTAACTTGTCCAAATTAGAAGGAAAAATTAAAGAATTCCATGAAGCAAGTAAAAAAGCGAAATCGTTAGGTTGGCAAAGATTTTGTGATTCCATTGACCATGTAGTATCAGTTAATGACATGTGGCGACGTATGCGGTGGATAAAGGGTTATAAACAATCTACCAACTATCCTCCTATCGATAAACAAAATGAGTTATTAAGGTCACTGACTCCTGACTATGTACCAAACAAATCACCTATATTTGTATCTAAAAGTGAAATTCTAGAGTGTGATTTTAGTATCCAGGAATTAGAAGTGTTTAAAAAAAAGGATTCTGCACCTGGTGAGGACGGTATTTCATATTCGATGATTTATAACCTTCCCAGTTTAGCAAAAACTCATTTACTGTACATATATAATAAAATATTTACTTCAGGTACTCTACCAATTCAGTGGCGTAATATCCAGATAATAACAATACCTAAAGCCAATAATACAACTACTGATCCTAAATTAAGGCCCATATCTTTAATATCATGTTTATGCAAAATATTCCATTTAATGTTAGTAAGACGTCTAGAATGGTACACTGAGAGAGGAAAAATATTATCACCACTCAATATTGGATTTAGAAAATCCGTGTCCTGTTTAGATTCATTGAGTCGCCTAGTTACTTACATACAAAATGGCTTTTCTAAAAATATACCTACAGTAGCATGTTTTCTGGATATTCAAAATGCGTACAATAATGTATCCATTGATGCAGTAGTTAAAATTTTGGATGAACTTCAAATTGGATCAAAATTTTGCAGTTATATATGGTCATTTTTGAATGAGAGACATCTAAAAATCAAAACAGAATTCAGTGATTTAATAACAGATCGATGGACTAATAAAGGTTTAGCTCAAGGAGACCCTTTATCCCCGCTACTATTTAATTTAATTACATATAAAGTATGTCAACAACATCTTAATACAGTAGTTGTGTCGCAGTATGCAGATGATTTCGTTCTATATACTAAAGATAGAGATATTATGAAATGTGAAATATATGTTCAAAATGCGTTAGATCATATTGTTACGTCTTTGGCCGAACTTGGACTCGAATTATGTTCCAATAAGTCTACATATTGTGTGTTTAGTAGGGGTAGACGCAGAATACTACCTTGTCTTAAAATAAATGAACAGTCGTTAACATTTTCACCATTTACTAAATATTTAGGTATGTGGCTAGACCAAAGTTTACGTTGGAGTAAACATATAAATGAAACAATCGCGAAAAGCTCAAAGTTTTTGAATATATTAAAGCTATTAACGGGGAGCTCTTGGGGTATACATACTAAACATATACGTAAACTATACATCTCCCTAATCAGAAGTCGATTGGATTATGGTTCGTTTCTCTATGACTGTAGTGCTAAAACACATTTATCGAAATTAGACAAGCTGCAAAATCAGGCCCTACGAATAATAGGAGGTTACATTAAAAGCTCCCCTATTCATGTTATGGAATCAGATTTATGTATCTCACCTTTATACTTAAGAAGGGAATATATAGCTTACAAATATTGTCTAAAAAGTCGGTCGTGGTCAAATAATGTCACAATTAATCTTATATCCGAGTTGAGCGACTTTTGTCATACTTCATATTGGCAAAACAAAAAAATACCATTACTAGTGAAATTATATAATGATGTTAGGCACTTAGAAATTACATCATCAGAATACCTTAAAATCTTTAGTTTAGAAATTTGGACATCCTTTATTAAAAATACATTCATTGAAATTGAACTTAAAAGTCTGAGCACCGCTAAACGTAATTATAACCCAAGTGTAATACTAAGTGATATTGTAGTAGAATTGAACGTAATATATTCCGGATGGCATAAAATTTACACCGATGCATCAAAAAGTACTCAGGGACAAGGAGCAGGGTTATTTGACCAGAGTTTAGGGAAAAGAATTGGGTATAAGATTAATTGTGATATATCAATTATGTCGCTGGAACTCATAGCAATTTACAAAGCAGTAAATTATGTCTTAAATCTAAATTTAAATAAAGTGGTAATTTTTTCAGATAGCAAAAGCGCACTCCAGCATATCGCTCGATGCGCCTCTGGCTACAGCAGAGGTACATCGATAGCGTATGATATTTTAAAAATCATAATTATACTTACAAACAATAATATAGAATGTAGATTGCAATGGGTTCCAGCACATATCGGACTAAGTGGTAACGAGGAGGCTGACCGTATATCCAAATCAGCGGTAGTGGATGGATTTATGATTTATTATGTACCGGATTATTGGGAATATACAAATAAAATTAAATCTACATGCTTTAATTCCTGGAAGCAACATTTTCACAAAATTTCTCTGGATAAAGGCATTTGGTACAGAAGCATTCAAAGTCAGCCATCTCGTGTTCCCTGGTTCGAGGACACAACATTACATAGAAGTTATGTCAAATTAATATTAAGACTCCGTTCTGGGCACTATCCATCGGCAAACTTTGCATTTCTTATGAAAAAGGCTGATTCTCCCAATTGCACAGTTTGCAATCAAATAGAAGACGTGCAACATTTGCTGATGGAGTGTGCTCGGAACGGAGTAGAACGCGAGTTATTTTTTAAGGATTATAAAATAAATAAAATTGATGTGGGAATAATCCAATCAATCTTATCTCTACCATCTTCGGAGATTATTAAGAAGTTGTGCCATTTAATTATGGTCCTACACAAATAACTCAAATTCTTTAGCTATTATATAACTCTAAGTAATATTATATATAATATAACTAATACTGTGTTAGTAAGTCAGTCTATGTAAAAGGGTACGATGGGGCTGACATGTCTTTGATAAAAGCCCCTAAATAAAATTAGATTAAAAAAAAAATAAATAAAAACGTTGTAATGATCTTCCTGCATCAATAATGACACTCGAAACGCCTTTTCAATTCTTCTATTATTTTACTCCGGATTTTATCAGCAATATCACTGAAGAATCGAACAGATACTCCGTTCAAAAGCAACCAGATCGTCCTGATTGTGTGACTGACGTTGAAATACGTAAATATATGGGGATATTGATCTTCATGTCTGTGTACCATTACCCAAACGTTCGTTCCTATTGGCATACTAAATTTGGCTTTCGGCCCATATCTGAAGCTATGCCTGTAAACAGGTTTGAAAAAATAAGGCGCATCATTCATTTTAATAACAACGATATGCACAAACCTATAAACGATCCCAATCACGATAAACTTCACAAGTTGCGTCCAGTTATAGATCATCTAGCGAAAAATTTTCTAGCATACCGTTGGATGAGCAAATGTGCTCTACAAAAATACGTCATTTCATGAAACAATATTTACCTTTGAAACCACATAAGTGGGGATTCAAATTGTTCATGCTTTGTTCATTGATGGGATATGCCTATAAATTCATTATACAGGGTTAATTTTAAAACACCGAAATCCTCTCAGGACTATGTTACTAACATCATAATCAACAACTTTTGTTCTATGACTTTTAAAAATTCGTCATATTTTAGTTCACCAGATTTTCATACAAAAATAAAAATATTTAAACAAAACGCCCTAAATGTTACGAGGTCTATGCGAAGCAAAAGAAAACGATTTATACTATCACTTTCTTTTGCTTCGAATAGACTTCGCAACATTTAGGACGTTCAATTTAATTATTTTTATTTTTGTATGAAAATCTGGTGAACTAAAATATGACGAATTTTTAAAAGTCATAGAATAAAAGTTGTTGATTATGATGTTAGTAACATAGTCCTGAGAGGTTTTCGGTGTTTTACAAATAACCCTGTATACTCAGGAAAGGACAATGAGCCCATGGTAGAAAATGAAACAAATGTAGGAACCGTTGGTAATGTCGTCATAAAACTATCTCGAGCCATTCCAAGAAGAATGAATCACATTGTCTAATTTGACAATTTCTACACTTCTTTGCCACTCATATACTATATGGCAAAAAAAGGCACTTGTTGATTAGGAACCGTGCAAAGAAACCGTCTTGGAAAATCTTGCAAATTGCCTACAAAGCAACAAGTGATGGCAAAGTCTGTGGAGAGGGGATCTTATGAAAAATACGTGACCAGCTGCGATGGATTTGAAATGTCTTTAGTAAGTTGGAAGGATAATTGACAAGTGACTTTGCTGTCTACTTATGTGGGAGCTGAGCCTGTATCCACGATTAAGCGCTACGATAAGGTTGAGAAGAGGAAGAAATTTATACAGTGTCCAAAGGTTGTGGAAGAATACAATGCCCATATGGGCGGTGTGGATTTAATGGACTCGTACTTGGGCAGGTACAGAATCCACATGAAAAGTAGGAAGTGGTACATTAGACTATTCCATCATCTTCTTGACTTGACGGTTATGAATTCGTGGGTCTTATATAAGCAGGTTTGCTATAAAAAGAAGATAGCTGCGAAAGATATATTGAATTTAGCAGAGTTTAGAAAAGAACTTGCAGATATTCTATGTAAATATAAAACCTACACCCAACCTGCAAGAGGTCAACCAAGTAGTAGCATTCTTAACGGTACTATAGAGGAACCAGCTCCTAAGCTGAGGAATACCCTTCAGGTAGTGCCATCAACAGATATTATACACGATGGTACTGACCACAGACAAATACGCACGGATAATCGGATGCGGTGTATGATGCCAGGGTGTAAGCTGCTAAGTAGCATCAAATTTGAAAAATGCAAAGTTTTTCTGTATTCAAAAGAAATTTTTACTGTTTTATTAAGTTCCACATTTAATTATAATAAATAATTCATTACTTTGCAAACGTTTTTATTATTCCTGAAAATAGAAAACCCCTTATCAAAAAACCAAAATCTATTATAGGTTGTGAATACATGATTAGGTATTAAATCTAAGAGTATATATATATATGTACAGTGTGTAATGTATAGTGTATATAGAGACGCTGTAATTGTCTATATCTTAGTTGCTTATATAAATATCTATTGAATCGATACGGAAATATGAAACTACACGGAGAATTGGTCTGAGTCATCTCAAATGTAACACTCCAATGTCAGGAATAGGGGATGCTCCTGCTTCATCAGGTAGTAAGGTTTTTCTGGATATTCGTCCACTGGGCAATTCCAATACATCATTTACAATGGAAGCGGTGACTTTGGATAAAATTTGTAGCGATATGCCTACACATGCAATAGATATCAATGATTTCAAACATATATCACATTTCAAGTTAGTAAATCCTGACTTTCATAAATCTCGTTCTATCGACATATTGATTGGTGGAGAGATTTTCCCGCAGATTTTGTTACAAAGCAAAATTGGTAGCGGTAATCATATTGCAACAGCAATTAATACTATATTTGGATACGTTCTCATGGGTAGGACCCGAGTAGCCAATCCCATTGAGTCTATTCTTGTATCAATCAATCATGTACCAATGGATGCCAATTTAGATATTGCAGTCCAAAAGTTTTGGGATACTGACAACATACCATCGGAACTAAAACAAGCAGCCTCTGCCGACGACATTCGTTGCGAGGACATTTATCAATCAACACGTAAGCGTGATGCTGACGGTCGTTATATCGTGCATCTACCATTTAGAGATTCATCATTACCATCATTCAACAATTCGTATACTATTGCGCTTCGGCGATTTAATTAGCTTAAAAAACGCCTTTATCAGAACCCGACATTCGGAGAAGAGTATAAATTTCACATCATGGAGTATATATCAAGCGGGCAGATGGAATCTGTCCCACCTAATGAGTGTCAATCATCTTCAGCATATTATAATACCACATCATGCAGTGTTAAAATCATGTAGTGTTTCTACACGTCTGAGAGTTGTCTATGATGCCTCAGATAGACAGGGTCGATCACTTAATGACACATTATTAACAGGCGTTAAGTTGCAGCGTTAAGCAGATATCAACAACATCATTTTACGATTTCGACTCCATGCAGTCGTATTATCAGCCGACGTACGTCAAATGTACCGTCAAATCATCATCACTCAGGATCATCGGGATTATCAGCGTATCCTATTTAGATTTTCACCTGACGAATCAATTCAAGAATATAGAATCAGTTTCGTCCTAGCCATTTCTGGCCATACGTACCATGCATCAGCTGGCTCAAAACGAACAGTAGTCCTAACCTGTCGCAGCAGAGGTGTTGCGAAAGGATCTCTACGTAGATGACGTAGTCACTGGCTGTGATAACATCCAACATGCAATTCACTTAAAACAAGAGTTAGTCCAAATCATGGCTGCCGGTGGTTTTGAGCTCAGAAAGTGGTCCAGTAACCATGTGGCTGTACTGCAAAACATACATGAAGAACATAAGATGGTGCCAGATTTGACGTTCGACAGACACCAACCACCAACTTTATCAAGGTTTTTGGTCTTGCCTGGAATGCTCATCAAGATGCTTTTAATTATCAAGTTAATCAAATTCCACGCGGCTGTACAAAGCGGACAATGTTTTCTGAGCTTGCTCGTATCTATGACCCTATCGGTCTACTTACACCATTAACATTTTTAGCAAAATTTCTAATTCAACGTCTGTGGTTACTAGGAACGTCTTGGGATGAACCAGTGCCCGAAGACATTCATAACATTTGTACGAAGTATACGTATCAATTATCGAATCTTTCTCAATTACGTATTCCAAGACGTATTACACATGATCAAGCAGCATCATATCAAATTCATGGCTTCTGCGATGCTAGTGAAGCTGGTTATGCGGCAGTAGTCTATTTTCGTTCCAGCATTTATCAAGATCAATATCAAGTCTGTCTGGTGAGCGCAAGATCACGTATTGCTCCTACCAAACGCAGAACGCTACCGAGACTCGAGCTCTGCGGTGCATCATTATTAGCAGATCTTATGAATTTATTTATTTTGATTTATTTATTTATTGACACACCAGTGACATATTCAACTTAAAATAACATGGTTTGTAACATATATTCTTATATAATATGAATATGACTATTGAAGGCGTGCACATCACTTGTATAACAAATTAAAAGAAACATTACAATTTGAAGGAAAAAAAAATAATTACAAAACTTATGAATTAAATCGATTTACAATGGCTACGCTTTCGCAAATTATTAGTATACAAGAAAGAATAAGTGAAGTATTTAAATATTATAGTGTTGGCTAGTATAGTGAACTTGATAGTGAATGCAAAAGCACGATGAATTATATCATTGACATCTATTCTAACATCATCAACATTGACGGCGTGTTCGCATGGTCTGATTCCATGATAGTGCTAGCATGGATCAAATCAAATTCAACCAATTTTAAAGCATATGTTGGCAATCGTATAACACACATTCAACGAAAATTATCAAATGCTACCTGGAAACATGTGCCAGGCAAGCAGAATCCAGCTGATTGTGCAAGTCGTGGTTTACTACCAGATGAGCTCATCAGCCACGCCCTCTGGTGGACTGGACCGGAGTGGTTATCATTAAATCATAATCAATGGCCTATCGAGCCAATAAATACAGAATCACACTGCTTGGCAGATAATGGTGTAGCCTGTGAACAACGTATCACAGTGCTATCAAACAGCATGATCGACACCAACCCTTTAGATAATCTCATCAACAATTTCTCATCATTACGGAAAATTCAACGTATTTTAGCATTGTTTCAGATTCATTAACGCTTTACGCAAAAACAAAACAATTCATCATTTAACAGAAGCTGAGCTAAACAATGCCCTTATGGTGCTTGTTAAACACGTACAGCATATTGAATTCAAAGATGAAATCAAACAATTGCAGGAAAAGTTTTACATAAACCTTTTAGGAAACTTAACCCATTTATTAATAACTCTGGTGTTTTGCGGGTGGGGCGAAGGCTCTCTCATTCTGATTTAGAATTTAAAACAAAACATCCATCTTTGCTTCCTCGCAAACATCTTTTAACTCAGCGTATCATTGAATCTGTTCATAACGAAAACACGCATCCAGGATTACAAGCACTTAATTTTCTACTTCTTCAAAATTTTTGGAGTTTGTTCCAGAGCGAGCAGTTCAACAAGTTCTATCTAATTGTTATCGCTGTTTTCGTATCAAAACAACAACAGTTGAGCCTAAAATGGCAGACTTACCAAAATCACGTATCACTCAATTAAAAGCATTTCAATCAGTCGGTTGCGATCACGCAGGACCCTTCAACGTAACCCCCATCAGAAATCGTGGGTCTTGTGTTACGAAGGCGTACTTGTGTCTTTTTGTGTGCTTTGCCACAAAAGCCCTCCACTTAGAATTAGCATCTGAAATGTCGTCTGCAGCATTCTTAGCGGCATTAAGTAGATTCATTGCTTGATGTAACATCATCCATTCAGATTGTGGAACTTTTAAAGACGCTCAATCAGAGTTGACCAATATCATGAAATCGGCTTGTGAGACCGAGCATATAGCATTTCATTTCAACCCTCCTGGGGCCCCCCACTTCGGAGGACTCTGGGAAGCTGGGGTTAAGTCTGTAAAGACGCACCTCTATCGTGTTATAGGTAAACAAATCCTCACATACGAAGAGTTAAACACACTTCTTGTACAGGTGGAAACCTTACTAAACTCTAGACCAGTATGTTCAGTTAGTACGGATCCCAATGACATCACAGTACTCACACCAGGCCATTTTTAACATTGGCACCATTAACAACGTTACCAACACCAAATTATACAGACATACCAACTAACAGGTTGAAACGTTGGCAACTTTTGCAACGAATGCATCAAGACTTGGTTACGATGGCATTCTGAGTATTTAACCAGTTTAACACAACGCTTGAAATGGAACAAGTCCACACGTGATATTCATATCAATCAGTTAGTCATTATCAAAGACGAATGTAATCATCCGTTATGATGGCGGTTTGGTAAGATCATAAAATTATCGTCGTATATACGACATATCGTAGGTCATGATGGGATTCCTCGTTCGGCTACGATCAAAACTCTGAGTTACTATTAACAGACCTTTAGTAAAATTATGTCCTCTCCCTGATGGACATGAGTAAATTTTCATTACTTTAAACAAAAAAATATTATATACAGTGAGGTGCAAAACTGAGTCAGTATACTGATATTCTTTATTGTATTAAATATAATCTTTTTTTTTAAAGCTTTTTAAATGATATATGTTATTTTATAAAACTATACCTCACTCAGTATTTAACGCGTATAATTATTGTCTAGTATTTACACTTTAAAATATTGAGATAATCAATTTGGATTGACTCACTTTTGCACCGTGCTTAAAAACTTCTTTGCGCTCGAGGATAAACGTGTTCAAATTTGTCGAAAATAATGTAGTAAAACAACTTCGCTTTGTTTATTACTTAGTCTCATTCGATCCAGCACAGTGAACGAATTTACTTGATATATTTATTTTCGATACAATCATGAAACCGATTGCAAAGAATATTATAAAATCTGTTCAAGAGTTACTTAAAAATGAGAAATCGACGAGATATATTGGTCGAGAGTTAAACGTGAGTCAATCAACAATACAAATAATTAGAGCCAAATGTAAATTTCCCATATCAATTAATGTTGGTGGTCGCCCTAAAAAATTATGTGATGAGACGTCAGGAAAGTTATTCACTATTTAAGATCTAGTGAGGCGTCTTCAGCTTCTGAAGCGGCGGTAATTTTAAGGCAAGACTGGCACGTCAGTGAGTAAGTGGACTGTTCGTTGGGCGTTACACTAAGCAAATATGCGAGCTGTTGAGAAGAAAAAATAACCTCTTCTTACTAAAAAAATTAGAGCAAATTTTGCAAAACAATATATTCACTGGACTGAAGATGATTGGATGAGGGTTATTTGGTCGGATGAGACAAAAATTAATAGATACAGCACAGACGGTTGAAAAGGGCTTTGGAAGAAAGAAGGTGAATCACTACAAAGTAAAGATTTTATACAAACAGTGAAACATGCTGGTAGCAATATTAAACTTTGGGGTTGTCTGACAGCTAGTGGCGTTGGACCAATTTGCAAAATTGAAGGAAATATGGATGCTAAAGTGTACCTTAATATTCTTAAGACACATCTGTTGAATGCTGTTGAAAATATGCCGTACCCTGTAAATGAAGTAATATTCCAGCATGATAATGACCCGAAGCACACGTCAAAAATCGTAAAGAATTGGCTGAATAAGCAAGTTTCACGTCCTGCCCTCTTCATCTCAGAGTCCGGATAACAATCCGATAGAAAATTTATGGGCATACTTGAAAAGCATGCTTTTAAATGAATATAAAGCACCACCATCGAACTTAAACATTCTATGGGAACGTGTACAAGAACAGTGGTACCAAATTCCACCTAACTACTGTGAAAAACTTGTTAAAAGTGTGGAAAACAGGTTGCATGCTGTTAAAAAAGCAAAAGGTCTTTGGACCAAATATTGAAATTCTGAAATCAGTATTTTTTGTAATTGGTGCAAAAGTGAACCAATTGTATTTGCAGTAATTGAAAACTAAAAGTATGTTTAAGCTCACAAGACTTTCTTAATTAAAGTAATAAATGAATGAAGTTTTTAACGACATAATTTGTTTATTATTCAAAAGTTAATCCTGTATTTATCACACTACTTTTTACGAAAATGTAAGGTAGTGACTCAGTTTTGCACCTCACTGTATATATATCGGCGCAAATACAATAATTTGTCTATTAAAATAATTGAAATGATTAAAGTTTAATAATTTGATTGTTTTACAAACTATTAATTGATATTTAAGATGTAAAATTAACGTTTAACATGTTTCAACTTAAAGCATTGTAATTTAAGTAGTTTAATATTTAACTAGAAAATGTGGGTACATGTGTGACAATCCCTCTATATAAGGCCGCACTGTGAGCGCTAGATTCATTCAGATTCATTCTTGTTCGAGCCGCTGGAAAGTGCGGACCTCTCTGTAAAGTCGTTACGCTGTCAGTTGAATAAACGAGTCTCCGGTAACATTAACAAGTGCTTTTATTTGAAAATCAAACATGAGTGATCATCAAGACAACATTCGTGATGTCAGCTTAGCTAATTTCACACTTTTAAAAAAACACATACGACGCTGTCCCTCCGTCATAAGAAGTGGGATTCACTCCCTCGAGTTGAAGTAAAACAGAACGTGACGTCCTGGATAGAAGCCGTACGGGTCAAGTGGCCGTCAACACTGAAATATTGAGCTGATGAACCCTGGTGAGTCGTATTATTTTATTTTGATTCAGGGGTCGAATACTCCCTGAAATATTATTTTGCGTCAAAGTTTACGCGCAAGCGTGTACATAAAATTGTAATTTTCTGATTACTTTAAATTGATTTGAAGTGTGTAAACCAAAGTAACCTGCAAATTTCATTTGAGGTTATAATTAATAATCTGCAATCATAAATCTTGTCTAATTCCCGTAAAATTTTCGAATATCGCAAAATGTTCTGTTTCTTGAAATTCAATGCCAACAGTAGTAGTGCAAGTATTAGTTTTGTATAGCCTTGTTTAGTGCGCCGAAACACAAAGTGTATCGTGCGCAGAAATACATAACGTAGCCCACTCAATGTAATTGTTTCGCGAGCTAAGGTTTTCTCGTTTTCCACCTAAACAACTGGAGACCGGATAACCGTATCGGCGGTGTGATCCATTCCACGAGCCAGTATGGCCGAACAACAAAAGAAAGGTCGCGGGTTCGAACCCCACCCATTATACTTGCCGTGAATCCACTCGTAAGTTAACGGGAAAGCTAGTAGTGTGGATTCTATTTACATTGCATTGCTAGTTGTCTTTATAAAAAGAAAAAGATAGAGAAAAAGAAAAGGAAACAAAAAAAAAAACTTCGAGAACCTCCGAGAAATCTACGAGAACCTCCGAGAAATCTACGAGAACCCCCGAGATATCTACGAGAACCTATTTCTTTCTTGGTTCTTATTTTTTCCTAAAAAAAAAACAACAAAATCCTGGCAATGTGGGTGGAATTCGCATTGCTGGCAATCCTGTTAACCCCTCTAACTAAGCTAAATATGCTTGTGTCTGAGAATATCATAAAAGGATGATATCCTCAAAATTTAATAACATTGATATTTCCAAACATACTAAGATATTTGAGGGTTTGTGTAACAATTAACATAAAGCAACACAAGTACCTTACAAATATTTAACAAAAAAAAATGTCGTTTAATCTTTTGCTCATGTAAAACCTCCTTACTTTAGGAGAACCTCCAGAATGAGAATATAAAGTAATGATATTCTGAAATTTTAATAACTGAGTCTGTGTAACAACATAAAGCATCACAAGTTCCTTACAGATATTCTACTCAAAAGAAGTCTAATCTTTTGTTACAGACAAAACTTCCGAAAAGTCTACGAGATACTCCGAGAACTCTACGAGAACCTCAGAGAAATCTACGAGAACCTCAGAGAAATCTACGAGAACCTCCGAGAAATCTACGAGAACCTCCGAGAAATCTACGAGAACCTCCGAGAAATCTACGAGAACCTCCGAGAAAACTACGAGAACCTCCGAGAAATCTACGAGAACCTCCGAGAACTCGTTATAATATTCTTAAAACATTATTTCACAACATAGAAAGACATTTGTGTTTGTATAACAGCTGATGATGACAGATTATGTTTTGTTTAAATTTTGTATCACAATTCTTTAGTTTGTATCCTTCATTAGTGAAATCTAATGTTGTCGTTTGTCAAGTCAATTTCAATATTTTGTAAAGCTTCTCTTACATTGTGTAAATGAATGATGTTTTGAAAAGAGTAACTGTGGAGTTTCTTGCCGGTTCTTCTCCACAGAAAACAACCACTTGTGAACCGTGCGTAGCTTCTCATTTTTTATTGTTATCCGAGACTCTTTAGTTAGTCAACGAAATGCTTTAATAAGTGCCTTTGTCAAATAGAATATTTTGAGGCTGGCGCAGAGCGCGCACCGCCTGTCAGTATGGCCGTATCGGCGCAAATACAATAATTTGTCTATTAAAATAATTGAAATGATTAAAGTTTAATAATTTGATTGTTTTACAAACTATTAATTGATTTTTAAGATGTAAAATTAACGTTTAACATGTTTCAACTTAAAGCATTGTAATTTAAGTAGTTTAATATTTAACTAGAAAATGTGGGTACATGTGTGACAATCCCTCTATATAAGACCGCACTGTGAGCGCTAGATTCATTCAGATTCATTCTTGTTCGAGCCGCTGGACAGTGCGGACCTCTCTGTAAAGTCGTTACGCTGTCAGTTGAATAAACGAGTCTCCGGTAACATTAACAAGTGCTTTTATTTGAAAATCAAACAGTGATCATCAAGACAACATTCGTGATGTCAGCTGAGCTAACGTCACAATTTAAAAAAACACATACGACGCTGTCCCTCCGTCATATATATATATATCATATCATAATTTTGTATTGTATTTATGAAATACACATCATCATAACATATTTTATTATTGATCAATCATATCGTAACACATGTTTTTGGTTAATATGGACGTAGCTTTCATTGTAGAGTTCTGTCTCCATAATTTCGCCAGCAGGGGGGAAGAATGTTAAAGCATCAAAAAGAAAACAAATAAATAGATACTAAATTGTCTATGCAGTCACATTTCCTCATTCTAATCTATTCCCATCCCTAATTCTTACAATCCAAAACCTTCACCATAAGTGAATCTGATACTAATCACTCAACAAAATGGTGCGGTCATTTTATCGGCTCTAACAATCAACCCATTTAATCAAACATACTCCTACCTACGACGATTATTACTTTATCAATCTACGTTAGTGATAAGTGGCAGAAAAGGGGCGCACCGAACGGTGTAGTGATAAGTGGCCACGGATTCAAGTCACCGACGAAGAACTGTGAGTACCTTATTTTCCTAACCTGCTCCCATGTAATTGTGCATGGCTAAAATTCACCTAAGGACGCAGTTCTATTTATCGAAGGTTTCATCAATCAACACAACAACAATATACCTACTGACTGTTACATTCGTATCTGAAACATGATTGTTTTTTTATGAATTACATGGCTTTGTTGATTTGTTACAGAAACATGGTAATCATAATGGATGTTGATCATCATCTGAATAAAGAAGACTACACGTTATGCATACATGAATGCAAATGGCCATGGAACATGACTTATTATATCAAGCAAAATAAATGTTTTATATGCAACCTGAAGCCGAACGCGAATGTACCACCTCATTTTATCCTGAATACTGACAGCATTCAAATATACGACTATTGATAAGCATCAGTTGGTTTTGGTGTGAATATTGTAATTTCGCCGTATACTTTGGGATGCCTCAAATATAGAATATAAAATAAATTAAAAAAAAATGATGCTTGAGTCGGTATTGCTGTAAAATTGAATATTTCGCAAAAAGAAGTAGAATCTAAGATGCATATTTTACGCTCACAATTTTCTCAAGAAAAGAAAAAAACTATTATCATCGAAAAGGACTGGCAGTGGTGCTCAAGAAGTTTTTAAAAATAAATGGCAGTGGTATGAACCGCTGCAATTTTTATTATGTAGTGCAACTACGTCTGGAACATCGGATACAATTAGAACAGTGAGTATATTTTATAGTATTGTTGAATGTTATTGTAATATGTGTATTTGTTTATCTTCTGAACACTTTCACTTACATCAGGTATCTATTGTAGATCATTTTTTAATCAACTATCTACGGGCTTGTAAATGAAACAATACTCAATATATATTATAATCAGAACTTTATTTGGAAAAATATAGGTATGGGTAATATTATTACATTTAATAACTATTATGCAATTATGCATGAGAATTTTGCCACGGTACGGTGCTTTCACTTACATCAGGTATCTATAGTATCTATAGTATGGGATAGTCTCTACGTACCCAATTTCTACTTTAGTATTTACCAGAAATGTAATCTGATAGCAAAACCGAAAACATATGCTGCAGGTAAAAATGTATACCAATTTTTTTTTTATAGATGGAATCAAAAGATAATAATTCTAACAATAATCCGCCATATCAAGAAAATCCCCTTATTACAGCACTCATGGCAAAAAATCTCCTAGTGGAAGAATACAAGTGCTGTCGAATGACAGTTATTTTGAAAAGGACAGAATCAGGGAGGTTATTGCCGTTTATGTACTTATTTATATTTTTAGGCTAATAACATCTCTTTCGGTGATATTTTACCCGCATATCTTGCTGAGGCTTTGGCTATTGATTCCGGTAGTGAGGAGAGCGACGATGAAGAGTACTCTGAAGAGACTATTCGTCAAATTTTGGAGTCAAATGACGATGATATTCAAGAAGAATTTCATCCAGCGTTGGCAGATGGTGTCAATTGGTCATGTGATTTTCAAACTTTTACAGGTGTCCAAGAAAGTTACACGGAGTAACCAGGAGGACCAACAATAATGATAACTGATCCTTTTGAATATTGCTCCTTTTGTCTGGGACCAATATATTATGGAATTAATTGTACGCGAACGATTACGCGTGGCAGACAATTGTGCAACTTACTGAAGTTGGGATAAAACCAGAATCTAGATTAAACGACTGGGTAGAAGTAAACGTAGAGGAGTTCTACAAATTTTCTCCATTTTGATTTACATGGGCTTGTGTCAAAGAGGACGAATAGACGAATACTGGACTACGGATACGTTAGAAATGCGTCAATTTCGCCAGGTTACGCCAGATATAAAAAAACAAGAACACAGCATGACACTTTTAGCAGATGATAGCACAATAATCATTCCTTTTGAAAATAAACTTATGTATGAAACTGATATAAATAACACACTGAATAAAGCTATACTATGGTTAGAAAATAATAACCTTAAAATCAACTTAAATAAAACAGTAATAATGCACTTCAGCCAAAGACAGCTGTTAAAATACCCAAATTTTAAAATAAAATATAATAATAATATAATTGACGCAGTAGATTCCACTAAGTTTTTAGGTTTAACGGTGGATCGAAACTTAAATTGGAAGCCACACATAGAGGATATTAGCAAAAAACTTAGTAGCAGCGCATTCGCACTTTATAAACTATCGCGGACACTAAATACTAATGCTCTATTAACCGCTTATTATGGCATAGCAGAGCCTATTATCAGATACTGCATTATCTTTTGGGGACTTTCTACAGACAGAGAAATCGCTTTTAAAGCTCAAAAAAATGCCTTAGATCCATATTTAAATTAAAAACAACTGATAGCTGCAAACCGTTTTTCATACGGAACAAAATATTGACTTTACCATCAATTTATATTTTTGAAATCGCGCTATTTGTTAAAACTAACCCTAATCTATTTCCCCGCATGACAGATGTGTTTCCTAGAAATAGACGTGATAACAGTCAACTCTGTCAACACAGGTCTCGGACTGCACTTATGCGCAAGAGTGTTTTTTGTATGGCTCCCATTATTTACAACAAGTTTCCTAAAAGCTGGAAAGAGCTAAGCTCAGAAGAATTTAAGAGAAAAGTAAAATCATTTTTAGCTAGTAGAGCATATTATGATGTAAATGATTTTTTAATGGAGTCGTTTAAATTGACATAAATTGCCCTTTATACATTGATTTAGTTTTAAATATATGTTAATGTAATAATGATTTGTGACTATACCCTATTCATCTGGGCTTGAGAGAAAGTGTAAACAAAGAAAACAAAGTTTCTCAAACTTTTATTTCACTGTTTTTATTTCTATTTAATTTAATGTAAGGTTTCCCATTTGTGTATCTAGCAGCTAACTATACTGTTCTTATGTTGTATTGCCTGAAAGCCTGACTCCATGATCAAAAACTATGCATTTAGTTTCTGTACTTTATCTAACATAGTTCACCCGTACAAATAAATGCACAAGTTTTGTTAGAAGGTACTTAACTATGATGATAATAAAACCAAAGATCTCTCTTATTTAATTATTTATTCAGAGAATTCTGAAGAACTGTCACCAACATGAATAACGAATCGGTCAACTACATTACTACTTTCTTTGCTTCAAATATCAATTCTCCTCCTTCCAGAAAGCCTGAGTTTGAGCCTGTAAACAAATTATGATTGAATTATAAATATCCGGAAACTTGATTTATGTATGTATCAAAATTTACTCGCCCCCTATTCTATAGGATTTCAACATAAACTGATGAAATGTGGGTGTGTATGTGTACTATACACCACTGCCCACCCCGGGGGAATCCAGGTATGTTAGGTATTGTCAGGAATGCTATGTTTGTGTTGTATTAAAATTAAACTTTACCAATGTAACTACAATGAGTCGTTTTCCTTTTCCACTTAGATTTTTTAATTCAGTGGATAAACCTTGATGATGAGCTTCTTTCATTGACTTTATTGACTCGTCCTGCCAAATTTTGTTCATAGTGTGTCCTGTAACAGATTTGATGTTAATTTAGAGTATTAATTACAAAATCAATTCTTTGATTCATAATTATAAAATATTAAGCACTTTAAAATCATTTTATGCTTTTAAATAAACTATTATCCAGGTCTCCAGTAGTTAAATACAGGCATATGTAATAATTGAAGTATATGATTGAAGTCTTAAAATATGTTTAAACTAACCTTCATTGAGCCAAGTTTCATCTGTGTAATAAATGTTATGCCTTCACTCCTTAATTTTGTTATGGTGTTTAAATATTTGATATGCCATAACACTATATCATCTCTGTCAATGAGTGCTCTCTTACGGCTACATTTCACATTATTTAAATTGTAGTTTGATTAATACTTTATAAAATGTAGTTCTTTTAAAACTGGGCAATGTATCATCTGAATTTACAGCCTCCAGCACATTATCAATGGTAGGCAGTACATTGTTAAAGTAAAACATGTGTACTTTACGGCGTATTGCACCCAAATCCATATCGTCTAAAGTGTTAATCTTCGATAGTCTCGGTGATGGTGGTGGAGGTGATCTCAGGCAGCCTGTAGTTTTTTTCCTTTATAAACCTGTTTACAGTGGCTCATGATATTCCCATAATTTCAGCGGCTTTATTGATATCGGTTTTGTACGAATACAACGATACGAATCCTTCGGCCACGTTTCTTCTACGTGTTTAAACACATTAATAACAGCCACCGTTTCCGTTGAATGCGTTGGAGTTTTCTTTGATCGCTTTTTCTTCGGCGAAGAAAATCTGCAAGCGCTGTTTGGTCCAGGTTCACTCATGTTTTAAGCACGAAAATGTCAATATAACAAAAACAAAACAATCAACAAATAACTTTAAACTGAACAAAATAAGAAACTTAATGAAAACAACAAAAGTAACAACGGAATAACAAGAATTCAACGAAAATATTTGGAAGCTTATCAACAAGTTGATCAATAGTAAAGATGGCGGATATAACCCGACCGATGACAAAACGTCACATTTTTATGTAAAATGTTCGCAGTACCTGTGGTATATAATTTAGTAGTATTAAAATGCGTTCGAAGTTTGGGAATCAAGTCTGTTTTGGGTGTTTTTATATGTAAACGATTTAATAAATAATTAATCAAAATTAAGAAAATAATTTAAGGCATTTATGATATTCGAATTCAAATAAGTCTGAAAGAATTTCATAAGTTCTACAGACGTCATTCTAAAATATCATTTACAGTGTTGTCAGCGTTTTATTCCGTAGTTATTTTTATAAAATATATTCACTTAATTTCACTTCATCAATCGTGACCTTTAAAGTACCCTTTTTATGGTTTGTTTACCTTTTATCTCACGGCTTCCTGAATACGGTATAAGTACCTACTTTTATAATTTTTTTGACCAACACTGACTTTATATTATTGTTTTAATTTTTAATTTATTTAAAAAAAATATTGAATGTTTGACATCTTCCTATTGTAACGTTCTATAATAATTAATTTGTTAATTGATATACCTAATTTAATCTGTTTAATTATGTCAGAATTGTCAATTTTAATGAATATCGTAATATTTTATTTATTTTAATCATAAACTTTTGTTAAAATTTGCACACCATGACAATATGGTAAACATGTTAGCACGACTTCATGTACTTGTAACACCTTGCATGCATTTTTGTTGTTTATAAGATGTATGTACACTCATGTTTGAGCAAATAAAGTTATCTGAATCTGAATACTTATTGGAACGGAAAAGGGGCGTAAAGTGGTATATTAAGGTTTTCAGAAGACTACTAAATATTAGTATTCTGAACAATTTCATAATATATCGCGCAAACTACCATGATCACTCGCGCAAACTGACACATCGGGAATATCGCTATGCCCTAGCTAAAGCGTTGTCGCAGCGACATACTCGTATTCTCACAACTCGTATCAGACCTGCCATAAAATTTTCAAGAGTCAATGTTCAATTCCATCTAACCTTTCCCGGTTAGATGGAATTGAACATTTTCCAGAACATGAAAAAATTCTCGGGCGTCTTCGCTATAAAGGTGTGCGATGTCTGGCTCTCGCAAATAAAAAACGGACAGAGAGCAATGTAAAGTGCTAAAAATACCGAGTGTATTTGTGTATTGGCAAATGCTGGCATGATTATCATACATGAAACATTACATGATGTGTAAAATATGATTATGAACAGACATGGACTAAAACTCCATTATTCCGTCCCCTCTATTTTACGTATAAGTACATAACATAAAATGTATAATGTATTATTTGATGCATATCGTGTGTAAAAATAAAGATAACATCATCTTCTGACAGGATTTTAGTTCTTATGCCTACAACGTTAAATGCGGTCTGTCATGTCATGTCAAGTCAAAATAAACAGTTGATGATATAAGCCGGAACGTACATATGCGCTATTATCCTTACGCCGGAACGTATATCTATGTTCGATTAATTGATAGTGATAACTACTTTCAAACTACAGTTTCTATTAGTTTTTATCCTATAATCATGTTTATTCTAAATGTGATGTGTCACACTACATGTGCTTTAATAAATAAAAAAGAAAGAAGAATGGCGAGGTAGCATGTAAAATGGGACCCACTGTTAGGAGTACTGTACAGTATGGAAACTTATAACTGATTGTAGAACTATATAAAACTAGCAAAAAAGCAAATGGGCAGTAAGTCGTAGAAGCTAGGAGAAAAATGTTATGCACGGTAAAAGTTTATAACCTAAAACGCATCTAATAGCTCCCGCCCTGCCCGGGGTGGGAGGACTTATTTGATAATTTTACCACGATAAAAAGAAATAGTGCTTCTTTATTAATATAATATCTTTTTTTTATGTATTATGTAGTTTCAAAAAGATGTTCAATCATAATTACCAACACTACCATCATGGTTCTGCATCTCTCTGACCAAATATAGGTACTTACCTACTCACAATAAAAAATACATATGTCTGGGAGCTAGGAACTATAGTAACTTGGTCAAAACGAGATATGAAATACTGTAAGCATACACTAGATTGATATAGGATAAAAATATAATCAGTATTGATAAAAAAGTATGCTGAAAAAAGAGTAAATATCTAGCAGAATATGTAGTTTTAAGGCTCAATTGGCGCACCGTGTCTAGTTGCAACCGAGATTCTTTCTAAGTCGGGTCGCACCTGCGTGTTTAGTCGCGTGCTATACGTTACACCCACATTTTGCCAGTTACATACGTTTAACTATGAGGGGTGAGCCAACTGTCACTAACCGGGCACATGTTCAGACTTCGGGCTGATACTGAGAATTTCACCTTGTTTGACTTGGAAATCGAACCCAGGACCCCGCGTTCGTCAGACGTGCTAACGATCACTAGACCAACGAAGCAGTCGAAAACGAAGTATAGGCACTAGGAATAAATATCTATCTCCTGGAACTCCCTCCGTGATAAGCAATTTAGCAGACGCAAACACAAGAGGTTTGTTGAATAAAAAAATATTTATATTAAAAAAATCTTTTATTTCGTATGTAATTTGATGATTTCGAAAATACAGGTTGTGATAGAAATAGGATAAGGGCAGAAGGATGATGATTTTAATAAGTACTGATACAGTAATTGTATCTTTTTTCTATCTTGTTACTGTTCATTCCTAGATAACCTTTAATACATTATTTATCTAATTGAAAGTTTATCTAAGAATGAAGCTGGTGCAGCAACATAGCTTTGGCGTCTGGTATAACTAACGTGACCAGACGTCCCGTTTTGAACGGGACTGTCCCTTTTTACAATTACGAGTCCCGGTGTCCCCGCAATGATCTCTGGGACGCAAAATTGTCCCGTTATCTGAGACTGCGTCATCGGACTCATCGGTCGATGCGAAGATAGCCGAGAATGGCCAAGACGCCGTCGCTCGCGCTTTGTTGACTATTTATTTGTCAGATTTTTCGTGCGCCCACTTCTTGATATTTGTTTTGTTGTTGTTTAATGCTCGTGTACCTAGTAAATAACTTTAACTTTTTGTTTTGGAATATTTTCTGACTTTTAATGGTGGGATTTGTATTTATTTATTGTTTACGTAGTTTATATTTGACATTAACATTCATATCTGGAGTGAGGCCATTGAGAGGCACGGGGAAGCACTTGCTGTTTCCCTTGACATCTCCAAGGCCTTTGACAGAGTCTGGCACGATAGCCTTATTGCTAACCTTCCTTCCTTCGGTTTACCCACTCAACTTTGCGTTTGGATTGAAGACTTCCTGAGAGATCGGTCCCTTCGAGTGGTCATTGATGGCTGCTTGTCTGGTCAATTGGCAATTAATACCGGTGTCTCTCAGGGGTCTGTTCTCTCAGCAACTTTATTCTTGCTGCACATTAACGATCTGCTAATGCCCGGTACCTTTGGGTATGCAGACGACAGCATAGTTACTGAGAGATATGTGTCCAGCGCGCGTGCTGGTGTGTCACAGATCCAGTCTCTCCGCGAGGACATGGTTGGGCGCTTGAACTTGTCCTTGAAGGCTGTCTCCGAATGGGTCGATGCGAACTTGGTCGAGTTTAATGCAGATAAGACCCAGGTGTCTCTTCTCCGCAAAAAGGAGCCAATTTGAACCGGCTCCTACTTTCCGTGGTGTAACCGTGCCGATAACCGATCATATTGAGCTTCCTGGGGTGACTTTAAGTTCCACACTCAATTTTGGCCCGTTTATCGAGGCTTAGGCCCAGTTAGCATCAAAAAAATTGGGAATCCTAGCCAAGGTGAGACGGTACTTCACACCGGAACAGCTGCTCAATTTGTATCAAGCCCAGATTCGGTCGTGTATTGAATACGTTTCTTTTTTTTTAAAGATAATTAGTAATGTGGGTAGAACTCGCATTACTAGCAATCTTGTTAACCCCTCCAACTAAGCTAAATATGCTTGTGTCTGAAGTGGGTTCACGGCAATAGTGTAATGTGTTAAAATTGTTTATAAAATAAATTAAATGAAATATTAAGTTAAAATGCCGAAACGCAAGTGTTCGTTCAATGTTGACTTACAAGGAAAATATCCGTTCATCAAGCAAATAAATACTCCCTCAGATGTCAGATGCGAAAAGTGTCGTACAGAATTTAGTGTTGCCCACAGTTGTGCCAGTGATATTGAACAGCATTTATATTCTGAAAAACATAAAAATGCCGATTGTGCCGCCGCCCGCCGCTTCGAGTTCTTCGATGTTAAACTTTTTCAAGAAATTGGACGCACCAACTTCAAAGGATTTGGATATGGCCGCGGCAGAAGGCGTCTGGGATTATCACACGATACAAGAAAACCACAGCGTAATTATTAAGTAATCTGTGCCACAGCTTTCGGTCTAATGATTGTGCATCGAAATTAATTCAATCATGTTTTGATCGCGCGTACGAAAGAATTATTGTGAAGATTATATATATTTTTATATATACACGATTCACACGACGACGACACGTAAGTGTATATATATTTTTAATTCGTAACTTTTAAGCTAACTGACTATTCCTAAATAAAAAACTTAAATGAAGTATTTTTTTTTTCATTGACAACCTGTTAATTGACCTTACGTATAATAAATCAATGTCCCGTTTTGAGACAAAAAATAAATGGTCACGTTAGGTATAACCCATGAACCACATTATGCTCATTATATGAGAGCAACAGCCTTTTGTCCGAGTCCCTACGGGACTGTGCCAATAATATCCTAATATGGCACTTCGCGCCTCCAGCCTTTTACCAACTGCAATGTATGTAAAATAGGATTAACTTCCTATATGCCTAGATTTAATTATGCCACGTATAATAAATGGTTGGCTGTCAATAAATATCCTTTCTAGAGGTGTGTTGTCCTGGCAAACTTCGAAAGCATACATGTTGTGGGCTCTAAGGTACTCCCCGACATAATATATGACTTTGCTTGCTTTATTTGGTATTATATTATATATTATTATTAAACTTGTTCCATCTGTTGCGAACATATAGGCTGTGCACTACATCCTACACTAGATGTGGAAGGGGCAGAACTTCTGTGAGAGCTATTAAACACTCTCTGTGCACGTAAATAGCAAGGCACACATATTTCATCATTGTTGGTTAACTGAAACAATAAAAGTGAAAAGTTAAAAAAAAAACAATCACAAATATAATAAAAATACAGATTTTGTGAGTATGTAAGTCATTGTTTTGTTTTTTATTACAAACCTGGCGGGGTTTTATCCATTCAAACACAATGTTTCCTATTTGCACTTCTCTTTCAGATATCTCTGGTCTGAGGACCAGTCTGCTCCTGATTTTAAAAATAGATCTTCCACACGTAGCACACACATTAAAAATGTCCAAGTTGCTGTTGGGCGTTATGTTCAGGATCTTCATTTGGGTTATGATTTATCAACTCCCACCAGGAATGACAAATAAAGTCGTCTCCAATCATCTAAAAATAATGATGGCCATGGTTTTAGAGGTATCAAATACACCAAATTAATGTTATAATCATGTCAGTGGTTCAAATTTAGACTTTTAATTTCCATGTAATAGAGGGTGAGTCTTACCATCGAACGGAAACAAAACCACGCCACAGAATGCTACTGAAGTAAATGAGCTTAGTTACCAATTTATGTATAAGTTTTACAGTACTTACATCACGCGGATAAACCCTTCTCTGAATTCTCTCAACTACCTGGGCACTTGTGGATATTATTATTATATTATTACAAACGATGTCTCCGTAATCGAGCAATGCGCAATTGACAATTCACACAACGCATTTTAACGGGTAACTAAGTCCAAACCACTTGCAAGTCGTCAAGAATCCACAAAATCGCAAAGAAAATAATAGATACCCCTTGAGGTAATATGTAGATACCCCAAAATAGCCGTTGAAAACAAACAATGGAATAACAAAAACAAACAATAATTGATTTTGACACTGACAGACAACCAACTCCTATTGACAGTATAACGTTTCATTCTACGTTATCACAAATAATCGTAATAATTACAACATTGTACATTTGTGTGTAAAAAAGTGAATACATTTTTAATATTTACTTTTGTATGTATTTCTTATATTTTACAAGTTTTGTTTATAAACAAAAATAATTGACAAGCGTAAATGTCAACAAACGTAAGAACGTAAATTATGTAATGATTAGGTTGGAATGTAATCCGAAACACGGAGCGTTTAATAACTGCATAATGACTTATTTTTAAGTAAATAAAAATCTTTTCTAACTTTTAATTCCCATCATCTAGTGACTCAATATTTTTTATATAATTCTCTTACAAACTCTTAGTTATAATAAAAATGAACTTGCAAGTGAATGACACTTCGTTTATTTAAAAATAATCTGGGTCCAAACTCGCCATCCTTCTTTGATATATTTCTATTGTGACTGTTTATTATTTGATATTTGCTTTATGCAATTTGTTTGTAAAAATGAGTAGAGATTCGTTACATTTTCGACACGTTATGCTATACGAGTTTCGTAAAGGTTCAAGTATTCCGGTAGCGTTACAGAATACTGTTGGCGTTTACGGAGATAATGCTCCTTCAGAAATAACCGTCAAAGGATGGTTCGCAAAGTTTAGAAAAGGAGATTTTGATTTATCGGAAAAGCCAAGGCCTGGTCGGCCGTGTGAAGTTGATGACGACTTTTTAAGCAACACAACCGCGAATCACGACTACGGAAGTCGCAGACAGTTTGAACTGTGATGTTTCCACATCTTTTCGTCACATCAAAAACCTTGGATACATTTCCAAGCTTGACGTATGGGTACCTCACTGCTTAAGTGAAAAAACAAACTGGATCGAGTTTCGGCATCTTTAATCGCTCGTCAAAACAATGAACTTTTCCTGGATCGTTTAATTACTGGGGACGAGAAGTGGATTATTTATGATAACATCACACGTCGAAGAAGTTGGCGGAAGAAGGATGAAGTTGCATTAGCTACGTCCATAGGAGGCTTACAACCGCGAAAGATTTTATTGTCCGTCTGGTGGGACTGTAGAGGCATTATCTTCTACAAGTTACTTTTACAAACGATTACTTCTGATAAATACTGTCAGCTTCTGGATCAACTATACGAAAAGATTAAAGTGAATCGTCCCGTTTTAGCAAATAGAAAAGGAATAATTTTCCATCAAGATAACGCGCGCCCACACACGTCATTCCCGTTTATTCCCACTAGTTCGATTTATCAGTTCGATTCGTTCGGGAGATACAGTAGATACCCGACCACACTACCTTGCAAGATAGAATGTCTAGACCAAAGCTCATTACAGTTCATTTTTTTTTTTATATTAAGATATTCGCTAAAAATGTTAAATTGATAGGTAAAAGAAACACTCTGTACACGCGTACTTGAAGGACGGCAACATCGCAATTTATTTATGAATGACGGGCCGCGTGTGCGGCGATCTAATTGATGTGCTTGTACTATTGTAGGTTAACGGGAACGCCCTCTTTAGTTAACATACTGTAGTCATGTCAAACAAGATTCCAACCGGGTATTTTAGTTATTTAAAATGTTAACAACCTACTTCTTGCGTAAATTTATGTCGCTTAAACCGTCGACCGTTTTTTTGTGAAAGCCATTTCGGCCATTCATTAAAAACATTATAATAATGTAATCTTTATTTATAAAAGTGGGACATCGGATTACATAAATTACAAATTACATCTGCCTACCAATCAATATAATATGAGGGGTATAGAAGCAAAAGCGCTTCAGTCCAAAAATGCATTTTATTACGCTGATCACACTAAATTGTAGCGATAATAAATTGCAAAAATATATTATAATCGTCACAATGCAAATCCACCTCAATCCTACATAAAATTCACTTAGAAAGTAACGTTTACATGCAAAACAGCTTCGATCCAAAAGAACATGGAACAAAACGTACCAACCCATGTAGGAAATTGAAATTGGTACCATTAGAAAGGTCTTTGAAAATATATATATTTATTGTATAGGGGCAACTTTGTAGCTTGCGGGGGGAAAAAGATATTCGACGTTAAAAATGCCGAAAATCCTTAGTAAAATTGACCCACGCACGTTCGACGTTTTTGCGATTTTATCCGTCAGGTACTTCGAACTATTATACGCTAGCGTCGGTGTGTCGTAATTGGCATTCAGTATGCAACCATCTCATCCACTGCTTGGTGTAGAAAACTCTTGAACTTCGATCTCAGAGGTTTTGTTCAGATCTTTTGCTTGAAGTTGGTTAATAAACTCACATCTCTTTGGATTTCCAATATAAGTAAGTGGTACTTTAATATCTTTTAATGCTTTAGCAAATCTAGCCCACCCTATCGGATCACTTCTTTTTAAGGGTCTTAGTGAATCATTTATTAAATCAACAATATTACTTCCAGGAATTTTTTCATTATCAATTATGACTGTGCCTTCATTATCCCAATGTATTTTACTTTTACTTGTTTCAATTAAGTTTAATAATGACTCACCTTTTTTATTATAAGTTTTTGGTATTAAACTGAGTATTTGAGTTGGTGTATAAAGTGGATTTGTGTCATTTTCTTTACTTTTAATGGATCCTTTCTCATCCAACAAAGATTCAGCATCAACTGAACTTTTTAGATCTCTATCTTTATTTTTAAAACCAATTTTAGATTCATTTGAATCTTCATTAGATGTATCAGAATAAATTGGTAATCTGAGTGGTTGACGATCCTCTTCGGTAAAGTGAAGGTATCTTTATAGTGTTTGTAAATATAACATCCACTTCTTACGGTCTTCCGTCTTACTATTCATAATATTTTGCATTTCAATATCTAATCGAGACAAATTACTATTAACCTTATTTTCTTGTTTTAATTTTTCAATCAATCCAGGTTCAATAAGTATCATTTTCTTTGCATTTTCCATGTTAACTGGCTAGTCCACTTACTAATCCACTCAATATTGCACCTAATATTATTGGTAAGAAAGCCCCTCCTTTTTGTATGATTATATTTTTTCTTAGTTTATGTTTACACTTATGCACCAGTTTACGGAGTATATTTTTGTGTTTATTCAATTTTTGTTTATCATGATCTTTAAGAGGTACCTTTCCTTGTAAAACGTTATGAATACATTCACAAATACAGTTTATTTCTTCTTCATCACATGTTTTAAGTAACGCTCTTCGATATTTTGGTTTAAGCGTATGCAAAGCGCTTAGCAAATGTTTATGCGTTGTGAGTCGACGATGCATCATTTAGAAATTATTTGAATTGTTTGATTCTTGGTGTATTTAAACTCTTTTGTGGGGACGTAGACTGTACAGTGTCCATTAAATGGGAAGACATTTGTCTTGATACGACAGAAATCATTGGTATTCTGTTTTAAATCAACCATTAAATATCCATGCGCTTCTAAAGTTGCATCCCTATAGGCATCTTCAATGAATTTTGGGTTGTCTGGTGACACTTTTCGTGCTAAATATCTTATTTGAGTTCTATCTCGAGGGTTTTTAAAATATATTATATAACTTGAGTTTAAAGAAATGTCTCTTTGACCTTTACCCTGATGAAATAAATTTTGTGTTAAATAAAATACACTCAGATTCCTGTGATGACTACCTTTTGTTATCTTTGATATTGATGATTATTGTTTGATATCCACAATTCTTCCATCAGACTCTCTCATTAGATCATCAATAATAACAAGATGTGGGTTTTCACCATCAAACATATTAAGATTTGGAATTCCTTGATGATAGTTAACATTTGGTAAATTATATAAAGGTTGCATTTCATCAAAGCACCATGTGATCTGATTAAAATCACAATTGCATATTTCTTTAACTGATTTTATGAAATTTGTTACAAAATTTGACTTCCCACATCCACTTGGTCCTGCCACAATAGCAGTAAACGGATGGATAAAGTGAAACATTTCACACGTCTAGAGTTCAAAGGGATGAAATAAAAAATGAAAATTATGTTGTAAAAATTAAATATATATATTGTTAAAATTACAAAAAACATGTAACTGATGAAAAACAGAATGATCTGTATACTATTTCTAACACAATTATTACTTATCAGAACTTTACAATCTTCTCAAATGTATGTTCACCGTTTTATTATTACTTAGATATCATTATTTACAATCGAATAATTAAAACTAACACAATTAGTACATCAGAATTTTACAATCTCAAATTTAAACCTACAAATAAAAACCACAATTATCTTACATTATTTACAATCAAACAATAAATTTTAAATATGTAATAAACTATTATATAACATTATAGTAATATCATAATTTTACAATCAATATAAATTTTGTATAGGTACAGAAGTAAAAGTAAAAAGTATCAACACTTAACGTAATTTATAATGTCCCCAAGCCAATGTATCAATGTTGTTGTCCATAATACATCGTTTGCTATCATTATATGATAAAGATGCTTTATTTATTTTTTGTGTAAAAATAGTGTGTTTGAGTGACTTAAACCGAAGCATACTACAATATTGTACATTTTTATTGAACAAACACGATTTGTAATTTTCCATATTCATGTTTTTGGTAACACTTTTGTTAACCCCTTTTGCCTTTGCTATAAATTTATCTTCTACTTCCAAGGCATACATTTTTGATCGCAACCCTAGAAATTCCTTCAACACTTTACCATTATTCTCGTCTTTAAAAAAACCTAACTTCTTTTTATTTATTTTTGGATAATCGTAAATATTATTTTCTGGATAGTCTGATGTATCAAAATAGTGAAGTAGGTCGGGTTTTAAATTATCTGTAAAAATTTGATACATCAAACTATCGGTATCGGTGTACAATAACTTAATTTTGTTATTAAACTTTTTAACCATGTAGTTATAATGAAATTCGTACATAAGGGTCTTAGATATATCTAAAATACAAAATCCTAAATAAATTGGCTTATCATAAATTAATTTTGTTTTTCGTAATTGTATTGCAACTAAATGTTCTGAAAATATTGATAAACTATGGAATTCTGGTTTTGCAATCAATTCCTGAGCACCTAAAACTTTACCACAATTATCCCAGTGAGTTAGTAGTTTAACGTTTACTCTTTTTTCAATATTTTCCATTGTCTTACCGAAGACAGAATTGTTCATTAATTTAAAAAAGTCTTTTTCAAAGTTTGATTTAGCTAACGTTCTCAAACTAGTATTTAAGTCTATGTATTTCTTTAGCCAAGAACTCTGTTTAAATTTTAAAATTCTATGTACTTTAATTAATTTAATTCCCATTTCAATGCATTGTTTTAAATTCCTGTAGTGAATGATGTATTTATTTTTATTATTTAAATTAGGAACTAATTTAGTTTCTTTAGTATTACCAACACATATGTTTTCAGGACATAATGGAAAGTCAGAATGCAAATTATGAAGTTCATCAGGATATTCCAAATCAACTTCTAAAACATAACCAAAATCAGACGTATTCAACGCATTATAATCTGTATTACAATTTATCCATTCAAAACCACCAACAGGAAGGGATTGGGATATTGCCCAACCATATAAATTATTCGCATCAAAATATGTTAGATATGAATTAGGTTTTTCACAATCATAATCCTCCATGAATTTATTATTTGCTCTAGCAAAACGATTGCTACACTGAGATACACCGCCTCTAATACCAGCTTTAAAAAAAGCAATTTTGTCATAGTCCGTTAACAATTCTAATTCTATTTTCGTAAATTTTAGCATTGCATCCCAACTTAAACCTGGAGCAGTATAGTAATGGGCAGGATCTAATCCATAAGTTTTAATACAAAGCTTTCTGAAGTTTTCGAATACATCGGTCAAAAGTAAAACATCAGTTTTTAAATACAAATCGGAATAATCAGACATACTACTACACTTAAAATGTTGCCAAATATCTTTTGCATGATTATAATCATCATTTGAAATATTTGAATCTGTGAGTGAACTATAAAACTGGTGTTGATCAGGAAGTGACGGATGTTTCAAGCAATCACTATTACGCATAAATTCATAAGGATAAATACCTTTCCGTCTTAAACGTAAAAAAACTTCATTATTAGGATAGTTTCTTTTTAGTTCTTTAAACTGATCGTCATTAAGATTTTTAGCTAGCTGATCTAAACTACATGATAAAAATTTCAATGAATCTACGAATCTTAAACTTACAGGTTGATTATTTATTGTTAACTGTTTTGAAAATGATATGTATCGTTCTTTATTTTGTGGAATAACGTCAACTTTGCCATCATCGAGGTTTAATGCATGGACAATAAAATGAGCATCATAGTGACCGAGGTTATGTAAAAATATTGGAACATAACGAGGGGTTCTGTACTTAGAACTACACTTTTGATGTGCAACACCCCTAAAACTGCCAGTGTACCAATCAAAATCGTAAAAAGGATCTTCATTTAACTGGATTTCACAAATATGACAAATCTTTGAATTTGAAATTTTAATTTTATCTTCATCTGATAATGGAACGGGACATTTTTGGAAACAATTTTTTTTAACTATTGTTTTCACATCTTCACAAAGGCGATTCATAAACACTTGTGCACAGTTTGGCCCACTATATGTCTCATATTTTGATAATCTGTCATCATATGAACATTTAATGTAATATCCGAAACTATACACTTCATGTTTTTGAATATTAATTGTACTTGTTGGAGACAAAAGGTACCATGAGCCACTCCGGCGACGGGAGGGCGACAGCGGCGAGCGGGGAGCGGGGGACGAGTCGCCGAGCCGCCGCCGCCGCGCCACCGAACAAAACGCACCATTGACTTATACGACACGGACCAGAAGCGCGCGTTCTTATTATCTCAATACATAACCTACCTATAGATACAGTCCGCTATTTTATTTAAACTCCTCTGAGAATCACCAACATATGGTTGGTTGGCTTGGATGGATCGTTACTACATGATTCTATCGGGTTCAAAAATGCTTCAAAGTCTGCATAAACCACAAAGGGCATTTCCAACTTTTTCACGAATTTATCAAATTTTATTTTATTATTTGATGTTGCTTTACCGAATCAATCCTTTTTGGAATCCTTACCGTTTGGTAATTCCGTACAAATGTGAGCGCAATCATATTGTTGATGGTTATTAAGTCTTTCCTCTGATGGGAAATGAAGTAAACATGAATCGCATATATAAACTGCGTGATGATTACTTGAGATTTGTGAGCTAACTAACCGTGATAACTTTTTTAATATAACAGTAATGATTGTTAGTACCATTCGATAAATATAGTAGGTTGATATGATTAGGTGTACGACATTTTGTTAAATATAAAGGACCTACAACTGAATTACACTTTTTTTCTTTATTATACTCTAAACCAAAAACATTTATACTAATATTGTTTAATTTCTCTACTTTTGATATATCTACAATTTTAACCGGAAAAGAAATACCAGTAAATTTTAGTTTATTTTCATGAATTGCGTATGATGTTACGCGATCTACACTTTTACATACAGGATATAAACCGGAGAGTAATGCCCATTTGAAACACATATTATCATTATTTTTAACATGGATTACATCTTTTTTTAATTTAATATCTTGAGGAAGATCGATATATGAACTACCACGTAAGGGGTTGAATTTGTTAACATTCATATCTATGTATTTAATTTGATTAAGACTCCAACCACTATCTTTTTTTTTTCCAAATTGACAAATTTTACCAACAACAGTGTCTAATAATGATGAAAAAAAAAAATATTTAAGTCATCACCCTGACAAATTATGTAATTAAACGTTTGAAAGTCAAATGCATTTTTAATATCTTTAGTTTGTTGTATGAAATCAGCATGCAATATGAAGTTTATTTTAAAAATTGTATGTTGTTGAATACATTCATTGATTAAAAATAAGATATCAATTTTTAATGAATTTAAAAACGATTCCGGTGTTTCAAAATATTGCCCTGATTGAATTGTTTTACTATTAATTCTATATGTTAAAATTCGGTTGCCAAAAGCGGTTTCAACAACTGTAACATTTGCTAGTGAATTATGTGATTTTAAAAGATTATTTTTGTGAACATTGCTTTTTAAATGGTTATTTAGATACCTTTTATTAATAAAAACATGACATGTGTCACATTCCACCTTATTGTTGTCCACGTTATTTGTTTTAGTCGATGATGTGGAAGCTCTTTCATCAAATTTTGCTTTCTTGGGAACCTTATTTTCGTCAGTAGTGATACCTCGTTTGATACCTCTTCCAACTTGTGGTTGACTGTAACAAAACAGCAAGAAAATTATTAGACAAATCTTAAAATAAAACAATACAACAATAATCTTTCTTATTGAGTTTGTACTTCTAATACTTACATCAACGCTGTTTCAACCATCGCACAGTGATTATACAACTCATCATCATACGATGAATCAAACAGTTCACACTTCTCCATTTCATCACCAACTTTAGGCAGCTCCTGATCGAATTCGTTGATGAATAGTTCCATATTCTCTTCCATGGGTGCGGAAAAGAAAGCACTGGTACACACTTCACTGAAGTTTTCCATCTTTAAAGCAAAGAAGAAATTAGGTAGCACAGTAAGTAACAGTTAAGTGTTGGTAGACCAACTGATACCCAATTTCAAATAATGTTCAAGATTTCAAATAATGTTCATTATATAGAGTCTAGCAAAGGATTAGAAAGTCAGGTAGAATCTAATGAGTACACAGAAGTAATTTAAGTAAACAGAATCACATTCACTAATCAACTAATGGGTGTCATTGTTAAAAAAGTATTTTTTAACTTTTTCACTTTCTGCTATTGTCTTTGTAATATTGTATACGAGGCCGTTTGTGCTGTCGTAGATGCTATCCTTATTATTCTTTACATAATATTTAATCCTCGTGCTAGCGTGTTTCCAATGATCAGTAGTTGGAATCTTACATAGCTTCTTCATATCGTACATTTCAATTTTTATGAGATGCGTCGCTTGGTCTCCGTCGTCAGAATTACTAGAAATGTATGATACACCATCTCTAGCGGCTCGTGCCACGGTTGACGATAACAGTTTCTTCTTTTTTATTTTTGGTGCTACTTCAAAAAAATAATCAATCGGTTGTGATTTCCTTTTTCCACCATCGCATGTGTTATTAATAACGATGTCATCGTTATCTTCTTCATGTTGAGGGGAGAGCGGTGAGTAGTAATACTGTTTATAGGTATTTTCATCGAAGTTGAATGATTTCTGCAACAAGACAGTTATCATGCTAATATCAATTTGTTTACACTTAATCACACACGTTAGGAAACAGCCACAAGAATACAAGTAAGTTTGTCAATAGAATAAACACTTACCTCCATGGCCATTGATGCGTTGAAGTAACACAAACGTAGTATTGGTAGACGTATACAATCCACTGCGGTCAAACGACCATAGACTGACTGCATGACTGCAATGGTACGATCTTATATAGCACCATTCTTATCTAAAACAAATTCCTAAATACAACGAAACTGATTGTAACTCTATGAATCACCAAAATTATCTCACGTTCCTTCGGAAACTTATCTCACATTGCTGGCATCAACCTGTTCTGTGAGTGCTACAAAATAATGCGATTTAATATTTACAAATCACTATAATTGAACATTCCTATGACAACCATTGAATAGATTGGTAGTGTAATAATATGCTATATCATGGATACACTAGAAGTACAAAAACATCTGAAAAAGATTCATCCCAGTCTAGAAAATAATGTTTATGCTGCTAATAGACTCCCTATGTATACCCATGCACCAACGTATATAATATGCAATTTGGATGCGGATGATAAACCAGGTTCACACTGGGTAGCTGTACATATCGATACGAATGGCATCGGTCAATATTTTGATTCATATGGGCGAACACCTGCGCGATATCATCTCGAGTTTTTGAAAAGGAATTGTAAAAGATGGGGCTGGAGTGTTGATAGGATTCAGAATGATTAGACTTCAGTTTGTGGTGAATATTGCTTAATGTATTTGCTATATAAGTTTCAGGGATGTTCAATGCATAGTTTTACAAACATATTTACAGGGAACACACTGTACAACGATATTTTAGTGGATGAGATGTTCCACTCATATTTTGTAGATAAAAATAAAATTTGTGAATGAGGCATGTGTTTTATTGATTCCGTTTTGATGATCCCGAATAGCAAAGTTAGCAATGGTTTATGAACAATAAAAGTATACAATAGCAGTAGCAGTAACAATGAGTAATACATAGAAACGTCAATGCAATTCTAATGAGGGTGCGCGGGCGGACGCACGGACAATAGATAAGAAAAGGCGAACAATGAAAGTCGATAATGAGGGGTTCGGGTCTCACCGGAAATGAAACAGATTTTTGTTAATTGATTTCTGTATCTCCGGAACCATGCATCTTACGCGAAAACGGATTGCAGAAACGTGATCAGCGGACCCCAAAACCTTTTTTTTTATTTTATTTTTTTCGCCCTGGACCGCGATTGCGCCTGAACCGGTGAGCTACGGGATTGGTGCGCCAGAACCGGCAAATCACTACTACTTCGAGATCATTTTGAATGAAACACCGTCTCTTTTAGATCAATGTAGAAGACGAAAAACTGCGCTAGAAGTCTATTTATTAAAACAAAGGTCTGGTGAACCAAATACACGTATAGCGTCCCAAATAGGTGTATCACGTAAAACGATCGGTATTTTACTTAAAACTGCAAGAAACTGCTTGATTGGGTGACTTTGTTGTTCGCCATTTGGGATTCAATCATATAAGCCGTGATGAAATTATAACTCACAGCTTTACAGTGCCATCATCAATATATTCCAACCCTACAAACCCAGTGGCTATAGCTATTTGTGATGGTTCATACATATATGTACAGAAAAGCAAAAACTTTTTTTTTCCAAAATAAATTACAGCTTACACAAGTATAAAAACTTGTTAAAACCCTTTGTAATTACTTGCCCAGACGGCTATAAGATGTATGTGGACCATACGCTGCAACAAAAACCAATGCCCAAATCATGAGTGAGATTATGAATGATGAAACGTCCCTAGTGCATATAATATTACAAACAGATGACGTTTTTATATTAGATCGAGGTTTTAGAGACTCTATACCAGATATAAAAAGTTCTGGCTATGTTGCCCAAATGACGCCAAGCAAAGATAGGCATGCCACACAGCTCACAGATATTCAAGCAATTAAATCTCGACAAATCACAATAGTGTGATGGGTCATTGAAGTCATAACCAGATGGTTCAAAAGAGACTACAAGATATTTAAGCATACACTTACTAACAAAACACTCCCTCACGTATTTGAAGACTTTTGCATTGCGGGAGCCTTTATAAATGCATTTAGGCAGCGTCTGACGGACAATGAGCATGCCCACACCTTTATAGATATAATAGCTCAAAGAATTACCGAACCTAATAGACTGGGCAATTATGTAGTCGCAGAAAATATGAATAGACAACGGGCGGTGTTCACTACAATGACGGCTACATCAATACCATTTCCACAATTGACAGAAGAAGACATCATTCTATTCAGTTTCGGAACATACCACTTAAAGCTCGCTAGATCATATGTTGCCGAGCATTTGCGAGGTGGAGATGGTATATATAATATTGTGGTATCTTCTAGCCATAGCTCTAATATGTCGCAGCATGGGCTAGTCACCGAAAACTGCTCGTTATCGTACGTATCGAATAAAATATATTACGCATATATTTTGATCAAAGTGAATGTCCAGAGCAGAGAAGCCATCGAAGGCTATTATTGCTCCTGCATGACGGGTATGAGAACTCTAGGTGCCTGTGCGCACACTGTTAGCATAATGTGGTACTTATACTTACTTATATATTTATAGGTGTTGGCAGGCACCTAGATAACTTCGTAGGTCTGGCAAGTGCGTGGGATGATGTAATCATTGAGAGTAACAACACGATTTAAAAATGATGTTTTTGCTGTATTTTGTAATAAAACTGTGCTGTTTAAGATTTATGGTTTTTGTTTAATATTTTTTCCGTACCAAAAACGAACGTTAGAAAGCTAAGTCGGTCTTTCTTTAGACAGAAAAAACGACTGGTTATTTATTTGGTATACAGAACAGAAAGAGGTGTGATTGTTATAACACTTGATAATTGAAAATGTAATAAAGAAGTTATCATAACTTCGGTCTCCGGTTGCTGAGGTCCTTTTATCGGTAGTTTATCTATTCATTAGCGCTATTGGTTCGATAACTACGAAATTGCGTTTCTGATCTCCGAATCTCCGTTTACTTAACTGACCAATCTGTGCCGTTTATCGGTTCCATAACTTTATTTGACGTTTCATTTGTGAACTTTTACTGTGCTTATAGGTTATATCGTGTTATTTTTAAAATAAATAGCCAGTGAAAGATAAGTGTGAAGTTAATATATTAACTTTATAAAATATCTATAGATATTTTATTGAAGAACTAACCTAGGATTAGCATAATGGATACGAGCAGCTCATCTGAGTCTGATTTGGAAGTGCTGGAGTTCATATCTATACCCAGAAACTTAAGACGCAGGAGAAATCCTTTCGAAATGTATACGGATGAAGAATTCAAATTAAGATATCGTTTTGATAAGAACACTGTGATACACCTTACTGATATCATAAGCCCTGCTCTCGCTCCTGTTACGAATCGCAAATTTACATTGTCTGTGTTAGAACAAATTTTCATAGCATTACGCTTTTATGCTACAGGTACTTTTCAAGTTATAATTGGTGATGATATTAACGTTCATAAAAAACTGTGTCAAGAGTGGTGTATAAAGTAAGCAAGGAAATTGCAAAACCAGCTAGGAATTATATTTATATGCCAAATGTTGAAGACCTTAGAGAAATAAAGGCACAATTTTATAATATAGCAGGATTTCTAAATGTAATTGGTTGTATAGATGGATCTCATATACCAATTCAATCTCCTGGAGGTGAGCATGCAGAATTATTCCGGAATAGAAAAGGTTTATTTTCTATTAATGTCCAAGTTGTTTGTGATGCTAAGTTACAAGTCCGTGATATAGATGCTCGCTGGCATGGATCAACACATGACAGCACAGTTTATCATAATTCGTTCCTGCGAGCGCGCCTAGATAACAATGAGATAGATGGTCACCTCCTGGGAGATAGTGCTTATTCTTGTGGAAAGTACATGATGACACCATTTTTAAATCCATCCACAAATGCAGAGAAACTCTACAATGAAGCACAAATTAAGACAAGAAACACAGTTGAAAGGACATTTGATGTATGGAAAAGAAGATTTCCTTGCCTGTCTCAAAAATTAAGGTTAAACCTCAATCACACATTAGTTGTAATTGTTGCAACAGCTGTATTACACAATATAGCTTTACAGCAAAATGATACTGTAACAATTGAAGAATCTGCTCATGAAGAAGATATTGTTGCAGAATCTGTTGAACAACCTCTTTCCTCAGAAGGAAACCAGTTTCGTCGGTTATTGTTGGAGCAATATTTTAGGTTGGTAAAGATTTTCTTGAATAAATATAAAATACATACATATTTCTTTTATACTGGAACACAATAAAACAAGCAAATTTGTGTATAACAATTTGTATTTAAAGTTTGAAAAGATACTAAATAAAATGTGATAAATGTGTTCTTTGGGAGATTCATTGGTAACTTAAATTAAAAAAGAATTTTAATTTTTTAATAATAATAATATTCCACCCATTAATGTTGCCCATCATAAGTTAAAGTTTCTTCTTTTAAATTCTTGGTCCATTTTAGCATTTTCTAGAAGATTTTTTTTTAATTCAATATCTACATCCATTAAAATTTTAGTATTTTCTAATTTAAGAAGTTCCTGTTGCCGCTGAATCTCCAATATTTCTAATCTTTTAGCTGTTATAGCATCTTCATTAATTTGTTTTTTATTTTTCCTTTTAATTATTGAAGCACTAAGATTATTTATATTTTTTTTCTTTGTTTCAGTTAATGTTTTCTTTAGTTTTGGTGTGGTTTCGACATCCCGCATATGTGGTGAAATTGGTCTCTTGGAACATTCCTTAAGTGTGGGAGTTGGTAGTTCAGGCACCGTATCTTTTTTATCATCCAAATGAATGGAGAATTGTGCATCTTCCCTAAGCATTTGCGTTTCTGTATCTGTAATTAATAAATTATTTAAAAAATTACCACTTTTTTTGTTGTGCCTGATGACTGTACAGATATAAGTAGACATATGTACAATATATATACATATATGTATATTTATAAAATGTTAGAGCCTGATCTAAGGAATTACTTTCTGGTGTTCTATGAAAAATACTTTAGACTGACCCATATTGGGCCCGCATGATGGATTATTATGGGAATATTACAGACTAACAAAATAAAATCAAATCTTTTACAAACAGATGTTAGGCAAATTACAGATCCATTATGTCCTGCCTAGTTGGCATACAATAATAATGTCAATATGCAGTATAGAAAAAATCATAGGTATCACTTATAAAGTATGTTTTACTAAAAACTAGGTGTATGGTGACAGATTGTAGTCAGTACATATTAATTATTACGAAAACCAATCATGTAGTAAGCTTTGTCAATAAAAAAATTATATTTGATAACGGGAGTTCCTGTTTAAAATGTTCACAGGTATTTTATTTTATTATGCTTACGGTTACTTTAGACTTACCTAAGTTATAATATGGTGCTGATGAGTCAAATTCATTAGATAATGGTTGGAATTGAGGAGTTAATAAGGCCACAACTTTCTCATCAACTGCGGTTGTTTTAGGACAAAATGTTCCACCTCCTGTCTTGTATGTCTCGGACTGAAATTATAATTTAATGTAAATACATTATATTCTTAAGGCCTATTCAAACCTGAGCGATATTCGCTGCCGCTGTGGGTAGAGGTACATACCGCACGGGTTTCGCTCAGGTATTTAGTATCAAGTACCGCGGCTAGAGCGACCTGAGCGATATTCGCTGCCGCTGTGGGTAGAGGTACATACCGCGCGGGTTTCGCTCAGGTATTTAGTATCAAGTACCGCGGCTAGAGTGACCTGAACAATATTCGCTGCCGCATACCCACTGGGTTTTCTCTGCCGCAGACGGTAGCGAATACCACTGTAGCGTGTTAGTCGATTAAACTAGAATCGACTTACCACACTCATCCCTAATGTCTATGGTTTCACGGAGTGACAACACTTATGCGGTCCCGGCTATAAATTCTAATCCCCGGTCCGCGGAGTTCTTTTTTCACCGCCTACTGTTACAAGTAACTAATATTGAAACCCCTTTGTGCCCAAGGGTAAGTGCTCATCGTATCTGCCATTTTCTCTCCATCTTGCCAAATCGCAATCCTCTTATTTCGCCATAATCTGCAGCGTTTGTAAATTTATATAATTGCCCGGTTGTCAAGATGGCTTCCGTCTGGAACATAACTGTGCTATTTCATTGTCATCTGTTTTCCACTAGTGTTTCTAAATTTGTGAAGCGTACGCAGGCCGCAGCATTCTTTTCCTGCTGTGTCATAGCAGCTACGAGCTTAAACGCTTTGTCACGCGGTTACCTTCTATATCGTTGCACGCGGCATGCGCACGTTTATCTATAACCTTTGTGAACCGCCGCGATGGTGAGTTTCCCATTCGTTTCCCGGGTACTGTTCCTTGGGCTTGCGGCTGGGAGACGCACGAATCGCTGGCGCTCACGATTCCTGGCACCACGCTTACGGAAGCACCCTTCGTGTGATTCCAGGGTTTTCGTTTTCGTTTTCTCTACTTCTACACTTTCGTCTCGACTATCAACTACATCAGTGTCTGCCACGCGACGGGTGTCACCGCTGCCTCCGCGTACTACTGCCGGAGAGACGCGCTGTCGCGTGGTCCACCTGCAATAACCTCTGCGCCTGCCACGTGCGAGTTGGGTGAGGAGGAGAGACCTCCTCTCCCTCTCCCTCCTCTGCCCTGCACAACCTCTGCTTCGGACACGTGGTCGCTGCCGGCTTCGGATCGGCTCGCCGGTCTGCGTGCGTCGCGGCCTGAGCTCAGGGCAGTACCATCCAATACCTTCGACCAGTGAGGGAACCCTCTGTGAACTGCACCCACCCCCCTTCAAAATAAATGCTGTAAACCTGTAGTCTATTAGTTTCATTCTACTTCCACCTAAACCACTACGCCACACCACATAGGTCTGAACAGTAATATTACCGCATACCCACTGGGTTTTCTCTGCCGCAGACGGTAGCGAATACCGCTTAGGTCTGAATAGGCCTTTAATTGACATAATAACACGACATGAAAATACTGAAACGAATTGAGTGATTGCTGAGGCATTTATTATGATGATGAAGTCTAGTTATGTTTATTATTGGCAGGTACCAAGTGATATTACAGCATGTACCTAAACTTAAGGATTATGGTTAAGGGTACATTTATGTTTAATGTAAGTTAAGATTTTTATCAAACACAAATAACACAGATACGACCTACCTTGTCATCGCTCATGTTTTTTCTTGCTTTTTTCTTTAAATTATCATATAATGCATGTAACTGCTTTTCAGTCCTAGTTCCAGTTTCCGAGACGGCATTAAATTTATCAGTCAGCGCCATCCGAGCTAGTTTTTTGGCTTCTACAGAAGTCCCATCCGTCTTCTTGTTGTCGATTATAAAAACAAATTCCTTGGCTACTTCGATAAGAAGCATCTTCTCTCTTTCAGTAAAATTTTTGCTACGTTTTCCAGATTCCATTATAAATCGAGAAAAACGATGTAATAACGTAAATACCAATATAAACTAACGGCAAAGCAATTTAATAACAGAATCACGCACGACAAAATTTAACACGGAGAGATCTGAGGCTGAGATTTGACGTTTTCTTTTGACGTTTTGTTTTTGACAACCATGGCGTTCATAGATTCATACAGCCTTGATATATGACAAAATATCATAATTTAAACTAAAAAGGTGCTTAATCACTCTTATTTACACTAGAAAATATAAAATTATAAATAAAACTAGTTTTAATGACGATTTTAAACCATAAAATCAATTTTAAACGCTATCTTTTAAACAGACCCATCTAGTGTCAAATTATGGAACTGGCTATCGGTCCAATAGTTATTTTATCGGTTCGTGCGTCTTCAGAAACACAGTGACAGATAATCGACGTTTAACTTTATTGAACCCATAGCTATTGAGAAGGTAACTGGGATCTTCAGAAACCGGGCACCATTCATTCATTCATTCGTTCATTTATTTTTGAATTAGTCAATTAAGCCTCTTCTAAATTACATCTAGTCTAAAATGCTACAAAGGTGGGTAAAGACTCCATACAAAATTACTCATTGTTCTTTGTTAGGAGCAAATCCGCCTCAATCACTATCAACCAATCAGAAGTAGCCATTTCAAATTTTCTAAGATGGCGAATCAGTTACTTTTCATAGTAAGTTGACTGTGCATAGCGCGTGTTTAATTTGTGATTTTTATTAAATTACTTATTGTAATGGAAAAAAACATTACACCAGCACGTGCAGGACGAGCACGGAAACGTCTGGTAAATAAAAATCAGTGGCGACGAGTGAACGAAAAGGCAGAAAGGTAACAAACAATTTACTAATATTTTGACCGTTATAAGAGGGTAAATTAGCGTTTGCATAGAAAGCTTCTAAATTTTATTTCAATTTTCACTAAATTAATAATTATTTTAAAAAGCACCTAATGTACTAACATTTTATTTACGCTATACTGAACAGTTTTTTCTGCTTTTGGTAATGGGTTTTATTTTCATTTGCTTAAGGTACTCTGCAAAAGATCTCCCACAACTACCTGCATGTCAGCACAATAAAAAAAATATTTACGACTGCAAAAATATAAGTTTGACTGATGCTAAATATTTTCATGATGCTTTTTATGCTAATAAATCAAAAGAAGGTCAAGATGCTTTAATTTTAAAATATTGTGAAGTAGCTGTTGTTCAACATCGTCGTCCCATGCCGGGAACACAGGGGCCAGCACGCCAGGCGAACTACTCCACGAAATTATTTGTAAGGAAACGCAACTCTAATACTTTGTTCCACGTTTGCCAATCAACATTTTTGGGCATATTGCAAATACCGCGGAATAGAATCCACAGGGTAGCGGAAATTAATAAAACAACTGGTGGTCTCGTAAAAGAAAATAGAGGAGATCACACATGAGATAAAAATGTCCACAAACTAAAGCAAGTTAAAACATTTATTGAATCTTTTAATTGCATAGTCTCACTATTGCCGGTCTTCTACCGAAAGGAAATATTTAGATACGACATTAAACATTAAAAAAATGTGGCAAATGTTTAATAAAAAAGCAGTGAATTCTGTAAAGCAGTGTTATTTTCGAAGGATTTTTAATACGCATTACAATGTTGGATTTGGCAACCCTAGAACTGATGATTGTTGCAAATGTACAGAATTGGACGAACAAATTAAGAGAGAAAATTAAGAGAAAAACAATTCACAAACGTAAGGCTAAAAAATTCTACGAATTATTAAATGAACGACAAGATGGAATGCTCACACTTTCTTTTGACTGTCAAAAAAACCAAGTTCTGCCTAGAATACCGGACCAAATAACTTATTATAGTCGACAGCTGTATATATTCAACTTAACTGTTGTTTTATCAGTGGAAGGAAAGAAACTTAATCGGGATACTGTCAATTTATACTCATGGAATGAAAATGAGTACAAGAAAGGAGCGAATGAAATTGCTTCAGCAGTAGAGGTGAGTCGTATATACTGGTACAGGTATATATACCTAGTATGAGCTTCCCAGTACGCAGCTCATACGTATGGGCCAATACGATACGAAACGCTACCACAAGGTAGCGCCAGTTCGTGCGGCATCGGCTGTAATCGGCACGCCGAAGCTACCCGACAGCTTACGGCAGGACCCGAAGCGTCATTCGTGCTGTGAACTCTCGGACGATCTAATTCAGTTAAGACAAAATATACATAATATGTCTACGTACCGTCAACTGCCCTGATTTTGCCTTGTGTCCTATGTTTGCCTAAAACGAACAAATGATAATATCTTTTTCATTTTTGTTAGTTTGACAATCTAAACATTTGTCAGTTTTTTGAATTATTATCTGGCAACACTAAATTGCTGACGTTATGTTGGTAACATGCATAATTTTTGATAATTCTGTGTCAAACTAGAGTGCGTCGAGACTGTTGATATTAGTTTCGGAAAAAACTTTTCGAGTAAGTCATTAGAAAAATGTATAATTCTAACTTGTTTTTAATTAATTCCATAGAACGTTGATAATTTTATCAATTGTCATTTTTTTATGAAACAAAACAGAATTTAGCGAGTTATGTGGGAATAGGCAAAGTCAGGCATTTTTTTTTTTGTATGAGTGATCGTTACTTTGCCTAGGCTAGGGTTGACATCTTTGTTATTCACCGACTTAAAAAAAACTTTTTTACAAAACTTTGAACCGACTTCAAAACTTCCAAAAAAGACTTGCACTACAAAGAGAGAAATAACCAATGAATAGTTTTGATAGGCATAGAAGAAGCCGCATTCTGGGGCACACCCGAGTTGTTGAAACCTATTCATTTATCTTGGCACCGACTTCAGCCATGAGAGTAGACCTAGCCCTTATTTTTAACGGAATTAGACATCCAATGATACAATATTTAAGGTTATTTCTCTCTTTGTAGTGCAAGTCTTTTTTGGAAGTTTTTAGTAGGTGTAATTTTTGTAAAAAAATTTTTATTTTTATGTTTTTAAGTGTATCTTTGTTTGTGTTACTTCAGATACCTACATATCGTTCGCACTTACTTTTAAAAAAGAGGGTTTGCTGTAAATGTCTTTTTTACCCACTTAAACCAAATTTCAGACGTGATTAAGAATGTCTGTGCCTCAGATGTGGTGATATTAATAGGCTGATTATGCTAAATAGTACATAGATGTACGAGGGCAGCAATCGCGGGAGATGTGCTGTTTTAAATTGAAGAGTTCTATCACTTATCTCCGAAGTTCTTCATCAGAACCTGATGAATTATATACTAAAACCTTTCTTGTAAAATATGCTTTCAAAAAACGAAAACGCTATCAAAATCGGATCAGTAGTTTTGAGAAAATCGTGGATATACAAACATACTTATACACATACTGGTCGAATACAGAACCTCCTTTTTTGAAGTCGGTTAAAAAAGAAAGATGTATTTATGTGTGTATGTTATTCGATAACTTAAACAGTTTTTCTTATAAGTTTTTAGTTTTTTAAAGGTTTAACTACTTTTAAACATTAATTATATCAAAAAATATTAGTAGAAATTTACGTACTTATCCTAGTATTCTTTTTGTTTGAAGGACGATCGATATGGACAAGTCAAAAAGAAGATATAAAGACCGACGAAAGCATACTAAATATCGCCGTAGGTCTAGTTGAAAACAAAATATTTCGTCATATGAGGCCGAAAAACAATTTGGTATACCTCGGCGCACTATTTTAAATAAAGTAAAACAAAAACATATGAAAAATATAGGAGGTCCAACTAAACTGTCACCAGAAGATGAAAAAAAATTGCTAATTGTTTGATAATTAAGAATTAAGGTCCATAGTACATGATTATTTAATAAAAAATGGACTTAGTGGATTTTTTTTTAACAAAATGCCAGGACCAAAGTGAGTCAGAAACTTTTTAAAACGCAACACAAACATTTTGACAGTGCGTTCTACCACTAATATAAAACAATGTCGTGCAAGTAAAAGCGTACAAGACTATACTACATATTTCGAAAATTTAAAGATATCACTACATAATGTCAAACCAGAGAACATAATAAACTACGATGAAACAAATTTTTCTGATAACCCAGGATCTCAAAAATGTATATTTAAGGCAGGCACTAAACACCCAAATAAAACGTTAAATAATACCAAAACAGCAATATCCGTTATGTTCTCAGCTTCGGCCAGTGGAAACATTTTTCCACCTTATGTGGTTTACAAAGCTGACAATCTATGGACACATTAGTGTGCCAATGGTCCTGACGGAACCAGATATAATAGGACCAAATCTGGGTGGTTCGATGCGGATACATTTGAAGATTGGTTTAATTCCATAATTATCCCATGGGCTGAGAAAACTGCGGATCCAAAGGTCCTGATCGGGGACAATTTATCATCCCATATGAATATAAGTATAATATCCAAGTGTCAAGAGCTCAATATAAGGTTTATTTTCTTGCCACCCAACTCGACGCATCACACTTAGCCTCTCGACGTGGCCTTTTTCGGTCCACTAAAGAGAGAATGGAGAAGAATTCTAATGGACTATAAAGTTCGACATCCAAGCGCAAATACCTTAAATAAACAAATTTTCCCTGAATTATTGAAGATGTTATTAGATGCATCAAAACTTAACCAAAGTAAGAATATAATAAGTGGATTTCGTGCGGCTGGAATATACCCCCATTGATCCAGAAGATGTCGCGGGCCCCAAACAAACGTCAGTTTTGACGAGACCTTTGTCATTTATTTGAAAAATTTGAGAACTACGGCTGACAAGCCAAACAAAAATGAAAATAAAAAGCTTTTCTTAGAACCTGGGAAATCTGTAAGTGTTAATGATATTTTATTGGATAAAAAAGCGAAAAAACGTAAAGCATACTACGATTAGTAAGGTCAAAAAACCCAATCTTCGAAGGGAACGAACCATTGCCCATGAGACCATCCAATTACATCAGGACTAAGCAGACACTTCTACAGCTATTGGACATTGTACTTTTAAACAATTATCAAACGTCAAAAGAAATTCATCTTGCGATACAGACGATTACAAACATGTGACTAACGTAATAGTTAGTGCTGAAGTACATCAAGTAAATGTAGACACGAATGTATCTGACCAGATAGATACCAACAGTACTATATCGAAGCTTCCATCAAAACGTGGTTGTAAACGTCGATAAAAATTTACGTCTATCAAAAAACAAGAGTTTGTTAAGAGATGTTACTAACTTTCACTCGTCTACATCAACTAAAGGTGTGTTGACGAAAAACCTGATTCTCTCCAATATTCGTATCAAATCTCCAAACGTTATTACATGTGATGACAGTTCTTCACAGAGCACTGTTAAGCAAGAAAATGTCTTTCCAAAAAAAAAAATAAACACTAGAGGATCAAGTTCAGAAGATAGCTCAGGAATGTATACTGTTCATGATTCGTCTTGTGATGGACCTTTTCTTCCATCTGATAGTGACACAGAAACTTACTTGGAAGAAATAGAACATTATAGTGAACAAGAGAATAATGAATTTGACATTGGTGTTGAAAGATATGTTCTCGTTAAATTTGCTACGTCAATTTTAGTTAAATATTATATTGGTCTAGTAACAATGTATAACGATTTGGAGCGCGTATATAGGTACTATAAAATATTTAAGAAAAAATTCAAAAGTTACATTTTACTGGCCAGCAGTAGATGATATCTCAGAAATAACTTTTCTAGACATAGAAAAAACGTTGCCACCTCCACAAGTTGGTCGTCGAGGAAAATTGAAGTTTGATATAGATAGTTTAAGCATTCCTTTGTTTTTAATAAATTTAGAAGATCTTTTTTGTTTTAAAAATTTCAGAAGTTTAATTGATTTTAAAATGTGTTCAATTTTAGAAGAAGTTTGATATTCGGCAATATAATTGCTTGAGTGATCCAGTGATTTATTGTTTAGTTTAATATGCGCAATAAGAGGTTATAAATAAATTGTAATGTTGAATTTATTGCTAAATGGAAGCTACTACCAGGGTGACTGAAAAGTTATAATCTTAAGGTGTAAGGTTAATAGATAACATTTAATTGTTAGCTGGCTACCCTACCAAATATTTTATATATAATAAGTACTGATTTTGCCAAATAATTATTCTCAATAAAAAAATTGTAAATTTTTCTTATGACACAACCCTAGCCATTCTTTGTCAATGTATGGAAATAGTATAAAATTGTGTCCAGACATTGCCTAAGTATTTTTACCTACTAAAATACTCCAAAAACTTGCTATTCCAAATTGGAGTGTATTCTCTAGAAATTAAGCTGTATTTAGACTGTGCCAGCATAAAAATAGAATTGTTTATTTTGGAGTAAATGCATTAGGCAATGTCAGAGACATAGGATACTATGCCTAATTTTTAAAATGACTAAAACTGTATTTATATACGATATTGACTAAAATAAATTGAAATTACAGTATTATTGTTTTTTTTAAGATGATAAATATAGACAGAACTTGGAAATCGAACATATTAAAAAAAAAATTACGTTAAAGGTCAAAAATATCAAAATCCCTGCAAAGTCAGGGCAGTTGACGGTACTTAGGGAACATAATTGCGTAATAATGTTTTTGCCTGACAATAATTACGAATTACATTTTTTGTCATACCAAAGAGTTCCTAAGATTGTTAATGTTACAGAACATTATTGCGTGTATGAAGGAAATTTACGATGTTTAGTGTAAGTAGGTACGTACGTACATACGTATGTCGAGGTCGACAATATTTTGATTATTTATTACGTCAGTTGTGATTGCGAATTGGTAAACACCTGTTCGTTTTTATCTGAAAAAGTTTATAGTAGGTACACATGCATAGTAATAGTTTTTATTTATGTGCACATAGTTAACTTTGTAGTTTAAGTTTTCTTACTTCCGTGTGTAAATATATTCAGAAGAGTGTGTAAATATTAGTAGGTATTAGTTAGGTAGTAGATAATTCTCTACATAATTTATAAATTAGTAAATAATGACTCCTAAAAAAGTGTAGCATGGGATCACTTTACCGATGAAGATGATTTTAAAGCAGAGTGTAAAATGTGTAAACCTGTTTTCTCATACAAATCAGGAGTCACAAATCTCACAAAACATATCCAGAGAAAACATCTTGCTATAAATTTAGTTAGGAGGGATAATAATTTGAATCAACTGGAAAATCAACCTATTCAAGAAGTACAGATGAATGCCCCACCAATGTCACAAACTACTGCAGCCGGTGTTTCCTCTCACACTGTGATGACGTCGAGTATGGTAAGAACTCATCCGTCCAGCATATCGGCATTTCTTAGACGCGATTGTAATAAAATAAAAAAGGAAATTGATGATCACTGATCATCAATTTCCTTTCTTTCCTTAACCACATAATGAATCTATTTGTATGTGACATGCAGGCTTTTTCCATCATAAAAGACAAGGGATTTCGTGAATTGATCAAGTTTGCATTCCCGAATTATATAATACCATCTAGAAAATATTTTGCGAACAACTTATTGCCAGGGCTATATGAAGAATTAAGAACTGCCACTAAAGTTTCTGTCAGTGAAGATGCAAACAGTATATGCCTAACCACCGATATTTGGACGTCGAGAAATAATGACTCCTATCTGGCGGTCACGGGTCATTACATTGATAGGAATTTTATTCTACAATCGGTACTTCTCTCGAATGTAAAGTTCTAGAAAAATGTCACACTGGTGTAGATTTGGCCGAGGAGATAAAAAATGTAACTCAAGATTGGTCTATTCCATCTGAAAAAGTGCTTCTTGTAGTCTCCGACAATGGTGCGAACATAACAAATTCTGTAAAGCAAATATTAGGGTGGAAACATTTTAGCTGTTATGCGCACACACTGAATCTAGCGGTACAAACAATATTAGGGAACTCCTGCATTAAAGGCACTCTAAGTAACGTGAAATGAATAGTGTCATATTTTAAGCGTAGCAATGTGGCTTGTAACAAATTGAAGACCTATTAAGAGCAAGCCAATAAGGTGGTGAAGAGGCCGCTTCAAGACGTCCCTACACGATGGAACTCTACGTTTTATATGTTGTCACGAGTTGTCGAATTCAAAGATGAAATTAATTGCGCATTGAGCAATTTAGATGTAGTCAATTGCACTCGTTTAACAAGCTATGACCCATTCGTAGCTTGTTAAACGAGTGCAATTGATATCTGTCATTAATTAATTTGGGTGTTGCGTCTGTTAGGAAGTTACCAGAGAAATGAGCGGCCAAAATATTTACCCTAACTTAGCCAAACTGGCCAAATTAAAATTGAACGCAATGGCCACCAGTGTTCCATGTGAACAGCTATTTTCCGTTATGGGAAATATATTGACACAGAGAAGATCGCGACTTGGTAGTAGAAAAGTGCAACAATTGATATTCCTGCAGCAAAACAAAAAAACACTAAAAACCGCACAAAAAAAAAACTAAAACAAATTAAAATATAAATCAAAAAGTTGTTACAAAAAAAAATATAATTGTAAATAAAGTGATTTGAAATCTTTTAACTACGCCGGCTACTTAGTCAGTTGAAATATATGTTCTGTCCAACGTGAAACGGAACGCACCTTTTTGGTTGGCAACATTATTCTATTGTCTATAACCTTTTTTCACTTTGACGTTCCCGTTCCTTGTAAAACTAACTGCCTGCTTGTTGAGATCGATTCATTGATTGAAATTAAAAATCCTGTGGAATCTGCGCAGTTAAAGACAGATTAATCGTGATCAGTGATTAATTGAACACTAGAATCCCAAATTGAGTGGAAACCTGGGATATTTTGGAACATATCGCCGTATTGTCGTCAGCCTGTCTGACACGCGAGATTGCTAAAAGTGATTGTGCTGTGATGCTATCTGGACCGCGCCATCTGGAGACCGGCGCCTTGTGAACGTCCATGAACACTTGACTTTCACTACAGTTTTCAAGTACTCATTTCATACTTATACACACACTTTGGGCGTGGCCTCAGGAAGGTCGAAGCTTGGCGTCCCCAGCACAGAAGGTAAGTGGTAACATATTAGGTATTGATAAAGCCTAAGAGGCTATTGTGTAGTTTTGTTTATTTTAAGCAACGTTTATAGCTCCACGTACCGTGAACTGTTCGGACACACCAGTATCGTTGCGCTGGCTTATTGTAGTACTGAACAATTTTGGTAGCAGAGCGTGGTTTTTACATTAAAATAAATCCACATAGTAAATTGGAAGTTTTGAACATTGTTGAAAATAACTTTAGTTTAATTACTTAACATAACTTATAACTTAATAAGTTTTGAATATATTGCTTTGTCAGCCGGGCTCAAATAGTACTTGTGGTTTGTACTGTAATTTGTAGTGCTAGTCCCTTGTTATTGCACTGACAAGTAAGATTGTTTGTGAAATTAGGAATTATTAGGTTGTATTTGGTATATTTGTTGTAAAAGTTGTTTGGTATATTTGTTGTTGAATTTGTTTAAAAGTTTATCTAAATAATAATCACACATTTGTTAACATAACAAGACTTGAATGGTGTGGATTGACTTATTGCTTATAGTATTTATTGGATTAAGTTAGAGATTGTCCGGAGCAATATTATACTTCAATTGTTGTATTTAATTGGTGTTGATCCAGCATAGTATATACATTGAATTGTTATTTATTTTGTTACTAGCCATCTGTACCAAGCTACATTCATACTTGGAATAAGTACAGGGTCGGATTTGGACTTTAAGTTTTATTTTGTTGAGATTGCTCGGTTGGCTAACAAGTCATTGTTTGTTTAGTTAGTGAATTTTAACCGATTGGTATTGATATTTGTTTGTTGCAATGGCCTCATTAAAGGCAGTCAGGGAGTCTGCTGCCGGATTGGCCTCGCAGTTGAGATGGTTCGCATCGGCAGCGGCAACGGTTGAGCGTTCGGACTGGAAGAGCTCACCCTTGCTCGGAACGAACAAGTGAATGAGAGGATCAAGTCGCCTGATGCTGCGCTCACGCGCTTCAACGAGTACGTCATGGACGTGGATTTGGGGGTGATGGACCAGGCAGCCCGCCATAAGGTTTTGGGTGACTATGACCAGATTGTCCACCTGGGGGATGTCATAAGTCATGCCTGAGGAGGCCAAGCCTCAGACCTCCGTTGTCAAGGGCCCTGGACTATTGGGTAGGCTGCCCACCCTGGAGCTGCCACATTTTGACGGTCGTTTGGACCACTGGCTGGGCTTCATTAATCTCTTCGAAAGTCTTGTGGATGCACGCTCGGACCTCGGGCCTGCGCAGAAGTTGGCCTACTTGTTGTCCGTTTTGGAGGGCGAAGCTAGAGCCTTGGTGCAGCACTTGCCGGTGACGGACTCCTCTTACCCTACCGCTCTGGAGCTTCTCTCCAGACGGTATCAGAATAAGTGCTGCCTGGCTGATGTGCACATCGACCAGATTTTGGGGCTACCGGCCATTGCCAGCATGTCGGCGTTGCGCACTGACCTGCTGAACCCGTTGGTCTCAGCGACCCACGCCTTGCGACGCTTGCAGTTACCGGTGGAACATTGGTCCTACCTGTTGGTGCACATAGTGCTGCGGTTGCTCCCTGCAGAGTTGAGGTCCCGCTTTGAGCAGAAGTATGGTGGGGACAGTGCCACCCATCTTCCCCCCTTTGACGATCTCCTCAAATTCTTGGAAGACGAGTGTCAGTTTTTGGACAACACTCGTGGCGCCACGGGGTCACGCCCACCACCTTCTCGGCCTAGAGACCAGGGACGGACTAGGGCTCGGGGGCCTGTTGAGGTCAGCCCCGCCCCCCGTTTGGCTGGCGCCCGGAGTCCTCGGGCTAGGGGGCCTGTTGATGTTCGCCCCGCCCTCCGTTTTGCTGGCGCCCATAGTTCTCACGATTGCGACTTTTGCAAGACCACGGGACATGTTATGGCACGTTGCTCGGCCTTTTTGAACTTGCACGTAAGTGCCCGCCGCCGTATTGCCAACGCACGCCGTTTGTGCTTCTCGTGTTTGGGGGCCCATTTCCATCGGGACTGCCCCGACCCCCGTCCGTGTAGAGTTTGCACGGGGTCCCACCTGGAGATTTTGTGCGCCAACGCGAACCGCTCCAGCAGACCATCTTCTGAGGAGGGTTCGCGCAGGGGGGGTATTCCGGAGACGAGCACCGGGCTGAGGCCCGCAATTCTGCACGCCGCTCTCCAATTCTACTGTTAAAATTCTACGGTTGACGTCAGGTCTGGATTTGGCTGACACCCGGTTTGATTCCCCTTGTACGGTGCATTTGTTGTTGGGTTCCGATGTTTTGGGGAAAATATTGTTGGGAAATATGACGGTCTTGCAGCCGGAGACCCCATGGTGCCACCCGAGGGGTCTGGTGGCGGTCTCAACCATTTTCAGCTTTGCGATTATGGGCCCAGTGTTGAACGTGCCCCCTCCACCTGAACCTGTCTTTGCGTTGGTGTCCGGCTCAGCCCTCTCTGACGCCGTTCAGAGGTTTTAGGAGGTTGAGGAGCCCCCTCAGGTGGCCCGCTTGAATCCGGAACACGAAGAGTGCGAGTTGTTCTATCAGAACAACACTGGTCGACTCCGCTCCGGTCGGCTTGAGACCCGGCTGCCTTTTGTTGCGGTGCGACCACCTCTCGGCCAATCCAGACCTACGGCTGAGAAAAGATTGTTGGCAATGGAGCGCCACATGGCCAGGGACCCGGTGCTGCGGCAAAAATATGTAGATTTTATGCGTGAGTATGCAGACTTGGGACACATGTCGGTGTCAGATTTGGATTGGCGCTCAGTAGAGCATTTCTTCTTGCCACATCACGCGGTCCTCAAGCCATCCACTGGTAAACTGCGCACAGTGTTTGATGGGTCTGCGCGGACTTCTTCCGGCGTCTCCTTGAATGATTGCCTGCATTCCGGCCCCAAATTGTTGAGGGATCTTTGTGACGTCATCACGTCTTTTCTTCGTCATCAAGTAGTCTTTGTGGCCGACATCAAAATGATGTTCCGGCAAACGGTTATTCACCGGGATGACAGACGTTATCAGTTGATCCTGTGGCGGGAGCATCCCCAGGATCCCATGATTGTGTACGAGCTCAACACGAACACGTACGGCCTTCGATCAAGCCCCTTTGTTGCTATTCATTCGCTTTGGGAGCTTGCGGACCGGGAGCGTTTGAGGTTCCCTCGTGCGTCCGCCATCTTGAAAACGGACCTGTACGTCGATGATGTCTGCACTGGAGCTCCTACGGTTGAGGAAGCTATCCTGTTGCGTGACGAGTTGGTCCAGATTCTGGCTCCCGCTGGCTATGAGTTGCGTAAATGGGTGTTCAACTCGCCAGCGCTATTGGAAGGTGTGTTGGAGGATCATAAGCAGGATCCTCACTTGTTTGAAAACGTTGACAACCCCGCCATGATGGCCGTCCTCGGCGTGCAGTACCGACCAGTTCAAGACACCTTTACGTACGATGTCGACTTGGAGTCTCCTCATACTTGGACTAAACGACTGGTGTTGTCTACTGTAGCGAGGACCTTTGACCCTAGTGGTTGGATCTGCCCGGTATTGTTTTGGGCGAAATGCTTCCTTCAGCGCCTTTGGACCGCTGAACTTGGTTGGGACGAGCCACTTCGGGAAACCCTGTTGGAAGACTGGCTCCAATTTGTATCCGCGCTCCCTGCGGTCAATGAGGTCGCGCTGCCACGCGCCATCCTCCCCCCTGGGGTTTATACTGCCACCCTTCATGGGTTTTGTGACGCGTCCTCTCACGGTTATGCCGCCGCTGTTTATTTGCGCACCGTCAGCGCCACGGGCCAGGTGAAGTTGTCACTGGTCATGGCCAAGAGCAAGGTGGCCCCCCTCCGGACGGCATTGACCATCCCTAAGTTGGAGTTGTCAGGGGCGGTGCTTCTCGTGCGTCTCCTAAATCACGTTGCGCATACTTTGGGTGGAACTGTTGACATTCGGGCTTCTTACGCCTGGACGGACAGTCAAATTGTTTTGTGTTGGTTGAAGACGTCCGTCCACTCTTTGGAGGTCTTTGTTGCGAACCGAGTGTCTCAGATTCAAGGTTCTGAAACGCCTTTGATTTGGAAGCACGTGCCTGGTGACCTGAACCCGGGCGACGTAGCCTCACGCGGATGCATGGCCCTCCGCTTGATTGCCCACCCACTCTGGTGGGGACCAGACTGGCTGACTCGCCCCGAGGACGATTGGCCTCGAACGCCAGTCTTGATGTCGGATCCTTTGCCCGGACTTAAGGTCTTCGCTGTTGGGACGAAGGATCCTCCGTTTGATCCTGATTTTTTGTTGAATCGATACAGCTCCCTCGACAAATTGTTGAACGTCACCTCGTGGATCAGGCGGTTTGGCCATAATTCTAGGAATCCAGGGGACTGTTTAAAACCTCTTTCTTTAGTTCTGTTTCTTTCTTCAGTTTTTTGGATTTTTGATGATTGAAACGCGTGTTCTCAGTTTCGTATCTTTTTAATAGAGAGAGATCCTGTCATAGACAATTATCTTAATGTTGCCAACATACTCCACCCGAAGCAAGACAATTCGACCATGAACCTAATAAATAAATCTTTGAAGAAATACACAAGTTTTCATTTACCTAACCTTTTCTGTATACATACACAATATTATATAGCTAGAAAGTGGACTGTAGATTATTGAAATTGATATTATGATGCTACAAGTTATCGTCAGTAAGTAAATTTTAATCAAGTTACAAAACTGTCAGAAAACCACTAGAAAAGTTACATAAACACATTGAGAAATACGACTCAATATGACATGGCTTTGTTTATCTGCAAACGTCAATAAGAACATCATGAACGATAATTATACAATATGAATAACTAGGATATGAATGTTCAAGTCGTTTTAACTGATTGTCCAACAATGGTAAGTAATTTAGATGTTTAAGTAAACTGAACTGAAACAAGACAATAACAGTCATGCTATATCTGTCCATGGCAGTGCCCTATGAAACATGACCTTAAGGTAAGTGGATATTAAGAGAAGGTAGATATTAAAACTGTACATAGGTTAAAATAACTTAAAATTATTAAGCATATGACAAAACAAAACTCTTTTTACTTCTCTTATGCAATTTTAAATCGCTAAAATTAAGCAACAAAAAATTCTTTTTAACGCTTAGTAGTATGAACAGCATGTTGCACCCACACACCTGGCCAGGGTAACTAATGTATTTAAGGGCCAAGATGGTCTTGTTAGGGCATTAGAAGTAAGAAAACCCAATGGTAATGTTCATAAAACTTCAATTACTAAAGTATGTATACTTCCAATAGATTAGTCTAGCTTTAGTTTGTTATTTCTAAGTATCCTGCCTAATTGATTTAGGCAGGATAGTCTAGCTTTAGTTTGTTATTTCTAAGTATCCTGCCTAATTGATTTAGGCAGGATACTTAGAAATAACAAACTAAAGCTAGACTAATCTATTGGAAGTATACATACTTTAGTAATTGAAGTTTTATGAACATTACCATTGGGTTTTCTTACTTCTAATGCCCTAACAAGACCATCTTGGCCCTTAAATACATTAGTTACCCTGGCCATAGGCCATGTCATAGGCGGAGTATCAAGCTCACGTAAAATTACCAAAGCACCCACTTGTATGTTAGGTGCACTATGTTGCCATTTAGGGCGGTTTTGTAATACATTTAAATACTGTTTGGACCAATATCTCCAAAAGTGTTGTTTTAAGGCAGTACATTTTTGCCAAAAATTCAGTCTGTTACTGGGAACGGTAGTGATATCTAACTCTGGAATACAGTTTAAAGGAGCACCTGTGAGAAAGTGTCCAGGTGTTAGATAAGAAAGATCCTCAATATCTGATGACAATGGGGTTATTGGTCTCGAGTTCAAAATTCCTTCTATTTCAACTAATACAGTATAAAGTTCTTCAAAAGTTAAAACATGAGAGCCTAACACTCTTTTTAAATGATGCTTTACACTTTTAACGGCAGCCTCCCAGAGGCCTGCAAAAACAGGTGAATAACTGGGTATAAAATTGAACTTAATACCTAATTCTGAAGCTACAGTTTGAACTTGTGTTTGGTGATTTTTAGAATTATTTAATTTATACAATTCTGACAACTGCGTGTTCGCAGATTTAAAAGTGCCTGCATTATCACAATAGACATCAGACGGGACATTACGTCTTGCAATAAATCGCTTAAAACTAGCAAGAAATGTTTGAGTATCTAGGCCTGAAACTAACTCAATGTGTATGGCCTTTGTTACAAAGCAGACATAAACACAAATATATCCCTTAGTTGTAATAACACTTCTTATTCTTGATTGTTTAATCATAATTGGACCCGCAAAATCAATGCCTACTTTCATAAAACATCTGTGAACATTTACTCTATCAGCGGGCAATGACCCCATCAGCTGTTTAGCAGTGATACCTTTAAATCTAAAACATGTTACACACTTATAAATAAACCTTTTAACTAATCTCAACCCATTAACCATCCAATAACGTTGCTGAAGGCTACTTAAAACAAGTTTTTGGCCAGCATGAAATAGTTTCAAGTGTTCATTTTGAATAATGAGATGAGTTACAGCAGATTCTTTTGGTAAAATTATTTGGTGCCTTTGGCTATAAGGTAAAGATGCATGCTGCAATCTACCACCTACTCTGAGCAAATCCTTACTATCAACAAAAGGATTAAGCGTCTTTAAGCAGGATGACACCTGTTTACCTACCTGCAACAATGCTAGATCCGCATGAAAATGCTTGGCTTGTTCATTTTTAATTAATAAATGTAGTGCCTCACGTGCTTCTGCGTAAGTTACAAAGTTTTCTTTAATTTTAGTTGAACCTGGTTTTAAATTATTGCAGAATCTTAAAATATAGGCAAGAATGTTGACTATTTTGGTAATAGAAGAATACTTATTAATTAAATGGTTTAATAAAGATTCCTGTTGATCCTGTGATACTGCACACACCAGTTTTTCCTTTTGGGAAGGCTTTACCTCAGGTAAGTTTTTAGGTAAATCATAAATATTAGTTTCAAACTTAAAGTCTGAACTATGTAAACTAGGTGGTCCAAACCACCACAGTTGGTTACATTGCAACTCTGTAGGATGAATACCCCTACTTAGACAGTCAGCTGGATTATCACCAGATTTAATGTAAAACCATTGATATGAATTTGTATCCTTTTTAATCATTTGAACTCTGTTTGCAACATATGCATTTAACAATGCTGCATCTGTACTAAGCCAGGCTAGTACCACTTGTGAGTCAGTGAACAACATTACGTTCTCCACTGTAATTCTTTTATTTAAAGTATTATGTACCCTTCTTATTAATTTTCCAAGGAGCAGAGCAGCATTTAACTCGAGACGTGGCACTGACAATTTGTTGCATTTTGGCGCTATCCTCGATTTGGAACAAAGTAAGGACATAGTTACCTTGCCCTGCTGGTCAATGACTCTCAAGTAAATAGCACAACCATAGGCTGCTATTGATGCATCTGCAAAACCTATTAATTGAATTAATATAATGTTTTCTGGGCAAATATTTCTAGGAATAAGTACAGGTTTCATTTGTTGCAAATCATTGAAAAAATTGTGCCATTCCTTTTGCAGAATATGTGAAGGAGAACAATCCCAGTCTACTTTTGAATGCCATAGTTTCTGCATAATTATCTTAGCTTGGACAAAGACTGGGCCTGCTATACCTAAAGGATCATAAAATTTACTAATATAACTAAGTATTTGTCTTTTAGTTTTGTTTTGTTACAGGGGGGACATTGAATTTTAAAAGAATCTGTTTGAATATCAAACTTTAAACCCAACGTTTTTATGTCCTTACTCAACTCCAAATCAAAAGGATGTTGCTGCTGCTCAGGAATGTCTTTCAAGATCATCCTGTCATTAGCTGACCATTTGTGCAATGCAAAACTTCCTTTACTTAATAATTGGATTAATTGTGACTTAGTTTCAATTAGATTATCTAAACTATTGTCAGTGTGAATGATATCGTCAACATATGTTGAATTTAGCAATACTGGACTAGCTAATGGGTATTCATTTTTGAATTTTGTAGCTAGTTCAAACAAACATCTGGTTGCCAGCCAAGATGAGCTTTTGAGACCATAACTTACAGTAGATAGTTGTATGCATTTGAGAGTTTCCTCAGGGCTGTCCCTCCATATTATATTTTGTAAAGATCTTTGTTCTTCTGTAATATTTATGTTGCGAAACATACGTCTTATGTCACAGACGAAAAAATATTTATGGAGTCTAAACAATAATAATATGTCAAACAATTCTTGTTGAACAATAGGCCCATTTAGTAACAAATCATTTAGAGATACTCTATTGCTTGTCTTCATAGAACCATCAAATACAGTTCTTAATTTTGTTGTAACGGCTTCCTGTTTTATGACAGCATGATGAGCAAAGAAATAAACTGGATCCTTTGAAAGATCATACAAAGAAATATCCACAAATGATCCATGACCTAACTCAATAACCTCATGAATGAAGTTTCTATATTCTGTATACAATTGACTATCCTTTTGTAGTCTTTTCTCGAGATTTAAAAATCTACTTAAAGCTAAACTTAGTGATTCTCCTAGCATATTATTTATATCACAAAGTGGTATCTTTAAAGGCATGGAAACCTCGAATTTATTGTTATCCAGCTTGACTGTCTCCTTAAAATATTCCTCACAATACTGTTGCTCTGAAGTATGTTCAACAAAAGTTTCTGGTACTTTTTCATTTTGCCAGAAATTGTTCATACTACTATTTAAATCTCTTTCGCATTCTTGACAAAAAAGAGCTACAGAAGAATCAAAACAAGTTTGTGTTAATTTGCGAGAAATATTACCTGCTACAATGTAACCAAACTGGGTGTGAACTATACTAGGGTGTGCTGTGTCACATGATGGCATATGTTCATCCCGCGGCAACAGGCTCTGGAAAAAGACATCAGCACCAAGTAAGATACTTATTTCACTGGTGACATGAAAGGAATCATCTGCTAACTTTAAGTTTTTAGGTAAATTGAGCTTTGAGAAACCAATAGGATGTTGCGGCAAGTTCGAAGTAATTTTGTCCACTACTAAGAGTTTGGCCTTTACTTTATAAGGGTAAACACAAGAAAATATGTCTAACTGCATGGCAAATTGGACCTTCTTTTCTGTATTGGCTATACCTACTATATCAGTATAATTGGGCATAAGCTGTTTACCTACCAATTTCGCAGTACTCAAATTAATAAATGAAGATTGGCTAGCGGAATCTAATAATGCCTTGACTATGATTTCTTGGCCATCCTTTGAAACAAGTTTGACCTTAGCTGTAGGTAACAAAATGTCAGTTTTGCTGCTAGGTGTACTAGTGTTACTAACATTGGAAACAGTTGTACTTTGAGCAGATTCTTGTTCATTTATAGAATGCAACAATGTGTTGTGATTTTGTTTACAACTTTTACATTTAAAATGATATTTACATTTATTTTGATGAGCATTAAGGCAAGTTTTACACAATTTATTTTTATTAACAAAGTCTAATCTTTCACTAATTGAAGCTAACATAAAGGCAGGACAGTTATATAATTTATGGTTCAACTTACCACAGAAGAGGCATTTCACTTCCTTATTGGTGGACACTACATTGACCACTTTAATCGTCCCTGCTTTGGCAGCATTAGCATTACCAAGCTCCTTGCTTCGTCCAGAATTTTCTAAGGCTAAAGCTCGTGATTCTAGAAATTGCATAAGCATATTATAGGTTGGCTTTAATGATTTATTGTTTTGATTGTGGGTGACATGGAAGGCATTAGTTGTGTGGGGATCCAGCTTCTTCACAAGCAGGCAGATAAGGATATTGTCCCATGCTTCAATTGACTCACCCAAATTTTTAAGCGCGGCAATATTTTGTTTTGTATGAGAAATTAAAGAACGCAGTGCTGAGGTGTTAGGTTTGCTCATAGTAGGATAGTCAAGCAAAGCATTTAAATGATCCTTAATTATAGTAAACTCATTATCATAACGATCTGACAGTATATTTAAAGCCTCCTTATAACTAGACCCTAAAATAGGCAAATTCTTAACCAAATCATATGCCTCATCCTTGAGGAACCCCCTTAAATAGAAGAACTTTTGAATGTCATCTAAACCTTTGTCATTATGTATAAAAGCATTAAACAACTCAATAAATGGTTTGTATTCTACATATTTGCCGTCAAATGACGGAATAGACACTTGTGGCAGCTTCAACGTTGACGATGAAGGCGTGGACTTTGTACTCTCGATCTCGGCCTTCTCCTGCTTTGATAGCTCGGCGAGGCGTGCACGCAACTTAGACATGCTTTCATAGAAGCAGTCTTCCGTTTGCGTAGGATCTTCTGCACTATCCATACTTCCCAACTCGTTGTTGATCTTGTCGTACTCACCAAAAGTAGCTATTATTTTCTCCTCGTATAAAATTATTGTATGCATGGGCATACTTGAAATGCCGCTATCAATGCGCTTCTGCATTCTGGTAAGCGTTCCTTTATAAATCCCTCTTGATTGGATCATCTTTTTCACATCTGATTCTGGTTCTGCCATATTCACTTAGTTTTGCAATTTGCACCCAAAAAATATGACGAAGTAGAAAATTTTCGTGAATGGCGTTCAAAATGTGTGTGTTCAGTCGCGTGAGCATAGATAAATCAATCGATGAGATGAACGAATGAAAGCATAAAATTGGCGCGTTATGTTGGCAACCGTGACGTCCTTGCAGGCGATCCGTGCGGCTATTGGCGCACAGATGACAGCTCGTCGCCTGACGCTGTGTTGCGGTGATAGAGGGCAGCACGGTGCAGCACTGCTGTACCGACGCAGCCGGTATGAAGCGGCGTAAAATGGCGATCCGATTGGAATGAAATGCCAAACTATGTAGGCTCCCACTAACCTGACCACAAAATCGACGCGATTTTTTCTCCAAAATCCTTGGCACAAACACGAAGGGTGGCTCGACGGACCATGTTTAAAACCTCTTTCTTTAGTTCTGTTTCTTTCTTCGGTTTTTTGGATTTTTGATGATTGAAACGCGTGTTCTCAGTTTCGTATCTTTTTAATAGAGAGAGATCCTGTCATAGACAATTATCTTAATGTTGCCAACAGGGACAAGCCCCTTTCACCAGTTCTCTCTCCTCAAGAGCGACAGGAGTCACTCCTCCTTTGGGTCCGCTCTGTGCAAGCTGCACACTTTGAGAAGGAGATCGAGGTCTTGAAGTCTGGTAGGGTTAAGTTGTCGGGAGCTGTTAGTAAGCTGAATCCCTTCTTGGATAAGACGGGTCTTTTGCGTGTTGGAGGACGGTTGAGGACTCTAACCTTCCTTATGGGGCCCGTCACCCCCTTTTGTTGCCCAAGGAGGGCCACTTGGTTCAATTGTTGGTGACTGATCGTCACGTTAAGAACTCGCATGCCGGTTGCAATGCGCTGTTGGCCATTCTGCAGCGAGAATTTTGGATTTTGTCGGCTCGTCGTACTATTCGTAGCATTGTCTTCCGTTGTATGCCGTGTTATCGGACTAAGGCCTCCACTATGCAGCCCCTAATGGGAGATTTGCCGGCTGATCGTGTCAATGAGGCGAGGCCCTTTGCTGGCGTCGGAACGGACTTTGCTGGTCCCTTTTCGGTGAAGACGTCCACCCTTCGTAATAGTAAGATTGTCAAGGCTTATTTGTGTGTTTTTGTCTGCCTGTCAACCAAGGCAGTACATTTGGAGCTGGTAACCTCCCTCTCGACAGAGGCCTTTGTGGCGACTTTGGAAAGATTTGTGTCCCGCCGTGGGTTACCTTCTTTGATTAGGTCTGATTGCGGTACGAACTACAAGGGTACAAGTAACTTATACGGTAAGGTATACGCCTTCCTTAATGAGAGCCAGGTTGACATTGGTAATAGTTTGGCCCGCCGAGGGGTCACTTGGTTGTTTGACCCGCCAGCCTGCCCCCATTGGGGGGGTATTTTTGAGGCCGCGGTGAAAGCGGCAAAGGGACACTGGCGGAGATTGTTGGGAGACACCGTTCTCACCTTTGAGGAACTAGCTACGGTATTTTGCCGCATTGAAGCTGTGTTGAATTCGCGCCCATTGTGCCTGCTCTCTTCGGACCCGAATGACTTGGAGGCTCTAACCCCGGGCCATTTCTTGATTGGACAGCCACTTGTCGCCTTGCCGCCAAAATCGGTTCTCGCGGTTTCAGTTGGTGCAACAGCTCGCTCAGAACTTTTGGAAGCGTTGGAGCTTAGAGTATCTGCACATCCTCCAGCAACGCGTCAAGTGGACGGATAAAACTCATCCGCCCAAGATCGGAGACCTCGTCCTGATTAAGGATGCCAACCTTACCTTAAGCCTTTGTATTGGCGCAGGGGGCGCATTCTCAATTTGGTGGCTGGCACCGACGGGGTCCCTCGTTTTGCTGAGGTTTTGGTGGACGGATCCATCGTAAAGAGAGCGGTCGCAACTTTGTCAAGGCTTCCAATTGATTAGCGGACGGGTAGGCCCGTCCGGGGGGGGGGGGGGGGAAAAGTTCTGCCCAACGTGAAACGGAACGCACCTTTTTGGTTGGCAACATTATTCTATTGTCTATATTTTTTTTTTTACTTTGACGTTTCCGCTCCTTGTAAAACTAACTGCCTGCTTGTTGAGATCGATTCATTGATTGAAATTAAAAATCCTGTGGAATCTGCGCAGTTAAAGACAGATTAATCGTGATCAGTGATTAATTGAACTCTAGAATCCCGAATTGAGTGGAAACCTGGGATATTTTGGAACATATCGCCGTATTGTCGTCAGCCTGTCTGACACGCGAGATTGCTAAAAGTGATTGTGCTGTGATGCTATCTGGACCGCGCCATCTGGAGACCGGCGCCTTGTGAACGTCCATGAACACTTGACTTTCACTACACTTTTCAAGTACTCATTTCATACTTATACACACACTTTGGGCGTGGCCTCAGGAAGGTCGAAGCTTGGCGTCCCCAGCACAGAAGGTAACATATTAGGTATTGATAAATCCTAAGAGGCTATTGTGTAGTTTTGTTTATTGTAAGCAACGTTTATAGCTCCACGTACCGTGGACTGTTCGGACACACCACTATCGTTGCGCTGGCTTCTTGTAGTACTGAACAATATAATTAACGTTATAATAATTAACCATGGACTCTCTTGCAACCGTAGTGCGGGTCGTTTTGCACGACATGCCAATTTAAACGACATTATCCGACGAGCCCTTGTCACCGTCGGCGCACAGTGGTCCGGATTTTCAAAATGATGGACTTACGATCGAATATGGTTATTTCGATAAATAAAAAATGGGATCGAATAGTATATATAACGCTGATTAATATTTATTTTAACAATTTTTCGATAAAATTACTCCTTCACGGCAAAAAAAAAATATTGAGATTCCCCCCGCGCGACCTCAGCACGTAAACACGTACTCTCTGTGTGCTCGAGCCTTATAAATTCAAAGTGCATAATTTAACCAACAGTCATCTATTCTTTTATACGGTTGTGTAGCATAGTACATACCCTATTCATTGAATGTATTGGATTCCTCATACGTGCACAAATAACCACTCAAACACGATACAAACAAATAGCGGTTGAAAACGTTTTTAAATCTACAAAACGGACTCGGGTGTGATTCATCGCGTCGTCAGCTGGCCGAGCGTCGCATCGAGGTCAACAACCGGCCTTCGGCGGTGCGTGACTACGGACTACTGGAGAAGGACGAGCGCTTCGTAGCTACTGCCGCTTTGCAACTTTGTACCGAGTAAGGTGAATCATAATCATTCCTCGCACAATAACACTACTTCGGCGCGTGCGCAGTGCTTTTTAAATATTCTATGTTGAGCATAAAGGGAGACTTGTGCGTGCTTTATCGGCGAAGAAACATTACCACCTGCATCATCAGGGCGTCTACTATTGTAATTCATTATTTAAATACCCTGCGACTTTGACATTGTCTACGTAAATATTAATCTATGAGAGCTGCGAGAGATATTCGCATACGCAATTAACTGCAAAGACTACATACAGTATATATTAGATTCCTGCCTTAGTTTGTTGTCCTAGTGTAATACGAGTATAAACATGCGCACTCCACCAGCTTCGCCCGTCCCCGCAATGCCTTCAGCAAGCACTGGTAATGCAATAACATTTTCGTCAGCAAAGGAACAATGCGCGTCATCCCTACTGCATTGCGAGTCAGAACCAGACCTGCATACCCTGGCGGCTAACATAAACACAACGGAAAGGAAAAAGAGGAAATATGACGGGGCAAAAACCGATCAGGTAACAATAATTAAAGAAATGTTCCTTTCTTTTTCCAAGGAACAAGAAAAACGCTTTCAAGGCCTACAAGCTAGCATAGACCTAATGTCAAACAAGTACGATGAGTTTTTATCGAAAATAGCTTATCTTGAAAAAGAGAGACAGTCTGATAAACTAATTATTAAAGAACTGGAGGACAAACTGGAAACATTAGAACGGAAAACTCGCGGGGTCGGGATAGAAATAAGAAACATACCAAAACAAATTGGTGAATCAAAGGATACACTCGTTAGTGAGGTTTCTAAATTAGGAAAAATATTAAACTTAGATCTAAACTCCACTAACATAAAGGACATATACAGATTAAAATCTAAAGATTCATCAGACCCCATCGTAGTAGATTTCACCACTGTGCTTCTGAAAGAAAAGGTCCTGAAATCTGTTAAAACCTTTAATAAAACCAAGGAAAAAGGCGTTAAGTTAAACACGACCCATATAGACAAAAGCTACAGCCACAAACCGATATACATATCGGAAGCTCTCACCCATAAAACCCAGAGACTGTATTATTTAGCCCGACAATTCCGGAAGAGTCATGGGTATAGTTTCTGCTGGACAGTAAATGGTATTGTTTACCTTAAAAACAAAGAAGACTCTTCACATATTCGGATAAACAACGACGCTGATCTTGAAAAATTACGAATTAATGTTAAACCGATGTGACTAATTGTAGATCTAGGAAACCTTTTTTATATTATTACTATATTAACTTTAAGATTGCATGCTAATTCCAAGTTTAAATGTTTAGCTTATTTTTGCACTTACCATACAATTCTCAACTGCTACACTTATTTTTATTATTCACTCAGAGAAAGCCTGTATCAATTGAAATACTCCTTAATCATAACCATAGCCAAACTAAACACTACCTCAGAAATACACTCAAATAAATATCTACCCCTTAACTAGAAAAAGATGCAAATTAACTGTATGCGAATATCTGCAAAAATTGAGCTACGAGGAGACGGAACAACTACTACTTGTACCACACTAAACTTAGGGCTAAGAACAAAGAAAACATAGAAACACTCCCTCCATAATTACCTACACACATATCTGTAAACACACGCTTCATCACGCCCTCATAATTCCCACATAATTACCCTCACTCACACACACACCTACATATCCACACATCACACACATCTACAAACTCACTAATACATACATCATAAGCACGTACCCGCACATATTGGTAGATACACCACACAAAACTCAATACATTACACACAATACATTTAATAATAAGATTATAAAATTATACTTATCTGGAATATTTCTTGTTTAAAGAGTAACTTAAATTATGTTTTTCTACAATTGATTATGCATGCTTCCACTGTTTGGCACCTATTTTATATGTATAAAATAAGCGAGGGGAATGGTACTGATAGCCGAAATACAGGCTATGCCTAGTTCGGCTACAGATGCTAAACTCTACGCATTAACGGAATTTGTTGCCATAAAACACATATGTCAAGTAGTTATAAGATTGTTTAGAAATAAAATAAAAAATGGTTTAGAAACTGCGCGTTGCTCGTCCTCGTCTTCGATGTATACCACTCTTTTAGTGCATTCATAAATTTTAACTGTATTCTTTTTAAATAATCGAGTAACGGCATCCGTAAACTGACTTCTGTGTATTTTGTCTTCGAAATAAAGAAATATTTAATTGAAAAAAAAAATGTATGGGAGAAAATCTATTATTTTTTTCTTTCCGGCTAGTATCAAAGTATAGCAACCAAACCTTATATTCTAGTAAGTACTTGTTGCCCTTAATACGACGACATATAATTTGCTTGCATATCCCTGCGGCCTTGGCGCCTACGATGATTCAAAGTTTCAAATTTTTATGTTGTATTTTCTAATGGCTATTAACGAGTTTTACAATTAAGAACTAAAAATATTTTTTTTTCAATACAACAAGAATTAAAAAATATAAATTTAGACATTTGGTAGGCATTTCATTTATAAAACAATAGTAAATTTTGACTTTTTGAAAACTTGATGCATGTAATTGAAGACAGTCATGTGCTGACGATGACTATCTATACCTAAATGACTAAAAGTATTACTTTGATAAAATAATAATTAACCCCCACCACCAAAGGGTGGTAGGGATAATATCGCACGCTGATTGGTTGTTGAACGCAGCGGTACTAATTATATCAGTCACTACTTGCGAACTTGTGTTTGTTATAAATATGTGTTCAGGTAACAATTAAGGGCACTTGTTTCTCAACCCTTGAGGAAGCAACATCTTTATCCGTGCTGTGTGAAAGTTTTGTGAGTTTCCTTATGGCTGCATTTGTTACGAATTTAGATATTTTTATGTACCTTCGTGGTGAAGGAGACATGAAAAATTAGACACGACTATATGAAGCTATTATTGTGCGCATCCCAGTTGAAATATGTTCAGAAGATTCAGAAATAATTAAGACCTTTTTAAAAAAATATACGAGTCGCAGATGGGCAAGTGCTTCCAGAAATCAGAAGATGTTCATGAACAAACATGCTGAGTGGTTACAATCAAATATTAGTTGGCCAAATTGCACTACAGTGAATTTATCAGAAATTTTTCTAGCTCAAGATGAAGTTATCGAAAACATATCGTCAGACATTACGAGTACTTCCGTTGATATCCTTACTGTAGCAGCTGTGATTCCGTCCACATCAACTGTGGGCACATCTATGGATTTAGTTCATAGTAGATTAGGAAATCGTTTGTTGGCCTGGGCAACAAACAGAAGAAAAGACGTTCAGGGTCTCTTCTGGAATACTCACCGAAAGAACTCACTTTCGCATTAGTCACAAGACTTAAGAGAGAGACAGAAAAGAAGAATGACTTAGCTAATATTATTGATCATATAACGAAAAACCCTGATAGTGTTGCGATTGCTCAAACCACTTTGTTTAAAAAGAAAGTAAGCAAAAAATCTTTAGACGAAGATCACGCTCTAGGTCTTAATACATTTTGAATCTGTCAAAGTGGAAATATTTGTGTTTAAGGAAAGTGCTGATAGATTGTGAAGTTTCAGTTTTACCATCGTATGACAAACTCATTGAAGCTAAGAAAAGATGCTATCCAAGCGATTTAGAAATTACTGAGAGAGGAGCTAAAGTAAAGATTCAAGCCCTACTGGATCTGACAGTCCAAAAGATTCTTCAGATTACTGGTACCCAAGTTGATTCGTCAAATGAAGGATTGAAGTTAATCAGTAAATGGGGTTTCGATGGAGCTTCTTCACAAAGCACCTACAAGCAAAGAAGTGAAGATGTAAACTTTAGTGATTCATCGGTATTTATGTCAAGTCTTGTCCCTCTTAAATTAGTTTCTAATAATATCACCATATGGGAAAACTCAACACATTCTTCAACCCATTATTGTAGGCCTATTAAGTTTGAATTTTGTGAAGAGACAGTAGAATATATCAAGCAAGAAGAAGCTTCATTGAAATAAGAAATAGATCATATTGGTCCTACAAAGTGTGGAGATTGGAGCCGGGCTGGAGATTAATCATGACCTTCATATGACAATGATCGACGGAAAAGTGGCCACTATTATAAATGATACTTCATCTGCATCTGCCTGCAATATTTGCTTTGCTAAGCCGACTGAGATGAACAAGCTGTTTGAAGTATTTTCAAGACCTGTACGAGAAAAACAACTGACACAAGAAGAATTCAAGCAGCAAATGGGAATTCTTGTAGATTTTGTTAAGCAAGGCTTTGGAACCACAAACGTCCAAAATACAGCCAGAAGGTTTTGTAGAGATTATGAGAAATCTGCCGAAATTAACAATATTGATAAAGACCTACTAAAGCATTTCGCGGCTATTCTTCAAACAAGTTCATCTGGATATGCCATAGATATTGAAAAATTTAGAACGTATTGTCGAGATACAGCTGAGATGTTTGTTCATCTATACCCGTGGTTTATATGCCCGCAAGTGTGCACAAGCTGCTCATACATCATACATTCGAAGAGTTTGTGAAAATCACACAAGAAAATTTAACAGAATGAAGACCAGCGAAGACTTGTTGCATAATTTTTTAATTAGTTCGGACCCATATTTATCCCATATTCGACCAAAATACAACAATTCAAAACATTTTGATTTTTACGGATGTTAAAGAGCTTTTGCTGTTGCCTGAGGTAACAACAGAAGAAACTGAAAATATGGACGATCCATTAGCGTAATAGCGTGACAAATTTAGTGATATTGTTATTGTTTGAATTGAGTTAGTAAGATAAGTCGTTAATTAAAATAGTCTTTATCAGGACTGCATAAAATAGTCCTTTTCAGGACTACTTAAAATAGTCCTCTTCAGGACTTCTAAAAATAGCCCTTTTCAGGACTTTATCCATTTCTAACCGTTTCTTTTAAGATGAATCGTCAAAAACATTAAGAAAAATCGACTTAAAAATTTGAAACTTTGAATCATCGTAGGCGCCAAGGCCGCAGGGATACGCAAGCAAATTATATGTCGTCGTATTAAAGGCAACAAGTACTTACTAGAATATAAGGTTTGGTTGCTATACTTTGATACTAGCCGGAGAAAAAAAAAAATAGATTTTCTCCCATACATTTTTTTTTTCAATATTTTTTTTTGCCGTGAAGGAGCAATTTTATCAAAAAATTGTAATAATAAATATTGATCAGCGTTATATATACTATTCGATCCCATTTTTTATTTAGTGAAATAACCATATTCGATCGTAAGTCCATCATTTTGAAAATCCGGACCACTGTGCGGCGTTCGAGCCGTATTGGAACCCAATGGACTTGCGCGTGACGATGGCAAGAGACCGGACGGCATGTCATTGTTGCCTTTAGTATGGGACGCAACTTGTGTCGATACTGTCGCGCCATCCCATCTTCCCAGTTCATCATGTTGTGCTGGCGCTCCCGCTGCGGCTGCGGAAAACCTCAAGCGGCGTAAATATAGTCATCTCGGTGATAACTATATTTTCGAGCCTTTTGGGGTCGAAACTCATGGATCACGGGGCCCGTTTGCTTCACAGCCTTTTTAAAGACATATCGAAAAGGCTCGTTGACGCTTCCCGCGACCCAAAGGCTGGCTATTTCTTTGGTCAAAGGCTAAGCATTGCCATACAACGAGGCAATGCCGTCAGTATCTTGGGTACGTTGCTAGCCGACAGCGTTGAGGATCAATTTTTTGATGCTTTATTCTAGTTTGTATTTTAAGTATTTTATGTTAAATTAAGTTACAAATTATTAACGTTATTTTGTATATGATTATACCTAAATAAGTAACCAACCATTAATAACCATTATCATATTCGTAGCCGACAGTCCTAAGCCTGGTAAAGTAGGAAGGAAAGATTTCATATCTCATAACGCGTACGTATGTATACTTTTGAATCGTCGTACCTTCATTGTAATGGTGGCATACCATACTTATAGAAATCATAATACACCCAAATACTTAGAAGTATTTTGAAACCCGGTTTTTGTACAAGGTATTTAGCGATACCCATACCTTGAGGGCCGTATATCTCATCTCTATTCAGCAGTATATTACCAGTTGAATTCATTGAGCTTTGATGGAATTCAAACTTTGCGACTTGTAGCTGATGGTTGCGGAGGTCAAAATAAAAATTCTATTTTTATCGGAATGTGCTATCTGGTTAAGTATTGCTCCCAGTAATATAAAAGAAGTAGAACTTGTTTTTCCTATACCAGGTCATTCTTTCCTACCAGCTGACAGGGTGTTTGGTAACATTGAAGGGGAGTTAAAAAGACATGAAATGACTGTACAACCTAAAGAATATCATAATATTTTTAACAAATAAGGGACGGTTACTAACATGGAGATGGTATATGACTGGAAATCTGCCCTACAGGATATTACTAAACCGCCTGGTCAATGACATTTTCAATTTGCGCAAAGTAAGCGTTTTTTTATAAGTAGGATTGGTAATAAGGTAAAAGTTAAAAAAAAACTCCATTACACATTTGACTTTACCCAATTAAAATCTATTCTAAAAAGAGGGAAATCTTTCAAGTATGTTCTGCCACTGCCCCTGCCAAAAAATAATGTGGTTTTAAAAGCAGAGAAAAAACATGATGCGAGGAAGTTGTTGGAGAAAAACTATGGACCGCAGTGGGAAAATCTCAATGAACTCCAATATTACAATAATATTTTGAATAACAATAACAGTGATTTGGTTCAAGAGGATGAGCCTATCTGCGATTCACCCACAGCTGATTCAAATATTATGATTTAATTCTTTTAATTTTCTTTTACAGTGGGCAAGAATATATTTTTATCTTTACTTTCCATAAATAATTATAATACAATGTACCTTAACTGATTTGTTAAGATTTGAATATAAGTATTTATTTATTACGTTATTTGTACGTATCATATGATTTTATCGAATGTGCTACTTACCTATATGCTGGGTAGATATTAATTCACCACAAACATAACGACAAAAACCGGTCAAGTGCGAGTAGGACTTCTGCCCTGAGGGCTCCGTACCAACATACTGTATAAAACACAAACTCATTCCATGACCAGTTATTATGACCAACTTGATACTTACGACCTAAGCTCCGGTCGTTTCCACCCGCCACCCGAGGTGGACGGCGATCGTCGCGTCGCCCGCGGCGTCTACATACTCAGTTAGAGATTGTTCGGGAACGGTCGTTCTCGTTCGCCGCGTGTGACTTCTACATTCTCGAAATCTCGAACAGAGCATATAAAGACGTCGCGGGTGACTGCCGCCGACAATCAAACATAGGAATCCCTTAAGACTTTAATTTATTTATTAATTAAGGCAACCACAGGCAAGCCGGTTAAGCAGCCGATAACCTCAGAGGTTAACCTACGAGATGCCACAAGCAAAAAAAAACGGCCCTCGTCTGCCGCGGGTGGTGGGTGACACGTGAGCATCAAGAGTGTAAATTGTAAATAAGCTATTATTAAGTCCTTAGCCAAAGTTGATTATGTTTGTAAAACAACATACGTTGCGGGAATTCCCAGTGATAAATTGGTAATTAACATTTTAGTGTAATATTGCGCGCCAGCTGCAAGCCGCGAGCGGCGCGCGGGTTACGAGGCGCGGCAGTAAAAAACCCGGCGCGGGCTGAGGCACGCGAGCAGATGGTATAGGTCGACACTCGATTCAAGGCCTTAAATACATACAACTCCCAAGCATACTCGTCATATCTAGTTGAGTAGGTACGAGTAATAGTGATTTCGTGGTGCGCGAGTGGTGAATTAAATGTCAATTAATTTCTCTCGTTTACGAGATGTCATATTGGTGCTTCTGCTATAACGAGAGGTGATGGAGGTAAATTAACTTGCACCAACCTAAATCGTATATGAAATAAAATACTTACTTGCAGGTAACGATTAAGGTCTTCGCACATTACACCGACTCAACTCATAGTATGGCATTAAAATGTAAGCTTTATGTTATGTTACTTAAGAGTGAATTTATCAACTTGTCCACGCTTTTTTCACCTATTGACAAAGATCTTTTTTACAAAGACACACTAATTATTTGCATGGTGAACTATAACTTACAAAATCAGATTTAGTTTCTAATGTTAAGAACAAGAATAAGAAAATCAAATGAAAAGACAAGCCAAGGCAAATTAAAAACATAGACAGTTTTATGAAGATTCAATTTTTGCTGACAATCCAACGTTCATAGAAAATTGGCAAGGGCAAGCAAGAGAAGACACGAAATTCAGTTTAAAACCTAAAATACTTTTTATGCAGAATGGCTTTGTAGATAGTATTTCAAACATAAACATAATAAACACTTGTGCTTTCGATTCTGCTATGTTTTTACTAGCCTATGGCTGTGATATATAATACTGTGGAGGTCTGCTATGCGAGCGGTCAGCCTATCGCACTGGCTGGTATAGTTTAAATTTAGATCGCAATGTTGGACATGACCAAATGTCTTCGCATGCGAAGGAATTGTTTTAAGAAATGAACATACTCTCTGACTTATTTAAAGTTATCTGTGGAACAGACTGGCTGGGGACGCTGCCGGCATAGCAAACTCAACATCATTTTAACTTGAAAAATATATTCAGATTAATCTTTCATAAATGTGAACATAATTATATACAAATTATAAAACCTATCGCGTTTACATTGAAATTCCCGAGTACACACACGCCCCCGTTACAATACTTAAAGTATTACGCGAGAAAAATTTAATTGCAAAATGTGTGCATATGTTGTTTTGTTAATTCACAATAATAAGGAAGCAAAGCAACTTAGAGTTGATTTGTGTAAAATTTATTTTTCATCCAATAAGACCTTGAAGAAAGAAGTGTTTGACTGTGACGTAAGCTATATAATTGAAAGAATATTTTTAAATATTTTCACTAGTGGCCGCTTTATAAAATCATGTTCACAAAATTACTCAAACAATGTTACATGATGTGTTCCTTTGTTACCTTGTAATGTCGACATAATTTCTATGTTTGGTATAAGTTGTCTAGAGGACGCCATTAAAATTAATGCCAATACCTCAAACTGCCCTGTCGAATCTTGTCGTGGAATAGTAACTATGTATAATTACGTTTCATAGTAGACTATAGTTACGTTTGGTTTAGATTTCGATTTTAGTTAAGAACCTGGGTGTAATTACACATATACATTTCGTCCGTGTTAGGCAACGTCGGCCACTACAAATGTCATGTTTACAACAAAAATAAAAGGGTATGTTATGACGATGGGAAGTGTGAACTACATCAAAGCTCTGTTGGCTTAAAAATTACAATGCACACTATAACATATGCAACATTAGAAAAAAAACAGCAATTACTAAAATTATTTATAGTAAATTAATTATTAGTAAGTAAATTATTTGTAGTAAATTATATAGTAGAAACTCGAAAAGACTGATTTTTATATAGGTAAGAGAGTTGTTAAGTTTTTTACTTCTAAGTAGATGGACACTTTCACACCTCTTAACTGGCCACCCTATAGTTAGTGACTTAGTGTTAATTGTAAATATGTCTATGAACAGAAAAACAAGTGTGGGTGGTTTTCATGCAATATGCAACATATGCAAAACAAAGATGTCGTTTAAGTCCTCGGTGTCTAATTTAAAAAAAAACACCTGCAGCGCAAACATCCTACCATTCACGTTGTAAGCCGCAATGAAATGACGATGAGTGGTTCTAGTGGAGTAAGTTGCGTATACTTGCTGGTGGCAATAATTATGGGAATGCTGTAGCTACTAACATTGGTGGTAAGAATGCTGTAGCATCTAAAGATGCGTATAAATTAAGCGCGGCAAACCATCGAACATTGGCGCGGGCGGCGGCCGCGCTCTATGTAGACGGGATCGCCGCGCGCGGCGACGCGAACATTGCCGCGCTCGAACGTGCCGCGGGGCGATCCGCTCGTTGTCGATTTTTGAGACCGCGTCAAAGGAGCTTCAGTCGTTCGCTCGCGCGCAGTGGGGACGGTTGTAGTTTTGGTGATTTGGCTCGCGCGACGAATACGTAAAAATGGACAACGAAAAGTACCGTTTTCTAATACAATTGTATAGCGCTAAAGAATTTTTGTGGAACAGCAAATAATAATAATAATATTCCATAACTTTTCACACAACGCCACCTAGTCCCAAACTAAGCAGAGCTTGTGGTATGGGTACTAGACAACTGATAAACATACATATATATATTTCTAAATACATACATATTATAGATAAATTACACCCAGACAAAGAACAAATGACCGTGCTCATCACACAAACATTTTTCCTAGGTGGGAATCGAACCCACGACCTTGCGCACAGCAGTCAGGGCCACTGACCACTATAATCTTCCCAATACCACAATAAATCGCTGAGGTATGATGCGTGGGTAGAAATCAGTAAGAAAATCAGGGCCGTCTTTACCAGGGGGTGCAAGGGGTGCGGTGCGGGGGCGCCTGTCGAGCGCTGAATTTTTGGATATTTCATTGAACTTATAGCCATTGCACAGTTTTGTATACCTACTTGTTACTTACGACAAATATGTATGCGCAAGCAAAAGAAAAATTCATCAACAATAATATATTTTTACTTTTATTACGCTTTCGGCGCTTGTCATACCGCATTACTAGACTACACAAATAACAATTTTATTTAATACACCACGCGCGCGGCAAAATCTCTAATCCAAAGAAAGTGTATGTATGTACGTTTGACACGTTGCCGCCCGGTCACCCGCACTTGAAGCAAAATGATCTCTAAGTCAACAGAGTAGAGTGTAAATTCATTTGAAATGGGTGCGCGGCACCTGTGCGTCTGTCATATGATAGGCGAGTAATTGCGCCCTTTGACATTGCCGCCCGGTCACCCGCACTTGAAGCAAAATTATCTCTAAGTCAATAAAGTGTAAGTTCATTCATTTGATCTGTTGCGTCCTTCCTTTGACATAGCCGTCCGGGCGCTTGCGCTTAAAGTGAAATTATCTCCAAATCACTACAATTAGGTGTAAGTTCATTTGAATTTACAGCGCGGCGCGCGGCGCCTATGTAAGTGTCGGTCAGTGATTGATCTGATTTCTACTTTTATGTACTTAATTGAATTCGTTAGCTCATTTCATTTGCGACAACCGGCGGATTAGCACGGAAGTTCTTAGAGAAAAAATATAAAGGTAAGTCAATTTTATTTTAAGTGTTAGTGTTAGGTACATTACAATCATTATCATCACTCATCATCATCATCACATCATTTGTTTATGAGATAGAGTCATGACTGTTTTGTTTATTTGTTTATAATTGCAAAAATACAAATTCTTAATGTTAGTGATTGATAAAAAACTACTTACTTTATTTAGAATAAAGAAAGAAAAATTAAATACTAAATTGAAATTTGATTTTATTGTAGATGGCCGAATTAGGGGATAAAAAGAAACCATCGGGTGCTCAAAATAGAAAAAGGAAACTGAAAAAGAAGAAAAAATTAAAAAGCTAACTTCTCCAATTGACTCTTTCTTTCGACCTGGTAAGTTCAGTCAGTTGGTACCATAAATATTAAATATCTGAAGTGGCATTAAATCAGTGACAGAAGTCGCTGGTGTATCCTGCCTCGGTTCGATCCCTAAGTTCCTACCTACGTTACCTGTAACTGTATACCTAATGAGTCTTAAATAAAGTAGGTTTTTATGATTATGACAATATCTAATTAATTGTTTTTTGCGGATTGTGCACCGGAAGGCGCAATGGTTAGTAACTAACACTCACTCTCGGCAATTCCACCCACACTGAGCGCGCTCGCCCGGACTAACGGATTAGACTATGCCTGATTGCTCGCCTTAACTTTAAGACGCTGTTTTTAATGTCCTAAAATATTATCGCGTGGCCCTGTTACCACACTTGGTTACACAAATTGTTGACTATCTTATATTTTTTTAGGTACATCTTAGTCAACATCCACTCGACAGGAACAGACAGTCAACTGGGAAGAGAAAACTTCTACGAGTATTTCACAAGTTCCAGCTCATACTAGTACCAGTACCTCGCCTGGCTCGCTTACTCCAAGTGAACCAATTCTAATTGTTAACCAACCAGCAACAGAACCAGATGTACGATTTTGTGAAAATGTCGCTAATGATCCTGCTCTCTGGCCGCAAGTAATACCCGATAATTTAAGATTATTTTTAACAGAACGTGGACCGATTCAGATAAAAAAAAACTAACTATCCTTCAGATAGTAACATGAGGTCGTTTTCAGATACATATTACAGTAAAAAGTTACAAAAAACAACGAAATTATTCATCGAGTTTGGCTTGTAAATTCCACATCTACTGATTCTGTATTTTGTTTTCACTGTAAGCTTTTTAATAATAATGTCACTGCATTTAATGCCCCCACTGGTTACAAAGACTGGGGGCATTTGTCGAGAAATATAGAACAACATGAAAAAAGTTCAGGGCACATAAATGTTCTTTAAAAAATATTTGGATCTAAAAAATGACTTATTGAAAGGGCAAACAGTAGACTCGGTAAATCAAACTGAAATAGACCGCGAAAGAAAGAGGTGGACGGCAGTTTTGGAAAGGATAATCGAAATTATAAAATTTTTGGCAGGTCAAAATATAGCATTTAGGGGCACAACCGAGAAGTTGTATGACCCAAATAATGGTAATTTTTTAAAGTTGGTGGAGAGTATATCTAATTTTGATAGTACACTATCAGAACACATTGCTCGAATTCAAAGAGCTCAGCATCGCATGCCACATTATCTTGGTCATAACGTTCAAAATGAACTGATTAGTATAATTGCTGAAAAAATTAAAACGACTATAATTAGTCTTCTGAAGCAATGTAAATACTACTCTGTAATTCTAGATTGCACACCTGATACTTCACACCAAGAACAACTTACTGTTATTGTGAGGTTTATTTATTTAAATCCATCGACAAAACGTTTTGTGGGATGTAATTATGAAACAGATACCTACTTTGACATTAAAACCTCTTTCAAATACGCGTTGGGAAAGTAGATTTGAAGCTCTTAGAGCACTCCGTTTTAACATCGATAAAATTTACGATGCATTATACCATATTTTTACAAATAACAAGTATGACAGCGACACAAAAAACACAGCGAGTTCATTAATAGCCAAATTAAAGTCTTATAGATTTATATGTTCAGTAGTTATATGGTACAATATTTTACTAAAGATTAATATTGTAAGCCAAAATTTTCAAAATTCGGACGTAATTATTTCAGAAGCTACCAAAATGATTAATCTGGTTAAAAAGATTTGGAGAAATACCGCACCGATAGCGCGTTTGAACAGTTGTTATCTGATGCAAAATTAATTGCTGAAGAATTAGAATGCGAAATAGAATTTAATGAAACTGCTCGTCCACGTCCCCGAAAAAGACATTTTGATTACGAGGCTGCAGATGAGCCCATTTTAGACCCAACCAACAAATTTAAAATATGTTTTTATTTTTTTCTACTGGACACTGTTATCTCGAAATTAAATGAGAGATTCGATTTGCTGACGGAACACAATTCAGTTTTTTCACTCTTCCAAAACATTGAATGCTGGAATAAATTAGAGATGCATGAAAAAAATTCTCAGTGTTATCGGCTCCAAGAAAAACTAACATTTAAAAATAGATTTGATATTGACGGGGAGGATTTATATAATGAATTAGAATTGTTGCCAATATTTTTTCCCAATGCATCAACAAGTACTCCCACTGATATTTTAAGCTATATATATTCTAATAATTTAATTTCCTCATTTCCCAATATCTCAACAGCTCTGCGTATATATTTAACATTGCCTGTTACAGTAGCAGAAGGTGAAAGACCCTTTTCAAAATTAAAATTAATAAATAATTATCTTCGTTCAACCATGACCCAAGACAGACTGACAAACTTAGCCATTATAAGTATAGAATCCAAAATTGAGATAAAAATAAATGATTTAATTAAAATCTTTGCTAACTCAAAAGCAAGAAAAATCGAGTTTGTTTGATGTATGTGTATGTACATGTAATAGGTAATCGAAGTTTTAAGTTTATTTTTGTTTTTTATAGTAATAAATTATCAAAATTACGTGTATTGTGTTTTCTTGGTTGACCAGGACCCCTTTCATACTGCAGTGTGTCGTCGCTCGGTCGCGTGCCATGCTGCAGTGTAAAAAGAAACGAGGGCGCAGGCTGAGTCCCGCACCCCGGCGCAGAATAGACTTAAGACGGCCCTGAAGAAAATGGATATACCTATTCCTGACTTGAAAAAGAAAATGACTACACTCTTGGCATCCTACAGAAGAGAAAAATCTAGAATAGCTAAAAGTTGTCGTACTGGTTCTGGTAAGTACCTATTTATTTTGCATTTACAACAAAAAATAAAACGCATTTTGTAATTACGTAAATAATTTTAATTTTTATTACAGCCACAAATGAAGTTTACGTTTCCAAGTGGTTTGCTTTCGATGACTTTAATTTCATGAGGGATAAAGATCTACCCAATGAAACATTGGACACAATGTCTGAAAATGTAAGTTTTAATATCTATTTTGCCAAGATATTGCACCATTGGTAACAAAGTGATGGGCTAGGTGTGAACGTATCGGGCACGCCGCAATTGCGGCGGTAAGACCCCTCTTTGAGGAGTGGCTAGATCGGCGTCACGGCGTCCTGACCTACCGCATGACGCAGGTCCTCACCGGACACGGAAGTTTCGGGAGGTACCTGTGTCTGATGGGTAAGGAAGAGACGCCTGGGTGTCACCACTGCGAGGGTCGCCCTGAGGACACAGTCGAGCACACGGTGCAGGACTGCCCAGCTTGGGCAGAGCACCGACGTGTCCTCACGGCGACAATAGGCGGAGACCTCTCGCGCCCGGCCTTGGTCGAGGCCATGCTGCGGGGCGAGAGGGAGTGGGAAGCGGTCGCCTCCTTCTGCGAAGCAGTCATGCTTCCGAAGGAGGAGGCGGGCCGCGTGAGGGAGAGGATGGCGTCCTCCCTCCAGCCCAGCCGCAGTGGTAGACGCCCACGGCGTCGGACGTCGGCCGACGATCTCCGGCCACCGTAGGCGCGGGCATGCGGACAGCGAGTAAAGGGCAACTCGCTGTCCGACCATGGACCATGCCCGGGTCGACGGCGCGTCGTGTTCCACGCGCGCCTCGGACTCATCCCGTTACCGTGGCCCCGGTATGTAAAGGGTTATTGAAGGAACACCGTGGATTTTAGTCAGTAAAAGTCAGACAGTCCCTCCCACCCTGCCCGGAGTGGGAGGACTTATTTGATAATTTTACCACGCTAAAAAAAAAAAAAAAAAAAAAAAAAAAAAAAAAAAAAAAAAAAAAAAAAAGGTGTCAACGTATTTGTTGTGCAAAATTTCCCGCTCTTCTTGGGATGTAGTTAAGAGGCAGTGTAGTGATGTAGGGGCAGTTTCATTTCTCCAAGTTCCAGGTATAATTTGCCCCTCTTTTCCTTCACTATCTATACATCCTCGCGGCGTGTACTGTGATCTTGTCAGAGTTCTTTTTCTCAAATAATTATGCAAATATATTGTTGCTAAAACAATTTTAGTAGCAATCTTTGGTGGTAGTAACATAGGTTTGCGTAGAACTCTAAAAACTGAGCTCAGAATCCCGAATGCATTTTCCACACACCTACGTGCTCGAGATAACCTGTAATTAAAGATTCTTTCCTCGGAACCCCTTTCAAGATCTCCGGGAAATGGTTTCATAGTATATTCATTTAAAGCAAAAGCTTTGTCAGCTAGAAACACATATGGTACTTTGAAGGAATAGGGCACTTGAAGAATGGATGGAGGAGGAAGTCTCTTAGATTTTTCTTCTAGTTTTTTGTATAAGTTTGTATTTTTGAAAATACCGCCATCAGATAGTCTACCTTGAGAGCCCACATTTACATACGTAAAACAATAGTCTGCATCGACTAAAGCTAGTAATACTAAACTAAAAAACTGTTTGTTGTTGAAAAACTCTGTGCCACTGTTTATAGGTGCTTGCAACACTACATGTTTGCCATCCAATGCACCTACTGCATGAGGAAAGTCCCATTTGTTTTCGAAATCGTGTGCTATCTGCAACCATTCTTCTTCTGAGTCCGGTACCTGCAACAATTAATTAAACATTCGTATTTTTTTATAGTCGGCAACAGCACAAATTGCACAAAATAATGATACAGAACCAATTACACCTTCTGATATGGAACAAGAAATAGAACCACCAAGTGACATTATGAACGCTCCAGATAATCTGAGAGTAAAGAAAAAGAAAAAGGTAAACGCTGAAGAAGATTCCCCTATGCTGAAAAAAGCATTTATGGTTCTAACTGAATCCGCTTCATCATCTGCTGACCCATATTTTTCTTACGGCCAGCACATTGCTAATGAACTCCGTAAATATGATTTACAATGCGATTATCAATGTGATATTTGAAGCTGACCTAGGAAAATATTCGAGTTATGGGTATTGTACCCAAAATTATTCACAGTCACATTACACCTCAACGCCGTCTCCTCAGGCCTCGACTCCGTGTTCTCAGATTCCAGACACTACTCCTACTGCTGAACGTGAACCAACGCCATCGCCTATGGACGATTTTTTCCCATGAATAATAATAAAAATTATATCAATAAATAAATATAATAATAAAAGAAAACTAGATATTTTATTTACTCACCTTTACCCAGTCTTTTAGTGCATCGCAAAGTGCATCGCAAACTTCAGGAACAATTCTTGAAATTGACTGTTTTGATACTCGAAAAAGGTATTGCAGGCTAGTATAGGAGTCTCCAGTTGCCAGAAATCTTAAAGTTATTGCTAATCTTTCAGTAACTGATATTGCCTCTCGAAATTGTGTGTTCATTTTCATAACACTTGGTTCTATTAATGATTTTATTAATTCAAACTCTGTAGTTGACACTCGCGTAAAATTTTTTATAGTGTCTTCAACGGCTTCATATCTTATGTCTTCCAGAAGTTTCACGCCATATAGCGATCTATTTAGATATATTTTTTTCATCCACCAACGCCTTTTTCTTTTATTTTTTTTACAAATAAGATGGTGAATCACAATGAAAGCGGCAGCCGCCCGACCGCGCGCGTCCATACTCGCAGGTTTACAAGAGTGAACTGGTCTGACTATCCGCCGCGGTCTGTTCGTGATGAATCGCCTGCCGCGCGCGGCTGTCACGTCCAACTAAATTTATATACATATTGGCTTGCGCGGCAAATGAACGTCAACTCTGGTCGAACATTGGCTCGCGCGACTGCCGCGCTTAATTTATACGCACCTTTATATTGGTGCTCCTGTTAATATTAATCCATCAAACGACGCAGCAGTAAGCAATGCTGCTGTTACTCAAAGTAGTAGGTAGTACACAAGGACCTGTACGAAGAACATACGGCCATCAGGTAATAACAGAATATCCGAAACCGAAACATCGCGGTACTATAGAAAAAAAATATTGATGAAAAAATTATGCAGCTTTTCACCTTAGACTTTCAACCATGTAGGACAGTAAAAGACAGAGGTTTTCGAGAATTCATAAATTTAGCTTTCCACGATTATATAATCCCAACTAGGAAGTATTTTTCCAATAATATGTTGCCATCTCTGTATGAAAAAAAAAGAATGAGCTGAAACTAACAATACAGTCAAAAGTCCAGTCAGTTTGCATAAGTGTTGACATTTGGTCAACAATAGCCAGTGACTCGATGATGGCCATTACAGGCCATTATATTGATGAAGAAGCATCTTCTATCGTATCGTATCTTCATCTTATTTCTATCGTTTACCTTTAGAAGAGTCCCATACTGGTAAAAATATAGGCAAAACTATAAAAGAAGTGTGTGATGAGTGGCATTTGTCTGAAAAATTTTTGCTAGGAGTTTCAGATAATGACAGTAATGGCAGTAATGTCAAGAATGCCATTGAAAAAGAACTAGGGTGGAAACATTTCCCTTGCTACACACACACTTTAACCTCGTAGTCAATGATGCATTAAAAGCAAATGATATAAATGAGATTATAAATAAAGCCAAAAGTTTTGTTAGGAATTTTAAACAAAGTAGCTTGGCATGGCAAAAACTTAAAAGATACCAGGAGCAAGCTGGAAATACCCCAAAACGAAAATGAGATCCAAGAGTTGGCCTCTCGCTGGAATTCCAAATTCTACATGCTTCAACGCTATGTAGAGCTGAAGGAGCCTCTTAATAGCGCGATGGTCAATTTAAACATGGAAACACTGACGACATATGAATGGCAGGTTTGCCATGAGCTGTGTACAGTTCTCGGTCCCTGCGAAGAAGTGACAAGGCCTGCAGTAGAAAGAGTGAGGCAAGATATTACAGGAGGCATTGGTATTCGTTTTGCTGATTGAAGTCGAAGCAGAACATTCACTAATTGTATGTTTTTAGACCCACGTTTCAAATTATATTTTGAGGATCAATCTAGTGCAGAAGATACAAAACGTCGCATTATTGCTATTTTAGTCCAAGAGCATAATAAAAACGCTGAGCAAAACACCTCTGCAGTGAATTTCAGCAGTCACCCTAGCGAAGAAACCAACATAGTTAAGTCTATTTGGCAAGACTATCAAAACAAAATGAGAAATATTCAGCCAGATGGTACAGCATAATCTAGAGGAATTGTGGATGTACAGCGTTACCTGGATAATAATATTCTTAGTAGACAGGAATCCCCACTGAAATGGTGGAAGGCTCATAGAGCGCTATTGTATAAGTTGCTGTGCAAAAACTGGCGCACCCTGACTAAATAAAAAAATGTGTGAGCGTCTAACATATATAGTGTTAAGCATTTTGATGCTGAAAACAGTACTTCGTATACTTTTTTTTTGTTCAACAGTAAAAAGTATAATGTAGTCAAAAACAGTAAAATACTGTTTTTAACAGTATAGTTGGTAACCCTAATACAGGGTGCCATCTAGCGTTGAAGGGAAGAAGACTACCTACCATCAATATCAAACCCGGTCGCATTCGGTCTCACGTTCGGTCTTACATTCTCGTTCATTCGCGCCTCCGACAAAACCCTTGATTTTCTATATATTATTGTATTCATTCCTTCTTTTTCGAACTACCAACCAAGTAAAAACCATTGTAAATACGAATTTTATTATTATACGAATTGAAAACCTACGCAATTCGCTTCATTAACGACGAACAAACTTGATCTTGCACACTCTGTTAAAATAATCTTGGCGTAATAGTTTAATCCTATTTTAAAACTTGTCATTCACCGCTTCCACCACCCAATTTTGCTTTGCTAGCTTGTTCGGTCGTGAATTGACTTTCATTTCTATCTTTTGTTCGAGGAATATGTGGTTCATATCCTAATGATTGGAGATCTACTACACTTTCTCTGAAACCCCTATCTAAAATGAATACATCGTTTTGATGAAAAATCCGATGAAAAGAATTATCTTTATTAGCACATAAGCTTGTCATAATCGACGCATCACTTGTTGCAGCGTATGGACCAAGAACATCTATTATGTAACCGTCACTGCATACCATTAAGAATGGTTTCAATAGATTTTGAAACTTGTGATGGCTATATGTCAAACGCTGAAAAAGAAAGTAACAAATTTTCTCTGTATAAACATATGTTCCATGGACTCCCACTAGAGGGCGCGTAACGCGAACATCAGCTCCGTAGATTTTAATTGATAATAAATTAATACGGCAGTATTTTGCAGTGAAAATCGCTTCTCACATTAATAACTTGGTGCAAAATCGGTGCAAGTGTGGACAAAAACTATATAATAAAGTAACCATATTAAATTAACTTTAGCAAAAGTGTCAGAGTGTCAAGTGTGAAACAAAACGGTGCATTTAAAACTATATTCCAGCAAAAATCCATTATTAAAGAACTTTCTCTATAAAATACTATTCATCTGGAGAACGACAATACCGTAAAGCTGGGGATACACATGCCCGTAGCTTGCACACTAGCATACCAGCTCCTTGCACGTGCCAGCTACTGTCATGTGTATACGCTAACTGGCATGCCTGTAACTGGCAAGCAAGTAGATTGCACAACAATTGATTTACTTGCATGCCCGTTGAGGGAGGGGAGGCAGGGGGTTGCCAAACGGGCACGTGTGAACAGACGCGACAGCTACGGGCATGCCAGTAGCGGAGTCGTTGTGGCCGTAGGAGCACGTTTTTTTTCTAAGTTCAAGTTTTTCTTTTGTTGTTTTGTATTCAACATGGCACGATAGGGAGATGAGAGAACTATACAGTTCATTCATTTGTATAGAGAATACGAATGTCTTTGGAAGGCGACTAGCTCGCTTTACAAAAACAGAATAGCACGTGCCAATGCCTACACCAAAATACAAGAAGAATTAAATCTGTCTGAAAAAGAAATTAAAAATAAAATCAAAAGTCTGCGAAGTACTTACCATCAAGAAAAGAATAAAGTGAAAAATTCAAAACGATCCGGAGCTGGAACCAGTGAAATTTACAATCCCAGTTTGATTTGGTATAAGGAAATGGATTTTATATCTGAAAGTTCTGAATATAGAAACTCAATCCAAACAGCTGTTGTAAGTACCTACTCTTTCTTTTTAACACGCTTTTATTAGCTTCACCTGTATGTGTGTTTGTAACCGATTTCTTTAGACTCGATTTACTAATAGGATAATACCAGTATTTATCGTTCACTAGCTTCTGCCCGCGACTTCGCCCGCGTGGATTTCGATTATCCCACAGGAACATACTACCGGGATAAAAAGTCTCCTACCTATGTGTTAATCCAGGACATTGTCTATCTATTTGCCAAGTTTCATCCAAATCGGTTCAACCGTTTGAGCGTGAAGAAGTAACAAACATACAATGCAGCCGTTCTAACTTGGCGAGCGTGAAGTTAGGCTCTGCGAACTTTAGCGCTTGTGCACTCGTACAAAAGTAAAGGTTTAAAAAAATAAATGTCATTAGCAGTTGTTATTCCTGTTAACAACTGTTATTGGCATTTATTTTTTATGCTGAAATAAATAAAAAACATAAAAAAATATTCAAAATTGTTTTACTCACTTCAATAAAATCCTTTAGTGCAGTAGCTACTTCACTACAAACAACTGGAACGAACTGTGAAATCGTCGATTTTCCTACTCTGTACAATGCTTCTAGAGACACAAATGAATCACTTGTAGCTAAAATCTTAATGTTATTTCCAATTTGGTTTTTGCGGGGATGGCATTTCGCATGTGAGTATCATTCTTTGTTATTTTGTCCCCAATTTTTCCTAACAATTCATCAAATTTTTCTGGGAGCATTCTCAAATGGTTTCTGTAACCATCAGGATCTTCTTGACGCATTTCTTTAAGTAGACAACTACTTGCTCCAAAATTTTCCCTTCTAATAATCCAATCTCTTATCCAAATCCGTCTTCTTTTTTCTTCTTTTTATCTCACATTTATTTAGCTACACATTCAATTGCTAGTAACAATACGATTTTGTTTAATTCACTTCGATTGTTATCCATTTTAGACGTGCAAGAATAGGTACGAGTGACTCACGAACTGTCCTGTGTATACGCGATGGTAATACTGGCATGTAAGGGCACAACTTGCATGCTTGTATTACTTGCAAATGTATCCACAGTGTGCCATTTACTTGCACATGCCGTTAACTAGCATGCAAGCTACTGCTCCATTTTACAGGCATGTGTATTCCCGCCTTAATTATCTACAAAATCAGTGTTTATCGTATTTACAAAGTGGAAAAAAACATACCACGAATCAGTAACTTAAACAAAAGCTGGGGATACACATGCCCGTAGCTTGCACACTAGCATACCAGCTCCTTGCACGTGCCAGCTACTGTCATATGTATACGCTAACTGGCATGCCTGTACCTGGCAAGCAAGTAGATTGCACAACAATTGATTTACTTGCATGCCCGTTGAGGGAGGGGACGCGGGGTTTGCCAAACGGGCACGTGTGAACAGTAGCTCTACCATGAGATACTATCGAAAAACTACACCATCTTACCGTAGTCGATATCGAGTAAACGTGCATCGAATAGTTTACAATTAAACTTGTACCATGAGTCATACGGACTCGCTAGCGACAACTCGATTGCTTATGTAGTTTTCGCGTTTTTATGTTGGTACAAAAATCTAAGTTTGCTTTCTCTTTCTAGCTTGAGTAAAAGGTAGAGAAGGTATATTGCCCTAAAAACCCCACTAATTTGAAACACCGATTTTTTATTTATTCTATTATAGTGTGTAAAATTAATGTCAGACGCCATGTTTCTATTACGTCAATGTCATGTTGAATTGTTGACCGTGACAGCAAAAGAGTTCGTCGATTAAAATTTTTGAAAATCACAAATTCCACTTAACAAGAGTTGAAGTTGAAGTCGAATTTTGAAAATCTATTAAAAAGTGTGAAAAGTTTATTTGCTAACAAAATTATTCAACAGGTGGATATAAAATGCGTACCAGTGCAACACAATTCCAATTACTGGTGGAATACATGCAAAAGTCATTGAGGTAATATGTACTACGTACTAGAGGAGCTATCCTAAGCAAAGGATATGTTCCATTTTGGCAAGATTTTAAACTTAAGTTCGCTGCAGCGCTGAAACAATAATATAAAGTCGTATAACAAAACAATAAAAACACGCAACGCTAAAGCGCTTCTAAGGTGTAGTTTTCTCGCGACCAAAAGGTCGGAAGCGCCGCGATTTTGTATGGCGCTTACGCGTTATGTTCAACGTTCTGCTATAACATGTCACTTATATAGATTAAACTGCTGACTGACAACAGAAGTGACATAGCTTTATACCTAGCAATCTTCATACGCACTCTTTTACCATACTTTATTATCCTAAAAGTACTTAAAATAAAACATACTTTTGTTTTGTATATTTATACAATGAAACACGCGAAAATGCAACGAGCATATAATATATGACTGGATGGTACCCAGGCCTCTTCACTACGATTGTTTTGGACAAATATAATAAAATTTTCTCTATCTTTACGGCCTAAACGTGGAAACCTTAAATAAACAAAATGTAACAAGTTATGTCTTGCAATATGCAATAATTATTTTAATGTTTCAGTTTATATCTTTTTTCGTTGAATGACCACAGCCAGTTTTTTTTCTAAATATATGTTAGATTATTATTTTCCGCTATAAAAAGAATTGTCAGCTTATTCTACCTACGCTTATTACACAAATTGTCTCATCTTAATTTTTAGTCTATGACACATGGCGTCTGCCAAATATTTTTATTCAAATTATATTTTAAAATGAATATCTAGTTACTCGGCGATGAAAAGTTATTCCTTTGCACTTCGCCGTATTAATTGAACTATTACTGCAATATCGTAAAACACACGAAGGCATATTTAATGCGTTTGAACGTTTTTTTCTTTAAAACAAATAATGACTTATGCGCTCAAGATCTGACAAGCGTCTAAGTGAAGAGCAGTCAATAGACCGCACTTGAACTGAACGCAGTAGTGATGTGTGGTGGCTTCTCTAGTACGTAGTACATATTACCTCAATGGGAAAAGTATGTATTTCTTTTTGTATAAATTTTATTTTATTACGTTAATATACATAATTATAAAAACAAATATAATAAAGGCGAAAATAAAAGGGAAATTATAGGGCATCAAAAAATTCATCAACATCTATCAATCTCTATCAATGGAAAAAGTGCCCAGAACACTAGCCGCATTGCCATAATTTTTAATTAAAATAGTAAATAATGAGCATTGACCATTGTGCATGGCTATAATTGTTTACACAGGTCCTTATTGCCAATATTGGAAGTCAGTTATTGGTGTTATTATTAAATAAATAAGTTTAATAATGTTTGTTATACATTGAGGCCGTATGTTTACTTTACACTTGAAACAAAATATTCATTTCCAAGTGCTTTGCAGGAGTACTGCTTCGCTTCGAGTGGCCTTTTCTTTATTTGAATGTTTATTTTTAGATATGGTAACCTCATCAAACCCTATGAAGGACCGCAAGGAAGATTAATTAATTCCCAAAGGTGGAATGAGTTAACGGAGCTCTTAAATTCAGATGCTACTGGTGACACCAAGACGGCAGAGAAATGGAGAAGCATGTATACATATACCTACACACACTACTTATACTAATTTTGTTGTTGGCTAGATTATTTCTATATATTATCATATCATTTGCATAACATTTTTTTACTTGCATTCATGTCTATGTGGCTTTTGCTAATTTGGTTGTGTTTGTGCATGAAATAAAGGTTTGGAGCGATTTCAAAAATAACACAAAGAGAAAAGCAAGTCGCATACACAGATCTGCACAGAGAACTGGTGGTGGTCTAGCTTGTAAGCTTAAGCTGTCTGATATAGAAGAGAGAGTTCTTCGTATATTAGGCACTCAGGCTGCTACAGGCATTGCAACTATTGCTGAGGTTGGACTAGAGGTATGCTAACTTGTACTGCTTAATTGTATTTTTTTTTTGTTAAATTATAACTGTGCCAGTAATTATTCAGCAAATTTCTAACAATAAATAATATCTTACTTACCTTATTTTCTTTACTTCTTGGTGGAAATGGATAAGCGTCGCAGATGCACGACGGTCCGGCAAAAGGAGCTGATGATGCAATTCCTAGAGCAGCATCGAGACCTTGCTCTTGGATGAGTTAGGTCTAAAGAGGCTCGTGAAGTTGCGGCACGCTTATTGAATGAGTGTGCAACAAATCTTAATGTTGAAGGGCCTGCCCGAACAGGGAAGGAATGGTCAAAGGTGAGAATCATCGAAGTAGATAAAAGTGGATGTTATACGCCGAGTGTTCCTAACCAAAATAATATTATATTGTTTTATTATATTGTTTTGCTAGGTTTGGAATGACTACAAGTGCCGGGTTCGGTCAAAGTTGGTGAATATGAGTGCGAACCAACGAGCTACTGGTGGTGGACCCAGTAATGCTCCCATATTGTCACCATTAGGACAGCGAATATTTTAGGCAGGGATATTGGCCCGCTAGCCGATGTTAGGCAGGACCAATTTGCGTCAAATGACGTAAGTTGCATCTTTAGCTACTTCCAAATCTACTTTTGTAAACCATTGTTTCATCATGCTTAATAATACTAACAATGCTATTAAATAATACTATGCTATATATAGGGTGACGGTACAGTGACAGTGGAAGTGGTTGATGAACAATCACACCCATTGCAAGAGACTGAAGCTTCATCAGCAATGTGAGTTATATCTCTTGTGAAACAATGTTTATGCTGCTTAAAATTAGCAATATACATATATAAGTTTTATTAATATTGTATTATTTTAACTTTATTACAGTTAGATTGACGGGTTATTGTACATTCGACACAAAGTAAATTCGTCTCAAGTCTGCATAGGTACATATGTTTTGCATAAAGTACTGGTAGAAAACAAAGTTATCGATTTTAAGCGGTTGAAATAAAAATGATTTTTAAAATCTTTCTTTTCTCTCCTGCGCTCCTGCACATGCTATCACGCGCTCGCTCGCTCGCTGTATCTATCTCTTTCTAGCCGTACCGGTCAATGCATTAGTCTAGTCATCCAGTGACTCACTTGACGTTGTCGATGCGCGTGTGGTGTTCTCAATGACTATAATAATAATTATTATAATTTTCTGTGGGTGTTCTGTTGAAAATGTGATCTGCTTAATATTTTAGTTACCATAGAGTTATAGCACATAATATATTAGATCGACGGTAGTTAGTTAGATAGGTGCATCTCTGAAAAAATGGATCATAATCAGCTGGGCACAAGCTCGGGTGGACATGGTGTAAGTATATTATTATTTAATGCAGTACTGTTTTTAAAAAGAGTACTTATATATTATTATGGCTAAAATTTCCATTATTGGCCGTTGCTTTGGAAGTTCATATTTTTTTTGAGATAGTACTCGTAAATAGAAAACTTTTTACATATTTTTAAGTTGCGGAGATTCATGATTTATTTGGAAATATAATCGATTATTTGCATCGATTTTTGGTCTTGATCAATTTATTTTTTTAATAACTTATTTATTTTGCACTTAAATTAAAACAAGAATATAATAATTATGATCTTTCAGATCACATTTACGAAAACTGAAAGAGGACGGCGAATGCTTGTGAGACATGGTTACATGTACAGTCTGCATCGGGAAAATAAATCTGGAAGTGTATGGAGATGTTCCAATCGTTCGTGCAGCGCAACTATCAAAATTTCGGAGAATATTCACATCAGAATTTTGCATGAAGTGGCCCACAAGTGTCAACCAAATATAGAAAAAACTGAAGATATAAAGATAGTAAATCTTTGTAAGGAAGCAGCAGCGAACACAAGTACACCTATGCCTCAAGTGTATGAAGAAGCTTTTCAACCAACCAAGGGTGCGGGTTATGAGATATTAAATGCCATACCGAAATTTTCGAACATTTCGCGAATACTATACAATGTGAGGAATCGTAAACTAAACGTGCCCAAAACGCATTTTTCAAGATGCAAAGATGTTATTATTCCACAAAAATATAAACATTCTTTTTTATTATTCGATGATGACAGTGAACCTGAAAATATAATAATAGCTTTCTGCACTCTCACTTGAAATACATGTTTAGTTCGGATTAGGCATGTCACGCAGGCACGCTGTCCTTGACAACGTGGGCTTAAAAACGAACAAAACCAGATAATATTAGCGTTAGCTGTAAGTAGAACTGTGATTATTATGTGAATTTCTGTGATTATGAAAAATTAATAAATAACGTTTTATTCTTTATTGTTTGATTTTTCTGCTGTCTGTACGGTAATATACAATATGGCGGATTTTTTTTTCATAAAAATAGAGTTGTGACGAGTTTACACATACTTTTTTTGTGGCAAATTTACTTTGTGACGAATGTACAATAACCCAGATTGACCACCCTCAGTACGTATTATCCGCAACATCACCAGTGCATGTGCATTCGCTGCCTGTGTCTCCTGTTCCCAGTCTAGTGGGACAGACACTTTACAAAACTCGCCAAGGCAAAGTACAGGTTCGTTCAACATAATTTCTTGAGCTAATTAAAGATAGTATCACTATGTAAAGCAATTTTGAAATTGCTACTTTCAGAAAGAGTCCGAAGGGTACGAGAGCCCACTCGGCCAGCCCTCTACACAAATGACAAGACAATGTAAGTTGAATTCGAAACTTATTTTGGAAGTCCTAATGCCATTCTTTAATATCCAACATTTATTTATAATATTTCAGCAGCTAGAAGTGCCTTAGTTGAATCCAGAACCGCAATACTGCGTATTGAGGAGATGCGGGCAGAGGCCGCGCTAAAATACTCACAGGCATTCTGAACATAGAATTATTAAAATTCCAAAAGCCTAGTAACTTTATAGAGGCAGTTTCAATAGCTGTATCTGATGAGCAAGAAATTAAGTCCAGAATTGAAATGAATAGACAAAATACAAATAGATCGTTTAATCAGGGTAGATATCAACCTCACCACATCAGGAAAATGCAGGTTAATAACCGTATGCACGTAGTAACTCGTTTTAATTGCAAGAAAAAAAGGTCATGTTGAAAGAGATTGTTGGTTTAAAAACAATCAACAAAATCAACAACAGCCAAGTAGAATAAATTATAACAACAGAGAAAAGCCGGATCGCTTTTCGAATAATGAAAATAAGAATAGATTTGGTTATAGGAGTAATAATTACAACTAACAATAGATATTCTGAAACAGAAAATAACAGACCTAATGGAGAAAATAATTTAAACTGAAATGGTCTGAGGATGATGGCCGATCCAAAGGCAAGAGATATAGTACAGGCTAAGTTAGATATAAAAATACGAAAACATCGATCTATGTTAGGCTAAATGCATTAGGTTTAAAACAGGAAAGGATACCTCATTGATACGGAAGCAATTACTTTAGGTTCAAATAATATTACTAAGATAGATAAAGGAGGTATATGTTTCGAAAATTTAGGTAAGGTTAACCATTGTGATAGTGAGTGGACTTTGATAAGTTATTTAGATATTTCTGAGATAGAAAGAAAAATTTAATTAATAAGTAACACTTCTCGTAGGACTAAGGAAATATGTAATCATAATAAATTCAGTAAGTTTTCATTTTGTGACACTTCAACTGCTATACTTGAACAAATTGTTCCACAGTTGTATACAGAAGAAAATGTTTTTAAAGAATTAGCAGGTAGAACTGATAATGTGCGTACAGTTAAACGGTCTTATATTGATGGCATAGGAAAATTATTTAAAGTCTTGTTCAGTACTTTAGACGTGGAAGATGCACAAGGTTAACACAACTAATATCGTAACTTTAATAATACCATCACTGATCTTAACAAGAATGAAAAAAAAATTAGTAAGAATTTAGAAATTTTATCGAATTATACCAAAAGCACCAATGCAATTCTATTTGACATTAATATTAAGCAAGATATCGATGAACATTTATCCTTGTTAACGTTAATTACATCGGAAGTCCACAACGAGATTTATTTTACTATTATAAATGCGATATTATTTACGAAAAATAATGCTTTACATCTAATTATCATTACTCTAAAACAATACAATTGCTGAATTAAAGAAAACAATGTCATATTTACCTTTACAAACCAAATATCCAGTAATTTTAATGATTAATAATGCACCAGAATTATTGACACTGGTCAATCTTGTATGTTACTATATGAAACTAGTTTTTGTTATTAAAACACCTTTAATTACTCAATCTAAATAGGAGTTGTATAATATTTAACCTGTACCTTTATAAAATAAGAATATTACTTTTATATTTATATTGCCAAAAGAAAAATATTTTATGTTGTCAACAAACATATATATTAAACATATATTGTATATTTTCCCTTCCAAAAAAATGTATGTACTCTTTGACTTTTGTAATGTTATTTGGTTGTGTTAATAAAGTTAATAATAATAAAGTTAATAATAAACAAATTGCATTATACTTATCTGGAAAACTTGAATGATTGTAAAAAGATGTCACGTGATTACCTTTGTAAACTAGACTCACCTTTATATTCTGTACATGGTAACCCCACGTGTGAAATTGAATTAATATTGGAAAAATACAAGGTACCTCTACAATGTGATACTAGAATGTCATATTATATAAACCATGAACAATGGCATAAATTACATAATAGCAACAGTTGGTTGTTTGTTGTACCAGATAAAACAGTAGCTACATTAAGTTGTAAAAATAAAGAGCCAGGTGATTTTGATTTAAGTGACACTGGAATACTAATGATTGAAAATTATATATTGTAAGTTATATACTGGAAATATTATATTACAAAGTGAAATTGAAGGATGTTTAGTGAAAGAAATTCATTATTACCTGCAATAGATATAAATAATGATGACTGTTGTAAGAAAGTGAAAGATAGAAATATTACAAAGATAGAATTTATTCCTGAAATCACCCAAGAAACTAGATATTGATAGCTTGAATTTGGCAAGCACAAAAATCGATCAAATTGATAAATTAATTCATGAAATGGAAGAAGATTCAATATATAACAAAGTTGTTAATAATGTTTATTTTGTATACATTTTTATGTCAATTGTAAAAGTATTAGAATTTTACCTATTGTATCGTCTTGGAAAATATATTTATAATCGTAAATTCTTTTGGACAAGTCGAAAGCTTGTTGTTCTAGAATTACAAACTGTATAACGTTTAAGGTAAATAATAAGAATAATGTGTATTTAGAAATTAAGTTGAAATGTTTATAATATTATATTTAAGTTGAAATGTTTATATTAAGATGCTAGAATATATTGTTAAAAGACTATGCGTTGTCTTTCTTAATGGCTCCCCCATTTAATGCTTTGGCTCCCCCATCTTAATGCTTCCCCAAGGATTGTAATGTATGCTTAGTTATTGATAAGTACGACAGTGGATTGTTTACTGTTCTCATCATCATGTTAGAGTAACGACTTGTTTGAATCCTAAATGATACTAATTAATGTTATTGTCAAATGATGTTATTGTGATCTTTGAATATGTAGTTAGTTTCCTTAATGAAAATGAGATAACGTTGTGATATATAAAGATCCTCTCTCCTTTGAGTTCAGTTCGATTCCAAGTTCAAGAGCAGTTCAGTTCAGTCAGAGTTAGAGTATAGTTCTGTGAGAGTACTGTCTGATCACTGATCAGTCGATAGACTATCATCTCGGTTCCGTCTGCAACATTGTTAACCACGTAAGAACAACAAAAGTTCTTGAAGTTTTCGCTGGTGTATTATCATTGATAAAACACCCCCTTCCGACCCGGCGAACATTACAAGAGTAATAGCTTGCCTCATGTTGGTATTATTTTTTATTATTCTGGAAGATGCCTTATGCAAAAGCTCTAAGTTTCCTCTGACATCCTAAGGTATGGAAGTCGACGTCGATCGATTGTCAATCAATTGTAGAATGGATTAGTCGACGTCGATCGAGCTGCTTGAGTTCCCCATCGTCACCCGCTGCCCGCCCTCGCCCCGCGCGCTAACTACGTGGCCTGCTTGTGTTTGTGGTCAGTCGTGTGAAGCTCGCGGTCGTTAATACTGGTTTTTGTCTCGTGACGTGCAAAATGGCGGCAACCTCGTGGACGAATGAAAGAACTTTGGAATTTATCGAGCAATACAAAAACATAACCTTTATTATGGGACATTGTCCACACACAGTGACTATCGAAATAGAAAAAAACGTCATAATGCATTCCTCAAAATAGCCAACTCATTTGAAGTTACCAAGGAGGAAGTAGAAAAAAAGATAAAAAAATTACAATCAACATATTCGAAAGAAAATAAAAAAAGTTAAAGATGGTTTGAGACATGAGAAGCGGTGCGGGACGAGACGAAATGTACGTTTCTAAATGGCATGCATTTCAAGGTATGATATTCATACAAGAAAGGAATCGCCCACGATCTACCGTGTCTACAGAGGATCGGCCTCTTTCGAGCATGTCAACTAATGTTAGTACCTACATATATACAACGTGTAACGGAAACCCCATATCTATCCAAAAGGACTGAAGACAACATCTGGTATGGAGTCTCTATGCAAAGTTTCAGCTCAAAATAAGTGACTCACAGAATTGAACCCAAATTGTTGGTTTCGTATGTTTCTTGAATACCAATAATAACAAACGTGTCACAGCACTATGAGGATCATCACTTTCCACGTCACTTGCCAATAAAACGATAATTCTCTTCGTTCTTCTTAATTTGAAAAATTCGGTCTCTGGTATCAATGTATTGAAATTTCTGCTAAGTTCCACACATGTAGACATAGGACTACAAAACCCTTGCTACATCGTTTGTTATCATCCAAAGAGGCCGTGCACTTGGTATGTATATACCCTTTAAATTACACGTTGTATATTTATCTTTTTTATGGTCAATATGGCTCCGTCTTATCTGCAATTAAACAATTCACTATAGCTCTCAACATACTGAATCCAAAGTCGAACCCTTGTAGATCTGTAAGATGAAAGGCGTAGTCCGGAATGAAACCATCGTGATGACTCATTACATTTTGTTTACACATTACGATACGATCGAATGCCCCTCACTTTTTTTTTTTTTTTTTTTAGGTAGGGCCACTCGTAGTTTAGCTCTATACGACTAATGTACTACTTAACCGGTCTTTCCTGTGGTGACCTCTAATAAATTAAAGGCCCCCAGCCAGGGCTTACAAACTAAAATATACTTAAAAACTAATGACCGCACGCTAAGGGCACTCCCTGTGGAGTACGGGCCTCGGCATAGCGGGGTCATTTTGGGAGGGCAGCAAAGGGACAGGCTGGGTCATATTATTTACGGGAGTATTTATTGCTACTGGCTCAGCATCGCGGGCTGGCTCGTTTGGCAAAGGTCGGGGAGGATTTTCATTACAAGTACGCGGACGTCGCGATGGGCCTCGTCGGCGAGGCCGGAATGCGGAACGCGTTTTGTATTTGTATTTTCTAAGAGTGCTGGTTTCCCTACTGCTCTCTTGTCGGATGGTGGTGGGGTCGTCAGGCTCGTCTAGGACGTTACGCGGGCGACGAACCCGAGAAATCTTGTAGGGTCTGTATCGGGCGGCCGATACGATCAGGGGGTTAGTGTGGGTATCAGCAGAGGTGAAGTAACGCACTGACATGCGTTTCAACACTTGCTTTATGGTCGGGAGTTTGAGGTCTACGTGGAGATCCTCATTCCTACAGAACCAGGGCGCGCCCGTGGCCTTTCGGAGAAAACGGTTCTGAATGACTTGCATCCTATCGGGCGGGGGGGGGGGGGGGGGGTGAAGTGTCTATGTTGGCGAGCCCTGCGAAACAGGACTGCTTGACTTTTGTCGGGATTTACCTCAATCCTCCATTTCCTAAACCAATCGCCTAGTGCGTTGGCTGAGGTCTGGAGGGTATGAGCGATGCTATCGGGATTATGTCCCGAGTAATAGATGGCCGTGTCGTCGGCAAATAGGGATAACTCTACTGGGGGCTTTTTGGGGATATCGCTAGTGAATAGCGTGAAGAGTGGTGGGGAGAGCACGGCGCCCTGAGGGACGCCGGCTCTGATAGGGCGGGGAGTGGAAAGCGCTCCTTCGATACGATATCTGAAGGAGCGGTTCGACAGAAAGTCTCGAATGATGAGCACGAGACGGTCCGGCACACCTAGTTGGTAAAGCTTATAAATTAAGCCATTGTGCCAGACTTTGTCGAAAGCCTTCGCTATATCAAAGAATAGGGCCCCCGTCACCAGACCGCGTTGAAAACGGCCGCTAATGTGCTCTACGATGCGGTGGGCTTGGTGGACACTGAAATGATGGGCTCTAAAGCCAAACTGCTCGTTAGGGATTAGGCTCTTTGCCTCGACAAAGTCCTTGAGCCGATTTAGAATAATCCGCTCGTAGACCTTGCCGAGGGCGCTGAGCAGACTAATGGGGCCCCTCACTTGCGTGTGCACGCCCTATAAGTCACGTGCCGGCGGAAGTGAAAGGTGCCGGAAGTGGGGCGCGCAGTTTAACGTTGAGTAATTTGACAAGGTCGACGCGGCGCCGACAGATCTTATAAAATATTAGAATAATATTATGCACATTAAAACATTTTGCAGTAGTGTTGTCATAAAAATAATAATACAATTTTACAAGTACATACTTATAACCTTTATTGATACAGCTTAACAGTAGTGTCACTTGTGTACAGGGTTTTAGTCCAAAACAAATCTAAAAATGATTTACTAAAATAATAAAATACTCCCGATATGCCGAAAGTCGTTTATTTAACGATACTTGTATTGCCATGTAACCATACCTACTTTCGAAAAAATATATTGGTGAATCTACTGGCCAACATTCAGAAATATAATAGCTGTTTCTAGATGACATCATTTGGCGCTACACATATTATACAGGACAATTTCATGCCCACTTTGAAGGTATTATACCAGATTTTTTTTTTAATATTCTAGTTTGTATACTAAAATATATATATCGGAAATAATTAATGGACAAATTTTTAAAAATTACAGATAGAAGGACAAATTTATCACTTACTGTGAACACTTACCACTACCTGATGCAGATCATCATTACGGGGAAGGGATAAAAGGTGGGAAAATTTGGATAATAGAAAAAATATGGCGGTACGAAGTTCGGCGGGTCAGCTAGTTTTAAATAAATATAGGTACCACTTCATTTAGAGCCCTAGTTATTATAATGCACAGATTGCATCAAATAATATACTTGTGTCTACATTTGCATAGATTAGATTAATATGAAAAAAAATTAATTTAAATTTAACTTTTACATTCTACATCTTTACAGACACTGAATTTCCAGAACCTGTTGCCGGCCCATCACAAATAGAAATACAAGTACTAAAGCCTGAGCCAAATCTGACAGGTAATAATATCTAGAATACCTCTATGAAGAGGGTCCAATCTGTTAGATTTATTTAAACTTTGTATAAAATGGTGTTACATATTTATTTTAGGTGAGGTTTTTATTAACTAAAACATATTTTTCATGAACAGATGATGCTGTGGCAGCACGATATCGCCCTCGTCGACAACATAGAGCAAGTCTTCCTAGGAAGTAAATTAATTATATACTGTAGTGTGTAATCAACCTTATTGTATGTAACCAGCCTTATTTCGTATAAATGTAATCCTTTTAATTGTCTCATCATTATAATAAAGACAGTATTGACTCAGCTCTCGGTGTTTGAATATCTCCTCGAGATCCCGCCTTACATGGCGACCCTGCCAGAGCAAGGCAAGGCAATGACTTGATTTGTTTTAAAATACCATGACCATATATGTGCGAGTGGGACTTTGTACAAAATGATAGGTCGTTATAATTTGTATTGCGTGCTACCGAATTTCTGCTCTCTTATTTGGGTTGAACGCGTTGTAATTATCACCAGTGAAGATGGGTAACAATAACTCCAAGGAGGAGGTGATCCTAGCCCAGAACGCCGCTGCGGGCAATAACCAGGCTTCAATAGAAGAGTTAAGGACACATATTGGAGTGCCGAACATAATCTTACTGCTGATCCTCACTTTGGTATCACTGGCTTCAGTCTATGCCATCTACAGAATTTATAGAAGATGTCACCTTAAATGGATTGACCAGCAGATTCACCAGCACACTACGCGACGTTCGTTACTTCGCAGGCTTCAAAAACCGACCGTAGGCGTAGTGTAAAATCGAAAATATAGTACGTGTTTGTGCAGTGCTATGTTAATAAAAACTAGTGCGGTCAACATTATAACATTTAATATCGTAAAAGACATGGTGTGATGACGAAACTTTTTTTTTGGACCTTTAAGGTATCATATAAATAGATTTAAATTAAATAGATAATCATGTATGCATAAGAAGATTTAACTTTTACTATGGTAAGTTATGGCAACTAACTAAGAGTTTATTTGATAAAAATTGGTCCAGATCGTAGAACAGACAAAACATTGACTAAGAAACTCTCTGAGGCAAATGGAATTTTTATGAGATATTCTGATTATGTAGCTCAAATTACTAGTGATATACAAAAAGGAAAAGTATCAAGTAGTGAGTCTGAATTAAAGTACAAGTATATCGAGAGATTTCAGAGTTTATATGCTGAAGTTTTAGAATTGTGTAAGTCTAGTAAAACTGAAACAATGTCTACGTTTGACGTTGCGTTTTTAAAGTTGCGTTAAATTTATTGCCACTCATGACTGACGAGGAGGCTAATACCAGACAGTTAATAGATAATATTGAGTATTATAGTTCTACTCTTTCAACACCAGACTGTAAGAAGCAATTAGTTAATTTCGTACTTAAGAGCAGATTGTCCCAGGCTGCTAAATTACGATTATGTCCAAAATACTCTAGTGTGGATGACTTGATCATTGATATGAAAAAGGTGGTATTACCACAAAAATTAGCCACGGCATTGCAAACTAAATTGACCTCAATGAGACAAAATGAGTTATCCATACAGGACTATGGAAAAGAAATATCCGAACTTTTCGTGCAGTTGACGGTTTCGCAGGCCAACGGGCAATCTGAGAACTATAAAATATTAAAACCTTCAAATGAGAAGTATGCGATTAAAAAATTCACCGATGGGCTGCGAAACCGCAGGCTAAGCACAATAATGGCAGCTCGAAATTACAGCTCCTTCAAGGACGCGATACAGGTGGCACAAGATGAAGAGATAGCCTCGTCTCCAAGTTCGGCTGAAGTACTCGGTATGTATAATAATAACGGTAGATTTTCAAGGGGTTTCAGGCAAAACCGAGGTTATCGAGGTTACGTCAACCAAAGATATTCGCATCGTAGACCCTATCATCGAGGCTACCACAACAACAACCGTAGTCACGGTGAATGGAATGGGCATCGTGACCACCAGCGCCAAGGATACAGGGGTAAGTCTTACTACAATTATAATAGAAATCAAAGGGTGTGCAACAACGACCTTAATAAAGTTAACGTGATAACAGGACCGGAAGCAAACGTTGAATCGGCTAGTACTTCTAATGATAAAAACAAAAAGTTTTTTCGTGGATAAAATTCTATCATGCAATAGGAATTGTTCAATTAGTCTACCAATAAACAATCATGCATTCCAATGGTTACTTGATACGGGTGCATCGATTTCAGCGCTAAAGTATAAACATGTTCTAGAAGAGCGCATTGCATATTACAAAGAAAACATTTCTATAAATGGTATCGGAGGCAAAGTAACAACAATTGGATATTGTTATTTGAATTTCAACGTAAATGGGCATCAGTTGAACTAATATTTAACTTCTTACCAATTAGAGCGAATGGCATCATCGGTCAGGACTTTCTTGTCAAGTATAAAGCAGTATTGAATTTTAATCATATCATAATTACTTTGTCAACCTACTATAATGAAATTAATTTACCTGTTAATACAATTAGCAATCATTTAGAGATTTCACCAAGATGTGAGTCTGTTCATTATATTTCGACAGATATTGAGAATGAATATTTAGTTTGCGCGTCAGATATCCGTGACGGTATTTACTTAGCAACTACATTGGTTAAGCCAGTATATGGTAGGATACCTATCAAGATATTAAATACTACGGAAGATTATTTTACACTTAAAGAAATTAAACCAACTATACATAGCCTTAATGACCATAATTGATGTTCTTTTTCTCAAAGCGAATTTTTTTTTATTGATAATAGGCTAGCGTTTGACCACCATTGTTTATTTTTACTGGCCAGGGTTAGAACCAGATGTTCGAGAATTCGTGAAAAAATGTTAAAAATGCCAAAAGCGAAAATATGCTAGACTTGTAAAGGAGCCGATGGTTATTACCTCTACGGCTACAACGGCATTTGACAAAATATTTTTAGACTTAGTAGGACCATTAGATAGGGATTGTTTTAATTTTTCTTATATACTAACCATACAATGTGAGTTGACTAAGTATGTTGTGGCACATACTTTAATTTCTAAATAGTCTGAAGAGGTGGCTCATGCTTTATTTAATAGTTTTATTCTTCGCTACGGGTTACCAAAATAAATTGCAACAGACAGAGGATCCGAGTTTATGTCTACAGTTTTTCAAGAGGTTTTAAAAATTACTCATTTAAGTTCCACAGCTTACCACCACCAAAGCATTGGTGCATTGGAAAATTGTCATAAAAATTTAGGCTCTTTCTTACGTATTCAGACAAATAATCACCCAGAAGTATGGAGCTAATGGCTTCTATATTGGTGTTTTTCAAACGAAATTCACACCATCTGAGTTGGTATTTGGTAAAATATGCTCACTTCCCAGTAACCTAGATAACAATTTTGTTGAACCACTTTATAATCACGACAGCTATTCTTTGGAATTAAAATTTAGATTGCAACTATCTGAAAAGAAGCTAGGGAAAATTTGCTCAAAATTAAAATACATAGAAAAGACATTTATGAGAAAATACCAATCATACAATTTATAAACCGAATGATTTAATTCTAGTAAAAAACGAAAATAGAAATAAAATTTATAGCATATATTCAGGTCCTTTTGAAGCAGTGAAAGATATGTGCTTACATTTCGGGGAGTGTGCGATGGAATTACACAATCTAATACCGCGAAGCCCGTTCCATCATCGGACTACAAGACAAACGGCGATGCGCCATCGGTACATGGTGGACATCCCACCCATACGCACGAAACGTTTTGGGAATACCTTCATTGTGCGTACTGCTAAGGAGTGGAATTCTGGAGTGGAGTGTTTCCTGATCGCTATAACTCCCAAGACTCCCAAGTCTTTAAGTCAAGAGTGAATAGATTATCATCACTTCACACACATGGTGGTCAAACACAAGCCTATTATCAATAAAAAAAATGTTCAAATAAATAAAAATGGAAAATTAGATATAATCCACAAAAATCGCACAAAATTGTTTATATAGACATGAATTTTTATATTTTAATTATACATGAATATCGTATGACAACAACTTTCAAATTTCAAATTCAAATTCTTTATTGCGAACTAAGTGTACAATATATTTTTTTGAAGATGTTAACAATAGGAAGGTTCTTAGAACTTAGTTGCCTGTTAAGGCGTTGCAATTTATGTTTATCTTATAGTCTATCTTACAGTTTTCTTACAGGTTACATTATATTAATTACAAATTATCATTATTTTTTTCATTATATCACAGTATTTATGTCACTTAATATTTAATATCACATTTTAATATTTTTAAATTATTATTTTTCTTCAAGGAATTCTTTTATGGAATAATATGCTTTTATAATAAGGAAGTCTTTTAACTTCCTTTTAAAAGTACTAATTGAATTTGACTTAATTTCTATGGGTAACTTATTATATATTTTTATGGCCATACAAAATATACTGTTGCTATACACTTTAGTGTGGGATGATTTATTGCGTAATATATTCTTAAGTCTACTGCTTGTTAATGTGTCATAGCTACTGATGTCCGATTTAATTAAAATTGAAGCCGCATAGATATAAAGACAAGGAAGGGTTAATATCTTGAGGGTTATAAAATGGGGTTTATATGAATCTGTTTGGTGTATCCCACATATAGATCTTATACACTTTTTTTGAGCCTTAAACGCAAATTCCTTATCGGTTGAGTACCCCCAATATAAAATCCCATACGACAGAGTGGATCCCACGTAGGCATGATAAGCATTTAGAAGTGTAATTTGGTTAGATACTTTTTTGAGCATATAGAGGGCATAGGAGAATTGATTTAATTTGCTACATACACTATTTACATGTGTTTTCCATGACAAATTAGAATCTATATGGATACCTAGAAATTTTGTATTTGTAACCTCAGATACCGTTTCATTATTGTATTTAATAGTTAAAGGAGTTGATTTAGCATTTTTATTTTTGAAATTCATGTAATGGGTTTTTTTAAGATTTATTTTAAGATTATTAATATTTAGCCAAGTAATTATTTTAGATAAGGCATCATTTATCTCTAATTCATGAGTGTTGTTTTTATTATTTGTGAAAATAGCCGTACTATCATCCGCAAATAAAACCATAGGCTGTAAAATAGCGTTAGGTAAATCATTTATATAAATGAGAAATAGCAATGGTCCCAGTATTGATCCTTGAGGTACACCAAATTTTATAGACCTTGGGCTCGATGTATATTTTATTTCTGTTTTTGTGAATGGACATAACTGTATTATTTCAGTAAACTGTATTCTATCACCAAGATAAGATTTCATTATTTCCAGCGCTTTACCCCGAACTCCATATATTTCTAGTTTCTGTAACAGTAGTTCGTGGTCAACATAATCAAAGGCTTTTGTCATATCCATGTATAGGGCTGTGACCTGATTTTTTTTATCTAGTTCCGTGATAATTTTTTGTAAAAACTGGTGCATTGCTGTATTAACTGACTTCCCTTTTCTGAATCCAGCTTGATTATCTATTAATATTTTATTTGTTTCGAAATACACTTCTGGACACATCTATTGGCCCACCTTGTATTTTCAGTTTCGTTTGGTCCTAGCTAAAATTTTATATTAGGTCGAGCAAAAAGTTTTTATGCAGTTTTGAACCTGGCACATTCACAATTTCATTCAATAGTCTTTTTTTGAATTTCGAACACAGAATTTAAAGAAACAAAAGACAATTTGCAGCCTGTTTGTTGATATCAAACAATCGAATACTAAGAAAACTTGGTTTTATTGGTTTACTTGGATTTAAATCTTGAAAAAGTGATTGATATCTTTGCTTTTGCAACAAACATTACTTATTCTTAACATTAAGGTGAGGTTCTATCAATAATCTATGGATACTTCACCTGAAGTCGCCGCCCAAGCTGTGGCACTTATTCAGGCCGGACACAGCCAAAGAAACGTGAGTGCTCAACTTAATTTAAGTCGATTTGCGGTCCGAAATGTTTATCGGAGGTACCTAGAGACTGGCGGCTTTGTTCGTCGCCAAGGAAGGCCACGATCTCGGGTCACAACTGAAAGGCAGGATCGATTCATCGTGACGACCAGCTTGAGAAATCGTCACCTTACCTCCATTGAGATACAAAACCAACTTCGCGACTTCCACGGAGTATCTGTGAGCGCTCGAACTGTTCGGAGAAGGTTAAAAGAACGCGATATGGTACCACACAAGCCAGCTAATGGGCCCAAACTAAAGCGAGCCCACCGAACAGCGCGCCTTCATTTCGCACGCAGTCATTTAAATTGGACACAGCAAGATTGGAGCCGTGTACTCTTTTCTGATGAGTCTAAAATTGTGTTACATGGCAATGATGGAAGGAAGAAGGTCTACCGGCGTAAGGGAGAGCGTTTCGCACAATGCTGCTTTGAAGAGAGGGTTGCTTATGGCGGTGACTCATGGACTGTCTGGGGCGGTATATCCGCGAGCGGCAAAACTCAACTTGAGGTTGTTACAGGACCACGGCTGCCAACATTAAATGCTGAAAGATACATTCGTGAGTGCTTAGAACCTCACGTGATACCATACGCGGACTATGTGGGCCCAAATTTCCTTTTTATGCATGATAATGCAAGAGCCCATGCGGCCGGCATCGTCAGGGAATATCTTCGGGATGTGAACATCACAGTTATGGACTGGCCAGCCAGAAGCCCAGACATGAACCCCATTGAGCACATGTGGGACGAGCTAAAAAGGCGTGTTAGGGCTCGTCAGCCAGTTGCCCAGACGATGCAGGAGTTGAAAACTGCCATAGAAGAGGAATGGGAGATGATCCCTCAAAATTTCATAGAGCGGTTGATAAACTCTATGCCTAATCGTATGAGAGCTGTGGTAGATGCCCATGGAGGCAACACGCGTTATTAAATTAAACCTTTATTTGATAAAACATGTTTTTTATTCAAAAATTAATTGCCTTTAACAAGGCGCATATCCGACTTGTTAGGCGTAGGTCCATGTCGTATGGTATTCTGAATTCAAATTTAAAACTATACGATCGAAAAAGATGGTAAAATGTATCAGGTTTAAAACTGCATCAACAGTTTTTGTTCAATCTAGCAATCATATTTCGGTAGGGGCCATCGAAACCTAAACTCTAAGGTGGGCCAATAGATGTGTCCAGAAGTGTATTTGCTAAGATTATTATATAGTACTCTTTCAAATATTTTAGCAATTATTGGAATGAGAGTGATCGGTCTATAACATCGTACGTCTTCCATGTTATCTTTTTTAAAAATTGGTGTAACTACAGTATTTTTCAAGTACGTGGGGAAAATTCCTTGTTCAAGACACTGGTTTATTATGTAAGCGATTATTGGAGCAATTTCGTGACCTACATGTTTTAATATTTTTGTTGAAATTCCATCACAACCTGTACTGTTTGTGTTTTTTAGCGTCATGATTATTTTGACAACGTCGTAAGGGGTAACTGGAGCTAAGAAACAGGAGTTTGATTTATTATATGTTAGGATACTCGCGTAGTTTATTTTAGTCTTATTTAGTTTCGATATGTCATCAATAAAAAAGTTGTTGAATGTCTGTGCTATGATATCAGGATCAGTTATAAGTTGGTTATTATATATTATTCTATTAATTTTTTCAGGGGGGTTATTGTTTTTGTATTTATTAATTATTTGCCACACAGCTTTAGATTTATTTGTGGCTGTTTGAATGTGATAGTTATTTTGCGACTTTTGAGTAAGTTTTATGATTTTTTTAAACTTTTTGTCATATTTCTTAAAAACACTCCTGTCTTTATTATTATTTGATATTCGATATCTTTTAAGTAGCATTCTTTTTCGGAGGGAACAGTTTTTTAATCCTTTACTGAGCCATTTAGTATTTCGTATAATTGGAACCTTGATTTTTATGTTTGGAAAGCAGAGGTCATAGAAAAGTTTAAATAATTTATGGAATTCTTCAAAAGCAGCATTTGGGTCACTTTTCGCATAGCAATCACTAAAAGTTAGGATTTTTAAATATTTAACAAATTTTGAAACATTTTCGTTGCTATAGTCTCTTCGGAATTTATACCAGTGTGTTATTGAGTACGTTTTCCTAACAGGACATGAAAGTATCTGTGCAGTATGATCAGACAGTCCTAGTTCTAAGACACATTGTATACAGCCTCTTATATTATGCGCAATATTGTCAATGCAGGTTTTGCTTTGTAAACGGGTTGGTTCATTTATTGCAAGTTTTAAGTTAAAGCTCTGTAATAAGTTTTCAAACTCTCTTGAAACAGGACTATCTTTTAGTCGATCGATGTTATAATCACCACAGACAATAAGCTTTTTACCTTTAGTACTAAATTTTGCAAGTATTTCTGTTAAGCGGCCAAAAAATATCTCTACCCAACCCCTCTTAGTTTTAGGAGGCCTATATATACAAATGACAATTAAGCCATGCTCTAATAATTCAATAGCCGAACACTCTATGAGGTTGGGTATGCTTAGAAGTTTTGCTTCATGAAGAGTCTTAAATTTATGATGTTTTCGTACTATGATACATGAACCACCATTTCTACTTGTTCTTGAGAAATTTGCTGCCATAGTATAATTGGGAATTTGGAGACATTTAGTATCATTTACTATCATATTATGCTCGGTAATACACACCACATCAATCAGGTTATCGTTATTATTAATATTATTTAGATTTACAGTAAGTTCATCAGCTTTGCGTAGCAAACCATTTATATTTTGATGAAGTACATGTATTCTGTCATATACGAAAAAAGTTGTTGTCATTACACTTATTGTTTACCTTAATATGCAAAGTATCATGTGATTTTGATATTTTTTTGTACGGATCATCTACATTTATAGTGCTTAAATCTACGATCAGGTCTTGTAAGTCGTTTAAAACAATATTTAAGCCTTTATTATTTAAACTTCCGTACCTTTGGCTATAAGTTTCATAGGTGTACGGAAGATTTAAGTTGGAATCCAAAATATACGCATATTTATATGTCTCAACATCCATATAGATCAAATTATTAAAGGTATCAATTCTACTATTGAACATAATATTTTTGTTAACCATGTACTTAAAAGTCGGCAGACATACTATAAAGTTCGTGTGAGTTAAGTCTTGCAATTTTTCGCGAATAAAAGTAACTATGTCAATATAATTATGCGTCCTTCTGAAGTCCTCGTCCCCAACATAAATAACACAATAATCAGAGCAAGTGAAGTTTTGTACTTTCTTATCAATATTATCTAATAGTGTCTTCAATCCACAGTTTGGCATGCGATAATGACATATATCAAAATTACTCAGATAGGTTCTTTGACAGGTTGAGTATATTCTATTAGACGTTTCACTACTTAAAATACATATCCTGTTCTTTACTAACGGCAACAATGATTTCTTGTTAATAACTTTGTTCTTGTTTGGCGAGGTTTCAGTAGAATCGACAGCAGTGGGTATGTGGCAATCAGGAGTTCCTTGAACCGAGGGTTTACTGATTTTCTCGATCATAGAAACAATTTTATTTCTCTTTGGTGTTTGTATTTTCTTCTTAAGAGGACTACTGGCGACTTTTTTATACATCTCATTTTTCTTTAATAGATCAGCGTTTGTTTGTTTGAGTGTGCTATTTTCAACAGATAATAACTCTATTTCTTGATGTGCGCTTCTCAATTGGGACCTAAGGTCCTCTATCTCAGTTTTTAGGATGTTTATCTGCTTATCCTCTTCGTCTTCTGACATTTCCGGCATACTATTTGTAGTCTCATCCAATGTTTGTGAAATAATTACACTGGTGTCGTTAATGGGTTCCGATATGGTTCGAGTACGACGGAAAGTAATATTTTCTAGGAAATTCATGATAACTTTTTATTTTATAAATTTATATTATCACAAAAAGTTGCTGCGGCGCCGAGATACGAACTCGAGACACAGGTGGTGTTATATAGGCTCATTCATTACTTAGCCACTTGAACGATTTCCTGTTCTGTCGAATTTTGTGATCTTGTGTAGTTTTAAAAGCGTAAGTCCTTGTTTTTGTAATAGATGTCGCTACTTCACACCACTAATTACCAATTTGTTAATAATTAGTTCGGTAACACTGTGTCGATATTGTTACTACTTAGTGTTTGAAGTTTTAGCTAGATGGCGTTTGCTTTGCTGTATCTTCAATTGCGTGCAATATTTGAATAAAAAACGATTTTTGGCGATAACAATTATTGTTGAGCTCACTGATTTTTCAACACAATGGGGAAATTGTTTATAATTAGGTTCGTTTTGTATGTTGTTTACTCTGGTATAACTTATGGCACTGAGTTTATCGAGTTTTTAAGACAATGTTTACATATTTGAGAATTAATATTTGTATATTAACATGGAGCTTTTGATTAATGATAACACTGTTTCTGCTTGTTTATGAGTCTTATTTCACTTTTAAGTATAGTACACTGTTTGAATACTGAATTTACTATTTTTTAGAAATATTTAATTACGAGCACAATTAGATCCAATGTTTACTTGTCAGCTGTCAGCTGTCATCAGCAGAATCTTTGAATTTGTATAACTAAGTTTAGGTATATTACTCTATATTTTTTTTAACATTTATTTAAATAATGTACTACCACAATTATACTATAAGTTTAAATGCATGTAATGAAAAAGAAGCAAAATTTTATAGTTCTAATTTTACTTTTTTTTACTAAGGAAATGAGATAGATAGATAGATAGATAGAATATACTTTATTGTACACCAATAATTGAATCACACTTAAATAACAATATTCTAAATAAAATTGGTTACAATGGCGGTCTTATCGCTGAGAGCGATATCTTCCAGACAACCTTTGGAAGGACTTTACGAGCTTTAACTAAAATGGGGAGGGCTATACTGCCGCCATAAGGAAAAAAGACGCATCTAACATTTTTTTCGAAATTGAGTTATCTATATATTCTAAATCAGAAAAAAAAATGGCATCTACCAGTATTTTTATATTTCGCATAAATTAAACAGAACCCTATGAAACTCACTGTTAAATAAGACGTATCTGCCATATGAATAAAATATTACTAAATAGAAAAGACATTTCTGACGTACACTAAATAAATAATAAATTATCTTTTATTTCAGACGTTAGATCCATTTGGGTTAGTATACAAACAAATCTTAGAAGCTAATGTTAGTACTTAAGTCTACCAGAAACATAAAATAAAATACTTAACAACTACACCACATTGGCATGTAGGTGTAGTCAATGTCCCAAAAAAGGGCTGTCTTATCTGTCTGCTATCGAATTTAGAATGCTGTTGGGGCTGACATGTACCCTGCGCATGATGGAAGTGCATCGTTGACGAATGATAACATAAAAATCGTCTATTCCCGCGTTGGCGAACATACCCGAAGCACTGCAGTAGCGCGGCAACCTCATCAACACCTTGAACGAATAAATAATAATAATACTGTACCCGCAGGGCGTTGTATGCCTCCTGAGTGTAGAAAACTCACAGACTGCATATGTAGAAAGAATGGCAATACACTGTAAACAGCGTAGCCCTAACGAACAGACAACGCCCTACGCTCACGCTCAATGTCCAGACCGTCTTTCAGGTCTTCAGAAACCCAGCGGCCCAGATACTTGAGAGCAGTAACTTGCTTGATGGAATACCGCAAAGATTTAACTGAGGCACAATCGGATAGAACTTGTGCCTGCTTTACAAGACTAGTAGCTCACTCACCAGAACTGAAGTAGTGATATGACTTCCTTATCCACAGACGTATCATTAATAAGCTTCTGCCACAGCAAGTCATACGACACCAGATCAAACGCTTTGGAAAGATCTAGAAAATACGCGTTAACAGGCGTTTTTCTAGACGTGTAGTACTGGAAAGTGTGCTTAAGCGACAGTATGGCAGTTTTTGTAGATAGACCAGGTCTTTACTCAAACTGTGCATCATGCAATTCGATACGTGTCGCCATATGTCTATCAAGAAAACTATCTAGTACCTTGGCCAAGACTGATCTGATGCTTCTTTTGGCATTCTGGCACCATCTTAGTTTTGATTTAAATGTCTTCCTCTTCACATACAAACTTACAAACAAATTGTACCTCTTTATAATATATGATATCATACGGATCCCTAACATTTTTGAAAATATTCTATCGCATATGTTCATCAGGGATAATGAAAAATTGTAATGGAAAAAGAATTTTTGAAATTGGTCCAGTAGTTTCGGAGCCAATTCAATGCAAACAATCAAATTTTTCCTGTTGCTTTTCTTTCCTCTTTATAATACAAATATACATACAAAGCTCTGATTACTGTGTTAACGTTCAAACTTATTAACTTATACTTAGATAATATTGATTATTTTTGTTTTTGGATAGTTTTAAGCGTAATATTTCATGAAAAAAATTCATGAAATATTATAAGTCGTAGTGTTAGTTTGATCTCACTCAAGTTTATGTCGAAAATTTATTCATTTTAAGAGATTCCTTACAAAGCTGTGATAATTATTATTAATGTTTACTATAATTAGTACAAATTTAGGTAGTTTTATTTATACTTAATCATTAATTTTTTAAGAGTTTAAAACTTAATGTTGGGAAAGGTGTGTAATTGCTATTTTTTATAAAGAATATAAGTCAGTTTCTCATACTTTGTGTTTCATTTAACACAAGATAATTATCGTGTTAAAATGTACTTCAGTTTATAACATAAGATGTTTTGTTAGGGATCCCACAAGGGGCAGGTATTTTTTAAGTTAAATGAGTTTTAGTATTACTAAGTTGAAAAGCAGTAAATGGCTATTAGTGTCTTTTTTATTTAGTTAACTAGAACCTGGTAACACATCATCACTAAGTAGGTGTTAAAGCACCATAAAACATAATTTGAACTCCCGCCCTTTCGAATCCTACCATTTCCTGCGCACACAGCGCCACCTAACGTTTTTAAAACTCACCAATCAGTTCCCCGCCATGATCCACCACTGAACGAATCGACTCCGTAAAATTATTGTGAAATACTGCAATCAAGTGTTATCAAGACATTAATTGTGTGTGCCATCAATCTGCTATCGTCTAAATCAACAAGAACCAAGAATTGGGGCGCCCCACAGCATAAAATCAGAGGTATTCGGAGCCAGCCGGCTCTCTTCAGCGAGCTTCGGTGAGTCCCTTCTACCTTTCCCATTAGATACAGTCCGCTTTCCTATCAAATAGAATCATTCGTTAACATTTTTATGGTCCTTCGAGCCGGATTGCTGAAATAGTATCAGTAATCCTATTTTTTCTATTGTGAAAATTGTGGGGTCAGCCATATTTGTTCGCAAAAACCAAATTGCAATACAACAATCATTACTCAAGTTAACATAATCATAACATATTTTTATCATCTAACCTCAGTTTTGAACATAACTTTTGTTTTATTTACGGTTGTCAATTGTTCTACAACATAGCAAGTGTATTTTATCATATTTCGAAGATTCATCATCGCGGGAACTCACTCGATCAAACAAATAACATAGGTACAAAAACCTAGCACAAATATCAAATTGTGCCAATGTTTCGTGTTCATAATCATATCATATCATAATATATGTGGTAGGTAGTCATCATAGCAACGTACCTACCAAACGCTCATTTGTTCGCAGTCGAGAGTGAGTTGTTTCGTCGACGTCATTTTCATTCTAATCGTGTTTTAGGTGTAACATACGGCGCCTAAAATTATCATTTTTGTGTTGGAATCCTTGGTGCAACATAGAACACCAGGATTTCATTGTGTATCATTGTTTTATTCAAAATCGTTTATTATATATATACCTACATTTTCTCGTATCATTCGGGTTTATCTAACCATAGACTATTTTGCGTTTGTAAAGCTTGTTTCAGAACTGTTGTGATGGACAGTTTAGACAAGTGACATTTATCATAGTGACGTTAGTGTAATTTCAGACAGTGACATTGACAATCAAGTGTGTTTTGCGTGCGTTTTGTTCACTCATTCGTTTAAATCAGTTCAAATACAATAATTTCGTGATCTTGTTTACCAATCGATACAACTTTTGTAAACAAGTGCTTTCTTATATCAAAGTGTGTAACTAATCATCAAAATGAGTGAAGCATTGATCGCACATTATGAATCTAAGCGTAACATGGCGCTTAAGCGCCTTCGTGATGCTGTAATTTGCGCACGAAATTGCAAAACAGACCCAAATCAAATAAATAGGTTAAAAACTTGGTGTTCGCGCGTAGATCAAATACTCGAAACATTTAACGAAGCCCACATCCAATTAATGTGTGAGTGCAAAAAGGCAGGTATGGACGAAAAAGAAGTGCAACAAGCTCAATTTAAGTTCCAAGAACAGGCCGACGATATGTTCTTTGAAACATTAGAGGCCAAGCGTAAATACTTGTCAGTAAAGGTGGAGACTTCTTCCTCGTCCAGTGAGTCAAAAAATAAAACAGCTAAGTTACCACCTATGAAGCTGCCATTATTCACGGGCCAATTCAAAGATTTTCCAGGGTTCATTGACCTTTTCAATACATTAGTGCATAACAGAAATGACTTATCAAATGTAGAAAAGTTTCAATATTTGATCACATCCTTATCTAGGGATCCAATCAATATCATTCGTGCGTTTCCTGTGTGTGAGGGTAACTACATCAGTGCATATAAAGCGTTAGTTAATCGTTATAACAACAAGAGGTATTTGGCGTTCATGTGTTGGGAACAGATTAACAATTTGAGGACAATGCCCTCCGGCTCTGCTCAAAGCTTGCGTACAATGATAGACCTTTATAATGAGAACTTATCAATGCTCGCATCTTTAGGGCTACCAACAACACAGTGGGATTTTGTGTTATTTCACTCATTGCTTACAAAATTAGATAAGGCATCTCGAGAAGCTTTTGAGCTGGCCAATACCAGTAGTGATTTTCCAAGCTTCAAGGAATTATCCACATTCTTGGTAAATAGGTGTAATGCCCTTGAACGCTCAACATTAAATGTAAATTATCAATCATCATCATCAGCTGTGCAACAGCAAAATAACAAGCGTGTGGTTTCAAACAACCAATCAAAGCCTACAATGCTTTTGGCCCAAGCGCCTCCTCAATCATGTGTAGTGTGTAAAGAGGATCACCCTCTCTACTTATGTTCAAAGTTTTTGTCAGAATCTCCTCATGAGAGGTCTCAAATTGTGAGACAAAATAAATTGTGTTTCAACTGTTTACGATCAAACCATATCACAGCCAACTGTAATTCAGTGCATACATGCAAATCATGTGGACAAAAGCACAACAGCCTTCTGCACTTTACAAAAAAGACAGAGACAAGTGGGTCAGTCAACTCTCAACATAAACAACCAGGCGTTTCTCAAACAGAGAAAGGCCCAGCACCAACTTCTGATTCCAAGGAAAATGTGATAACACCCGTTACATCATTATCAAACACAACTGCAGGATCAACATCAAATACTCACTTTGTGATGCTTGCCACTGCTGAGGTAGAGGTCAAAGACGGTCGAGGCTCCTTTCAGAAGGTCCGTATCTTATTGGACCCCGGTAGTCAAAGTCACATCATCACCAAGGTATGTGTCCGTCGCTTAGGGTTGGCACAGTATAAAACTCAAACTCCTATGTCAGGTATAGGGGACGTTCCTGCATTTTCCACGGGCAAGGCCTTCTTAGAAATCCGACCAGTTGGGAAACCAGAGCCCTCTTTTACAACAGAAGCGGTGACTTTGGACAAAATTTGTGGTAACATGCCCACCCATTCAGTGGACATTAACAAATTTCAACATTTATCAAACATCAAATTGGCTGATGAGAAATATCATTCTTCTAGTCCTGTGGATATCCTCATTGGTGGAGAGATATTCCCTCAAATTCTTTTACCAGGGAAAATTGATGGTGGTCCACATGCAGCAACTGCCATCAATACCATATTTGGATTTATTCTCATGGGAAAAACTTTATTAAAATCGTCATCATCCATTCCTCTATCAATCAATCACGTATCAATGGATGCCAATCTGGATATTGCCGTTCAGAAGTTGTGGGAATTGGACAGCATACCGTGTGAAGACAACAAACAATCTCACTCGGTGGATGACATACATTGTGAGGAAATATTCCTATCAACACACAAGCGTGACAGTGAGGGACGATACATTGTCCAGTTACCATTCAGTGATCAATCATCAGTAGCCTTTGAGGGTGCTTACACAATTGCTCATCGGCGCTTTATGCAGCTGGAAAAACGCCTTGTGGCAAAGCCAGATTTTCATGAACAATACAATCAACATGTTATGGAGTACCTATCAAGTGGTCAGATGGAGAAGGTCCCTGCAGTTGAGTGTCAGTCTCCTACAGCATTTTACTTGGCACATCATGCCGTATCAAAATCAGATCGTAGCCTTCGTGTGGTCTACGATGCATCAATGAAGGATAAAAGAGGTGTATCCTTAAATGACACTCTTCTTACAGGCGCTAAACTTCAGACTGACATCAGCAACATTCTTTTGCGATTCAGGCTTCATGCCATTGTGTTTTGTACGGATATCCGGCAAATGTACCGGCAGATCCGAATAGCAGCAGAACACCTGGATTTTCAGAATATCCTGTTCAGGTGTTCCCCTAGTGAGCCAATACAAGAATACCGTCTCAATCGTGTTACTTTCGGTGTATCATCAGCACCATTCTTAGCAATTCGTGTGTTACATCAATTGGCACGCGACGAAGGCAGCTCGTTTCCAGCTGCAGCTCAGGTGTTGTTAGAGGACATCTATGTCGACGATGCCGTCACAGGGTGTCGGAGCATCGAAGAGGCGGTCGCTCTTCAGCAGCAGCTGATTAATATCATGGCAGCCGGAGGCTTTGAGCTGAGAAAGTGGTCCAGCAATCATGCGGCTGTATTACAAAACGTGCCAGAAGAGCATAAAGCAGTGCCAGATGTCAATCAAACATTCGATAGTGATGGTAATTTTGTGAAGGTTCTCGGTCTAGCCTGGAATTCCCAGGAGGACATATTCAACTACCAAGTGAATCAAATCAATCGTGAGTGTACCAAACGTACCATGCTTTCAGAGCTGGCACGTATTTATGACCCCATTGGTCTTTTAACACCATTAACATTTTTAGCAAAACATTTAATTCAACGTTTGTGGTTGCTCGGTTCATCATGGGATGAACCCGTTCCCGACGACATCAATCAAATATGGTCAAAGTATGTTCAGCAGTTGCCTCACCTAGCCCAGCTTAAGATACCACGCCGCATCACATCCGACGACGCTGTGACTTATCAGCTGCATGGGTTTTCAGACGCAAGTGAGGCTGGTTATGCAGCTGCTGTGTATCTTCGTGCTACCAATCAACATCATCAACACCAGGTCATCCTGGTTAGTGCAAGGTCTCGTGTCTCCCCAACGAAACGCAGAACTTTACCAAGGCTTGAGTTGTGTGGCAGTTCTTTGCTGGCAGACCTAATGAGACACATCATCACCATATACAACAAACTTCTCCCCATAGAGAGTGTACATGCGTGGACTGATTCTATGATAGTTTTGTCATGGATCCAGTCAAATTCATCAAATTTTAAGGCGTTTGTTGGCAATCGCATATCCAACATTCAGCGTAAACTACCAGAAGCAATTTGGAATCATGTCCCAGGAAAGCAAAACCCTGCGGATGCCGCGAGTCGTGGGTTATCACCCGACGAGCTTAACAATCATGACCTGTGGTGGACTGGCCCTCATTGGCTGTCCTCAAATCAAGATCAATGGCCTAAAGTGCCTCAACATTCAAAAATGACACAAGATCCAGAGGTGAACTGTGAGCAACGTGCCTGCGTTTTGAACGTGTCTAACGCAGTAGAAACTAATCCAATCGATCATTTACTAACAAGATTTTCATCACTGAGAAAGATTCAACGTATTTTAACATATTGCAATCGTTTTATCAACGCCCTGCGCAAAAACAAGCGTACAGGTCATTTAACAGAACAAGAACTTCATCATAGCCTCATGGTACTTGTGAAACACACCCAACATTCAGAATTTAGTGAAGAAATCAAACATTTGAGATCAAATCATGTATTATCAAAATCATTCAGAAAACTTAGTCCATTTTTAGATTCAAATCAAGTGTTGCGTGTGGGGGGTAGGCTCTCTCAGTCAAACCTTAATTATGAAACAAAACATCCGACTCTGCTTCCTCGCAAGCATCGTTTGACGCAACTTATCATCCAGTGCACACATAACGAAAATTTACATCCTGGTCTGCAAACTATGCAGTATCTGTTACTTCAAAATTTTTGGATTTTGTCACCAAGGCGAGCCATTAATCAGGTCATTTCAAGGTGCTATCGTTGTTTCCGTATGAAGCCACGAAACTTTCAGCCAGTAATGGCAGATTTACCACATTCTCGCGTCAATCAAATCAAACCATTTCAGGTTGTGGGTTGTGATTATGCAGGACCCTTCAATATTACGTTTCAACGTTATCGTGGTGTACGTTCAACAAAGGCATACCTTTGTCTTTTCGTTTGCTTTTCAACAAGAGCTCTTCATCTGGAGCTTGCCAGCGATTTATCTTCCTCTTGTTTTCTGGCTGCTCTACGCAGATTCATTGCTAGACGCGGTCGTTGCAACATCATCCATAGCGATTGTGGAACCAATTTCAAAGGTGCGCAGTCACAATTATCAGAAATCATGCGTTCAGCTTGTGAATCAGAGCGCATTGACTTCAAATTTAATGTCCCAGGATCACCACACATGGGTGGCCTTTGGGAAGCTGGGGTAAAGTCCGTAAAAACTCACCTATATCGGGTGATAGGTAATCAAATCCTAACAAATGAGGAGTTAAACACACTCTTGACACAGGTCGAATCAGTTTTAAATTCGCGACCAATATCAGCTTTGAGTTCAGATCCATCAGACCTAACAGCACTTACACCAGGGCACTTTTTAACATTAGCACCTCTAACATCAGTGCCTTCACCAGACTATTCCAACACAAAAATGAATAGGCTAACACGTTGGCATATATTACAGAAAATGCACCAGGATTTCTGGACTAGATGGCATAGTGAATACCTCACAAATTTATCACAGCGATTGAAATGGACTGTGAATTCACCTCCAGCTAAAATCAACCAGCTAGTTATTATCAGAGACGAGACTACTCATCCACTGCGATGGCATTTAGGTAGAATCGTCGAATTACACCCAGGACGCGATGGCGTTTCTCGTTCTGCTACGGTCAGAACTGCACAAGGTATGCTCAAAAGGCCACTTGTGAAGTTGTGCCCATTACCAGACATGACTGACTAAGTCATGTCTTATTTTTCAGACATTCATATTGTGATCAAAACATTTAAAATTACCTATTCTATTTCATATATTCATCATCATTATCATATTTATCACATCATAATATCAAAACAATGGGTGTTGTGAACAAATATTCACTTCAGACTTCTCAGTCGAATCAATTCGCCAGCGGGGGGGGAATATAATGTTAAAGCACCATAAAACATAATTTGAACTCCCGCCCTTTCGAATCCTACCATTTCCTGCGCACACAGCGCCACCTAACGTTTTTAAAACTCACCAATCAGTTCCCCGCCATGATCCACCACTGAACGAATCGACTCCGTAAAATTATTGTGAAATACTGCAATCAAGTGTTATCAAGACATTAATTGTGTGTGCCATCAATCTGCTATCGTCTAAATCAACAAGAACCAAGAATTGGGGCGCCCCACAGCATAAAATCAGAGGTATTCGGAGCCAGCCGGCTCTCTTCAGCGAGCTTCGGTGAGTCCCTTCTACCTTTCCCATTAGATACAGTCTGCTTTCCTATCAAATAGAATCATTCGTTAACAGTAGGAAAGGCGTTTAAAAAAAATACTAAGTTGAAAGGACGTTTCTAGCCAGAAGCGTCTTTTCATTGCAGTAAAACTTACTTTCTTATATTTTTTTTTGCTAAAAAGAAAAGGAAAAAGCTATTTAATTAATACATTAAATTAAATTAATTAAAATTCTCATATAATTTCTGAAAGATCAAACAATAATACACAATTTTGCATAACAAAATTATAATAAGGTTTATTTGCATTCGCACAGCGAATTTTTTAATTTTTAAAACACTTTTTATTTTTTTTCTCCGTTTCGTACTTCATGTAAAAGCGTCCTTTTACCTTATGGCGGCAGTATATTAGTGTACTACTGTACAACTATTCGTCAATAACGGAAAAACTAATAAAAATATACAAAGATATATATACATATATACAATACATAAATACAAATATATAAATATATAATGTGTTCTTTAACATCGTGTGTAGAAAACATCACATCAACCTTATTGTATGTAACCAGCCTTATTTCGTATAAATGTAATCCTTTTAATTCTCTCATCATTATAATAAAGACAGTATTGACTCAGCTCTCGGTGTTTGAATATCTCCTCGAGATCGCGCCTTACAATACATAACATTATATTATGTATCACACATTGGGGATTCAATGTAACTTAATTATCTTTTTGCTTCATGGGTTCTATTTCAACAAACCTCAAGAGATCCTAAGATTGATTGCTTGTTTGGGGAGAATGTTGGGATATTTGGTCAGAGCATTAAATTTACAACTACCAAGAGTTTAGAGTTATGACCAGTAAATATAACCCCGCCCTTCATTATATGGGGCTCATTAACATTATATTACTATTAGCTTTTGCCGGCAGTCTGCGTGGAATTCGAAAAATATCCCTCGTCAACCTTTTACTTGGATAAAAACTATTCTATGTCCGTCCTAGGGTTCCAAATTATTCCCGAACCAAATCTTATCTATATCTGTTCAGCGGTTAAAGCGTGAAAGGTAACAGACAGAAAGATTTACTTTCGCATTTATAACATAAGTATGGATACAAAGAAGAACGGCAGATTTTGTACCGCCAACTAAAGTTGGTATTTCGCTATAAGACTTTGAGCACTTATAAAGAACCTTGTTCGCGCCGTACAGCGCCGCAAGAGCGAAATGCCTCGGTAGCCAAGCTGCGTTCAACTAGAAAAAAACGCGAAGATTATTTTGACACTTCAATATATGAGTTAATGCGCGGCCGCGTATTCACCTACCAAGTACTTACGTTTGCACACCTTAATCATCTAGAATCTTCTCAATCTGCCATAAAACCAAAAATGTACTAGAATCAAGATACGTAATTAAACAAGTTAAGAGCATCAGCTACAAGAGTTTTACTTCGATATAAGCATCTTATGTCCCAAGTTCGGACATAAATTGGGGACCGTGACAGGACAGCAATAACCAAAGGAAGAGGCTCGGTGTCCCACTGGAAGGTCAGAGACAGCGACGCAGCACACTGCCGGTCAGCAGCGCACCTAATCCAGCCAAGTTTCATCAGGAACGAGCTGCAACTTCACCACGACGACGCGTGAATCGCTTGCCTCGCCGGTTTTCTGACCCACGCGGGGTCAAACCGCAGCGCAGCGCGACTATTTCAGCTAAGTGCCCTTCCTTCGTCCCTAAACTCTCCTAGAAACCTAATCATAAACTGTTCTTGAGTTTTTACTTGTGCAAACTTGCGCAAAACCTTCGTTTCCTTTTCAAGGTCGTGCGTCACGCATTGACAAATACGACACTTTCGTTGAAATCAAGTAATTTCGTAGTCTATTGTGTTATTTCAACGAATCTAGCATAGTATATTGCACATACTAATTCAATTAGCTACCTCAACCTGACTGGTAGGTTTTTTCTCGAAACAACTGACACGTTGTACGACAGGTATTTGGTAGGTATTCAACTACTTATTTCTCCCGTTTAGGCCCCGATTCGCCGTGTGTGCCTCATGTACATGTTCATTTGGTGACCATTCCGTCGAACGTTCTAGGCTGTTTCAACCGGCGGCCCGTCTAGCGTCGTGCCTGGCCGCCTTGCCGCGCCGTGCCGCCCACGCCGCTGTGCAGCCGGCACGTGCCCGCCGAGGCAATGCCTACAGCTCCGGTCTCCCGTGCGGCAGATATCACCAATCAGGGGCGTGAGCGTATTCATTTACATTTCAGTATTCAAGTAATTAATTTATCTTGTTGTTTACCCTCAAGTTTGATTTCTTTCTCGGTGATAATACTTTTGCTTCTGTTACTAAACTATGTTACAAGAAGAATTAAGCTTGACTGAGTTATGCGTTAAGCGTAGCTCCGTCAAAGGACAAGTTAGTAAATTTAGGAATTATATTGATAAATTGTCACAACTTGAAGCTTTTGCCGTCTGAGATAGGGCAAAACTTACCCTTAGGCTCAGTAAATTCGAAGCATTATCCTCTAGATTTGATGAGTTACAAAGCCTAATAGAGATTTCCAATCCTGATAAGTTGGAGACTGAGCTTGAGGAGCGAGAGAATATTGAAGGGGAGTTTATTAGCAGCATTGTCGCTGCTCAAACTTTATTGCAAATTCAAAGTAAAGATGATAATGCCCATGATTCTAGTAGTATGCATAATTGTGGTCAGTGTATTCATGATCATAACGAGACAGGTATCCGGCTTCCTTTGATTAGTATTGCAAAGTTTGATGGATCACACCTGAAGTGGATGGAGTTTCGAGACACTTTCAAATCGTTAGTTCATGAGAACAGTAGAATTAGTCCAGTAAATAAGTTTCATTATTTATTATCTTATCTAGAAGGAGAACCAGCTCGTACTGTCTCGAATTTCGAAATTTCTTCCAACAACTATCAGGCCTGGAACTTGTTGCTAGAGCGTTATGATAACAAGCGGTTATTGATAAAGCATCACATAAGATCTCTATTGAATGTTGAGCCTATGCAAAGGGAGTCTGAGAAATCTCTCCGTTTCTTGGTGAACCATGTAACAAAAAATATGCGTGCCCTTGCACAATTAGGTAGAGCAACTGAGCATTGGGATGACATGGTAGTAGAGTTAGTTTCTTCGAAACTTGATAATGCTACATTTGTGAAATGGGAAGAACGTTGTAACACGCTGTCAACCAAATCACCCACGCTCAAAGATTTAAAAACATTTTTGAATGACCGTGCTGCCATTTTAGAATCTGCACCGTAGTAAGGCAGATGGTGTTTCCAAGACTAATCAGGGACAGCAGCGATCTGGAGCCCCTGTTAATGCCAAGTCTGAACGCTCGCACACAAAGGCACACACATGCACTAATACTAACACCAACAATAGTGATCAACAAAAATCTGCGTCGTCTAGTGCATGCTCTAGTTGTAAGTCTGCAGAGCATAAAATATTTGATTGTCCATCATTTAAGGCTATGAGTGTCAATGATCGTATAGCAGAGGCATCTAAATTAAGGTTATGTAGGAATTGTTTAAGGTCTGGTCATTTTGCTCGTCAGTGTCGTTTCGGTCCTTGCCGTGAGTGCAAGAGAAGGCACAACTCCCTGTTGCATCTAGCTGCAAGTACTGAGGTCAATGCGGACAGTGTCACTGGTGATGCTAGACCAGGTGACACCATAGTCAACTTTAGTAATGAGCAGGTTAGTCAGTCCTTACTGTCGACGGCTCTGATTGAGGTGGTTAATCCCAAGACGAGCAAGACTGAAACCGTGCGTGCCTTGCTAGATTGCGGCAGTCAATCTTCCTTTATTACGTCTAATCTGAAACAACGATTATCCTTGGAGGACTGCCCCTTAATTTCAACAAACGTCATAGGTTTTGGTAATAGTCATTCAGGAACTATAACTGCATATTGCATCGCTAAACTCAAGTCGCGTAACACATCATTTAATGTTATTTCTAGTTTTTATGTCATGGATCAGCTCCCTTATTCATTGCCTAATGCATATTTCGATATTAGTTCATTCAAGTTTCCTAGGAATGTAGTGCTAGCGGATCCCAAGTTTTATGAGCCATCTCAGGTAGATATTCTCATTGGATCAGATCTATTCTGGGACATAATTGGCTGTAAGCAGCAGTCATTGGGCCCTAGGTATCCTAAATTACACAGCTCCAAGTTAGGCTGGCTAATAGGGGGTCCTTTGCCATGCAGCAACAAGCAAATACAAAATGTTAACTGTAATCATGCTGTAACTAGTAGCATGCAAGATGATGACTCCACGCAAGAGTCTAGCATGGGTAGATTTTGGGAATTGGAAGAGGTTCCATCCAAAAAATATTTAAGTACAAGTGAAAGGGCGTGTGAGTCGCACTTTGTGCAACACACACAACGTTTGCAGGATGGTAGGTTCTGTGTAAGGCTGCCATTGGCGAAACCAGCAGATTGTCTGGGCGATTCATATACCATGGCGAGGAAAAGATTTTCTAGTTTAGAGAAGCGTTTTAGGAGACAGCCCGAGGTCAAGTCTCAATATGTAGAGTTCATCAGAGAGTATGCCGAATTGGGTCATCTCTCTGAAATCGCACTAGATGATTACGCTTCTAATTTGTGTTTTTACTTACCTCACCATCCTGTGTTCAAGGAAAGCAGTGAAACAACCAAGATACGAGTGGTGTTCGATGCGTCTGCGCGCACCTCCTCCGGTGTGTCTGTTAATGACCTTCAAATGATTGGGCCTCAAGTGCAAGACACTCTTTTCTCCATTTTAATTCGAGCTCGTCTCTACAAGTACATTTTGACTGCTGACATAGAAAAAATGTATCGGCAAGTGCTAGTCAACGAGTATGATCGAAACTTGCAACTTATAATATGGAGGGAGGACGAGTCACATCCTCTCAAAATATTGAGACTTAATACAATTACTTATGGATTCGCAAGCGCTAGTTTTTTGGGTACTAGGTGTCTTTGGCAGCTGGGGGAGGAGTGTGACGAACCACACACCAAGACTATTTTACAACATGATCTGTATGTTGACGATTTGATCACGGGCTGTGATTCAGAGGAGGAACTGAAGCGCATTCAGGTTTCGGTGTCTGATGCTTTGAAGGCAGGATGTTTTGACTTGCGTAAATACAAGTCTAATTCTTCTCATGTTCTAGAATCTTGTGCTTCAAGGTCTACGGACAAATTAATTTTGAGTGAGTCTGCTAGTGCTCTCGGTTTAGGATGGGACTCGAGGTTAGATTGTCTGTATTATTGTTTTGACATGCCTCCTAGTACCGATAAGCTCACCAAGCGTTACATATTGTCCACTTCTTTCAAGATTTTTGACCCCTTAGGTTTCGTGAGCCCCTGCATAATAATTCCTAAATTAATCATGCAGCAGCTATGGCTAGACGGGGTCGGCTGGGACGACGATATTTCCAGTGAAATGAAGCGAGCCTGGATGAAGTTTTATAATTGTTTGCATAATCTATCTGTAATTACAGTTCCTAGACGGGTCCTGTGTGACTCGCCTGTTGTGACGGAGCTTCACTCATTCAGCGACGCCTCGCAGAAGGCATATGGTGCTTGTATTTACATGAGGTCTATTGATTCTGCAGGTCGCGTGCACGTCCGTCTTTTATGTTCCAAGTCGAAGGTAGCACCTGTCAAGGCTTGTACTATACCTCGTCTCGAGCTATGCGCAGCCTTGCTAGCTGCACGATTGTGCCAGGCTGTCGTTGATTCCTTGAGGTGTCCCATAGAGCGTGGTTTCCACTGGTGCGACTCCAGTGTAGTGCTGGCATGGCTGCGCGCTGGTTCTAATAAACTAAAAACATTTGTGGCAAACAGAGTAGCGGAAATTCTAGAAGTCACTAAGCTAGAGTCTTGGCGCTATGTGCCTACCTCTGACAACCCTGCCGATCTTGTCTCGCGGGGGGCGTACCCTGATGAGCTTAGGGATAATTCTTTATGGTGGTCAGGTCCTAGTTTCCTATTGTTAAATGAGTCTTCCTGGCCTATTTTGTCTAGTGGTATTCAAGAACAGTGTGATGTGCTAGAGCTAAGATCAAATGTTGCAAATGTTGATCAGGATAATTCATCAATGATTCCTTTCACTAAGTTTTCTAAATTAAACAAATTGAAGCGAGTGTACGCCTATGTGTTACGATTTATGCATAATTTAAAGAACCCCAAGAACAAGCGTCTAGGATATGACCTCACGGTACCAGAGTTGCAGGAGACATTTCACTTGCTATGCCGTGTGGCACAATGGGAATCTTTCCCACTAGAGTACAAATTGTTGGCTAGTAACAAATCTCTTAATTCTAAGTCTAGCATTATAGCCCTGTCTCCATTTATGGATGACAAGGGTTTGATACGTGTAGGTGGTCGCTTGGACGCCTCCTCTCTTCCATATGATAGTAAACATCCTATTCTATTACATTCATCACATCACTTCACTAAGCTTATTTTTGAGTGGGAGCACTTGCGTAAGCTGCACGCTGGTCCACAGCTTCTCCTCGCGAGCGTCCGTGCGTATGTGTGGCCTATCAATGGTCGACACCTCGCTGGGAGAACTGTGCACAACTGTATACAATGTAGGAAGGTGCAAGGCAAGACGTTGTCCCCATTGATGGGAAACTTGCCCTCGCAGCGTGTTACGGTGGATTTCCCATTTCGAAGCGTTGGTGTAGATTTTGCCGGGCTCTTTTTTGTTCTGAATAAAAGGGGGCGCGGGGCAAGGTTGACGAAATGTTATTTGTGTATATTTATTTGCTTGAGATTTAAATGCGTACACCTGGAAGCGGTGAGTGACCTCTCTAGTTCAGCTTTCATACTTACCTTACGTAGATTTATAGCACGTCGCGGCAAACCTGTAGAGGATTTTTGTGATAATGGGCGAAACTTTGTGGCCGCGGCGAAAGAAATAGGTAATTTTTTAAAGGGCAATAAGAAAGCAATCAATCTTTTTTTCACTGAGGAAGAAATTAAATTTTTATTTTCTCCGCCATACGCTCCCCATTTTGGTGGCATTTGGGAGGCCGGGGTAAAGTCTGCCAAGTTTCACGTGAAGCGTGTAATGGGCAACACGAATTTGACGTTCGAGGAAATCAGCACATTGTTTGCACAATTGGAGGCTATTTTGAACAGTCGTCCTATTTGTCCTCTTTCCTCTTCTCCCAGTGACTACCTTTTCCTCACTCCAGGGCACTTTCTGCTTGGTCGGCCGCTGACTGCGCTTCCCTCGCCGGATTTCGTCGACTCCAAGGCTACCCGTCTTCAGCGCTACGAACGGCTCGAGCAAATTAGACAGCACTTTTGGAAGAGGTGGCAACGCGAGTACCTGGCTGAGCTGCAGCAGAGGTCCAAATGGCGAACGCCTGACACTCCTCTGGCCCTGGGAGACCTCGTGCTGCTCCAAGAAGAGAACCTGCCCCCACTGTGCTGGCGTCTGGGGCGCATCAGCAAGCTGTTCCCTGGCCCTGACGGCATATGTAGAGTGGCGGAAGTACAGATCAATCGAGGAAGTTTTCGAAGACCTTTCACGCGACTCTGTCCCATACCTGCAACTACTCATCTTATGGAAGGTTAAAATCCCATCTCTGAACTACTGAAAGGAGGGATTTCAACGGGGAGGAAGATGTTCGCGCCATACAGCGCCGCAAGAGCGAAAAGCCTCGGTAGCCAAGCTGCGTTCAACTAGAAAAAAACGCGAAGATTATTTTGACACTTCAATATGAGTCAATGCGCGGCCGCGTATTCACCTACCAAGTACTTACGTTTGCACACCTTAATCATCTAGAATCTTCTCAATCTGCCATAAAACCAAAAATGTACTAGAATCAAGATACGTAATTAAACAAGTTAAGAGCATCAACTACAAGAGTTTTACTTCGATATAAGCATCCTATGTCCCAAGTTCGGACAAACCTTAAAGTAGTTCTTTTTACGTATTTATTATATTCTTAGAAGTTTGAAAAGGTTTAAATAAAAGGATTTAAAAAATTATAACACCAAATAACTAAACTTTAATTTATTGACAATAAAACGCAATGCACATTTTCAAAACTTGCCATGCGTAAACTAAACCATTTAACTTGATCACAAAATGTAATGAATAAAATATTCATTCATTTTGTGATTTTTACATGAATTATCACGTAAATGTACGTAAATAATTGATAAAAATAATCGATATCAATATCCAAGCATGACTATGGCTTGACTGTGGCAATGTTTTACAATGTATCATCTATGGTTTTATTGATATTTCTAGAATATCATCTGTCACTTTCACTTGTCAATTAGTGGTGGGTCGTTGTCGAATTTTTGGCAGACGAAACGCAACCGTTTTGCCAACGACGAAAACGGTTGCAGAAAACGGTCCTCGTTGCAACTGGTTTGAAGACGGATGGTAGACGAAACTATCGTCGCGCGAAGTAGTTGCAGTTTCTTGTAACGTACAAAGTACAAAGGGTTTCTAGTTACAAATGTATGATACGGTTTACTGAATAATACGTTTTATCGGACGAAATTATGATTTTTAGGTTAATTTTTCGTGGCATAAATAGCATTTAGCTTGTTATATTTACTGTCTTCATCGAAATGCGAACAAAACTCTAGTGTATTTTAGATTGCGACATTGCGATGGTTTTTAAATTGTTTAAATATAATATAATACACAACCAACACTTATTTACTACACGAGAACACATACAATCTCAATATACACTACGACACAAAAATAGGCTTAACTTACCTGGGGGCTCTAAACTGAAATTACACTCCACAAGCACCTTAGTAATGTCAGTAAAAATATACAATAAATTGCCAGATATAATTAAAAATGAACAAAAATATAATATATTTATGAATAAATTAAAACAATTTCTCACCTATAAATGTTATTATGATGTAAATGAATATTTCAGTGATAAATAAAATAAATGTATAAAATATAATATCTTAAAAATGTATAGAACCTATGTAGGAGTAGTTTAAGTTATAAAATTATACACATTTTATTTATAATAATTGTAAAGCCCTCTTCCTTTATTATAATTTGCTGTGCCCGACAGGGTCCACAATGATCTGTAAACTATGTATATTTTTGTATGCACCTACCACCTAAGTTCACATTGTGGAACGCAATAAATGATTGAGTATTGAGTATGGTTATGAAATATTTTATGTACACTTGAATATTTACAATTCACTCGTATGCACACCAAAACAAAAAATTAGGGGTCTCAGTTTGCGAGTGCAAGATTACAACTGACCAAAAAACGTAAACAAACACGCGCACTCACTGGTTCGAATTCCAGGAATTATTCTAATTCATTATGCAAGGTGATTTTGTACATTAATTCAACGATACATAAGCTTTATGAGTTTGTCTGTTGCGTCAGGAACGATAGTCCTGACGAGTGGTAATGAAATAACGACTGTATTACATTTGGTAAAAAGTTCACTTTTCATTGAAACAACTGTTTGTGCGAAACGGAACACAGACGTTGCGACGAGAAAACTAGTTTGTGCAACGAAGACTGGTTGGACCCACGAAGTAAAATGGTTTCGCCGTCGCTGAACATAAAACGGTCTTTGAAAACGTTTAGTGGTAGTGGTGGGCAAAAGCGTTATTTTTCGTCGTGACTGTCACTGCGATCACTCACGTTATGAAATACTTATAATTCCTTAGATATTTGATTCCAACAACGTTCATTGTGATTTTTGTAACAGGAACGACAGTTACAGTTTTTACAGGCGTAGGAATACATAACTATAATATGTATTTATTTAACATTTAGATTTACATTATTTTTTCTAAATGCTTTTTCGAAATGTAGCCAGGTATTTTTTAAAAGCATGTTTTACACAAGTTTTTACTAATGATTCAAATAACAAATATTTTAATTATCACAAATTCACATTTCAGAATTATATGAAAAGGTCTATAATATTTTTTGCATAATGATATCCTCTCAAGTCTATAAAAATCTTATTTTTATAATATAAACATACGAATTTAATTTTGCTATTTTGAGCAAATTGGTATACAAGGTGCGAGGAAACGAGCCAGAAGTACTGAATCATTCGCTGTCTCACTCCTGGGTTAGCCGAAAATGTCCGATTACGCGTATTATCCGTATTATTATGTGCGTAGTGACTCGTATCACTGTCGTGACTCGTGTCACTGTAGTGATTATAGTATCTGTGTTATTTTGGAACGTTGTTACTTCATGATCAGTCACAGTGATCATTTTAGGAGCAAGATAACAACGTTATATTTGTCGTAACGTTATTTTTCGCCCATCTTTTTCCACGACTATTGTCAATGGCTCTCGTCAGAGAGTTTTATTTTCTTTGGTCAATGGCGTCTGCTGTTTTATGTTATTGCGGTGTGGAGGATAAGTCGACGCAGGCTTTTAATTGAAGGGGCTAATGAGCAGGTGCAAAGACTGGCTCATATAATATCTACTTGGATCCAGCCACGGGAGGTAATAGAGCATGTGAAAATACAAATATCTATACCATATTGTATTATTTATTGATTGTAAGGTCATATGTTTTTCTAACAATATTATTTGTTTTTAGCTAACTTCTGAAGATGAAGCTTGTGTTCCATGCTGGCTTAGAGCTTAGAAGAGTCGGAAGTTTAACACCACAACCAGACATTCGTCCTCCTCCTAACTCACTTGTATCTTCTGTTGAACAGCCAAGGCCAGTAAATATTGCTCGGCTGTTAGAGCTCCAACAGGTATGTGACATTTAAAGATTTTATGTAAGCTGTACGCACATTATTTTATACATATGTATGTGTTATGCGTATTAGATAACCAGTTTATTGGAGAAGTTTTAGGCTTTATTTGGAAAAGGCAAAAGGGTGGAATAGTTTTGGGCTTGGATCTAGAAACCAGCTCTAGGATTCGGGGGGTAAAACTGATTAAAACTGGTAGGGCTTGGGGTTCCCGATTATAACGCTACCACTCTTATGAAAAATTAATGCATATTTTTCGAGAAAATTACAAAATAACTTTAATAAGTTTCTAACCTCAAATCAGCTAAAAGCGAAAATGGAACGTTAAAATGGGTGATTGACAACCAAATCTGTCAAATATATTGTCTGTGGTGTAAAATATCATGCAAAATCTACGACAAAATCGATAAAACGGAACGTAAAAAAAGGCGTTTGTGTCAAATTCAGTCAAATGTCTCATTCGATTTCGATCATTCCGTTTCTCTTCGAGTTGCGTGAATGTGTTCGTGTGCGCCATGCCCTTCACGGTTATTTTTTTTTCCATTGAAACCATTCCTACTTCGTGGTTATTTTTTTTTAAACCCACTACGCTTTTTAGGCTACTTTGAGTGTTTTGAGGTTAGGTTACAAAAAGTCATTTTTCTCGGAAACGGTGAGTTACCTTTTCATGGGAGTGGTGCCAGGGAGGAGAGGGCACAGAACTCCCCTCCCCCTCCACCCCCTCCTCCTGCAGCCGATTACTAAATTTTTACCTAGTTTTGTAACAGTTTTGTTAGTCTGTTTCATTTAGTCCATTTATTTACACTTATCTCACTGAATAAATATTTACAGATGTCAACCATGAATGAAGTGTGTGGTGTATGCTGGGAACAAGCTCAAGAAATAGGTTCACAACAGACTGAAAGACCCCAAGAGTATATCCTAGAGATGTAAGTAGTTTATACATAGTAAACGTTACATAACATCATGCCTGTATTTCCTCAAAGATGTAGGTATAAATTTTTGACACCCACATTTCACCAGTATTATAATGAGTCTCATATAACTGGGTGAGCCCATTGCCATTGACTGGGCACAGTCCGAGCTGCTACAAATAAGTTCCATGTACGAAAACACTGTCTGACTTGGGAGTCGAACTCAAGACTTATTTATGCTCAGTTACTGAGAATATTATTGGGCTTAATGATAGATTTACCTACAAATAGTTGTAATGAAACTGTCACCCTGCACTTACTTAAATTTTATTATTTTATTTATTTATTTATTTTCTTCCACAAAATACATAAAACAAAATTTCTTTAAACAATTTTTTTTTGGTAGGAAGACAGGAGCCCATACTAAGAAAACTTGTGTTATGGGTCTCCTGGCCACCTTAACCCAGACACATTACAGAACAGGTCAAATTGGAAACTTAGAATTAAGGGAGTGTGTTAGATTTGAAAACGTTTTCGTGCATGTGTGAGTTTATGTGCGTTTGAGTGTGTTTGTGTGTGTGTGTGTGTGTTTTGTGTGTGTGTGTGTGTCATGTGCTAGTATGTGTGTACCTTTACCTCAAAAGCCTCTGTGTTTATTAAGTAGTCTTTCTGTCTCCTCATACTTAAGCCCAAGAAGCCATTTAGTGATCTTCCCTTTACATTCCCTATTCGTATTGGGATAGATATTATGCAACTCATTAGCCAAGTTATACAGCCGTGGTCCTTGAAAGAAGGAGAAATAACTGCTGAAGGCTGTTCTGGATGGTGCAGCATGACATACTTGGTAGTTGCGGCGTCGGGTTAAAACTGGGTTATTATAATTGTACTGTAATAGTTTATGCTGTTTGAGGATAACGGAGAGAATATACAGTTGCCTAACCGACAAGACTTCCGCCAGATTGTATAGTTCTGACGTTGGGAATAGTCTCGGTTTTAATAGACAAATTTTGAGTATCAGTCTTTGAGCCCGTTCTAGTTCCAATAAATGACTCTTAGCTGCCCCACCTTTAAATAGAAGAAAAACGGGTTATAGTGCTATCAATTTACAATAAATATCTTTATTATTTCTAGATCACCCCTACAGACCATATTTGTCATGCTTGCTGGCAATTAGCGACGCATCAGAATATATCTGAAGGTATGCACAGAAGACAAATTAATTGGTCAATGGCATGTCTGTGTTGTATGTGGGCGTTCCATATAGAGGATAAGTCGACGCAGGCTTTTGATTGAAGGGGCTAATGAGCAGGAGCAAAGACTGGCTCATATAATTTCTAGTTGGATCCAGCCACGAGAGGTAATAAAGCATTTAAATATTTTAGTCGGAAGTTTAACACCACAACCAGACGTTCATCCTCCTCCTAACTCACTTGTATCTTCTGTTGAACAGCCAAGGCCAGAAAATGTTGCTCGGCTGTTAGCGCCCCAACGGGTATGTGACATTCAAACATTTTATGTAAGCTGTAGGCACATTATTATATACATATGTATGTGTAATGAGTATTAGATAACCAGTTTAATGGAGAAGTTTTATAGGCTTTATTTGGAAAAGTCAAAAGGGTGGAATAGTTCTGTAACAGTTTTGTTAGTCTGTTTTATTTAGTCATTTACACTTATCTCAATAAATGAATATTTACAGATGTCAGCCATGAATGAAGTGTGTGGTGTATGCTGGGAACAAGCTCAAGAAATAGGTTCACAACAGACTGAAAGACCTCAAGAAACTGATAGACCTCAAGTGATTGAAAGACCTCACACTTTGCTTAATATGAGACGAGCAGCTGAAACACCACGGAATTCTTTTAGGGCTATCCATGGATGAGCTAATGTTATTTGCATGTGGTATTTACCAAATACGACAGGCACGCTCGTATGTTGGTGAGCATTTCCGCTTCCATGGGATTTATACTTTTGAAGTATCAAATGAAAGGATAAATGGTTTAGAACGAATAGACCCTATGCTGCTTCGAGCTAAAATAAAATCCTGACATTAATCAATCAAAACTTATTTTGTTTTGATAGTAGCAGAAAATAATATGAATGTATTGTTGAATTGTATTGTTGGCTTAAGAACTGTGGGGTGCTGATCGCATGTAATGAGCATTATTTGGTACTTGAGTTATGCTCGCCATGAGGGTATGACGCGACCTGCTCCCTTCTTAGATGAAGTGATTTTGCGAACATTTTGAATGCATTAAAATATAAGCTTTTTTGAGTAGTAATAATGAAAAAGTGCAGTGTTTGCAACATCAGTTCCAATGGTGACGTCCAATGCTCAAGTAAATTATATGCAGTAAATTCATGGATTATGGATGTGCAAAAGTATCTGAAGGGGGCTGGAAAAAACTGGGTGCCGACAGGAGAGCGCAGTCGAAATGTCCTGGATGTAGGATTTCCTCACCAGCCTCAACTACCAATGAACCAGAATCCTTGGAAACCATACTGTCAGAATTAAAAGACATGAAACGTCAATTGCTGAGCTTGCCGAAATTGATTGATAACATCCAAGAAATTAAAGGAGAATTGTCCCAAAGGAAGGTGACATGCGAATCTACGGGCTTGAGGAGTTTAGGTTTAGACTGTCTGAGTTGGAATTGAAAGTTGCCGAACTTGAGAAGCTTCAAGAATCAATTAATTGCTTGCAGACTGATATGGCTAAGATTAAGTACGAGTTTGCGGCACAGGATCAAAGGTCCTGATTAAACAATGTGGAGATCAAGAGAGTTTCTCTTAAAAAAGGCGAGAATTTAATTTCAATCTTCGATGCTATCAGCAGCAACATCAACTATATTTGTTCGAAAACTCAAATAAATTATATCTCCAGAGTTCCCATATTTAATTCCAATGAAAAACTGATAATTGTGAGTTTTTTAAATCGATATGTTAAGGAGGATTTCATTGCGGCTGCACGAGCTATCAAGGACCTGTCTGCCTCCGACATTGGTTATCAAGGTTCGTCGAATCGTATTTACCTTAATGATCACCTGAGCGTTGAGCATAAGAAGTTGCTAAGCCGAGTCAAAACCGTTGCGAGAGAAAAATCATACGAGTACGTATGGGTTAAGCACGGTAAAATCCACGACTTAAAAAATCAGTCTTCAAAGCTCATTATTATTAGAAAAGACATGGATTTAAACAAGATTGTTTAATATGCTATTTACTTGGCTTTTTGTATTTACGGCTATGTGTTTTGTCTTTCAATATAATACTTCTCACTAAATTAAAACGTTATGTAACTATATTTCAAATCAAAAACATTCATAATATTAGTATTTCTAATTGTTGTAAAAGGTTCGGCTCCTCTACTGCACTACCGAGCCTATCACCTACACAGAACACATATACTCCTAGCGGAGAAGAATGCGAATTCCCTACAATATTTTGTAGAACGGTTTGGCCAGCGCCATCTATATGCACCCCAAGAAAAAAAAATGCGTATGGCGGTAAATTCAGACGTTTGAATAGCTTATCCAGAATATTTAAAAACATGGTTTTTTAGTAGGCACATTCCCTTGTAAGAAAACTCAAATTTGAGTTTCTTACAAATGAATGTACCTACTAAAAAACCTACAGAGTGAACATGGCAAAATAAAACGATAAAATTAATGTAAATAGTTTCTTATTTATTTCAACAGTTACAATTTAATAATATTGTGTTAATGTTTTATTTGCAAACTGTTTGCGGTAGCCTCAGAATACAGACTAAACCAGCAGTAGCGTAGCATGGCGACTATAGCTTGTGGTTCAGCCAAATCAATAAGTATATGTTCAGTCTGAAACAGAAATTATTCCATTAATTAAATTTTAGTTTGAAGCACCAATACATACAATACAATTTTAGTAACAATAATTGTCATTGTAGATAATCAGTAATTAAAATATTCACTTACATCACACGGAACAACAGTTCGAAGTAACTGCGCCTTTGTGATGTCTTTAAAGTCTGCATCTTTCATCAATTTTGTCTGATTTTGCAATGAACTATAGTGCCCTTCCGGAAGAATGTAGATACTTTGCCCACAGCAGACACCACAAATAAAAAAAAAATTACATGTTCATCAATCATCAATAGTTCTAGCAAACTGCTCATAATATAAAGATTAAAATAAGACAAACAAGACAAATGAAATAGGATAGCTCTTTTTTATGTGGGGGAACGGCAGTGCTCCTGCCAAGTAAGCATACCCTTTTCAATTTTTGTCACTACATCTTCTTTTAAACCGCACCATTGCCTTATCTCCTCATTCCTTAGCCTATCATTCATAGTGACACCACACATGCTTCGCAAGAAACGCATTTCCACAGCATTTATTCTATTTACATGCTTCTTTTGCCACACCCAACATTCACTTCCATATATAAGCGTAGGCACCAGCACACCATTGTGAACAGTCAGTCGTGCTTTTCTAGACATCAACTGGTTGGTCACAATAAAAATCTTTTGTTTTCAATAAATAGATTCACTTGGCTATCACAGAAAACACAATGTATCTCACAAGTAATACATATTATATTAAATTAGATTGTTTAGTGCGATTGCCAATATTAAAAACATAAAACATAAAAGTTTTTTTACTATTGATATGGTCAATAAATGATGTTGTTAGGTTAGCTAATTACGTAAAATAACTTAAGATAGAAAGACCCTTAAGTAGGGACTGAATAAATTAACCGACTTGGCATTACATGGATCTCACAACATTTTACGGTAGAAGAACTGAGTTGCGAGACTTGGTTTTTTGACAAGCGATATTTTAGTCTTGAGCTGCGACGTTTTTCAGGTAGGTAAAAGGAACGTGTTAGTACTTACCGAATAAGGTTTCGAACTCCAGGTTTAGGAAAGCGAAATAGTTTCACGTTATGTTCGGCTGGTGAACAGCTACACTTAAAACATTTCCTTTTATTTTCATCCATGTCACAAAGTTTCAAATCTCACAACTAAGTTTATAGATCACAAAATACACTGACTCAGAACTCGTGAAATACGATTAACTGCACCTTACAGACACTAAACGGATAAATGAAACAACAAACAAGAACACAGAATGAAATTGAAAATGAATCTGACATGACATTAGCACCCATTGCAGTGCTACTATAATTAATCAAAAATAACTACTATATTTTTAGTTTAATTTAATTTTAGACATTGTACTTTTTTGTTGTACATTATAAATATTTGCATAACTTCAATCAGTCGCAGCGTAGTATCGATCACAACGCGATAAAACCTAAGCATTAATATTGCTTATAACATTCAACCTTAAGTTAAGAAACAAAACCTTTTCGAACCGGTATACATTTTTATTGCTATAGTATGTTGCATTCAGGATTTAGGGGTTTATCATGATTCTAAACTTATATTTGACTCTCACGTGGATGCTATAGTAGCTAAGGCATCCAAATCAAGCTCTGAGAATTACAGAAGGTTTTATAAAGACTACTCCTATCCATGTTATGGAAAGTGCAAAGCAATTGACGTAGATCAGAAGAAGAGAGCCTTCAACAGGGCTGTCAAGTCCAGCAAGAAGGTTTTGCGGAGGTCTCGGTTTGACCACGTTAGCCGAATTGGGAACAAACTCGCTTCATACCCTGCTGGAAGCAAAGCGTTTTGGTCCCTGGCAAAGTCGGTTGAATCGAACTTCTGTCGCCCCTCACTACCACCACTGCTCAAACCTGACGGGCATCTGGCTCACTCCGCTGAGGAAAAAGCAAACTTGTTTGCCGCTCTCTTCGCGGAGTCTTCATGTCTGGATAGTAGTGGCGCTCACCCTCCTGATGCTCCTATTGGATGCGAGACGTGTATGTCGGACATTCGCATCCATCAGAAGGACGTCCGTAGAATGCTGCATAATTTTGACGTGAACAAAGCTAGTGGCCCCGACGGGATACCAGCAATTGTTCTTAGAACTTGTGCGCCTGAATTGTCTCCAATCTTGACACGCCTGTTTCGCCTTTCGCTAGAGACTGGAAAGGTGCCGACAGCATGGAAGCTGGCTAACGTACAGCCTGTACCCAAAAAGGGCAGTCGTGCTGACCCTGCCAACTACAGGCCTATTTCAGTCACGTCCATACTCTGTAAGAGTATGGAGCGTGTACTTAATAGTAAGCTCCTGGCATACCTAGAAGCCAACGACATCTTCAGTGACCGGCAATACGGCTTTCGCAAAAACCGGTCAACTGGGGATCTTCTAGCGTATGCCATTCATATCTGGAGTGAGGCCATTGAGAGGCAAGGGGAAGCACTTGCTGTTTCCCTTGACATCTCCAAGGCTTTTGACAGGGTCTGGCACGATAGCCTTATTGCTAAGCTTCCTTTTTTCGGGTTACCCACTCAACTTTGCGTTTGGATTGAAGACTTCCTGAGGGATCGGTCCATTCGAGTGGTCATTGATGGCTGCTCGTCTGGCCAATTGGCAATTAATGCCGGGGTCCCTCAGGGGTCTGTTCTCTCAGCAACTTTATTCTTGCTGCACATTAACGATCTGCTAATGCCCGGTACCTTTGGGTATGCAGACGACAGCACAGTTTCTGAGAGATATGTGTACAGCGCGCGAGCTGGTGGGTCACAGATCCAGTCTCTCCGTGAGGACATGGTCGGGCGCTTGAACTTGACCTTGAAGGCTGTCTCCGAATGGGGCGATGCCAACCTGGTCAAGTTTAATGCAGCTAAGACCCAGGCGTGTCTCTTCTCCGCAAAAAGGAGCCAATTTGAACCGGCTCCTACTTTCCGAGGTGTAACTGTGCCGATAACCGACCATATCGAGCTTCTGGGGGTAACATTAACTTCTACCCTCAATTTTGGCCCGTTTATCGAGGCTAAGGCTCAACTAGCATCAAAAAAGTTGGGAATCCTAGCAAAGGTGAGACGGTACTTCACACCCGAACAGTTGCTCAATCTCTATCAAGCCCAGGTTCGGTCGTGTATGGAGTACTGCTCTCATCTTTGGGATGGATCTGCTTAATACCAACTAGACGCGCTTGAGTCTATCGAGAAGCGGGCCAAAAGACTCATTGGCAACGATGCACTGGTCGAATCAAAGCTCCAGAGGCTTGAACATCGCCGACGAGTTGCAAGTCTATCGGTTTTTTATCGGTTACATTTCGGGGAGTGTGCGATGGAATTACACAATCTAATTCCACCAAGCCCGTTCCATCATCGGACTACGAGACAAACGGCGAAGCGCCATCGTTACATGGTGGACATCCCACCCATACGCACCAAACGTTTTGGGAATACCTTCATTGTGCGTACGGCTAAGGAGTGGAATTCCCTGCCGGAGTCTGTGTTTCCCGATAGCTATAACCTAGGAGTATTTAAGTCAGGAGTGAATAGGTTACTTTTAGGTAAGCGTGCTCCATCTTCGACCACATCATCACTTACCATCAGGTGAGATGGTGGTCAAACACGAACCTATTCTAAATAAAAAAAATAAAAAAAAAAAGTGAGCTCTGTGTAGTCCCACTGTATTTACGAAGAAAATATTTAGGCTATAAGTTCTGTTTAAAAGCTAAACCATGTTAATATTACTAGTAACTTATTAGCGGAACTTAACACTCTACGACATAATACTTATTGGAAAAATAATAAAAATTCTACTGCTGTCATCCCTATACAATGAAGTGAAGGAAGAAAATATACCAGCATCATATCCCTTGCCAATGTTTACTGTGAAGTCATGGATGATCAACATCAATGTTCAAGAAGTGATAAGATGAGAGCTAGATGTAGTGAAATTTTCTAAACAATCCTATCGGAAATTTTGTACTGAGAGTGCAGACAGGTGCAGCCACTGCGGAGGACCACATCTACGCGAGAAGTGCGCGGAGTTCCTTGCGGGCAACGAACCGCAGTGCTGTAACTGCCTGCACTCAAAGTTCCAGAGGACCGACCATAACACCTTCAGCGTGGAGTGTCCAGTCCGCAAAAAATGGGACTACCTGGCTCGGACGACAACGGCATATGCCTAAACTTTTGCTTAGGGTGTACATGACACGCGTAACACACACAACACACAGGAACACACAAGATATATAAAACATATAGTAAGTATATAAGAATATATCGAAACATTCGCGAAACATTAGCTTATTTACTATGTGCAAATAAACATATTATTATAAAAAAAAAAAAAACACTAAACACGCACTACATACCACCTTTAAAACACAAACACAGATATATAAATTATATAATAAATATATACGTATATATCAAAACACGCGCCAAACACTAAACATGCACCATACACAACCCCGGAAAACACCGGAAAATAACAAATTAGAACAAGAAAAGACAATAAATATTGTATATAACATAAGTATATATATATTTTATTGCCGAACACTGTAGAAAGTAAATAAATAAAATGCGTAGGTAATTCACGTGGCATGTACCCTAAATAAAACTAACTATTTAATTGTACAGTTATTACTATCTGGTACTTAATTTCAACTATTTAATAGTACTCGAAACTGTGTGTACAAAATAAATAGGTAAGAATTATATTAGAAAACCGGAAGGCATAGTACTGTATAGTAAATTATTGTGTTAAACTCTTCTTGTATTTACATTATTGTGTTAGAAAATAAAAGACAAGCATAGTATTAAGATAAACACTGTATTCCATAGCCATAGTATAATAAATAGACATGTAAGAAATATTATTGATACCTAAACTAGAAAATAAAATGTATTAGGATAAGAAATCATATGTATAGTTGTAAGATAATATTAAGACGTTTACATTATATATAAAATAGCACTTAGAAACATATTTAGCTAAGAAATAGATATAAGGAAACTATGTAAATATAACGAAGCTGTCTATTTAAATATCCCTTAATAAATAAAAACAAAACAGAGTAGATAGAATAGCGGGAGTCCCACCCGGCTAAGAATGAAAGGATGTATGAAAGAAAGATATAGTATGAAGAATGAAAGTACGAGAGGAATAAATGATAGAACTGGAATGAATGAGAAAAATAGAATAACAAGATCCTGGTGTTTCCATGACCGGGGAAAAGAAAAAAAAAAAAAAACACCTGATGAATGTATCGTCATTGACGAGTCGATGATGCCGTTTAGAGGGAGGATATTACTTGCCGTCAATACAACCCATCAAAAACTCACAAATACGGCTTGAAAATCTATAAACTCTGCACAGAAGAGGATTTTGTCTGAAACTATAATATTTACATAGGTCGCGACCCCGAGGTTGGCCTGGGATTGTCGTAGTTCAGTTATGTGATGGTTTTCTAGAAGCTGGACAACTAATACAATACCGTAGGATTAGCAAAATATTTACAGCAGCGTAAGACAAACTTATGCAGCACTCTACGGGTAAATAGAAAAGAACTTCTATGGGCAATAAGATCGAAAATAAATGGGCCCTAAAAAAGGTGGAGTAATTGCTCGTCAGAAGGACAATATAACAGTGATGAAATGGAGAGACAACGACGTTGCAGTGATTTCTACATGCCGTGAGGCTAGTATGCAAGCCGAAAGCCGTGCTCTATTACAATGAGCGAAAAAGGGCATAGATGTATCTGACCAGCTTTCAAGTTATTATGACCCTAAAAGAAAGGTTCTGGCATGGTACAAGAAGATCGCTTTAGATGTTTTGATTTGTGCTTCAGTAACAAACGCTACGCTTTTGTATTAATTAGAAACAACATTCAACTAATAATAGGAAATTACGCAAAACCGCACTACAGACGCAGCAAGAAATTATTAGGGAGTTCTTGCAATTGAACAATGTGTCCGATGCGAGCGCAAATACATTGACTAATAGTCCAAGACCGTCTACTAGCTCGATCGCAAGTCAGCACTTTCTGACTAAAATTCCACGGAAAGAGGACAATCAAATTGTCCGAAAACGATGCCATGGATGCTACGAAGACTTGCGAAATGAAGGTACAAACTGGAAAATTGCTGCAAAAAGAGTAAAACGAGTGGATACTGAGTGTTTGCAATGCATAAAATCGTTTTGTTTATGCTGTTTCCAAAACGAACATAATAAGAACTAGTTCAGAAATAATTTGTAATTTCTTAGAAAAATAAAAATATGTTTTCGTATGTCCCGGCGTTTTTCTTTACTTTATGATCGTACCAGCAAGTCCAATGCAGAAACAGTACAGTTCCAGCACGTCCAGTGGAATTATTCGCTTTAGGAAGTTGTATATGTCTCCTGACGCACATATGGCTGAGGATCGTATTAGTGCTTTTCAAGCGCACGTTTCCTGAATCATATGTATGGCTAAGTGGACAGTGAAAGTGTTAAGAAAAACAAGAAAAAAAAATTTAACCCAGTTTTCCTGGCCCTAAATTAAATTTTAAAAACAAATTGGATGAATTCACTCTTTACGACTATACCTTTTTTTTATCGTGGTAAAATTATCAAATAAGTCCTCCCACCCCGGGCAGGGTGGGAGAGCTGTCAGCCTTTTACTGACTAAAATCCACGGTGCTCCTTCAATAACCCTTTACGTACCGGGGTCACGGTAATGGGATGAGTCCCACGACCCCGGCAGGCTTCGGCCCTCTACGGGGGGGCCTCGTCATATTGCTGACGCTCTTTGAGGCGCGCGTGGAACACAACGAGCCGTCGACCCGGGCATGGTCCATGGTCAGACAGCGAGTTGCCCTTTACTCGCTGTCCGCATGCCCGCGCCTACGGTGGCCGGAGATCGTCGGCCGACGTCCGACGCCGTGGGCGTCTACCACTGCGGCTAGGCTGGAGGGAGGACGCCATCCTCTCCCTCTCGCGGCCCGCCTCCTCCTTCGGAAGCATGACTGCTTCGCAGAAGGAGGCGACCGCTTCCCACTCCCTCTCGCCCCGCAGCATGGCCTCGACCAATGCCGGGCGCGAGAGGTCTCCGCCTATTGCCGCCGTGAGGACACGTCGGTACTCTGCCCAAGCGGGGCAGTCCTGCACCGTGTGCTCGACTGTGTCCTCAGGGCGACCCTCGCAGTGGTGACACCCAGGCGTTTGTTCCTTTCCCATCAGACACAGGTACCTCCCGAAACTTCCGTGTCCGATGAGGACCTGCGTCATGCGGTAGGTCAGGACGCCGTGACGCCGATCTAGCCACTCCTCAAAGAGGGGTCTTACCGCCGCAATTGCGGCGTGCTCGTACGACTATACCTACGTCGAAAATTCCATCAATTTTTTTAAAGAAACGAATCACTATCTTTGAACAAAGTAACTAATACTGATTCTGTTTAGTAGGTATTATAGTATAGTATTATAAGCTTCCAAACTGTAGTTATAATTTAAGTTAATAGTGTAGGTAACCATTCTTTGATTTAGGTACTTAAAGTCGTAAAAGATGACCCAGAACTTCAATTGTTTTCAAGAAGTCACCACTGTGTCACATTGTTGACCGAGATGATATAATTTTATCGCGTCATCTTTATGTGAAAAAAATAAAGAAGTATCATAGGGAAGGTCACTTTATATATTATCAAGATGAAAAGTGGATTAATGAAGGTTGTTACGAGTACTTACATTATCATGTTTGCCTGTTTCTTGAGACTATTATATTAAAAGGTATTAATATTTATTATTGCTTTGTTCACATAATCTTACTTTTTACTAATATATTATCTTATATATATATATATATATATACCAATAGCTACTTAAATCAAACAAGAAACAGTGTGAAAATTTGACAGCCAATTACAGGTCTCCACGTATAGTTACATATGAAATTAAGGAACACTGTGAACGACATAGTACTGTCAGCAGGAAAACGGCAAACTTAATAACATAATAATATGTAAAAACCTAAACAACTAAATAAAGTTACATGATTACTTAAAACATATTATTCTTTAAAAAATTTAAGGCTTAAGCACCTTCTCGCTGATGACACACTTGTTCTAAATGGATCAATGTCATGCTGCCTGCACATCTCATTAAAGCTCCTGCTTGCACGGAACACATATATACTGTGATATCGGAACGTAGCAGCTTATTGGACTGCTCACTCTTTTGCTGTCTCGCTCTCTCGCGACCGATCAGCTTGGTTGTATTGTAACACTGTGCAAAGATTGTGGTAAAGAATAAATACAGCTTTAATTAATAGAAGTGTTTATCTTAGTACATAACAGTTTGGCGACGAGCTTTAAAGAAACCTTTTTCAAATTAATAATAAATTAACGCAAATAAAAAGTGAAAAAACGCGGATTTCCAATAAAAAACCAAAGTCATCAGCACGCTTCGCTGTGAAGTTAGCTCTAGTTGACTTGCGAGCAGGAGCACTCCCACATTCCACCATCTTGGTTAACTATTGCCTAACGTCACGTTTATAAAAACAAATAATAGTCAAATTGTCAAACTAAATGACTTCTTGGATTTATAAGTTAAATAAGACACAGTTGGAAGAGCAGCTATCAGAATACGGAATTGACATTCAAAACGAAACAGTTGAAGAACAACGAAAACTACTGAGCAACTACTGGAAAAATCAATTGAAAACAAACACCACCGTTACTCCTACACAAACAAAGGCAATCATGTCACATTATGATCTGCAATCATTTAATGGTGAGTGTTGGGAATCGTTTGAACAACAACTACGATGTATAATCACGTTGAATGAAGTACCAGAAACCAAAAAAGTACCTTTGCTGCTCACTAAGATTACACCAAAAGTATTTGAGACATTGACTTGTTTGTGTGCGCCTTCGAAACCAATTGACTTGCCATATAATGAACTGTGTTCAATATTAAGTAAGAAATATATGACGAAGCAGTAATCAGTTCTAGATAAAGCCACATTTCGTAGTCGAAATCAATTGTCAACAGAAAGTGTAGAAGATTATTTGTTAGCATTAAAAAAACTAGCTGTAGTATGTAATTTCAAAGATGTGAACGACCAGATAAAAGAAAAATTTATAGATGGAGTGCATTCAAGGTTGATAAAGTTTGAATTGTTGAAGAGTAGTCCTGATCTGAATTAGGAACAAACAGTGATGATGGCTCGAATAGTGGAAACAGCCTTAGTGCATACTACCAGTAAAAAGGAAACAGAGTTATCAGAGATGTTTCATTACGAAAAACATACAAAACCGAAGCATAATAAAAATAAATCGAAGAAAGATCACAATGTGAAAGACAAGGAAGTAAGATGCTATTGCTGTGGCAACAATGGCCACATTAAGTCTGAATGCAGATTGCTCAAGAAGTTCTGTTCGGAGTGCGGGAAGCAAGGACACCTTTTCAAAGTTTGTTCAAAAAATCCACAGAGAGTTTACTAAATTGTGGAAAGTAATAATGACATCAAGTCAGATAAAGAGGATGATGTGGAAGCTTCCGTTAAACAATTATTCAATGAGCATGAGATGTACTCGGTAAATAAGCAGAAAGTGTAATCAAAGAAAAGTTCGCAGAAGTATTCAGCCCAGGGTGGGGTAATTTCAAAGGTGAAGTTATCACATTACAGTTAAAACCTGATGCAAAGCCGATGTGTCTAACACCACGACGTGTACCGTTTGCGTTAAAGGACAAAGTAAAGCTTGAAATTTCTCGTTTATTACAAAATGGTAGGATAACACCGGTAGAATACAGTCAGTGGGGTACCCCGGTGGTCCCTGTATTAAAAGCGGATGGATCAGTAAGGCTGTGTGGTGATTACAAGGTTACTTTGAATCCACATTTAGAAGTTGACCATTTTCCACTACCACATATAGATGAAATATTTCAACACCCTTAAAAATGGAGAATACTTCTGCGAGCTTGATCTGAAAGAGGCATACTTACAAGCACCTCTAAGTACCTACTTTTTAATTTTTTTGACCAACACTGACTTTATATTATTGTTTTAAATTTTAATTTATTAAAAAAATATTGAATGTTTGACATCTTCCTATTGTAACGTTCTATAGTAATTAATTTGTTAATTGATATAATTTAATCTGTTTACTTATGTCAGAATTGTCAATTTTAATGAATATTGTAATATTTTATTTATTTTAATCATAAACTTTTGTTAATATTTGCACACCATGACAATATGGTAAACATGTTAGCACGACTTCATGTACTTGTAACACCTTGCATGCATTTTTGTTGTTTATAAGATGTATGTACACTCATGTTTGAGCAAATAAAGTTATCTGAATCTGAATCTGAATACGTCCTGAGTCACAGGAGCTTACTACTATTGTAACGGAAGAAGGTACATATAAATATCATTACTTACCATATGGTGTAAGCACAGGACCTGGTTCCTTCCAGCGGCTATTGTGTAAAAGGCTCGCTAACATACCAAATACCATCGTGTTCATAGACAATATTTATATGGCAGGAAGTGATGTAAATGATATGCTAAATACCTTGTGTACAGTTCTATCAAAACTACAAGAATGTCAATTTAGATTAAAACTTGAAAAATGCAAGTTCTTCAAAAGGAGTATTGACGTGTTTGGCTTTAGAGTTACTAAAAATGACATAAGCATTGTTAAATCACATGTTGAACCATTGTTAAGAACGGAAGCTCCCACTAGTATGACATTGTTAAGGTCTTTCTTAGGAAAAGTTAATTATTGCAATCGGTTTCTAAAAGATATGGCTAAAACATTAGCACCATTGTATGACATTGTTAAGAAAAATAAAGGACAATGCGACAAATTGGGCCTAATGACCAATACACATGAGATATTATTTTTGTGATAGGTCATAACACACAACTAACGAGAAAAATAATAAAAAAAAATTAAATGTACCGGGTTCTTGTACAGCTACGTCGAAAAGTTTTATTTAATTATGTCAAATATTTTTCAATTATTAAATGTTTTTCAATAGGAGTGAAAGAATATTACTTTAAAATATTACTAAAGTCACTAATTCTAACCACATAGAGCCACATGGGATTATAATAACACAATATACCTGTTACAAAAATAATAATAACGCATTCGACTATTAGAGGGCGTAATAAAAGTTCTATGTACCTATGCGAGAGTGAATTGCAGACCGTTGCTTATTATTAGAGACCGGATAATATGCATTTGCATATTTGCATATGCATTTGCATATTTAAGCCATTTTCAGCGCTAATAGCATATTTTTCCTAAGATCTAGTGATGATGCATATTATCGCTATAATTTACAGTATTTTTCGAGCGCAGCGCACTCAGCAGCCGCGCGTCTTTTGTTTTGGTACGATAATAAAATGAAAGAGACAAAAAAATGGATAGTTTTATTAATGGGCTGGGGGAAATTTTGCCAGAAAATATAAGCGCTAACATAGCACACAAGTTCAAATTCTGCCCAGTTACCTCAGTAGATGTGGAGCATCATTTTCGACCTGTAAAAATATTTTGAATGATCGAAGAACTAATCTTACCACTGAACATTTAGAACAATACTTGATTGTTAATGTTTACAAAAATATTAAATAATGTAACATGTTACTGTATCGATTATCGTCTATCAATGGATAGTTTACTAAATGTATGCTGATTTTGTAATACAAAATCTAAAACTTAATAGTTTTTTATTTTATTAAAAAACAGTAAATTATAAAGATAAATACCTAATAAAGTAAAACTTAAAACAAGTATTTACTAACAATAAACTTAAATCTATAGGAATAATATTTACAAAACAAAAAAATAATAGTCATTTAATGTTGCATATTCTGTCAGTTTTCGTGCATATTTCAAGCATTTTTCATGCATATTTGCATGCATATTGCAAGCTTTTTATGTTGCATATAATCCGGTCTTTACTTATTATGTTTGCATTGTGTGTGATTAGTCCTCAAGCAAGATAACACGCGAATGCTAACGGGGCGCGTGAAAGAGAGAGAAACCTGTTGACCTTGGACAAGCGCCCGCGCATAGCAGGTAAGTAAATCGTTTCGTTCGACTGTTTTATTCAGTGGTCAGTCGGTATTCTCCGCTTCTGACTGTGCAGTGCTCCTGTTATTCTTACTTTTAACGTATTTCTATTACGACGACCCTGCTTGTTTTTGGACTCTGGTAATATTCTTATATGAACTGACTTTGGCTAACTTTACGGACTTGAATTCTGTTCCTAAAAATGCAGGAAGAACGTTTGTGTGCTCTGTGTCCACGTTCTGTTCATAGACGTAGACAAAATCATGTTTTGCAAGCAAGCTTGTTACATACGCATCCTGCGCATGTTTCCTATATACAGGAAAACGCTATAAGACAGGTGAGTTGTATACCGTTTATTATTATTAATATGTTATTTAAATAATGTTTATCTAACGCATGTAAGTATATTTAATACATGAAAAGCGCAGGCTAGGTATACATAAAGTGCGATCGATACGAAATCTACAAGGTGTTACAAAAAACCTAATTATATGTTACACAACCCGTGTTGCCGATTACGGTGATGTGTGGTGCCAGTTTCGAATAGTACCACGATCTCTAATCCCTCTATTAACTTCTCTATGAACCATATGTTCCTCGGTGGGAACTCGTTTAGGCTGCTTGCTTAGAATACCTTCTTAATCCTTTAGAAAGTGTGATAACAGGTAATCTAAGTTGTGAATTATTTTATTTGCAGGTATCATTCAACAGCACACAATCTGTCTGTCATCGTTGTTGGCAAAGAGTCAACCACAATGTTTTAAATCCAGTACAAAATCCAGTAGAACATGAACCAGAAGTTCCACCACCAGTACCAGTTCCAGTTCCACCTTTGCAAAATGATGCACAGGGTTCCAATGATGGCAAACTTTATGTGCCTTCATATAAAAGAGCACCAAACACATCAAGCCACTGCATATTTGGCGCTTGTGGTAACGATAACCGCCGGCGTATACCGAAAACAATCAAGCTGTATATGATGATTACACATCAGTTGTATATTCCTCAACATGCACGAGTATGCAGGGAACATTTAGAAAGTAATATGTGGGATGAATTGGAGAACCACTGCACAATTTCTCATTACTTTACAGCAGAACATTTCACAGACGTGTGTAACATCTTCACTGAAGGAATCATTACTAACAAGCAGTATGATTTCAAAACTATGGTCGGTCTCAATGACGACAGTCTTCATTTTTGGGTTGGACTCAATGGAAGTGAGTTTCGCTCCATATTATTGCAAACACCATCGCTACGTGCATACAGCGATAATAGAACCATACTCGGTCTTTACCTCGCTAAGCTACGGACTGGTGAGAGCAATGAAAGGCTTGCGAACCTATTTAAAATGTCTCGACGAACATTAGAGAGGAAGCTGGCGATTGCAAGGCAATGTTTGATTGATGAATATGTTCCTCAGCATCTAGGTATTGACCACATCACCAGAGAAGATGCACTACAAATAAATCTGGCAATACCTAAATATCTCTTCGGAAATCATGAAAACACGAAGTTGATTGTGATTTGCGATGGAACATATGTTTATATTCAAAAAAGTCAGGCTACATATTAATTGACAGAGACCAAACTGGCATCAGCTCTATTTTACAATATTATTGTACTTGTTTGACCGGAAGTCGTACGCTGGGAAGCTGTGCGCACATTTTATCCGTAGTTTGGTATATGGGCTTGGCTAGATACGAAGGATTTAACCCTCCAGCCGCATTTTCAGATCTATTATTCTGGATATAGACTAATGTAAAGAAAATAAACAAATGCGTAAAAGGAAACTTGTTGTTTCATTTATCGTATTTATTACAATTTATACGTAGTTGTCGATGGATGTCGTAAGAGGCGTTTTAAATTGCAGATATTGCAATCAACAGCATTTGGGAGTGGCTCCAGTGCTATTTTAGGGTAATATTCCTTCATTCGTATTGAAAAACAATTATTAATTGCAAAATATTTAACATAAATAAATAAAACTTTTCGACGTGACTATAGAACAACCCGGTACATCTAATTTTATTTTTTATTTTTCTCGTTAGTTGTGTGTTATACACCTATACACTATACTATACTATACACCTATACCTATCACAAAAACAATATCTCATGTGTATTGGTCAGCAGGCCCAACTCCCATAGTGTTTTGCCCATTGTCCTTTGAATGGACCCCAGATTGTAACAAAGCTTTTGAGATAATTAAACAGAAATTGTCTTCTGTAAACAATTTAAGACATTATGACCCAAATTTACCGTTAATTTTATCATGTGACTCATCAGACACGTCTTTGGGTGTTGTATTGTCAAACAGAGATTATGATGGAACTGTTAAGCCGGGTATCCACTTAGGTTCGTCGTGGTTTGCGAACGCGCCCGCTCCGCAAACCAAACATAATGGATACGTCGTGATCGCGGAGCGCGACTGGAGCACGATCGGAGCACGGCGGAGCGCTCGGGAAGCGGTTTTTTGCGCGATCTCAAAGGGGAGCGCAGTTTGTTCGTGGACGCGAGCGTGTCACGACGTGTTTGTTAAGTTCGCGAACATGGAGTGGTCTGATGAAAAATGTCTACAGCTCGTAGAAGAATACCGTAAACATAATGTTTTATGGGACCCACGAGATGAAAACTACAAGAAAAAGAATTTAATAGGAGACGCCTGGAAGATAATTGGCGAAGCATTATACACTGAACCCGACTTCTGTAAAAGTAAAATATCTATACTGTTATCTGGCTTTAGACGTGAGAAAACCAAAGTTAATAAAAGCAAAGGAACGGGAAAAGGTAAAAATCAAGACCACTTGTTATTTTATTTATTTATTTAAGTAGGTACTTATAACAAAATAATTTACGAATTTATATTTTTTCAGGTGCAACGCAGATATGTCAAAGTTCGTAGTTTGCATATGAAGCATTTTCTTTTTTACTAGATCGCGACAAACCTAGGGAATCGCTTAATACTGTAAGTACAAAGTTTTTATTTCTTTAAACTTTCACGATTATTATTCATATTAATATATTATTTGACGGGTCTAAATCGTGTATATTTTTTTATTAAAAAAGGTCGCATACCTTTCTTAATAAAAAATTATACACGATTTAGACCCATTAACACTAGAACGCCCAATCCGTCAAAATGACGGATATCGATTTTTATTTTATTATTTTCTCCGGAAATATTTGGTGAAATATGATGAAATTAATTTACTTTTATTTTTTTTATTATATTACTCAAAAAGATGGTTTAGTAATCTGTAAGTGATATTAGTATAAAGTTATAGCAAGGTATACCTATAACGCCCAGAGTCCGTCCAAATGACGGATTTATAATTTGAGGGTATCTTCAAAATAAGTTTTATAGTCGATGCAATCTACCTTCAGTAAAACTGGATTTTACCATTTCTGATTCATTCGTCATTTGATACGCGTTGTTTCCAGTTATTATTTTTATTTTCGTGAGTTACAATTGTTACAAAAAGTGAACAAAAGTAAAATTGTGTGTAAATTGCTCAAAAATGGCGTCAAGACGTATGACATCACCAGAAATTCAACAGATGCTTGAAAGATTACATAGTATACATGAAGACCAATCTGACTCCGAGCTGGTGTCTGGATTATCCGACGATGAAAATGAAGACATTTCATACCTGCCTCCGGGTACTTCTATTTCACATTCAGACAGTTCCGATTCTGAGGAACCCGAGAGCAGTGCCCATGGAACTGACAACCCTATTAGTTACCCAATTGCACCTCCGCAGATTGTTTCTGCTACTATGGTGAATAGGAGAGGTCGAGGAAGAGCCAGAATACGTACTGGAACAAATGAAAGTACTTCATCCGGACCACCAAGTGGCCTTATCACCAGCAACCAAATGCCAGGAGTTGATGATGAGTTTTTGGCCCCAAATGGATCGCAATGGAAATGTGTAATGAATTCTTCTTCATCTGATGTGACACAAACTTCAGGGCGACGTGCTGCACAAAATATAATAAAGGAAGTTCCAGGCCCAACTCCATACGCTGTAAGACAGATTCGTCTACACAGTGAAAGTGTCGTTTCAGCATGGCGACTCCTTTTCAGCAATTCAATGATAAAACACATCCAGATTAGTACGGAAACTGAAGCTCGTCTCAAAACAGGTAATGAAGATTGGAGTATATCTTTGAGTGAACTTGATGCCTTTATAGCTTTAGTTTATGCACGAGGAGCATACAATATGGCTCATTTAGACATCCATTTGCTATGGAATAAAGAATGGGGTCCTCCAATTTTTGCTAGGACAATGAGCCGTAATAGATTCACTACGATCTTACAACATATGCGTTTAGACATCTGGTCATCTCGATCTGAACGTCTACAAACAGACAAATTTGCACTTGCTTCATTCGTTTGGAATAGTTTCATAGATAACTGCATTGCATCCTACATTCCTGGCGAAAATGTGACCGTAGATAAACAGCTTTTCCCCTCAAAATGTAGGTGCCCTTTCATTCAATACATGGCTGGAAAACCTGACAAATTTGGGATCAAATTCTGGCTGTTGGTAGATGTTGATTCCAAGTACATGTGCAATGGGTTTCCATACTTGGGTAAAGATGATAGCCGATCAAACGAATCAGTGTCAGAGCATGTGGTAATGAAATTAGCAAATCCATTCTTCAAGAAAGGTCGTAATATTACTATGGACAACTTTTTCACCTCTATGAAGCTAGCAGAAAAGTTGAAAGCTGAAAAAACAAGCCTTGTTGGAACCATTCGAAAAGCAAGACGTGAAATACCAACTGCTTGCAAAAATATCAAAATGAAAAGATATGAAACGTTTGTGCTCAAATCACCGGACAATACTACAGTAACTGTCTATCAAGGCAAGCCTAATAAAAACGTGATGATCCTTAGCACCGTCCACATAGATGTAAGCATTCAACAAGGTGATAAAAAGCTTCCTGACTCTGTGCAGTCTTACAACGACACTAAGTATGGCGTAGACATTTTAGACCAAATAGCAAGAAAGTATTCTACCAGAGCCGGGACACGCAGATGGCCAATGCATGTTTTTTATAATATATTGGATATTGCTGCTGTCAATGCATGGATATTATATAAGCAGACAACAAAGCAAAATATAAGCCGCCATGATTTTATTTTGAAGCTCATAAGTGAACTCAATGAGCCTTATATGAGTGCACAATCACGCCATTCGGCCACTACAAGCTCCAACAGGGCTTCTTCTGCTAATCCAGGCTCCAGCAGGAGGGACCTACAGACTCGAAAGGCAACAGGTAAAAAGAGGGCAAATTGTCTTGTGCGAAAAAATTGCCAAAAAAACAAGGCATCTGAAACATGCGACATTTGCCAAAAATTTGTATGTGGAAAATGTGTAGGTCGCGAAGAAAAAACCATTATTTGTGAAAAATGTTTATGCTAACACATTTTTGTAATACTTGTATTTTTTTTAATAATACACCTTATAATTTACTATTAAATTGAGTTTCATTTTTAGCTAAAAATTTTAGTTGAAGTATGTAATCCCTGCATCGCCCAGCGTCCGTCAAAATGACGGACGCTGGGCGTTGCACGTAGTCAAAAATGTTGGGCTTTCTAGTGTTAAATGATATATTAGTACCATAGATATATTACTACCAGATGGATAGTGATTACGTCACGATATTTAGGGTAAGATTTTTATGGGAGGAACACTGCAGGGTTGAAGCGATGAAGACGAAGTGGTCAGGCTTTGACACCATCTGGTAGTAAAATATCTTTGATTAGTACATTTTTTTGACACTTTTTTTGACACTACACTTAAGAATATTGGTTCTGCCACAGAATCGAACCTTTATTCATGAAGTAATCGGCCAGTTCGTCTCTTATTTCTTTTATTTGTTTGGCGGAACGGCGACCTGTGTTTACTATAGGTCGAAATGAAGTCATTTCTGAGTCATGCCTCCAGGACCCTTCCCGTAATTGTCCATAAACTTCCGTATCTATCTCATTTGAAGTTATATAATTAATGGAATTCTCTCATAAAAAATTGTGTAAATGACATATTGTCATTACAATAATGGCAGCTTTATCTGGCTCAACGAGTAGGGGTTTTCTTAGTACTCGAAATACTGATGCCATTATTCCAAACACATTTTCGATGACACGACGCGCTCTACTTAAGCGATAATTGAAAATTCTTTCTCTTGAGCCCGCAGGGAGTGTTTCACCAGGATATGGTTTCATCATACTTTCAGATAGAGCAAAAGCAGAATCACCAAGGAAGAAATAAGGCAATGCTTTATTTCGTTCTGGTATCTCTGGATCTGGTTCTGGTGGTCATATAAGGTTCTGAGGCAGGCAAATTCAGCTCCTGATTAATTATCTTTGTATATAGTTGAGTGTTTTGAAATACTCCACTGTCCGAAATCCTGCCTTGACAACCAACATCAATAAATTTTAAAAAGTAATTTGCATCTGCTACAGCAAATAGTACAATACTAAAACTTCCTTTGTAATTGAAAAAATCTGTGCCAGTATTGATTGGTGCCTCTATAAGTATATGTTTTCCATCTAGCGCTGAAATACAATGCGGAAAATCCCACTGGTCTTGGAAGTCTTTTGCAATCTTTTTCCAGTCTTCAGCATTATCTGATAACTGTAATGTAATTGTATATATTAATTTATTTTCAGATTATTGATAATGAAGACATCGCTATTGATGCCAATACTGGTGATACGGGTACTGATAAGGAACCAGTTGACACAGCAGCATCAAACTCTCTTCAACCACAAGTTCCCCCTCCTCCCAAAAAAAAGAAAGTGGATCCTAAGTTGGCAATATTAAAAGACGCTTTTAGAATTTTAAAAACATCTGCATCAAAGTCTAACGATGATAATAACGAGATAATTACATTTTTCAAATTTGCAGCCAATAAAATGAGAAAGTATGACACACATACTAAGAATGCCGTGCAACAGGCAATATGCGATATTCTTTTTAAAGCCGATTACGGTTACTATAGTCAGTCACAATATGGATACTACACATCGCCATCGTCATCTACATCAACAAATGTGCCCTCTCCGCCATTCGTATGTCAACAAAATACCACTCCGACTCAGGCGGAAAACAGTCCGAGTGGTAGTGATTGGGATATACAAGATCTCATATAATTTTTCTGACATAATAAAACATAAGTATTAGTAATAAAGTGTGGATACTAAATAAAGAAATTGAGCTTTTTACTTACCTTAATGTTTTCCCTTAATACTTGAATTAATGCACGGCATACATCTGGAATGAATTTGCTGATTGCATGTTTAGATATTTTAAACAAATATTGCATACTTGTAAAGCTATCGCCGGTGGCTAAAAATCTTAACGTCAGTGCTAATTTATCCTGGGATGTTAAGGCTTTTCGAAGTCTTGTATCTTTTTTTTAAATTATTGGCGACACCAAATTCAATAAATATTCGAATACGACTGAAGACATTCGAGTAAAATTTTTATAATGGCCACTTATTTCTTGGGATTTTAATATATGCATTATTTCATTATTTTTTCTTCCCTTATACATATTAGCTTGCCAAAATCGAGGAGGTCGTTTGTATTCCATCACAATATAATGTATCAAAATATAAGTTGCACTTCCTACTAATTCTGGAGGCGGCATGTTTGCACCGACCGTCTGTCGTGTGTCGACTGGAGACCGGAGCGCGGAATGTTAGTGCTCCGACAGGAGCACTGATGTTGCAGCCTAAGTGTGTACACTGTACACGTTCACGTTCGCGGAGCACACAGTGTTCGCAAACCACGGCGAACCTAAGTGGATACCCGGCTTTAGACCTATTGCATTTGCAAGAAAAAAATTAAACTCTGTAGAAATTAAGTATTCTACAATTGATAAAGAAGCCATGGCAATTATCTTTGGTGTGACCAAATTTTATAACTATACATATGGTCGATATTTTGAGTTAGAAACAGATAATGCTGCATTAGTGAGAATATTTGGGCCCACCAAAGGTATCCCTAAAATGGCTGCAACACTATGCGATTTTCCTGTCAGCATTTAATTATAAGATAAGGCAGATCAGAACTACATCAAACCCAGCTGATTTCTTATCACGTGCATTAAAGAATGAAGGTTCAGATAATGTTAAATTACACTCTATTTGTTTAAGTGCTGACTTAAGTAATATCTACCATGTCAACAATTCAAAAATTGATAAATTGGACTGGAAAATTATTCAGGCTGAAACAAAAAAAGACTTGATTTTGTCAAAAACAATTCGGTATGTTCAGGATGGCTGGCCAGATAAAAAACTTATTGAAAAGGAACTTAAAATTTTTTATAACAGAAGGGATGAAATTAGCACTGACAGATGATGTTTATTTTAGGGTTATAGAATTGTAATTCCAGTGGTATTACGGGAATCAATCCTTTCTGAGCTACATAAAAGTCACTTTGGCATAGTTCGTATGAAGCAAGTAGCACGTTCATACTTTTGGTGGCCGGGTTTAGATTCAGAAATAGAAAATATTACAAAAAATTGTGTAATCTGTCTGAATAATAATAAAAATCCATCAAAATCACAACTTAAACCATGGCCGGTACCGCCATCCCCATGGTACCGACTTCTCGCAGATTTTCTAGGACCATTCCATAATAAAATGTACTTAGTGATTGTGGACAGCTACTCTAAATGGCCTGAGGTTTTTGAAATGACTAACATTGGCGCCACAAGTACAATTGCAATATTCAAAAAGTTATTTTCCACCTTTGGTTTTCCAGTCCACTTAGTAACAGATAATGGCCCAACTTTCACTAGTACAGACTTTGAAAATTTTTGTCAACTTACAAATATAAAACACACATTTTCACCACCATACCATCCAGCAACGAATGGGGCAGCGGAGCGATTTGTGGAGACTTTTAAAACACATGTAACTAAAATTAAGGAAAGTGGTAGCCCACTCAGTTCAGCTGTTAACCTATTTTTGTTCGATTACAGAAATTTACCCCATAGCACTACTGGTGTAACACCAGCCAGATTAATGCTGGGTAGAGAGCTTAGAAATCAATTTACATTACTTAGGCCACCACCTATAACTGAAAAATCATATGAAATGCAAGAAAAATCTAAACTTTATTATAAAGGTATTAGAAATATACCAATGCAATAGGGCAAAAAGTTATGGTTAGAGACTACAGAAAGGGGCATAAACCTTGGATTTTAGGAATTATAATTGATGAATCCTGTCCAGGAGTAACATATTATATTGACGTGGGGGGTTTAAAATGGAAAGACATCTAAACCAAATTCGCACATGTGATCAATCTGTGGATGAGTAAATTATGCTTAATTATAAATATGTACATACATGGCTAAGTTCAAGAATAAGTTGTTTTGTTTGTTTTAGTTCATAATTATGTACAAGAAGTACTTATTTAGTTTGTTTTCTTTTAGTATGTAAGTACAAGAAGCAATCATTTTGTTTGTTTAAGTCTATGGTGGCGGAGAGTGTGATATCGGAACGTAGCAGCTTATTGGACTGCTCACTCTTTTGCTGTCTCGCTCTCTCGCGACCGATCAGCCTGGTTGTAATACTGTGCAAAGATTGTGGTAAAGAATAAATACAGCTTTAATTAATAGAAGTGTTTATCTTAGTACATAACATATACTATATACTTATACTAATATTATAAATGCGAAAGTTTGTGAGGATGGATGATGTTTGTTACACTTTCACGCAAAAACTACTGAAGGGATCTGAAAAATTTGGTTAGTAGATAGTTGACATCCTGGACTGACACGCTACATTTTATCCCGGAATTCTCACGGGATCAGGGTATAAAGGGGGAAAACCTCCCAAACGAACGAAGTCACGGGCAAAAGCTAGTATGTACATATTATTACTGTGCGATTAGTGCAGTGCGATGCACGCTCGAACACGAACATGTTTCTACTGTGCAGTACTTACGGGCATCGGCTACGGCCGCGCAATACGTCATTAATATTCGTGTATTATTCGCGTAAACACTATGAGTTCCAAACCACTTATAGTTAATGAATTGCTGGCGTTCCTAGTTCATGCCATCGACTAGATGGACGAGGTGAGCATCCTACACACATGTCCGATTTCAAGAAGGGCGAGATCAGCAGTGGATAACTGTTGCTGTTCCACTCACTTGGAAAATTGGCCCAGATGTCATCCCGCCGCCGCAGAGATGGAAGCGAGAACAGTATTCAAGATATCATCAATATGTTAAATTAGACTAACCCGGACGACGTGCCAGTTTTCGTGCCACGAAATCTGGCGCGTCGTCATCAATTCGACATCGATCATTCGTCGATCACCGAAGCAGCTGAGTAAACTGCCCCCGGCACGATCGATCACGTCGACGTTACACAGCTGCTAAAGGACATCACTACCTTATAAGTGGAGATGATCTTGATACAGACCAGAATGGAACCCATTCAAAGCACAGGTGAATCTGTGAGCGACAACCCAGATACCAATATCCAATTAACACATTCACCATGCTTAAGAGCAAACTAAAATCTTTCTTTTTCTGAAAACTTCGTTTTAAAAGGCGTAAGTTTTCACTTAAGCGGGGGGAATGTTACCGTCCTGTGATGTTAGCGAAATCAAAATAAAACATTAAAGTGCGTATCCGCACTTCCTAGTAATGTTTACAGTATCACCATGGACCATGCCCGGGTCGACGGCGCGTCGTGTTCCACGCGCGCCTCAAAGAGCGTCAGCAATATGACGAGGCCCCCCCGTAGAGGGCCGAAGCCTGCCGGGGTCGTGGGACTCATCCCGTTACCGTGACCCCGGTACGTAAAGGGTTATTGAAGGAACACCGTGGATTTTAGTCAGTAAAAGTCTGACAGTCCCTCCCACCCTGCCCGGGGTGGGAGGACTTATTTGATAATTTTACCACGCTAAAAAAAAAAAAAAAAATGGCAGCCCTGAGAGCCACACATCTCCTAAATCCAAACTTGTACATTTTTCTAGTATTAAACCCTTTTTCATTAATTCAAATCCTTTTTTTAAAGCCTTTATTTACAAAGGCACGGCTTAACAAAACGAAGTGACAACGCAGCGATGTGTGAATTGTGGAAGCGATTTATTTCAAAGCAGGAGATACAGTCTCATTCTAATGGATGTGCGATTAATTGTACAACATTGGATTGCTCCTCGTTTGGTAAGTTTTTATTACCGTTAAATCTTAATGATTTTGAATAATAATCAAACGCTACCAACAATACCTATTTTTTGGTTTATTTAGATTGAAGATGATTGTTTAGTTTGTTATCCTTACTGGACTATGGCTCTTCATCATTCGAGGAAGCAAATAATAAATGAACCATCTCATCGTCGAAGTATCTGTGTCTACTGTGGATGCTCTTTGTTACGGACAAGATCTCATAGGCTAAATACTGAGACGGAAAGAGAATCTCGTATTAGGAATATGGTAATAGAACAGATTGCTCCTCGTCACATAAGTATTTTAAATAATTATTGAGGGTGTAAATTATTTCCTACCACAGTTTTATTAAAATTCACATTTACAATAAAGCGGGAAACTGGAATATAAACTAAACAAACTTGTATATTGGCACTCCGGAACTGTCCCCACAGCAGCATTTGAACATAGTTTGGCATATGTTTTTGCGTGCCTTGGTTTTGTGTTTGTATATATATATATATATGAAATCTAAGCACATCTTTTTGAATTCGTTTTTTTATTACTTCTGATATTTATTTATTTTATTATAGGAACATGGATCCGATCAAATCTGTCATACCTGCTGGCAACGAGTAAATCGAGCTGCCGTTCGTTCCGCTAAGGCTAAAAGACATTCGGATCAAACAATTATCAACTTTCCTTTATATACCAGAGCATCCGGCACTCAAAGGCTCTGTTTTTATACTGATTGTCATTCGACCCAAAAGCTAGCTGTCCCTAAATGGCTAAGGGTGAAGTTATTTGTAGATTATAAATTCTATGTGCGACAGAACTGTAGAATTTGCTCATTACATTTCTACAGTAATAATTGGGAAGTTCTAGGTGACATCCGACTGGATGACTACCCATTCAGTTTTGATGCAGAACACACCCAAGATTTTGCATCATTTGTAAATGAACGACAGTAAATCCTGGATTTCTCTGATATAGAAACTATGTCAGATGAATTTTGTCATTATTGCGTTGGGTTGAGCAAAGAGCAATTTGGACAACTCTATTTAGAATTGCCAGGAAAGTAAAACATTCGCCAAAATAAATAAGCGCTTGCTGCCTAGCTGAGTAATTACGAAAGGGTAATATAGTGATCAAAGGATCTCAATTCTTATAAATATACCTCGCACTACACTAATGAGGTTACTATGAAAACTATCTTTTATATATGAAAAACTTTTTAGTTCCATCCGATTTTGTTCTAAAAATCCATTTTGTGTCAATAGCACTTTTTCCTTTTGGCAATTCTGATTCTATCCATGTGTTTTGTTCCCTTAATGATTTAATCTCTTTATCTATTGCTGTTTTCCATTCTTTATGTTGTTGAATAGCCTCTTTGTATGTAGCAGGATCGCTTCCACTTGAAAGTAAGCAATAATCTTCATATGTATTTAAATCAAATTGTTTAGGCTTTTTTACTTCTCTTCCACTTCTTGTTCGCTTGATTTCTTCGTTTTGATTTTCTGGAGTGGAGTAATCATTGTCTTCTGGATCATATAAACTTTCTTCATCTTGTATTGGTTCTGAATACTTTGTTTCTTTTATTACTTGTTTTTCTTTAGGTTCCACACACATTTCATTTTCATTTTCTTCTAAATATCCTTTTATATTTTTGTTTTGTTCTTCATGTTGATATTTTATGTTTGTTTCATCAAATCTTACATCTCTTGAGACAAATGTCTCATCATCTTTTGGGTTCCACAAGGTATATCCATTCATTGAATATCCTACCATTCGAGCTGGCACTGCTCGACTTGACCATTTATCCTGTTTAGGCATAATGTGTGCCCATGCTTTGCATCCAAAAACTTTGATTTTATTGAAAATTAATTCCTTGTTTTTGATCCTCGTAGGTACCTTATAGTTTATTGAAGAACATGGCGATCGGTTGATAATAAAAGTAGCTGTTAAGACTGCTTGACCCCATAGGTGCCTTGGTAGATTTGATTCATCTAACATGGTTCTTGCTGGTCCAACAATATCAGTGTGTATTAAATCTCCTATCTTATTTGACCTTGGACTTTGTAACCTGTTAAATAGTAGTCTGGTTGATTTTGACCTCATGCATGCTTCACACACTTCCCTGCTATATGGCAATCCTAGTATAGCTAGGTGTTTTTTACACATATGACCCATTCTTTTGTGCCATAAATCATTATCTTCTTGTATCATTCATCTTATCATTCATCTATTACATTCATCTTTATCTTTTAATTTTATTGAGAAAGTATATAACATATTCTTCTTTTCTCCAAAATATTTCCTATTACCTGCGGTTATTATCAACTTATCCTTTTTGAAAATTACTTGCTTTTTTCGTTCTGCTAATTTACTGACCAACATTAAATTGTTACTAATTCCTGGTACAAGGGTGCCTTCCAGTCTTAATGGTTCGTTTTTGTAATATCCATCAAGATATCCTGATTTATGTGCCGTCAGTATTTGGCCATTAGCAATTCTTATTTCTAGTTTCTGTGATAGTTTCTTGACATCTGTGAGGTATTTCTCATAAGATTCTTTTATGAAATGCTGAGTAGCTCCTGAATCCACAACAAATGTTAATATTCCATCATTACTATTACAGGTAAGTGCTTCATTTGAGGCGATAAATATTGGCTGACTCAGCAGGATTAGCAGTTCCTCCACGAGTTCTTGGTCCTCGATATCCTCTTCCTCTGCCTCGTCCTCAACTGTAGCACTCATAGGACTTGTCCCCTCTTTTTACATTTATAGCATGTTATATTCGATATAAAAGATGTATGTGGCTCGTTTGAAACTGTTTCTTTTCTTATATCAGTAAGTAAATATCAGTGTTCACCGCATCCAAAGCTGGGTTGTATTCTTCACTCAGTCCTGTTAGCAGGTAGCATACTTTGTCTGTGTCATTAATCTTATCTCCTGAGACCTCTAAGTCCCTGATGATGTTATCAAAGTTTGAAAAATATTCTTGAAGATTTCCTTGCTGTTTCAAGTTTACAAGTCTTCTTCGCAGACTCAATTTGGAGATTACACTTTTTCTTTGGAATGTACTTTTCAAAGTAGATATCATATCCTTTGCGTTTACGCATTCTTTTATAAGATTTAGATGCTGATCCGTTATACATTGAACAATAATGTTTTTTGCTTTTGCATCGGCATGTTTATTACCGTCTTCGATTTTTGGTAACAACAAAACTTCACTCAACCCCTTTTCTTCTAAAATACAATTCACCCTAAACATCCAATTGTCGAAAGCTTCTGGATTTAGTTGGGGAAAATTGTGAAACGACGTAGTTTGCTACTCGGCCATGTTTTTTTTTTTTTCGTTACGCTTTTGTTGCGTAAAATTAAATCTTTTAATATCTCAACAATCTACTTCCTACTCGACACTATTTGGCGTCTGGGCCATAACCTATGAAAACTATCTTTTATATATGAAAAACTTTCGTGATTATCTTTTATTAGTTTATTATTGAACATTTTGATTTACAGCCACACAGTCACAGAACACTATTACCACAGACAGCCATCTTGGTGACTTCCTGTCACAGATAATCTATAACAAACAGTTAATGGGTCAAGCTCGAGCACGGAACAGAAAATACTGTGGAAGTGCGATGCGACAACATTACTACGGGAACCGCTGTCGCCAAACTCACACAAATAAAACGGTAATCATATAATGCACTACAAATAAACAATTATTTTGATTTGTCATTTTAATTTTAGTCAAAACCAACATAAGTCACAAATCCTACCTCTGGAAATAAACCTTGACGCTCTACAGATAGGATTTATTTTGCTTATGTGCAGAAAATCTTTACGAAGTCTTATAATCTTATGTCAATTGACGAGTATATTCCGCTACTCGACCATAGATGGCGTTATTTTCAGTGGAAGCGATTACATATTTTATTTACTTAGAAATAAGGTTAACAGTCGCGTCACATGTCGATATTTATTGCTACTCAATAAGTGCAGCACATTGTATTTTTAATTACATTATCGATATCGATAGATATCCGATTTCATTTGTATTTCGAATATAAACATTAAGTGGTGGGTGGGTGGAATATTAGATACCAACAGGGACTGGAACTTGCATAAATCTATTTTCAATACTAGATTAATTAAGCCCAAATAAAAATACTTATACCTGCTGAATATTTTCAAAATAATCTCAATTCTCGGGTGATAATAATTAAATGCGCAATATTAACTCAATTGTGAAAATTATCGTGAAATCGGGTTAAAATAATATATACAGTAATTTTACTTTTCATTTAGTGTCCTTGAAATAAAAGGTATTTCTTAAGAAACTGGTGTTTCGAAAGTCTGAAACGAAAGAACTGGTGTTCCGAGTATATCATGCTTGATATGGATGGCATTCAATATAACTCTACCCATTGCATCTATTCATTCTTTGACGCTACCGTCTTTGGGAAACCTATAATTATTTTAAATGATGATTAGGAACCTACTAATGTCCGTTTAGGGATTTCATGACATTGCTTGGCAGACAATAATTTTAATATTAATCATTAATTTACACACTGAAATGACCGGTTCATCAATGTTATGCAATGTCACAAGCATTTTAAAAATTCCAATAATTAAAAATAATAAGTTAAAGTTAATAAATAAGTTTGCTTACGTTTTTGGTTTAAAGCGTATTATTTGCAACCTAATACACCTTTTAAAATATTTTTTGTGTATGAATGTTAGGAAATCTTAGTTATTTTTTATCGATATCTATCGATAAAACCAATATCCGACCCAACTACGTCACAAATTGAGTAGCGAAGAACTTTCTAGAAAGAAATGTGTGAATGTAGTAATGAAATAATGAAATTATGATGTTTATTGATGATTGATGTTTAATGATGAAATGGAAGTGATGTTATAAGGTGAGAAGTTCTGACATCAACCAACCAAGGTTATTTTATGGTTTAAAAACTATTCGCGTCTATTTCTAGCCGTATAGAAAGTGCACGGCGGGATTATAAGAAACTTTATAGCACGCAATAATGTAATTAACAAGTAAAAAGAACTTATTTGTACCTGATATCCAGATGACAATGCAAAAATGTATTTGAGCCGGTAACCTATAACTGTCAGTCTGTCATCGATACACTTTTTTGCACTTATTTACACTTTACTGGATGATTCTAACACGAAACAATTAATTAACATTCTATAAACTTAGCGAGTAATTAGAAATAAGCCAATAAAACTAAGAAATTTGATATTTTAACATAAATATACAAGGAACAAATTCCATTCAACTGTTAGCCGTAGTGTTGCCACAGGAAAAAAAAAATAGTTTGTAAAAAAAAATTGATTGTAGTGAATACAATCAATCCAAAATAAACTTTATTTCAATGACAAAAGGTTGATTTTGATAAGACTTTCTATTAAATTATTAGTAAATTGAAATTATCTAAGATTTTATTAGAAAACAAATAAAATCGCACTTAGCGATGGTATGAACCACCTCCATTTTTAAGTTTTTTTCTCCTACTATCATTTTTGCACTCCAAAATGGAACCATACGGCATATCTGCGGAAAATTAAATTCGTTGCGAGACTAGCAACTCAACGTGATGTTAGAACATGACTGAGGCCAATTGCGCGGTACAGCGCGTAATTGTGACACGCCTGCCACGCCTACTTTGCACTTCCACTGTATTTTCTGTTCCGTGAGCTCGAGATATAATAGAACAAGTATTTGTCCCAAATAATTTAGGGATCAATAATATAAGTGGAATACAAACTCTGAAAGGAAATTATTAATACCTCATGCTTTATTAAGTGATGGAACATATTTATATGTACAAAAATCACCTAATTATATGTACCAAAAAGATACATATTCTTTGCACAAGTATAGGACCTTGATGAAGCCTTTACTTATGGTTTGCTGTGATGGATTTCCAAGCAGGTTATGTATTTATTATGGATACAGGCTTTAGAGATTCTGTTTATTTGCTGAATATAATTATTCAGTTCATATGCCTGCATCCTTACAACAAAGTGAAACTCAATTGTCAAACCTTGCTACTAATAAGTTGAGAGCTGTCAAGGTTTTTAGGTGGGGGGTTGAAGCTATAAATAGCATATTTAAACAATAATTTAAATGCCTGAGGCACGATTTTTTAATCGTGCATCAAGACATGCAATGACAGACTTTCGCATAGCAGCAGCTCTGATAAATAAGTTTTTCCAAAGAATCAGAGACAGAGAGGATGCAGAGCAAATACTTGAAATAATAAATTAAAACATGCACATAAATAATACTCTCGCTGATTTTGTCAATCAAAATAATTTAAATAGACGGCGGACAGATTTCCTCTCAATAAATGTAAACATACATAATGTATCCTTGCCGAGGATGGAATATAATGATTTAATCCTAATTGCATGTGGCACGTATCAATTGAAACAAGCACGTTCTTACTATGGAGAACACATAAGAGGCGATGGTTCTTCGACTATTGAGCTGTGCAGAAATACCGCCATCAACCTACTGGAAAGGTTGCCTCCCGCTCTCTTCGGCAAAAACATATTTCGTTTATATATTGTATGAAAATAACACTGAAGGGAGAGCAGCAATAAAACAATATTGCTGCAACTGTATGGTAGGCCGTAGAACAGTGGGTTGCTGTTAGGGTTGCCACACGTACTTTATAATAAAGTATTGTACGTTATTTCAGGTAATTGTACTCTATACTTTATGAGAACACTAAAGTACACGAAAATACTTTATTTCGCATGATTTGATTTCTTTGGGATTTTGAAAAGTTTAGTCGTAATAAACAAAGCGCCTCTGAATTTGAGAAAAGATTAATTACTTATTTACTTTAATTTAAATATAGACTGTAAAGATGCTGTGCAATTGTTTAGTAGAGATACTAATTTGAGACAAACTACAAAAAGTAATAAGAAATATGTTTTTGAACATAACTAGCTGCCCACCCCCGCTTCGCCCGGGTGCAATTTTACTTTCCGTATCATACAGTTTTCTTGCCAAACCCTATCCAGACAATTACGAACACAAAAAAAAAATAATTAGTCAAATAAATGCAGCTGTTCTGAACTAATGCGCTTACGTACATATAAATTCGGCAATTATTTTTAGTAAGCAATCCGCCCTGTCTTCGCACGGGTTCTTTACAGAAAATATAAAATAGCCAATGTTACTCCGAGGAGATGTAACTTTCGGTAAAATTAGTTGAGTAGTTTTTGAGTTTAATCGTAAAAAACAAAAAATCAATCATCTATCTTCGTTATACATAATATTAATTTAGATGATAAGGATTAATACCGTATTTGTGTAAATACCTTTTACGTTACCGCTTTATAATTGCCAATTTTTTAAAGTATTAAAATGGACATAGGTAGGATGTTATCTTTAACTTACAGACAAATACCATCGCGGACTTTTCTGTATGCATATACTAGGGCATATACTACGATCAGTGCAGGGGCGAGCAGTGCGCACGAGACATGTATTTGCTACCAGCCTTCGCAGAACAAATTCTGGTGATCGCTCCCCGCTGCATCGTTTGGTCTATACATATAATAAACATTTTAGTGCAATCGACATTTTACATCTCAGTAAAACTAGTTATAAAAATAGTATCATTAAGATACTTAAGGATCGGCAGAATGTTCCGGAAGTTTAGTTTAGTTTTTATATCAGTTTTGTTTGATTATTTTATATTAGTTTCAATAATAATAATTAGTTATTTCTAAATCACATCATCAGATTGTTTTGTTAGTAAACATACACAACTACACACACATACACAAAATAAGAAACTATTGTTAGTACAATGGCTTCGGGCACGCCGCAACTGCGGCGGTAAGACCCCTCTTTGAGGAGTGGCTAGATCGGCGTCACGGCGTCCTGACCTACCGCATGACGCAGGTCCTCACCGGACACGGAAGTTTCGGGAGTTACCTGTGTCTGATGGGAAAGGAAGAAACGCCTGGGTGTCACCACTGCGAGGGTCGGCCTGAGGACACAGTAGAGCATACGGTGCAGGACTGCCCAGCTTGGGCAGAGCACCGACGTGTCCTCACGGCGGCGATAGGCGGAGACCTCTCGCGCCCGGCATTGGTCGAGGCCATGCTGCGGGGCGAGAGGGAGTGGGAAGCGGTCGCCTCCTTCTGCGAAGCAGTCATGCTTCCGAAGGAGGAGGCGGGCCGTATCAGAGAGAGGATGGCGACCTCCCTCCAGCCCAGCCGCAGTGGTAGACGCCCACGGCGTCGGACGTCGGCCGACGATCTCCGGCCACCGGAGGCGCGGGCATGCGGACAGCGAGTAAAGGGCAACTCGCTGTCCGACCATGGACCATGCCCGGGTCGACGGCGCGTTGTGTTCCACGCGCGCCTCAAAGAGCGTCAGCAACATGACGAGGCCCCCCCTGCAGAGGGCCGAAGCCTGCCGGGGTCGTGGGACTTATCCCATTACCGTGACCCCGGTACGTAAAGGGTTATTGAAGGAACACCGTGCAGTAAAAGTCTGACAGTCCCTTCCACCCTGCCCGGGGTGGCAGGACTTATTTGATAATTTTACCACGTTAAAAAAAAAAAAGTACAATGGCTTAAATTTTATGTATTAGGCTAAGGTTTGTTTATGGTAATAATTAATAGCGTGGTTGAACAATTCTGCAAATGTCTGCTCAGTTTTTTTTTTTTTTTTTTTTTTTTAAATAATTTTATTTACCACAAAAAAAATACATGTTTACATATGTACATTGACTTGTTTACAAATTTTAATTAGATGGAAATAAAAATAATTTACTATTACACACACTAGTTGCAACCCTGACCCCTAAACTAGGCAAAGCCTGTATCTTAGGGGGCAGTGTCCGGCTATAGAGTTACATTTATGCATATTTACTTAATGGACTAGAAAGAGGACTGTGTCCGCGGAATTCATTTTTAATTTTAATTTTACTTTTTTTTAAATTTATAAGTGGTAAAAAACATTGAACAGTCTGTGTGAGAGAATGCAGGGGAGGGTTTTCAGTGTGTGATAAAGTGTGTTCAGTGTTGAGTGTGTTTATGAATTCTGTAATTTTGGAGTGTAGTTGTGTTTGTGTAAGTTATGGTGTGTAAGTGCTAGTGGAGATTCATTTGGTTGAGCGTGAAACTCTATTTAGGTACATTTTTTAAGCAAGGTATGTAAGTAAGGTCTCAGTTTGTGAGTAGTCTAGCTGAAGGAGCCAATCTGTCACCCTAGACCTTAGTTGGTGTTTATTCAAGTCGAGAATATTTAATTCTTTATGAGTGTTTTTGTAAATGTATGAGCTTAATGTATAATACTGGTGTTTCGCAAAAGTGGTTTTGTGTTGAGTACCTGGCGGAATATTCGATCGTTTTTTATGATCAGACGGAGGGACAATGGAGTGTCTTCTAAGAACAGTTTGAAGCACGAAGAGCTGACGGACTGTTAGTAATTTGCAGTCAGAGTATAGCTGTTTTGTAGGGTACCGGTATGGTTTCCGTAACATAACTTTGAGAATGGCCCTCTGTGCTCTTTCAACTCTAATCGCTTTGGTTTTTGTTGCTCCACCCCATACAGTTATGCAATATCCAATGACGGATTGACATAATGCGTGGAAGACCATTCTCAGAGTATCCGTATTTGCTGACTCTCTAAGAGACTTGAATATATGTATTAGTCTCATGGTTCTAGAGCAGAGAGCGTTAATTTGGTAATCCCATCTTAGGCCTGCGTCTATTTGAACACCGAGATATCTTATATTGTCTGTTCTTTTAAGAGTTGGACATAAACACTGAGATGAAGGATGTGTACAAGTGTGCGCTATTATGGAGAATGTGTGGTCTGGTGCGGAGCTACGGCGAATGGCGAAAGGGATGTAGGATGTCTTACTGAAGTTGAGAGTCAGTAAATTTATATTGAGCCATGTTAATATTTTGGCTAGTGCTGATTCTGCACTATTTTTAACATTATCCCACGTTGGCCCGGTAGATAAAATTACGGTGTCATCAGCGTATGCAAAAATTTTGGAGTTTGGTAGCGACATTCTACACAAATCATTGACATATATTTGGAACAAAATGGGACCCAAAACGCTTCCCTGAGGCACACCGTACGACACGGATTCCTCGTCACTAAGGTACTCGTCAATTTTTACTCTTTGGGTACGGTGATTGAGGTAGTCTTTGAAAATTTTGAGAGCTATACCTCTTACACCAATGAGTTCCAGTTTGGAGATAAGTTTGGGAACAGAAACGGTGTCAAATGCTTTTGAAAGGTCCAAGAAAACGCCCAGACATTTAGTTTTACTATCAAGATTCCTAGCAACTAACTGTGTTAAATCAAGTACCGCATCTTCAGTCGAAACACCAGTACGAAATCCATATTGATTATCTGCTATGATCTGATACTTACCAAGAAAATTCTTAAGCCGGTTGCTAAGAATTCTTTCAAAAATTTTGGACAGTGCAGTCAAAACAGAGATTGGCCTGTAGTTGTTGACACAGTTTCTGTTCCCTCCCTTATGTATTGGATATACTGTTGCTCTTTTAAGTGCCTTCGGAAATACTCCCTTCTGCAGACAGCTATTGAACAAGAACGTCAGAGGTGGAATCAGCGTCTGGCGACATTTTTTTAGCAATATGGGTGATATACCATCCCACCCTATTGCGCAGTCGTTACGTAGCTGTACAATAAGGGAATCTACTTCAGTTTCGTCTACCTCCAGAAGAGCAAGGGAGTTGGAGGGAGAGAGAGTCAAATTATTATTGTAGTTGGTATTTGGTACTTTACTGCTGGGCTGAGATGTGGGACAATGACAGAGGGATAGAATTTTCGAGGCCAAGTTTTTCCCTACATTACTGAAGAATTTGCACACTTCATTTACGGAGGATTGCGGGCTGTCACGTATTCCTAAAAGGTCAACAGGGCTCGTTTTCACTTTAGTTGTGTTGGTTATTTCTTTAATGGTTTTCCAAAGGGCTTTAGGGTTTTTATTTGCCTTCTCAAGTTCACTCTGTTCATAGGCGATTTTAAGTTTCCGAAGTAGGTTATTACAGAAATTCCGATATCGCGTGTAAGTAAGTTTGAGTATAAGATTATTGGGTTCATTCTTTGTTTTTTTGTGCAAATTATCTCGATTCGTAATACATTTCAAGAGACCATTGGTTATCCAGGGCTTTATGGTTCTTCGTCTCCTTGGGATTTTGGTTTGTATGGTGTGTTTGGTAATAATAGATGTAATCATGACTATAAAAGTTTCCATAGATATGTTAGGATCATCAATGTTGTAAATAGTCGTAAAGTTTGTGTTTTCTAACTCTAATTTAATTGCATCGTAATTTATGGAAGTAGAAAAGCGAAACGTTTCACGTTTGGGGTTGGTGTTAGGTATAGAAAGCAGAAGTGGTTTATGGTCCATAATGTGTGAGTCTAGAATTAGTGTGGTGATAAGCGATTTAGTTTTTATTAATGCATGATCGAGACAATTTTGATGCCGAGTGGGGAATAGATGGGTTGGCAAAAGCCCGTGGGATGAGTTAAGCATAAGATATTCCAGACTCCGGTCATTTCTATTACCTTGTTTTATGTCTATATTTAAGTCACCGACCAGGATAATATTCTGCCATGTTTTTAGTTCAGTGTAAACACTATTTAAACTGTCAAGGAACCTATCAAAACTTTCCTTAGTGTTGTGCGACGTATAATAATATACACGATGACGAATGACGGTGGTTCATTTATTTCATGAGTATGTTGCATAATATTGGCCAAAATTCTTTCTTGGAACTATTGAAAACTGGAAGACCATCCATGTTTATATTTAGTGATATGTTTTCAAGCACAACTTTCCTGTTAATCAATATGTTTCTAAGTGCCTCAATGACGCCATTGTGCCAGTATTCACCTTGCTCAATAGACTTTATATGGACTTGTTTCGGTGCCTTTAAAATTGTCCTTGGATTATTAGGTAAAATATCTGGGAATCTTTGATTTAATATTTCTGCCACATCCTTTAGCGCTACTTGTGTGATTTTTTTTTCGACAGTCCATTTTCTAATTTGTTCTCGAAATATCAATGTTTTCATGTGTTCGGTACATTGTTCTTCTTCGATATCTGTACAGCTGCTATCAAATGCACTCTCTTCTTGCGTGAATCGCAATGCTATTTGATCTTTTTGGGGTATGGAACCCTCTTCATTGCACGGCAACCACGCATGCTGGCTGGGATCGGGTTCACTTTTGTTTAAACTATTTTCACTAATCCTTTGATGACCAGAAACACTTGGACAGTTACTACTGATATTTAAATATTCTTTTAATATTTTTCTTTTGGTATAACCAGTTATCTTATGTTTTTGTCACGACTTTCGATCCATAATTAGGCCGGGCCAGGCCGTTATTATCGACAGCTATCGTTCAAATTATGTCGAAGTAACTTCCGGTGTGCCCCAGGGCTCCCTGATATCCCCCCTGCTTTATAATATTTATTTATTTGACATAACGCAATGTTTTTCTCACTCTCAACATCTTCTGTACACCGACGACAAAAAAATATTTAGCATTGTAAATAACCCTAACGACTGTCAATTGATTCAATCTGACTTAGATGGACTTAGTGAATACTACAAACTAAACAATATAAAACCAAGAAATGCCAAATAATATCCTTTACTAAAAAACGCAACCATACAATTACTCTATCAGTAACGATATTATTCCGCGAGCATCACAGGTTAGAGATTTAGGAGTTATTCTAGACCAAAAATTAATGTTCGAGGAACACATTAACCACATAACCAGTAAAGCATACAAGTCACTAGGGTTCGTTATTCGTAACAGCGGGCAATTTAATAGTCCATTATGCTTAAAAACTCTATACTACTGTTATGTAAGGAGCATACTTGAATCCGCAAGCGTTATATGGTGTCCGTTTTATAAAAAATATATTGATCTCATAGAATCCATTCAACGTAAATTTATTAAACATTTAAATTATAAAACTAAAACCGTCATGCCAAGCTACCTGGACTCCTGTCGATATCACAAATTTAATACCTTGGAAGAGAGACGACAGTTAAAATTTTAATGTTTACAGTAATCTGAGGAAAATGTTGTGGGTTGTGTATTAGATAAGTTTATAGTTTAAGACAGTTTTGTTATTTTCTAATACGCAACTGTTAATTTTCCCTACATTGATAATTAAATGCGTTCCGAACTTATCAATGTCATAATGTATTATGCATTATAAACTTTACTAAATGATATAAATGCCCCTAATTTATATTTTTGTTTGCAAACTGATGCATCTAATAGGAAAAATATAAAACTATTTCTTTTAGTTGTTCAATATTTTGATATTGAGAATGGGACACAAAATAAATTATAATTTATTTTGTATCCCATTCTCAATATTCATTAAAGTCTAATAATTAATTATTAGACTTTTATGAAAATTGTGATGAATCTGCAAATGGTATGTTTAATGCTATTAACAGTTCACTATCCCACCACAATTTTTCCTTTGATAGAGTGTCTGGTTTGAGCGCAGATAACACTAATGCGATTTTTTTGGTATTCACCATTCTCTTTATAAAAATATTAAAGATGTAGTTCCTAATTTGGTGAAGGGCAATTGTCATGCACACATAATTCACAACACAGTCAAGCATGCAATGATTTTTTTAAGAATTGATATTGAAATATAATTTTAAAAATCTACAGCCATTTCTCCGTCTCTGCTGTCCGTAGAGAAGAACTTAAAAAATTTGTTGCTGCTGTTGAAGGTGAATGGCATGAGCTGAAACGACATGTTGCTACCAGGTGGCTTTCATTGCTACCTTGTGTGTACAACGTGCTTTTGAATTGGAAGCCTTTGAGTGATTATTTTGTTAGTTGAGGGGAGGAGTGTCCACTCCATATTCAAACATTTTTTTTGCATTTCACAAGCCATTTTTTACATAACTTTCATAAAACTGTTCAACAACTTGAAGGCATCTCAGTCACATGTGTATAATATTATGTCAACTTTAAAATCGGCGCTAGAACAACGTAAAAAAGATATTTTTTTTGGATATGAGACCAAAAAACTTGCAAATATTAGAAGCAAAATCCCCTACAGAAAGTTAATGTTTAGACTATCTGAATAAATGGTTTGATTTTTGCAAAGGAAATCGGTTATGCAGAATCCAAAAATTTAATTTAAAGCAGGAGATTTCTTTTAATGACTGTGGTTTTAGAGAATATTGGAAGTCCTTAATTTACAGGAAAAATTAGGTATCAAAATGGATGACCTTTACTCTGAAATAACAATATTAAATGAAATCTTTGCAAAAGTAAAAGACTGTAGTGACTACTGACAAAACTACAGGTATAAAATGGCAGCATTTTGTAAAAAAATACTGAAAATAACTTACCAAATTTATTTAAAGTAATTTTATTCCTGCTCTCTATTTCCGCCATTTCGGCATTCACAGAAAGGATATTTTCGGTTATGAATTCGAAATGGCGAGAAGAAAAAAGACAGAAGTAGTATCTCACTAATAAAAATGAGCTTTTGATTTATATTAATCTAAAAATTGAATGTGATAAAGCATATGACACTTTTATTTTAAACAAAAAAAACTGTTACAAAGTGTAACAAAAAAATAGATTTTATAAAAATAAATAAGAAACCTATTTATTTTTGTCTATTTTTGCCTTTTCCATAACATTCTACTTTTTTAATGTACTATTATTTTTGAAATGTACTATATTTTTTAAAGCTTTTTTTGAATAATACGATATTTCGCCGATAAAATGTTGGCAACCCTAACGCAAGCTCACACAGCGCTCGTCAAACGATTGAGTATTTGAAGCAGGAAAAAGTAGAAATTCTTGACCATCCTCCATACAGTCCTGACCTAACGATTTCTTTACATTTCCTAAAATTAAGAAAAGTCTTCGTGGTCAAAGGTTCCAGTCCGGTGAAGAAGCAGTCGACGCTTTCAAGTCAGCCATTTTGAACACCCCCACTTTAGAGTGGAATAAATGTTATAATATCTGGTTTGAGCGAATGGAAAAGTGTATTAAGCTACGTGGTGAATACTTTGAAAAACAATAAAAAGTACTATAAGTTTCTAGTTTTGTTTTTTTCTTCAAACGACAAAACTTAAAAGGCATGCCTCGTATATTACCTTTTTCGTAAGTTCCGGGGTAAGGTCTCTTTAAATTTTCAGACAACGCGAATGTACTATCAGTCTATCACCAACGAGTACATATTTGTAGTGTGCTGGTGGTAATGTATATTGTACCTATCTATGCGTATGTAACTATAGATGGGCAATCCACCGGATTTAAACCCGGTGCTTTGATAAACACCCGATAAACACCCGCAAGATTTGATGAAATTAAATTATTGATGTTAAAAAATATGTTTTAAAAGTGATTTTCATTCATTTAATTTCTTTGTAGGCAATATTAGTTAGATCAGGGAGGGTAAAATAAAATGGTACGAAATAAAAACAAAATTTCAAATATCACATTTTATTTATTATTTTTTATATACTTTATGTGACCGGTTTCAGTATTTGATTTTCATTTTAATTATTTTTTAAATGTTAACACAAATTGCTAGAATTAAAATGAATTATAATCATATTTACTGAAAGTATATTTAACTTGAAGGGAGATCAGTTTGGTATCCACAAAATATACATTACGTTTAAAGATATACTGACTAAAATACGTTTCGGATTGCCTCATACTTCAATGTTACCGAAGAAGGCAAACAGCAAATTCTGACATCAGTCGCTGATAGGCGCAAAATGTCCATTAGACCAATTCATTTGGCGGCGTATACTGGATCCTTCAGCTCAGGGTGTTGAACTTACGCATGGAGCTCATCCACGATTTAGGCTAGCAACTAAGTTTATATAATGTAATGGCCGAACTGGCTTGTTACAAAGCTGAAGAAAACTTTTGAGCCGGACAATTTATATGGAATTCAGTGCGTAGCATTGAGCCCATTATGTGGTGGAAAGGAATCTGTAGTTCGACTAAGCTAAGCAAAGTAGCGGTACGCATTCTGTCAGCTTCGTGTACATCAGCAGCAACCGAGCGTTCCTTCAGTATTCAAGGATATATACATAATAACAAAAGAAATCGACTTTCAACGGAAAGAGCCGCAAAAATTTCATATATTTGTTACTTTTGTTAGATTCCAGTTGAATCTTAAACATAAACTTAATAATGAGAACATTCAGTTAGATGAAGGAAATGAAAACGAAAACATAATAGTTTTATAGACCAACTTAATGAGAGCTATGATGAAAATGAAACCGGAATAGAGAGTTCTATAGACCCGATAATATTGGACGACTACAACCAGAGAGTATTTAACCTAGAGAGCTTATAGGCCGATTTCTTTGAAGAACACAACTCGCCAATACGGGTTGGGAGGTGAGGAAAAAATGCGCTACTGCAATTGGTCAGTTCAAAGTAAAGCTTCATAGATATGCCGAGTTAGGGATTGCTCTACTTGATTGAGGGAAAGTTATCGACATCGATAAAATGAAGTTTAACATTATAAAATTACTTAAAAAAAATCACATAATAATATTTAATCATTATCAGTCTCAATTACAAAAAGAAAAACAAGTATGCTGTTATTATTGATTTTTAAAATTAATTAATTTGGTAAATGTTTTTCGAATTAAAGTTTTAGGGTCCTGATTGTTTTTGCTAAAAAATTATAACCGAGCGTCTACATATTTCTGAATTATGCATCTTGCTAATTCAATCAAATGATTGGTAGTTTCTATTTCATATTGATGAAAATTAATATCCGGGAATAAATTATACCCAATCAGTGATTTTAAAACCGATCTCATAAAATAATTGGAATTATATTTCTGAGACAGCACTTTCGAACTACTCTCGTTGATCGCCCTTTTAATATAAATTTCACAACGACGACAAATTTCTATTAGTGTGGTGGATCCGTACAATAACTTGTTTTAGTGTCTTTTTGAAATTGTAAGGCGTTTTGATTTGTAACACCAATCAACGCTCCAATACAAGTTAGGCATTTTATTTGCTTTATCAGAGCATGGACAATGTAGCCGGCCATATATTATTTTTATATTTTATTTTTTTATGTTTATTTTATATTCCATAATAAATATATTTTCATTAAAATGAGTTGTGTCAAAAACTGTAGCTTCAGCAGGCACTAGGTAATAATAATTTTTTTGGTGGTATTCACCACCATTAGATGATTTATCTAATGACTCCTCCCTCCTACATACTCTTAACCCGTGGACTCGACATCGAAACAAAGTAACCTGTTTCTTTTTCCTAGGTGGGAAAATCATCGAATGACTTCTCCCGCTCTGGGTAAAGTGGAAGGGAGTGTCAGACTTCTACTGACTAAAAACCCACCCTGTTCCTTCAGCTGCCCTTAAGTTCCGGGGCCGCGGTATCTCATAGAGACCATTACCGCATTCCCGGAACCAAGGTAACTAACGAGGGCGATATTGTAATGCAAAGGTCCAAGTTAATTAATATTAGACTCCGTCATACTATTTGAAGCCTAGAAAGATTGGATATAGGTATCTTATATAATTTTGACTTTTCTCAACATTATATCAATAAAAACCAAACTAGAAACCAATATTCCCTAGTAACCTTATCCATCCACTTTTCTTTTTAATCTGGAATCTTGGGAAATCTAAAATGAAAACATGCATGTCACACAGAAGAAAAAATATCAGAACTTTCTCATTTTTAGGGTTCCGTAGCCGAATTGCAAAAAACGGAACCCTTATAGTTTCGATATGTCTGTCCGTCTGTTTGACTGTCTGTCCGTCTGTCTGTCTGTCTGTCTGTCTGTCTGTCTGTCTGTCTGTCTGTCTGTCTGTCTGTCTGTCTGTCTGTCTGTCCGTCCGTATGTCACAGCCATTTTATTCCGAAACTATTAAAACTATACATGTGAAACTTAGTAGATAGATGTATTCTGTGAACCGATTTTCTAATTTAAAGAAAAAAAATTTAAAATATTTAAAATAAAGGGAGTCCCCATACATGGAACTAGAACAGAAAATATTTTTTTACATGAAACCTATGCGTGTGTGGTATCTATAGACAGGTCTTTAAAAATGATATAAGGGTTTCTAGAACCACTTTTTCATAAAGTCAATCGTTTAAAAGATATAAGCTTCCAAAGTGGTAAAATGTGTGTCGCCCCCTCTAACTTCTATAATAATGGAGTGAAAAATCAAAAAAAAAATAAGTCTGTAGATCTTAATGCAAACTTTCAACCAAAATTGGTTTGAACGAAATCGGCTCAGCAGTTTTTGAGATACAGCATATTTTCTAAAACCACAAATATAACTTTGTAATTCATACAAAAACTATGAAAAACAAAGTTATTTAGCGTAGTTGTAAAAATGTAAATAAATAAGCTAGTTTTAAGAAATTTTAAGGTTCTTTTATTCGTCAAATAAATATACATAATTATTATATTACATTATTATAGTTACTACGGAACCCTTCATGGGCGAGTCTGACTCGCACTTGGCCAATTTTTTTAATGTCGGTTAATGTAGATAGGTATTTTATGACAACTATCTGAATTGAATTACAAAAAAATTTGTTTAATTTTATAATTATCGATATCGTATCCAGCCGTTATAGGTAACAGCACAGATTTTTACGATAAAAATACAGATGAAAAGACAGGGATAAAAGACTTAGAATTTCTTCATGTAAGAAAGAGACATTTCCAAAAGACATCAACGCGCGACACAATTTTTCCTTGACCACCCAAACCACCACTTTAAATGGACCTCTGCGGTAGCTTATAATCTGATTAAATGATAAATAATTTTCATATTATTTCATTAAGTGATGAATAGTTATGTCATCCATTTGGTATCTCGATATCTGGGAATGTTTTTCACACCACTTCAACGCGCATGAAAGCATTATTATGCGTTATAAATTGGATACAAAAATTTTAAATTTGTAATTGTTTAGCATGCACACAGGCCTAATACTTGGTCACAACTAAAATGGTTCGTGTATCGTAGCCAATATATAGGAGCAAAAACTCGCATAGTTTTCGTGCGTCGGGGCAACGTATGTGCGATCAAGTGGTTTTCAAATCAGTGACTACAACGAATCTACACCTTCAACGTCAGGGGAAGCCAGACAGCCTTTACATTTTGTCGTTTATAACAATGATAATGGAGAATCCGATAGTGACTGTTAAGTAGGTGATTTGTTTTTGATTAGTACCAGAAAAAAGATTTTTCTTGCATTATTTTATTTCACCTAATTATGTATAATTCAATAAAAGAATAATAATTTACACCCGAAATTTGGGTGGAAATCGGGTGTTTATTCCAAAACACCGAAAACACCCGGTTTAAACCCACCTGAGTTTAAACCCAGGTGGGTGGATTGCCCATCTATATATGTAACCAATCTTAGATAATAAAGTGTATCATATACTAAAGAGGAGTATTATTTGGGCAGTCGTGTCTATCATTTCTCTCCTCAAATACGTTCGACCTTACATGGCGACCCTGTCAGCGGACGTCGCCGCCCGATCGCGTTACCCAGCGTTACCGCCACCGCCGCGTCGGCGTGCCATATATGGGTAGTGAACTTTAAACAAATGGACTAAGCAAAGCCGAGCTAAGATGTATTACAATACTTATTTGCTAGTGTTTATTACTTTCGCTGTTGTGACAAGTCGCATTCGGTTAGTTTTTCACGAATATTTCGAGTTTATTGAAACTGGAAGGTACGCAGACTAAAGAAAAGCAAGTGTAATGAGAAATCATTTCCTAAAATAGCCATGGTTTTTTGGGGGTAATATTTTTTTATGTGACAACACAAGCGATAGTGAGTGAACGAAACCAAAACGAAACGTCTTTTTGATAGTTTAGATGTCAAACTACATTAGAATAAATTAACACGAGATTCAATACAAGCTATTTCTATTTGCACTCCGTGTATAATTGCTCTTGAATTTTCACCTTCACCGCCAAGCATTACCTTCTTAAAAATGTCAGGAAATAGCCAACAATCAAACAAGTAACAGCCGGTTCACACATGTCTCCGTTTTACTGTTCCGTTTTATCGTTTACGTTTTTTTTTTCGTCGATGGCGTATGTAGTTGTATGAGCGACTTCACACATGGCACAGCATTCTGTATACAGTAAAAAATAACGTTCCGTAAAAAAATGTCATTCCGTTTTGTCATCGAATACTGGACGACGGAACAGTAAAAATATACGGATACGTAGAATTTTAACGGATGGATACTGTGTGCGTGGCGGGCGGTGTGTGCAGGGTGTAGGAGGGGGAGTGATGCGACAGTTTTTGTTTGACTCACATTTTCTATTGTACATTCCCAGAGAACGCGCGCGTGCATTGTGTGTAATAATTATTATAATCACTGATTAACTATGTCAACCAAGGAATGGGAAAAGTTAATAGACAAGGAAATGTTAATTAGTTTGGTGGAAGATAGGCATGTCCTTTGGGATAAGACGCTGTGTTTAGTACCAAATGTTTCCGCCAAACCAAACGCACCCTTTTGACATAAAGAAATTTGATCTGGACATTACTCTGACTTGACAGATAGATTTTGATTGCTTGAAAAAAATGTCCGCGGCGGACCTGTTGAGTTAATTATAATTGGTAAAATATCGTTGGATTCGCCTGTTGAAACCGATAATTGGGTCGCGAATTATTTATTGTTGAACTTGTACTCCCGGATTGACGAGAATCCAGGGATATTTCTCGGAACATATCGCCTTATTGCGTCACCTCGTGGCACGCGCTTGGTGGAAAAGAGTTGGGTGTGATGCTGAGTTGGAACCGCGCCATCTGGAGACGGCGCCTTGTGAACGTCCACACACTTGACTTACATCACACTTTTCAATTACTCATCTCATATTACATACCTACCACACGGACGCGATCAAAAGGATCCTTGCTTGGCGTCCCCAGCACTCAGGTTAGTGGTACCATTATTGTGTAACCTTGTTTATTGTAAGCAACGTTAAGCTCCACGTATCGTGGACAGTTTAGGACACCCCAGTTACCGTTGCACTGGCCTATTGTAGTCCTGAAGAAAGTGGTAGCAGGCGTGGCTCTTATAAGATCCACTGATTCATTCTGGTAGTAGGCGTGGCTCTTATAATATAAGATCCACTGGTTTAATTGGAAGTTTTGAAAGTAACTTTGGTTTGATTACTTAACACAACTTATAACTTAATAAGTTTTGAATATATTACCATGTCATCCGGGCTATCTAATTGAAGTTGAATCAATTGAAGTTGTATTTGTAATTTGTACTGTAGCCCCTTTTATTGCATTGACAGGTAAGATTTATTTGTGAAATTGGGAATTATTAGGTATAATTTGGTAATAGTTTGGTATTGTTGCAATTAATAATTGAATGTCACTGATCTGAATTTAAAAGGTTATCTAAATAATAATTACACATTTGTTAATATAACAAGACTTGAATGGTGTGGATTGACTTATTGCATTTATTTGTATTTATTGGATTTGTTAGAGATTCTCCGGCTCAATATTGTACAGTCAATTGTTGTATATAATTGGTGTGATCCTGCACAATATATACATTGAATTGTTATTTATTTTGTAACTAGCCATTTGTACCAAGCTAGATTCATACTTGGAATAAGTACAGGGTCGGATTTGGACTTGAAATAATTGAATTTAAGTTGTTATTTTGGTGAAATTATTTGGTCGGCTAACAAGTCATTGTTGTTTGTTTAGTTAATTTTAGCCTGTTGTATTAATATTTGATTGTTGCAATGGCCTCATTAAGGGCAGTCAGGGAGGCTGCTGCCGGATTGACCTCACAGTTGAGATGGTTCACATCGGCAGCTGCAACGGTTGAGCGTGTAGAATTGGAAGAGCTCACCCTTGCTCGGTATGGGCAAGTGATTGAGAGGATCAAGTCAGCTGATGCTGCGCTCATACGCTTCAACGAGTACATCATGGACGTGGATTTGGGGGTGATGGATCAGACAGCCCGCGATAAGATTTTGGGTGACTATGACCAGATTGTCCACCTGGGGGATGTCATATGTCTACGAGCGCGGGAAATTTTGAAGAGTCGGGTGCCTGATGCGGCCAAGCCGCAGACCCCCGTTGTTGCAGGCCCTGGACTATTGAGTAGGCTGCCCACCCTGGAGCTGCCACATTTTGACGGTCGCTTGGACCACTGGCTGGGCTTCCTAAATCTCTTTGAGAGTCTTGTCGATGCACGCTCGGACCTCGGACCTGCCCAGAAGCTGGCCTATTTGTTGTCTGTCCTGGAGGGCGAAGCCAGAGCCTTGGTGCAGCACTTGCCGGTGACGGATTCCTCTTACCCGACCGCTCTGGAGCTTCTCTCCCGACGGTATCAGAACAAGCGCTGCCTGGCTGATGTGCACATCGACCAGATTTTGGAGCTACCGGCCATTGTCAGCACGTCGACGTTGCGCACTGACTTGCTGAACCCGTTGGTCTCAGCGACCAACGCCTTGAGACGCTTGGAGTTACCGGTAGAACATTGGTCCTACTTGTTGGTGCACATAGTGCTGCAGTTGCTCCTCGCGGAGCTGAGGTCACGTTTTGAGCAGAAGTATGGTGGGGATAGTGCCACCCATCTTCCACCCTTTGATGACCTCCTCAAATTTTTGGAAGACGAGTGTCGGTTTTCGGATAACACTCGTGGCGCCACGGGGTCACCCCCACTACCTTCTCAGCCCAGAGACCAGGGACGGACTAGGGCTCGGGGGCCTGTTGATGTTCGCCCCGCCCCCCGTTTTGCTGGCGCCCGGAGTCCTCGGGCTATGGGGCCTGTTGATGTTCGCCCCGCCCCCCGTTTTGCTGGCGCCCGGAGTCCTCGGGCTAGGGGGCCTGTTGATGATCGCCCCGCCCCCCGTTTTGCTGGCGCCCGGAGTCCTCGGGCTAGGGGGCCTGTTGATGTTCGCCCCGCCCCCCGTTTTGCTGGCGCCCGGAGTCCGCATCATTGTGACTTTTGTAAGGCAACAGGGCATGCCATGGCGCGTTGCCCGGCCTTTTTGAATTTGCACGTAAGTGCCCGCCGCCGCATTGTCAACGCACGCCGTTTGTGCTTCTCGTGCTTGGGGGCCCACTTTCATCGGGACTGCCCCGACCCCCGCCCGTGTAGAATTTGTGAAGGGTCCCACTTGGAGATTTTGTGCGCCAACGCGAACCGCTCCAGCAGACCAGCTTCTGAGGGGGGTTCGCGCAAGGGGGGTACCCCGGAGACGAGCGCCGGGCTGAGACCCGCGATTCTGTACGCCGCACTCCACCCCCCGCGCAAGTTGAACGGGAGCCCCACGAGCGCCATTTGGTCTTCCCTCGTCAGGGAGAACGCGCATTGGCTGCTAGGCAGCAGTGGCCGGGTCGGCGCCGCTGCCTTTCCCCTCCGTTGGCGGAACGTCCCCGGCTGGAGTCGCGCCCTCCGCCATTCGGGCATCCGGTGGGATATGCCCCTCCAGTGATGGCGAGCAGCTCGGGACACCGCGCAGATGAATACTTGGATTGTTGGCCTCGTCGTGAACGAAGGCAGCCTGGAAGCGGCGATCGGTCGCCGCCCAGGCATCACTAAGAGATTGACGCCTGCCCCTCTAAAGGACCCCCCCGATCAAGACGGTTTTGTTGCCAACGGCCTCGGTCAAGGTCTGGGGACCCTTGGGTGACTCGATTGTGGTCTGTGCCATTTTGGATACGGGAGTCCGGGGTTGTCTTTTGTCGTCTTGGTTAGCGGGACAGGTTGGCCTGAAGGTGAATGACCTTTCAGGCAAGATTTGGGGAATTGGCGAACCGACTGACACCACTGTTGAGGGAGGGACCTGGTTTGTAGTCACCCTTGTGAGTTGTCCGTACCCTAAAATTGGTGCTCCTGCCCTTGTTATAACTGAACTTGGTTGGGACGAGCCACTTCGGGAAACCCTGTTGGAGGACGGTTGAGGCACTCAAGCCTTCCTTATGGGGCTCGTCACCCCCTTTGTTGCCCAAGGAGGGCCACTTGGTTCAATTGTTGGTGACTGATCGTCACACTAAGAACTCGCATGCCGGTTGTAATGCGCTGTTGGCCATTCTGCAGCGAGAAATTTGGATTTGTCGGCTGATCGCGTCAATGAGGCGAGGCCCTTTGCTGGCGTCGTAACGGACTTGTTGGTCCCCCTTTGTTGAAGACGTCCACCCTTCGTAATAGTAAGATTGTTAAGGCTTATTTGTGTGTTTGTCTGCCTGTCAACCAAGGCAGTACATTTGGAGCTGGTAACCTCCCTCTCGACAGAGGCCTTTGAGGCGACTTTGGAAAGATTTGTGTCTCGCCGTGGGTTACCTTCTTTGATTAGGTCTGATTGCGGTACGAATTACAAGGGTACAAGTAACTATTTGAAGGAGGTACACGCCTTCCTAATGAGAGCCAGGTTGATATTGGTAATAGTTTGGCCCGCCGAGGGGTCACTTGGTTGTTTGACCCGCCAGCCTGCCCCCATTGGGGGGGTATTTTTGGGGCCGCGGTGAAAGCGGCAAAGGGACGCTGGCGGAGATTGTTAGGAGACACCGTTCTCACCTTTGAGGAACTAGCTACGGTATTTGGCCGCATTGAAGCTGTGTTAAATTTGCAACCTTGTCAAGACTTCCAATTGATTAGCGGACGGGTAGGCCCGTCCGGGGGGGGGTAGATGTTTAGTACCAAATGTTTCCGAACGCACCCTTTTGACATAAAGAAATTTGATCTTGACATTACTCTAACTTGACAGATAGATTTTGCTTGCTTGAAAAAAATGTCCGCGGCGGACCTGTTGAGTTAATTATAATTGGTAAAATATCGTTGGATTCGCCTGTTGAAACCGATAATTGGGTCGCGAATTATTTATTGTTGAACTTGTACTCCCGGATTGACGAGAATCCAGGGATATTTCTCGGAACATATCGCCTTATTGCGTCACCTCGTGGCACGCGCTTGGTGGAAACGAGTTGGGTGTGATGATGAGTTGGAACCGCGCCATCTGGAGACGGCGCCTTGTAAACGTCCACACACTTGACTTACATCACACTTTTCAATTACTCATCTCATATTACATACCTACCACACGGACGCGATCAAAAGGATCCTTGCTTGGCGTCCCCAGCACTCAGGTTAGTGGTACCATTATTGTGTAACCTTGTTTATTGTAAGCAACGTTTATAGCTCCACGTACCGTGGACAGTTTCAGACACCAATATCGTTGCACTGGCCAATTGTAGTCCTGAACACGCTGGATAAGTACTTAGAAAATACTGCAAGTATTGCAGGTTGGCACGAAATATGCATTATTCTAATGGAGGATTTTGAGGCTATGGAACAAAGACAAAGACAAGAGTTCGGTGTCTGTTTTATTATTTAATTATATTCTAAATAGCTTCATCCTGCCATGGAACTGATCCAGCTTCGGACATGAAATAGTTCACGAATTCTGTTCGAACTAAATTAGCAGTATTACCACCTCGTGTTCTTACTTCATGGGGTAGGTTTTCGTAACTAAATTCTTCAGATACGTTATTATCACTGTTTGAGTCCTCCTTGTCCCTTATAAAGTTGTGTAGAATAGTACATGCCTTATCAGTCCATACAGCTGTTGTTTTATCGATATCTAGAGGCCGATGGAGTATTCTCCACTTATTAGCTAAGATACCGAAGGAACATTCAACGTATCTCCGAGCTCTAGTCAAACGATAGTTGAATATTCGCTTATTTTTATCCAGATGCGTCCCGCCAAACGGCCTTAGTAAATTTTCGTCTAATCCGAAACCTTCGTCTCCAATGACCACATAAGGAACTCGCGTTTCTGAGTCTCTTGTTAATGGGCATGGTGCTGGTATTTGTAGACTGCCGTCTAGCATCATTTTCCAAAATGTTGTCTCCTTGAATATGGATGAATCGCATTCTTTTCCATAAGATCCGACAATGACGTATACAAAGCGATAGTCGGAGTCTACGATCGCTTATAATACGATGAAAAAAAAAATCTTGTAATTGATATACAGTGAACCGCTATTTAGTGGTTTTTTAAGTCGGATATGTTTTCCGTCGACAGCTCCGTGACAGTGGGGAAAATTAGCTTTTTGTTAAATCCCCTTGCTATCTGTTCCCATTCGTCGACTGATGTAGGAAGTCGCATAAATTTTTCACTTAAATTGTTCCATATGCATCTTGAAACTTCTTTAATAATGTTGCTACACCAATGCGATAGGTGTAATGAAGCATTGCAAGACGTCTGGTTCCGCTGTCTCAAACACGAAGCCCTACAAATACCATAATCAGATGCTGTTTTTGAAAAAAGTAGTTGCTGCTGGTGAAACGCACGAATACGTCGCACGAACACACCGAAGATGACACCACGACATCGAATGAACCTACAGACGAAGATGACCATAACTACTACAATGTGACTACAATGACACAACTTGACAATGACAGTCAAAAGAACAAACAAATCTAGCCCCCCCCCCGCCTAAACGCAGAGCACCAGCCAAAAGAAATTTTAATAAATTGATGCCAAAATGATGTCCTACATTGACTATCAGATAAAACCGAAGAAAATTGAGCAGGATGCTCGCAATTTATCGTTCTTGAAAGATATTTTGCCGTCCTTGGCTTTGCTTGATGATGACCAAACTTTGGAATTCCAGTCAGTGGTGTTAAACCTATTACAACATATTAAACATAGGAGAGTTGGCCAGTCAACTTATGACTGGTCAGCCTATACACAAACATCTGGTGGTGGTAAAATCATCAAATAAGTCCTCCCACCCCGGGCAGGGTGGGAGGGACTGTCAGACTTTTACTGACTAAAATCCACTGTGTTCCTTCAATAACCCTTTACGTACCGGGGTCACGGTAACGGGATGAGTCCCACGACCCCGGCAGGCTTCGGCCCTCTACGGGGGGGCCTCGTCATATTGCTGACGCTCTTTGAGGCGCGCGTGGAACACGACGCGCCGTCGACCCGGGCATGGTCCATGGTCGGACAGCGAGTTGCCCTTTACTCGCTGTCCGCATGCCCGCGCCTACGGTGGCCGGAGATCGTCGGCCGACGTCCGCCGCCGTGGGCGTCTACCACTGCGGCTGGGCTGGAGGGAGGACGCCATCCTCTCCCTCTCACGGCCCGCCTCCTCCTTCGGAAGCATGACTGCTTCGCAGAAGGAGGCGACCGCTTCCCACTCCCTCTCGCCCCGCAGCATGGCCTCGACCAATGCCGGGCGCGAGAGGTCTCCGCCTATTGCCGCCGTGAGGACACGTCGGTGCTCTGCCCAAGCGGGGCAGTCCTGCACCGTGTGCTCGACTGTATCCTCAGGGCGACCCTCGCACACCCAGACACCCAGGCGTTTCCTCCTTTCCCATCAGACACAGGTACCTCCCGAAACTTCCGTGTCCGGTGAGGACCTGCGTCATGCGGTAGGTTTAGTGGTCGCGTCCGGATCTTGATTTTTTAAATCCTTTTCCAATAGTATAAGAAGTTCATCAAAAGTAGTCATTGACATACGAAAGTAATTGAAAAATTTCGATTCATCATCTCGTAGCTGACTCATAAGTAAACTGTAAGCACCCTTTCTAGATCTTTGGGCCATAAGTGGATGCTGCCAATAACGTCGAATCTTCCTTCTCCGACGATAGTACCAATACAATACAACAGCGTCCATCCTTGTAGAACAGCGGCGGTATACTGCGAGTTTTCTGTTCACACATCGCATCCAGTAATGACGGATCCGTTGAACGTTATACGGGGCCTATGTGTGAACAGAGCATAAATTTATGACGTATCTGTTAAAAACGTACCAGTAAAACGGACTCCCATGTGTGAACGGGCCGTAAGTAATATGATGTTTCCGTGTGTTTACTTTGAGTATAACACCGAAATCATCAACAGTTATCTCGCGTTTAATTTACATAAATAATTAATACACAAATAGACATGTAACTCATTGTTTTTTTTTTTAATTCAAGGGACCGTAGCTCTAATTTCTGTAAAGAAGAAACAAGTTAATGTGGCTGATAAAGGATCATCCAGTAATAACTAATAAAAAAACTGAACACGCCAGCAACCAACAAAAAGAAGCTGCGTGGAGATTGCTCACTGAGAAATTTAATTCCGATATTACAAAATACCGATGCACAAAGCAGTTGCAGCAGAAATACAATAATATGAAAAAATACTGCAAGAAAGGTACCTACTATTGTTTGCCTACTATTTGATGCTGTAAAGCAGAGTATTTCAGAGTTTAATTATTATTTTAATTTAGGAAATGGCAGAAGAGAAGTGTGGAAGGCGGCAAACTGGCGGGGGACCAGCCCCTCTGCCACCGTCGGAAACCACCGATTGTTTAAATTCCATTATGGGAGAGTTCATATCTGGTCTTTCGGCAGTATATGACAGTGATGCTTTGGGTATGATCTACCTACTTCTTAAAAAAATTGGTATGCCTATTTATTTTCTTCGAACTGTTTGTAATAGTATTTTTTTATTTACAGAAATTACGCTAGATGTGGTTCCAGATAATCTTGACACAACAGCAAATGTTATTTTGGATTCATCAGGTAAGAAATGTTTTACAAAGAATTCTGTACATCTGGGGTTGATGCCGAGATGATAGACCAACTATCTTGGTGCAAGTTTATTATGATAAAATGATAACATTTTATTATATTAATTACATGTATGGCTAAAACAAGTTTTATTGAGCTTGATAAAGCTATTGTCTTATCAGAGTCTGAGGATCTCTTGAAGGAAAATGTACCCAACAATATTTGTAAGTATTATTATTTGATTGATGCATATTCTTTTGGTTCAAGAAAGTGGTTTTACAACTTGAAATTTGTTCCAGGACGGACAAAATTAAATGACTTTGACTCGTCTACGCCAAAGTCTATGCTGCGAAAACCAGTGTCGAAAGAGCTGTGTAAATTAAATGTAATATGTCATGCATCATTATGAAAAAATACATAGAGCCTTTTTATGTTAATTTATATTTCAGCTTTCAAAGACAGAAACAGAAAAGAAAGACTGCATTCACTCCATTGGAAACCAGAAAGCGCATTATATTGCATACTGATAAAAAAATAAATTTTTAGACTCAAAAACAGCTGCGAGAGAGTGAACTATCCCAGTATGCCAAGGAAGGACATGAACAAAACATGAAACACAAACAAGAACTACACGAGCAGGAGTTACATTTTAAGAAAAATAATTATGAATTAATATTAGAAAAATGTAAATATGAGACTGAAAAGGCAAAATTAGATTTTAATAAAGCAAGTACTTCTTAAAAACAACTAAACTATGTTTTATTTAGTCAAGTGTTGATCAATAGGAAAATAAAGTGCAGGATTATTAATAAAATTATAATTAGGTATATTTATTGAGCTCCTTCAGAGTTTAGTATAAATGAGGAAAGTATGTTGTTATGAGATCTCTTCTGTATTGCTGATCATTTTCTGTCACTGGAAAAATAATATTTTCTTGCTCATTCTCTATTAAAGCACTTACACCGCTGGGTAAATCTTCTCTATTCCTAATACATAGATTATGCAGTATCGCAGTGCTGACAATAACAGCCTGCACATTATCTAATTTAACTAATTTAATTTAATTGAGAGCCTATGCATGGAAATCTCCTCTTCCAAATACCAAATGTTCTTTCCACTACATTTCTAGTTCTGATTTGGCTCTCATTGTAAAGCCTGCAATACATGTTGGCCGCGCGTAGGCCAACGCGAGCGTCGGCAAATAGGTACAAGGCAAGAAATAATGTCCACACGTTCGACAAGTTCGTCGAACGCCAATGCAGACGACCAATGTAGAAGAGGGTCTGTAGAGCTAGGATAGAATAAGAAGATCCCTACCCTTACGCAAAATACGCGCTTGGTCGTGGAGTTGCGGATACCTGCCCGACATACATACATACATACTACCTGGGTATTTATAGAAAATACGTCCTTCCTATTTCTATGTATAAATATCCGCATTATCACTCCCTGAAATAAAATCAAGTACTTAGTTATAGTTTTAAAAACAATACATGTTACTTTTATTTTGTATAAGATGAAATCAGTACGTATGTAGGCTTAAAGTGTGCGTTACGCTAGCGGAATGTTGTCGCTTTTCAGGATTTCGGCTTTAAAGATAATTAGTACCCCATCTCGTGTAAATGTGCCCGATATTTAGAATTTGTGCGTCCAGCCGATCCAAATATATTCACAAAAAATAGATTCCGCTGGAGTAACGTTACCCCAGCGGCATGTTTTTTAACCGGTGGTCGTAGCTGAGTACAAACTAGCTACTTAGATAGATCACATTTGTGCCTAAATGTGACCAATAAATTAAATTTGTGCGTCTTGAGGTTTCAGAGTTTAGCAAATTGCTGTACCTATCTAACGGCATGACATACAACTACGATTTTTTTTACTACGGTGGGTCCTAATTTGTGCTTATGCTGTGCAATTTTATTTTTTCTATAATCGACACCGTTGGAAAATAAGAAATTGACTTTCAAAAATCCTAAAATCGATCTTTGCGCTTCAATGAGAAACTTACCAATTATGGTGATTTTTACCTTTTATGAACACAAAGCATCATGCGAAATTATATTTCAACTCCTCAGAGAGCTATTCCATTTTAATTAAAATCTGGCTACGCTTAAATGTAACACTCCAATACATGAGTTATTATTAAGTGACGGTAATTATGATTTGACAAATAATAAGTACATTTATTCAATTGCTTATCCTTAAAGTTTCAGCTGAAAAATCCTTGTAACTACACAGACATGAGAAGAAAACCATAGGAAAAGAAATTTCACGATTAACCAAACAAATTCCAATGAATGTATTATAAAAGCGGCCGCGCAGTACATTGTGTCAACCTTCTTAAATTTGTAGTACATGATTTCGTTTTTAGAAACAGTCTCACACAAAAGTGTTACATAAAATTATTTATTGGTTTGTAAAAGTATGTAAGCGATATTATATTGAGGATTTGCAAATCTTTAACTTTCAGTCAAATGTTAGAACATAACTACGTATCTATACTATTACTATAATAATATAATAATAATATTATAAAGCGCACTGAAAAAAATAAAACGAGACTTTCTACTGTTCTTGTACAGTAAAAAAAAAAACGGTTCCGGAAACTTATTTTTACGTTAAAATAATTGATTGCCCATTTGAAATTGTAAGTGCACTGTCAGTAACAGTGCACTGAAATGGGCAAAAACAGTAAAGAGCTAAACAGTTATTTCAATTGAATGAACATTAAAGTTTACTGAAACAAACAGTTCCTTTTAAGTATTGCCGTTTTCAGAGCTTTACTGATATCGTATCAGTTATTTTTACTGCTTTAGAACAGTTGTTGTAGCATAGAGTAAAGAGCCAAACAGTTATTTCAATTGTTTGAACATTAACGTTAACTACAACAAGCAGTTTTTTTTTTTAAAGTATTGCCGTTTTCAGGCTTAAATGATATTGTAGCAGTTATTTTTACTGCTTTTGAACAGTTTTTGTAGCATACATTAAGGAGTTAAACAGTTAATATCAACAACAACATTAACGTTTATTGATATAAGCAGTTTCTTTTATGTATTGCCGTGTTTAGACTTTACTGATATCGTAACAGTTATTTTTACTGCTTCTGAACAGTTTCTGTAGCAACAGTAAGGATTTAAACAGTTAATATCAACTGTTTGAACATTAACGTTTACTGATACAAGCAGTTACTTTTAAGTATTGCCGTGTTTAGACTTTACTGTTATCGTAACAGTTATTTTTACTGCTTCTGAACAGTTTTTGTAGTATACAGTAAGGATTTAAACAGTTAATATCAACTGTTTGAACATTAGCGTTTACTGATACAAGCAGTAACTTTTAAGTATTGCCGTGTTTAGACTTTACTGATATCGTAACAGTTATTTTTACTGCTTCTGAACAGTTTCTGTAGCTTACAGTAAGGATTTAAACAGTTAATATCAACTGATTGAACATTAACGTTTACTGATACAAGCAGTTTCTTTTAAGTATTGCCGTGTTTAGACTTTACTGTTATCGTAACAGTTATTTTTACTGCTTCTGAACAGTTTCTGTAGCATACAGTAAGGATTTAAACAGTTAATATCAACTGTTTGAACATTAGCGTTTACTGATACAAGCAGTTACTTTTAAGTATTGCCGTGTTTAGACTTTACTGTTATAGTAACAGTTATTTTTACTGCTTCTGAACAGTTTCTGTAGCATACAGTAAGGATTTAAACAGTTAATATCAACTGTTTGAACATTAACGTTTACTGATACAAGCAGTTACTTTTAAGTATTGCCGTGTTTAGACTTTACTGTTATCGTAACAGTTATTTTTACTGCTTCTGAACAGTTTCTGTAGTATACAGTAAGGATTTAAACAGTTAATATCAACTGTTTGAACATTAGCGTTTACTGATACAAGCAGTTACTTTTAAGTATTGCCGTGTTTAGACTTTACTGATATCGTAACAGTTATTTTTACTGCTTCTGAACAGTTTCTGTAGTATACAGTAAGGATTTAAACAGTTAATATCAACTGTTTGAACATTAGCGTTTACTGATACAAGCAGTTTCTTTTAAGTATTGCCGTGTTTAGACTTTACTGATATCGTAACAGTTATTTTTACTGCTTCTGAACAGTTTCTGTAGCATACAGTAAGGATTTAAACAGTTAATATCAACTGTTTGAACATTAACGTTTACTGATACAAGCAGTTACTTTTAAGTATTGCCGTGTTTAGACTTTACTGTTATCGTAACAGTTATTTTTACTGCTTCTGAACAGTTTTTGTAGTATACAGTAAGGATTTAAACAGTTAATATCAACTGTTTGAACATTAGCGTTTACTGATACAAGCAGTTACTTTTAAGTATTGCCGTGTTTAGACTTTACTGATATCGTAACAGTTATTTTTACTGCTTCTGAACAGTTTCTGTAGCTTACAGTAAGGATTTAAACAGTTAATATCAACTGTTTGAACATTAACGTTTACTGATACAAGCAGTTTCTTTTAAGTATTGCCGTGTTTAGACTTTACTGTTATCGTAACAGTTATTTTTACTGCTTCTGAACAGTTTCTGTAGCATACAGTAAGGATTTAAACAGTTAATATCAACTGTTTGAACATTAGCGTTTACTGATACAAGCAGTTACTTTTAAATATTGCCGTGTTTAGACTTTACTGTTATCGTAACAGTTATTTTTACTGCTTCTGAACAGTTTCTGTAGTATACAGTAAGGATTTAAACAGTTAATATCAACTGATTAAACATTAGCGTTTACTGATACAAGCAGTTTCTTTTAAGTATTGCCGTGTTTAGACTTTACTGATATCGTAACAGTTATTTTTACTGCTTCTGAACAGTTTCTGTAGCATACAGTAAGGATTTAAACAGTTAATATCAACTGTTTGAACATTAACGTTTACTGATACAAGCAGTTACTTTTAAGTATTGCCGTGTTTAGACTTTACTGTTATCGTAACAGTTATTTTTACTGCTTCTGAACAGTTTCTGTAGTATACAGTAAGGATTTAAACAGTTAATATCAACTGTTTGAACATTAGCGTTTACTGATACAAGCAGTTACTTTTAAGTATTGCCGTGTTTAGACTTTACTGATATCGTAACAGTTATTTTTACTGCTTCTGAACAGTTTCTGTAGCTTACAGTAAGGATTTAAACAGTTAATATCAACTGATTGAACATTAACGTTTACTGATACAAGCAGTTTCTTTTAAGTATTGCCGTGTTTAGACTTTACTGTTATCGTAACAGTTATTTTTACTGCTTCTGAACAGTTTCTGTAGCATACAGTAAGGATTTAAACAGTTAATATCAACTGTTTGAACATTAACGTTTACTGATACAAGCAGTTACTTTTAAGTATTGCCGTGTTTAGACTTTACTGTTATCGTAACAGTTATTTTTACTGCTTCTGAACAGTTTCTGTAGTATACAGTAAGGATTTAAACAGTTAATATCAACTGTTTGAACATTAGCGTTTACTGATACAAGCAGTTTCTTTTAAGTATTGCCGTGTTTAGACTTTACTGATATCGTAACAGTTATTTTTACTGCTTCTGAACAGTTTCTGTAGCATACAGTAAGGATTTAAACAGTTAATATCAACTGTTTGAACATTAGCGTTTACTGATACAAGCAGTTACTTTTAAGTATTGCCGTGTTTAGACTTTACTGTTATCGTAACAGTTATTTTTACTGCTTCTGAACAGTTTCTGTAGCATACAGTAAGGATTTAAACAGTTAATACTACAAATTGTTTGAACATATTTTTAATATAATAGCCTATATCCTCCCACTGCTGGACATACCTACGCCTCCGCCGAAAACTTCCAAGAATCCCGGTCTTTCGCAGATTGCCAACACTCCCGGCCGTAAGATCGTCCCGCCACCTTTTACGAGGCCGACCTCGTCGTCGTCTCTCATCTTCTGTATGCCAAGGAGTTATATTATAGCATTGGCCCATCTCAGTAATCAGTAGGTATTTTTATTGCGTACCTATATTTGCCATCGGTCCGGGCGGGTTTCCCCGGATTTATCTTAGTTTAGAGGGCATCCGGGGAGCGTGCTGGCCGGGCTTAAAAATTTATTCTTGGGCCGCCTGCGACTCACGCACTGTGCCCGCAAGCCGCGATCAACCGTAGAACCGACTCTGTAAATCACTGTAAACATATTCATAAGGCGGGGGGCCGCCTTATGAATATGTTTAAAAAAACCTGTTAACATATCCAGGTTCTAGGCTCTAAAATCCGAGGTTTTCACGCATCTTGTCCTCGTTGCCAAATTTTAGAGATGGCAACCCTAGGTATAACAATAAATCTTAATCTAGGACTTAAGATAAGTAGGTACTTAACTACAATACAATACAAAATCGCTTTATTGTACACCAGATAAAGAACATTACAAAAAACCGGCCAAGTGCGAGTCGGACTCGCGCACGAAGGGTTCCTTAGGTACCATTATCTTTAAAAACGGCAAAAAAATCACGTTTGTTGTATGGGAGCCCCCTTAAATATTTATTTTATTCTGGTTTTTAGTATTTGTTATTGTAGCGGCAACAGAAATACATCATCTGTGAAAATTTCAACTGTCCAACTATCACGGTTAATCAGATACAGCCTGGTGACAGACGGACAGACGGACGGACAGACGGACAGACGGACGGACGGACAGCGGAGTCTCAGTAATAGGGTCCCGTTTTACCCTTGTGTACGGAACCCTAAAAAATAACACGAGACAAGTAGGTACCTACAATTAATTAATTAATTACAAGTAATTAATAAGGTAGGTAGATGTTGATCTCTCCGGGTTGCATACGACTGACATGGCAAGCCCAATCCCACTTTAACCTGGCGGTCTTCTTTCCTACATCGGCAATGCCTGTTGTTAGTGAGCGTAAGCTAGCCGCACACACTCAATAATATTGTCAATGCAAGATTGTCAAAATCTTCACCAATAAAATGATCCCCGCACACTACACAATATTATTGACAATTTTTCATGGTACAATCTGACTCAGTCGCTCCGCAGCTAGGTTCATGTGCGCACGTTTAACATAATGGAAAGAAAGAAAAAACTCGTTGCATTGAGTATTGCATTAATTTTACTAACTAAAAAAAGGCAATCAAGAAAGAAACGATGGATTAAGGACTGGATGAGAAAAAAAGCTGAGTTTAATCACTTTAATCTAATAAATGAACTACGAGTTACAGAAGAAAATGATTTTAAAAATTACATGAGAATGAAAGATAGCAGCTTTCAAAAACTATTATCTTTAGTTTCTCTTGTACTATTTGTTTTAATTTTTTTATAAATATTGAGCATTGCGCAATTTGCAATTGCATAGTGCAATTTTAAAAATAATGCTTTGCAGGATGTATTCCATAATTCTGGATAAGTTTCCCATGTTTTAATAAACACTGTCAAATAGTGTTTTTCCGTACGGGTACTACCATCAACAGTATCAATACTATTTTCGCTTTGGATACTGTTTTCGTCTTCCATTTTGAACAAATAACACGAGCGTCCGCCTGCCTTGAAATCTTTTCCTCAACTAAAATATTGCCGCGCGCCCGCACACGTCAATATGATTGACAATACCCCTGCCTCCCCCCGATATTGACGTGACAAAATCAGAATTTCTGGATAATCTACAATATTATTAAACAATACCGCAATACAGGCCGCACACATACAATATTATTGACAATACGTACTTTATTGACAATATTATTGAGTGTGTGCGGCTAGCCTAACCAGATGTTGGGCACTCAGTCAATTCGTTTGAAGCCTAGTAAGTATGCTCGCTCCATCGCCCTTTGGAAAATCTTGAGCTTGGACTTCTATGCTTCACTCATATTGACCACTAGCTGTGCCCGCGGCTTCGCTCACGTGACCGCGTATTCTTTTGGTATTGTCAGGGTACCTACATTACATGGGAACGTGAATTAAGAGTGAGTATATTCCTAAGATCCTCTAAAAATAATATACTAATTAACTGACTTACTGTTAATTTAAACTAAAACCTGTTAGTATATCTTTGCTTTAAGTATTAAAGGAACTCGACTATGAAGTCAATTTCTGGGGGAATCAATTTAGATTACCATCGGCACGCTAAGAAGAAGTTTATGAACGAAAGCAAATTTTAATACATGCAACTCGTGATCTATCCTGGGTCCCAAACCCAACAAAACTTAAAAAAGACGCTCATTTGCAAATAGATAAAGAAAAATACTTAAACTTCAGCAAGAACATGTATAGGTACATAACAGAATCTGCCCCCTAATACTACTTATTAGATTTTGAAGAAATCATCATCATCATTCTCTTGCCCTTAGCCCAATTTATTTGGGGTCGGCGCAGCATGTCTTCATCTTCCGTACTTTTGTATTATATTTTGTACAAATATTTCAAGAAAAAAGAGAAAATTAGGAATATAGACTACTATGTCAAACCAAAAATAAAAAATTAAAATATCACAGAATCAAAAAAAAAAACAAATCACAAAAAGCGAACACATTGCCGGGATTTGATCATGCGATCTGTTGTTTACAGAGCGATTATGAAACAGCTAGGCTGCATGCCCGGTTGTCGTAATAAGTTTATATCAGAATCGCATAACATTCCAATAAGTACCTAATGTTTGTTCTCCCTATGTTCGCTTAATTTACAATATACATAACCAGTCAATTTACGAAGTTTAATTGCTCCTTCCCCTATAACTGGCAGCCTAACGTGGAGCTGAACTGTGAGTGAATCAGTGAACTAGGTACATTTTGAAGTGCAGAACTTTCTCGGGTTTCATAATAATTAATGTGTGTCGTGTAATGTGTTATCATTATCAGTTCGCCAAGACAGAAAGCGCGCGAGCGGTCACCGAAAGTTATAGGTTCGTGAAGTATAATTGTCACTGGCCTCGTGTTCCGAAAATTATAAGTTCGTGAAGTACAATCGTCATTGACGTCGTGTCCCGGAGAGGTGCGCTCTCGGCACAAAACATTACAGTTTCAAGCAACACGCGTAGGCGTATGGTCGTAATTTGTGTACTAGGTTTTGCCGCAGGTATTGTACACCTGAACCTAGATTACGGACCTATGTGCGTACTGTGTCGGTATGAACCGTGAACTTGTGCAAATAATACAATATAACTTGTGACTTTCGGTGTATAAAGTGATAATCGGCAGATTATTTAGTGCGGTCTGTAAAAACCGTTGGTATTGCGACGCGATCTGTGTTGAATCGGTGAAGTAACTGTGAAGTGTTGTGGGACTGCGAACAGTCTTAGTGCTTAGGTAGAACCTATAGTACCTAAGTTGGTTTTTCGTTCGTTTGTGGACTGTTTCACAACCTCGTGTGCGAACATTCCTTTTACTATCCGAACTGTGTACTCTATAAATCTGTTGTGGGACTGCGAACAGTCTTAGTGCTTAGTACCTAAGCTCGTTTTTCGTTCGTTTGTGGACGGTTTCACAACCTCGTGTGCGAATATTCCTTTTACTATTCGAACTGCGTATCATATAAATAATGAACGTTGTACTGTTGTGGGACTGCGAACAGTCTTAGTGCTTAGGTAGAACCTAGACTACCTATAGTACCTAAGTTAGTGATTCGTTCGTTTTGTGGACTATTTCGCAATGGTGTTAACAAGATCACGCGCTGCTAGTCCGACTTCGGCTTCGGCTGGCGCCTTGTCCGCGGACATCGCGCCGCCCGCGCCCTTAGAGCCCGCGCCGGAGGTGGCTCCGCGCGGCGCTGCCGCCGACACCGCTGCCGAGCAGATGGCCGCGGTGGATCCGCAGCTGGCTGCTGCCGCTGCAGCGGCTCCGGTCGATATGATGTAGATGTAGTCGGGTAAAAACTGTTTGCATCGTGTACCTACCTAATCGTGCAGGTCAGTAGCTTAAACTGTTTATATTGTGTTGCGAGCTACTGACTGCACAGTAGGTAGACTGTCGGGGGCGTAACGTAAAATAAACTACCTACCTATACAGTAGAAACTCCATTATCTGGCCCTCAGTTATAAGTACGGATTCGCGATTATCCAGACTACCGATCGCAATACATAATTGTTGAGAAATCGTACCTACAAACGTAGGTAGGTAGGTACATAAATATTTAATTTCATTATTAAGGTAAAATTATTTTAATGGTAGGTACAACGTATGTTGGATGTATCTCTTAATAAACATTGATTTTCGTTAATATAATATACTTATTTGTTATTTTTAACCCGCTATTCTTCATACATTCGATTATCTGGATTTTCGATAATCCGAATGCCTGACGACAACAATTAGTCCGATTAATCGAGTTTCTACTGTCTGTACTAAGTAATAAATTTTGCTAATGAACGTCTGTGTTGAGAATGCTGTCTGATGCCGCTGTCTGTATCTGTATGCAAGACTAATTAGGTATTATAAATCTTTGTTATTTCAGAACATGAAGTTGACTTAGAGGCGCTGTCTTTGCTCGATGATGAGCAAATCCGGGTGCTAATACCAGCTATTGGCCCACAAGCCAAATTTAAAAGAGCGTTTCTGAAGTGGAATGCTTCTAAGCTAAATTCCGATGTAACTGAGTGTAGTAAAGTAAGCAACCAATAAATTATCTATACTCGTAAAAATGTAGGCATGCCTTGGCATCGATTTTTTGTGAACATTCTTGAAAACCTTGTGGAAGTGTACGGAGAGAATATTGGTGGACTTACAAATTCACCAAGAAGTTCGGCATTATCATCACCAAGCACCTCATCGTCATGCAAATCCATGTCCCTCGATGTAAGTTATCTATCAATTATCGAATTATTAAATTATAGATTTGTATTATTGATTATGTACCTATTATTATTTTAAAGTGTTGATATTCAATTTTATAGCTGTTTTTGTCAAATTTAAAGTGCTATTAAATACATCCCCTGGGTAACACGATAACAATTTTATTTGATTACTAGCTGCGTTATCAATAAATATTTTAAACTAAACTAAACACTAGGCCAATGAGGCGGTCTAAAACTAAAACTGAACTAAGTTTAAACTAAGACTAAACTAATTTTTAACTAGGTCTTAATAAGGTCTTTTGTAAGTCTAAGACTATACTCTCATACCTATACATTAACAATCTTCCCTGTTTTCAGAGTCTCACAACGCTGCTCGAAAAGACTCCCGATGGCCTATAGCTTCTAAAAGAAAGGCAACAACCATTGGGAGAACATAACCGTAAGGTACTAGTTCGAGAAATAGCTACACACACACTTCGAGCAAATCCGAAGGCCCCCGTAACAGCCGAAACATATATTACTTGGATAAAAGAAATAAGTAAGTAAGTTGGTTAGTCAACATGCAATCGGCGCGTTGACAGTCAACAGCTGCTGTCGACACTTCGACAGTCAATTCACGTTTATGCGGCAAAACGTGACAATTGACTGCCGACGGCTGCTGTCATCGACAACGTGCAGTCTGTGTATTGCGCTTAGTCATTATATGCAAGTTATTCCTTATGAGAGTCCAAATTTATCGAGATATTTATGAAACCCCCACTCTTTTATTAAAAGTTCCTTATTTGGTTTGATCATTCACACACGAATTCACTTGGTACAGTGCTCTGTCACTATTTGTTCAAAATTTATTTTACTACACAGCAGAAGCAAACTGACTAAATTTTCCGACTGTCTAAATTTAATTCTTGTATTATATTTTAAATTTTAGACATAGACATTACTTTCGGGAGCATTCGAGTCAGCCAGTTTACAAATATACTTTTATTTAACAAAATTTTGATTTGTTCTATTATCGAGTTTAGCAAAAATACTGCTTTTCCGCAGAATTTTGTGAAATGGCTCTTAAAACATCAGGAGTTTTATCTCGTTAGGTCTGCTAGCAGTTCATCTGGTTAAAGTTAAAAGATTCATAAATTGCAGTGGTATTGGCATTGTACTTGAATTTAGTGTAAGTAGGCGGATATTTAATTTATAGCAAACTATGTTCAGTAGCAATTAGGCTCGAAATGGCAGCGGCCGCTGGCGGCCTCTCGCGGCCTGTGCTCTCAATGTTGCGGCGGGGGTGAGGAGAGCGCGGCTACGAGCGGCCTCGCGTCGCCGCTGGCAGCCGCGGGCAAAACCACCGACTAGAAACGCGTGGCGCGCGGCCGCTTTTCAAGCGATCATGGTCTTTTAAGTATGTAGATACAGTTTAAAATTATTTCACATTGAAAGTGCTCGCCGCGTCGCTGCCGGCCGTACTTAAAATACCAGTATCGCTTGAAAAGCTTGAAAAGGACGTGCGGCCGCCCGCGGTGCCGGAAGCGGCCGCGCGCCACGCGTGTGTAGTCGGTGGTCCTGCCCGCGGCTGCTAGCGGCCACGCGAGGCCGCTCGCTCCTCACCCCAGCCGTAACACTGAGCGTACAGGTCGCGCGAGGCAGCCAGCGGCCGCTGCTGGCTGCTACTGGCCGCTGCCAGCCGCTACCATTCCGGTGTGACTAGAGCCTTATCTTTAAACTCAAACTTTAGTACCACCTTTCTTCAAAAGGTATTTTAAAACAAAATTGCTTCTAATTTATTTAATTCTAAGCATTGTGGATATTATTTTGTATTGGCATTGTACTTGAATTTAGTGTAGGTGGATATTTAATTTAAAGCAGACTAAGTTCAGTAGCAATTACCCTTAGACTCAAACTTTAGAACCACCTTTCTTCAAAAGGTGTTTTAAAACAAAATTGCTTTTAATTTATTTAATTCTAAGCATTTTGGATATTATTTTGTATTGGCATTGTACTTGAATTTAGTGTAGGTGGATATTTAATTTATAGCAGACTAAGTTCAGTAGCAATTACCCTTAGACTCAAACTTTAGAACCACCTTTCTTCAAAAGGTGTTTTAAAACAAAATTGCTTTTAATTTATTTAATTCTAAGCATTTTGGATATTATTTTGTATTGGCATTGTACTTGAATTTAGTGTAGGTGGATATTTAATTTATAGCAGACTAAGTTCAGTAGCAATTACCCTTTTTTTTTTTTTTTTTTTTAACGTGGTAAAATTATCAAATAAGTCCTCCCACTCCGGGCAGGGTGGGAGGGACTGTCAGACTTTTACTGACTAAAATCCACGGTGTTCCTTCAATAACCCTTTACATACCGGGGCCACGGTAACGGGATGAGTCCCACGACCCCGGCAGGCTTCGGCCCTCTGCAGAGGGGGCCTCGTCATGTTGCTGACGCTCTTTGAGGCGCGCGTGGAACACGACGCGCCGTCGACCCGGGCATGGTCCATGGTCGGACAGCGAGTTGCCCTTTACTCGCTGTCCGCATGCCCGCGCCTACGGTGGCCGGAGATCGTCGGCCGACGTCCGACGCCGTGGGCGTCTACCACTGCGGCTGGGCTGGAGGGAGGACGCCATCCTCTCCCTCACGCGGCCCGCCTCCTCCTTCGGAAGCATGACTGCTTCGCAGAAGGAGGCGACCGCTTCCCACTCCCTCTCGCCCCGCAGCATGGCCTCGACCAATGCCGGGCGCGAGAGGTCTCCGCCTATCGCCGCCGTGAGGACACGTCGGTGCTCTGCCCAGGCGGGGCAGTCTTGCACCGTGTGCTCTACGGTGTCCTCAGGGCGACCCTCACAGTGGTGACACCCAGGCGTTTCCTCCTTTCCCATCAGACACAGGTACCTCCCGAAACTTCCGTGTCCGGTGAGGACCTGCGTCATGCGGTAGGTCAGGACGCCGTGACGCCGATCTAGCCACTCCTCAAAGAGGGGTCTTACCGCCGCAATTGCGGCGTGCCCGGCCGTCGGTTGCGACAGTCGCTCCCTCCATACTGCCCTGAGATCGCGCCGGAGCTCTTCCCGCCGCGCCTCGTCTTCTCGAGGCAGCGGGGATACGCCCCGGCGCTGCGCCTCCACGCGCCATTCATAGACGCGCTGGAGGGCAGTCGCCTCCAGATCCCAGGGCAGCAATCCGGCAAGGAGGTTGGCCGATTCGCCGGCGATCGTGCGGTATCCCCGGATCATTCGGATAGCCATGACCCTCTGGCATGCGACCAACTTTAGTGGTCGCGTCCGGATGCACAGGGCCCACACTGGGGACCCGTAGAGGGCCATGGACCGCACGACGCCGGCGTACAGCCTTCGGCAGGAGGCGTTTGGCCCGCTGAGATTAGGCAGGAGTCGCCTGAAGGCGGCTGCTGCCCGGTTCAGCTTTGGGGCCAAACTCAGGAAGTGCTCCCTGAAGTTCCACCGGCTGTCGAGGACGAGTCCCAGGTACTTCATCGTCCTCCCGACGCCGATGCGAACCCCCTCCACCGTTATGTGGGACTCGGACCGTGGCGCGTTCCGACCGCCATGAAAGCACATGGCCTCGGTCTTGTGCAGCGCCACGTCGAGTCCCAACTGCCGGATCCTATGAACGACTGTCGCAACCGCTTGCGTCGCCAGGTCGGCCGCCGCCTGGTGCGACTCTCCCTGCGCCAGGACGAGCGTGTCGTCAGCGTAACATACTACGCTGACGCCGTCAGGGAGGTCGCCGCGCAGCACCCAGTCGTATCCGATGTTCCACAGGGGCGGCCCCAAGACCGATCCCTGTGGGACACCGCACGACATCTCTCGCCGGTTCCACTCTCCCCGGTGACCGGGGTAGATGACGGCTCTGTCCGTCAGGTAGTCCTCGACTATGCGACGGAGGTAGGTCGGCACCCGGTGATACCGAAGTGCCTCCCTGATGCAACTCCAGGGCAGGGTGTTAAAGGCGTTGGTGATGTCCAAAGACACCGCCAAGACGACCCTGCCCCGGGATACCGCGTCCCCCGTCGTGAGGGCTCTCACGCGCATGATGGCATCCACCGTCGAGCGCCCCCTGCGGAAGCCAAACTGGCACTCCGCAAGATCCGGGCCCACCCGATTCAGGTGCCCGAAGAGGCGGTCTGCAATTACTCTTTCCAAGAGCTTGCCCGCCTCGTCGAGCAGCACGATGGGCCGGAATGCGGACGGAGAGTCCGCAGGGCGCCCGGCTTTCTGGATCAGGACCAGCTTTCCCGTCTTCCAGCGAAGCGGAAACTGGCCCCTCTCCAGGCATGCGCTAAAGAGCCCCCCTAGTCGAGGCCCGAGAGTCTCCGAGGCCAGGACCCACGCTTTCCCTGGCAAGCCGTCGGGTCCTGGGGCGGTATTTTTGGCCTTGAGCCGTTGTACCGCCACTCTCAAGTCTACCTCGGTCACCTCTGGAGCGTTGTAGACGTCATCGTCGCTGTGGTCCGCGTTTGAGCAATTACCCTTAGACTCAAACTTTAGAACCACCTTTCTTCAAAAGGTGTTTTAAAACAAAATTGCTATAATTTATTTAATTCTAAGCATTTTGTATATTATTTTGTATTGGCATTGTACTTGAATTTAGTGTAGGTGGATATTTAATTTATAGCAGACTAAGTTCAGTAGCAATTACCCTTAAACTCAAACATTAGTACCACCTTTCTTCAAAAGGTGTTATAAAACAAAATTGCTTTCAATTTATTTAATTCTAAACATTTTGGATATTATGTTGTATTGGCATTGTATTATTGTGGATATTTAATTTATAGCAGACTAAAATCCTCTGACAACTGACTATGTGTGTATATGTATAAGGTCTATCTGTTCATACACGACACTTCTTAAGGGGTCATTGTACTCATCATTATGAACAACTTTTACCAAAGCCAGAATCGCGAAAAAAAAATCAGCTGTTCCATACATTTTGACGAGTTAATAGGAACATATTGTAGGGAACAGCTGATTTTTTTTCGCGATTCAGGGTTTGGTCCCATAGTAAAAGTTGTTCATACCTAATAATGAGTACAATGACCCCTTAAGAAATTTCGTGTATGAATAGATAGACCTAATATATATTTATGTACCTTTAAATTATCTAAGTGTAAATATTTTGGTTTGTATTCAATTTATAAAAAAGAGTAAATATAAGAATTTTAGTAGTTTAAAAGTGATTATTTTCAGACTAATTTCAGTAGCAATTACCCTTGCCTCGAATCTTGTTTTAATTTACTTAATTCTAAATATTTTAGATATTATATTGTTTGGGTATTGTACCTACTTAATTATAAATATTGTACTTAAATTTTGGACTGAATTGACTATGTGCATATAAGGTCTATCTGTTCATACACGAAATCTCTTAAGGGGTCATTGTACTCATCATTATAATCAACTTTTACTGTGGGACCAAAGCCTGAATCGCGAAAAAAAATCAGCTGTTCCATACATTTTGACGAGTTAATGCGAACATATTGTAGGGAACAGCTGATTTTTTTTCGCGATTCAGGGTTTGGTCCTCTAGTATAAGTTGTTCTGTTATTGATAATATGTATCTTTAAATTATCTAAGTGTAAATATTTTAGATTGTTTCCCATTTATTTTGCAGTACCTAAATATTTAAAAAAATATAAGTTTAATACATATGATTATTTTAGAATAAATAAACGTCTCAAAGAAAATATTTTTTATTTCATGCAACCTGCTACTGTACACGTACAATACTCGCTACTGTACCTGCACAGTTACAGGTAATGTGAAGGATAATATTTTTATGTGTATGCTCAGTTGCGGGTATGGTTAGTGCCCAGTTACAAGTAACGTGAATAATAGTACTTTTTAATGTGCATGCATATTAAAAAGTACTGTCCTTCACATTACATGTAACTGTGAAATCAATTACCCGCTACTGTGCATGCACATTGAAAAGTACTGTCCTTCACATTACATGTAACTGTGAAATGCATTACCCGCTACTGTGCATGAACATTGAAAAGTACTGTCCTTCACATTACATGTAACTGTGAAATACATTACCCGCTACTGTGCATGCACATTAAAAAGTACTGTCCTTCACATTACATGTAACTGTGAAATACATTACCCGCTACTGTGCATGCACATTAAAAAGTACTGTCCTTCACATTACATGTAACTGTGAAATACATTACCCGCTACTGTGCATGCACATTAAAAAGTACTGTCCTTCACATTACTTGTAACTGTGAAATTAATTACCTGCTACTGTGCAAGCACATTAAAAAGTACTGTCCTTCACATTACATGTAACTGTGAAATTAATTACCCGCTACTGTGCATGCACATTAAAAAGTACTGTCCTTCACGTTACATGTAACTGTGAAATTATTTACCTGCTACTGTGCAAGCACATTAAAAAGTACTGTCCTTCACATTACTTGTAACTGTGAAATTAATTACCTGCTACTGTGCAAGCACATTAAAAAGTACTGTCCTTCACATTACATGTAACTGTGAAATACATTACCCGCTACTGTGCATGCACATTAAAAAGTACTGTCCTTCACATTACATGTAACTGTGAAATACATTACCCGCTACTGTTCATGCACATTAAAAAGTACTGTCCTTCACATTACATGTAACTGTGAAATTAATTACCCGCTACTGTGCATGCACATTGAAAAGTACTGTCCTTCACATTACATGTAACTGTGAAATTAATTACCCGCTACTGTGCATGCACATTGAAAAGTACTGTCCTTCACATTACATGTAACTGTGAAATTAATTACCCGCTACTGTGCATGCACATTAAAAAGTACTGTCCTTCACATTACCTGTAACTGTGAAATTCATTACTCGCTACTGTGCATGCACATTAAAAAGTACTGTCCTTCACGTTACATGCAACTGTGAAATTCATTACCCGCTACTGTGCATGCACATTAAAAAGTACTGTCCTTCACATTACATGTAACTGTGAAATTAATTACCCGCTACTGTGCATGCACATTGAAAAGTACTGTCCTTCACATTACATGTAACTGTGAAATTAATTACCCGCTACTGTGCATGCACATTGAAAAGTACTGTCCTTCACATTACATGTAACTGTGAAATTAATTACCCGCTACTGTGCATGCACATTAAAAAGTACTGTCCTTCACATTACCTGTAACTGTGAAATTCATTACTCGCTACTGTGCATGCACATTAAAAAGTACTGTCCTTCACGTTACATGTAACTGTGAAATTCATTACCCGCTACTGTGCATGCACATTAAAAAGTACTGACCTTCACATTACATGTAACTGTGAAATTAATTACCCGCTACTGTGCATGCACATTGAAAAGTACTGTCCTTCACATCACATGTAACTGTGAAATTCATTACCCGCTACTGTGCATGCACAGTAAAATCAACTGTTTGCTTAAAGTTGTATGACAGTTATAGGTACTATCATAGTTCAGTTATACCTACTGTTTTTTTACTGTCTGGAGGAAGGAGAAGGAAAATCTGAATTTTCCTTTTACTGTTTTACTTACTGTTTTACAAACAGTAAGAATAACCGGCCAGAAAACAGTAGCAGATGCACAGTAAAATCTACTGTCATAACTCAACTGTTTTTTTTCAGTTAATTTTACTTATTTGGACAATAGGCTCCATTTTTACTGACCAAAACGGTGAATATTACCGAAATATCGGTTGGTATTACCGATTTTTTTTTCAGTGCGGAAAAGTTTGTTTGTTTGTTTGCTTGAACGCGTTAATCTTCGAAAATACTGGATGGATTTGGATGCAATTTGGTATGGAAGTAGCTTGAAGCTTGAGGAAGGTTATAGGCTACTTTTAACGCGACTGCAAAAAAGGAGAGTTATGTTTTTACCGTAATAGAATCCACGGGAGCGAAGCCCCGCGTGAGTAATAGTTTATAATATTAGTATAGATAAAAGTCTGAAACCAAACCGCCTTGAACAAGCGTGGTGATCAATGCTCGGCATGAGCAGGGCAAAGATCAATCTCTGTTGAGATTGATCTTTGCCCTGCAGTGGGACAATCATAGGATGGTATTATTTATAATGAAAGTCGCATGTTTGTCTATGGTTTCTGTAGATTTGTTTCAAATAAAATCTACGGATTTTACGACTTTACCTTTTCTTACCAGTTAAAAAAAAGCGTCTCCAATTTCATTCAATTTAGTCACACTATACAGGGCTACTACGTGCACGACCGCAGCGCCCTCATTTTTTTTCATAAAGACTATGTATATTGACTTGACTTATGTGTTGTGTTTATGTGACTGCCACTTTTTTAGTTTTTCTTTTTTTTTAATTCAGTTGCCGCTAATTACTCGTGTGTGAAAGGTGTGTGCGCATTGTTTTTTTCGCAGTAATTCAAGGCATTGTGTGTATAATCACGACGCGTGTACTTTTTGATTTTAAGGTAAGTTTATAATTATTTATCTGTTTGTTTGACTATGACACAGACCATCTCCAACTTTGAGTAGCTTCATTTGAGGAACGTTGTATTTACGCACTTCATCTTCGGTTTGCAATGTTTTCTTTCGTTTTCCAGTCTTCCGCAATATAAAGCCACAATTATTACATTTCCCAGACATAGTCGATATATTTTTAGGTCACTGCTTTATTCACTGGTTATTATATATGTATATATTTTTAAACATGAACAAACGATACGTACTTGAATTAGGAATTTGTAAAACTGCGCAAATAATAACATCGAAAGCGTACCACAACTATACACTGTGATCATGTAGGAACATGCTAGTGTAGTTAGTATAGTTCCTTTGATAATTTAGTCACTTATAAACAAGATCGACAGAATATTGTAATAGGCTAGTGACACCACCAACTCTTTAAAAACTGTCAAAACGCAACTTTGTTATAGATTATTAAAATCTAATGCAATTTGAAAGCGTCAACAAAGTAGTCATAAGGTGGTCCACTTACTTTCATAATTTTTTTTTCAACACGTTGCACCTTATGAATTTTAATGAAACTTGGCATGCTGTTAGGCAAGGTATAGACAATTATTATATATTTTTTTCAAAGTGGTAATTCAATTCAATCAGATAGAAAAAAAAAAAATATTTTTTGCATTTTTTTAATATTTTTATTTAGGATTGGCACCTACAAATTTATATAAAATAAACTGTGAAGTGTACTATAAACACTGGAATTTGTTTTAATTTTCTAGCTTTAAAATCAACAGAGATACATAACTTTGAAAATCAGTCGTCTCCGAACACTTTTTTCAATTAGCTCCTTAATTAACTAAGATATAGAGCTAATATCTACTCGATAAACTACTATTAGTACCCTCTACAATATAACATAGGTTACGATATAGATTCCTATCGGGGGCAGTTTGCCTATGGAAGGACGGTTAAACCCTTTCCAATAAACAGAGAGATGTAAACAGAAAAAAATAAAATAAATAAATAGTAAACCTGTTCATGTGTGACATCTACAATTTTTTTAGATACTAATTGGTCTTTCTGTTCGGGGCCAGATAACAAATGGCACGACAATCTTTTAGAAATGTCACTTTAAGGCTACTGTCCTCCCCCTGGGCGATACTTTCATCTTTCCTCAACAGATGGCGTATGTATAGCAAACTTGGAGTAAGTTTGCTATATATACGCCATCTGAATCCTCTAGATCTAATCTCCTACAGAATTTTACAAACATTCATAACAAAATTTTTTAGTAATTATGTTTAAGCATTGAAGCTTATCTTTTAAATTATATAATAATATTCCACAATAATATTCCACAACTTTTTTTTTCACACAACGCCATCTAGTCCCAAACTAAGCAGAGCTTGTGATATGGATACTAGACAACTGATAAACATACATATATATTTCTAAATACATACATATTATAGATAAATTACACCCAGACAAAGAACAAATGACCGTGCTCATCACACAAACATTTGTCCTAGGTGGGAATCGAACCCACGACCTTGCGCATAGCAGTCAGGACCACTGACCACTATACCAACGGGCCTGTCACAACAACAACATATAAAAAGAATATAAAATAAAATAAAGTAAAACAGTATCAATTATACTTTATAGCAACACTGTAAGAAATTAGTGTCGAATCCTTTTCTTTTCAAGCGTTTTTGTTTGTTTATTTACTACTTACTTATTTCTTGGATTATTTGGATTATTTCTGTTTGGAATATTTGTTTTGCCATCTCCAGTTACATTAAGCCGAATGGTATCCAGGGCTTCACTTAAACCAGGCATTAACCCTTAACTATTCGCACGAAGAAAATCACTTAACTGCTCGCACGGGGTCCCCAATTTGTATGGATGAAATTTAATGATTTCTTATTTTTAATGAAACACTCCAATAGTAATTATGAAAGTACTTTATTTAAACTATAAGACATAAAAACCACAACTAAAAATAAAATTTTCTAAGACATCAAAATAACTAAAATATAAACTTCTACAATAGGGAACATTTTTGGCACAATATGAGATCATGTATTAAAATTTCATGAATTCTAAGGAACTAAGGGAATCGTCGTTATTGCAGGTTAGGCAGTAGACAATGAAGTGCTCATTACATAAAAACTTTTTACAATTACTGCATTTTGTGGACACTTTTCGGTCACTCCTTCTCGGGCAACCGCACCGCCCACGTTTAGTGGTAGGCGGAGCAAGTAGGGTTTCCAAACCATGTACCTACTTCTAGATTTATTTGGCTTTGGTACATAGGATACCATGGTCATTGTTTTTTGAAATCCAAAAAGGGATTTGGTTGGAACTTTGGTCCTGTTAGGCAAAAATATTAGAGGTATGTCCGGTTTATTTTTCTTCAGTGTTCCAACAAGAGTCTGTTTATAGGACGGGTCTAGTAAATCAGTGGCTACTTGTACACTTGTATACCAGTTATCTGTGGTGATATTTCGGCCACTTCCTTTTATTCGTTGGACAAGTCCTTTTACTTCATCCTTGTCCAGCGATTCATTGGACGGTTCATCAATTTCGCTAGCTGTGTCGTGATCACTCTGTAATATTTCCTTAGCTTCCGACTCTGAATCCGAGCCCCCAACATCCTGTTCTTCATCAGGTACCTCCAGTAGCCACTGTGCAATACGCTCGTCTCTTTCATCCATCTTTGACAACTGAGGAGTAAAAAAACCTATGTAAATAACATTTTTGTATAAAAAAAAAACAATAAAAAAAAATCTAAACTAGTAAAACGATAGAAAATATCATTCACTATCATATTTCATTCAAAATTATATCAATATCAATATAAAATAAAATAAAAAAATAGAATATAAAAAGCTTACCTTTCTCAAAAAAGTGACGTAAATACTCGCACGGGGTCACGACTCAAGAGAGCAGCGGCGCGGCCTACACCTGCAGTGGTCTAAACGGTACTAGAATATGTTCTTTAGCGCATATTAAGAGGCTAGCGGGCGCGCGGGGGGGTTCCGACGATTGCAAGTGCATTTTTTCGACGCGTGAAAGTGCTATGACCCCATGCGAGCAGTTAAGGATTAATGACAATATACTTAATCAATTAAAAAAAAATAGCAAAATGAATCATCATGATAGGTTGTGCACATTGATTTTTGATGAAATGGCACTCTCATCAGGCGTCCGTCACTCGCTCCAGGCCACGCGTTATATGCCTACCACTTTGCGTATCGCCGTCGGTACATCCGACAGTGGGCTGGTGCACGCCTGCCTGAGCCTTTTTAAATTATTTTAACAACGTCATAATGGATCGACCTAAAAACAATTGATTTTCCTTTGCTTTGCTCCTGTTTCCCTTTTGATTATTTATTTGCGCGGAATTTTATTAAAAATAAAATTATTTACGCGGTTTCGGATATTTTCGACACTAAAATTTAATAATCGGGAATCCAGGGAAAGAAAAAATGCATCTATCATTTTATTAAACTGAAACATATATGATCAACAAATAAAAAACAATTGTTTTTCTATATTCGTTTTATTACCAATATCATCATATACAACCCTAGGACATTCGCTCGATGACGTGGGTCGCGCGGCGAGCAAAATAATCTCAACTTTCTGTGTGCATACTTATGGTACATTTCTTCTCGCTGCAAACAGCTGGTATTATTATTATGATTTTGTAGGCAATTATAGCGTAGGTATTTTTGCTTTTGTATAAGGGTGATGTATCTGTTACGAAGTAACTATTTAGTAATATGTGCTCTCACCACACATGGAATTCAATTCCAAGAAAGATTCATTCTGCTCAGGCAGTACACCGAAAGAAATTTTAGCTGCACAAATAAAGAAAATTATAAAGCAGTTACATCTGATTGGATTTACCGTTTTAGCCACAGTGTGTGACCAAGGCACATCCAACACAAGTGCCATTATTTAATTGAAGAGACTAGAGGAGCTTATATAAGAAAAAATGAAGAGTTAAATAATTCAATATTTGAAATTGATGGCAAAAAAATAATCCCTCTCTATGACATACCACATTTATTAAAAGGGATGAGAAATAATTTAATGACAAAAACTTGAAATTTACTTTGGATGGTGAAGTAAAAGTCACAAAATGGGAGCGCATTATGCTATTATATAAAAATAATCCTACATATACTGGTCTAAATATGATAAAAAACCTCACAGAAAATCATGTCAATAAAGAAAAGATACCAAAAATGAAGGTCAAATATGCTTCCCAGCTATTCAGTCAGACTGTGGGAAAAACTATGGGGTATTTAGCTGGTAAGTTTCTATTAAATCTATGATGACCTGTGCGGGCAGCCACCACAGTGTGGGTGATAAGAATCTAATTAAAATCCATCTACAATTGCATCGTTGCTTACCACAGCTGCTCACCATCAGATGGTCTCGCAGTAAAACAGTTTTTATTATTAAAAATATTGTTACATTAGATTCTGAACACTTTTATTGTTGTAAGGATTTTTTCCTAATAACATTATTTGTTATATAAAAAAGCGAAATTGAAATAAGTCTTATCATTTGTACTAAAAAACAGCATTTGTTTAACTACAACTATGTTCTACTTTGCGCTTAACTAATATTTTTTGTCTGGTTTCGCTTTTCAGAGAATGGCATACTACCAGAAGAAACTAAGGATACTGCAGATTTAATTATCTTTATGGATAATTTATTTGACTCATTAAATGGGAGCATGAAGAACTCAAACAGCAGGTCTGGAAAAGATTTGTTACGAAATGTGACACCGAAATCACAACATCACAATGTTTGGATGCAAGCAAAATATGTTTTAAATTCTATGACATTTATCACATCCAAAGGTAGTGCTAATACTGTTCTTATTATAAGAAATTGGGTAAAAACTGTTAATAATATGAGAATATTGAGAGAAAAATTATTTAATGATTATCAAATTAAATCATTTTGGTGCAGATATTTAAACCAGGATCCAATCGAAAACTTTTTTGGTAGCATTAGAAGTCATGGGGTCAGGAATACATCACCCACCTGTGCTGGGTTTGAAGCTTCTTTTGCTTCTCTTTTAATTAATAATTTGAGCAGCAATTATTCCCCGAGGTCAAATTGTGAGGAAGATTTTTGTTCTGTATTGGCTTCATTTGATGAATTAATTTTTTCCACTAATAAAGAAGCAAAACAAATCAGCCATGTTGAATTCGAAGATATCAATGATATCATAATAGAAAATTTTGAAATAAAAATACAGGATCCTAGGAGAATTGCTCAACTTGAGTATGTTACGGGATATATTTTGCGCAAAACAAAAAAAAAAAAAATATTGTAAACATTGTAACTTAAATTTATACAACGTGTAACGGAAACTCCATATCTATCCAAAAGGGTTGAAGACAACATCTGGTATGGAGTCTCTATGCAATGTTTCAGCTCAAAATAAGTGAGTCACAGAATTGACCCCAAATTGTTGATTTCGTATGTTTCTTGAATACCAATAATAACAAATGTGTCACATCACTATGAGTGACACCACTTTCTACGTCACTTGCTAATAAAACGATAATTCTCTTCGTTCTTCTTAATTTGAAAAATTCGGTGTCTGTTATCAATGTATTGAAATTTCTAATAAGTTCCACACATGTACACATAGGCTTAAAAAAACCCTTGCCATATCGTTTATTATCATCCAAAGAAGCCGTGCACTTGGTATGTATATACCCTTTAAATTACACGTTGTATACAAATGATCCAGATAAAAATAGGTACTTGTCGTGTCGTGAATATAAAAAAGGAAATAAGTATTTGTGCTACCCCAGTGAAAATTTAATTAAATGTTTTTCAGAAATCCAGGATGTTCTGCACCACATATTGCGAAAGAGAAGTCATATAGAAAATTTAAAAAAATATATGAAAGTAATATTATATATTAATGTCAATACTCAATTTCTGGTATGCAGTTGTCACTCAAAAGATATAATCGAATATATGTTTGATTTTTCCAGTAGATTTTTTGCGTATAACTGGTGAAAATGGACAAATAAATTATTAATTCGAATTAGCACTACCAAGGATGTAGATCCAAATGATATCCAAAATCATGCGTCAATATATTATTCAAAATGACGAAGGTCGGTACGGTCTAAATAAAATAAAAAGGTGTGTAAATTTGTGTTTTATTCAACGAAACCATCTAAAACAAACTTACAAAAAAAATAATATGAAATGAAATCCTGTAGACATGCATGCACACATACATAACAGATGACAACACGAACACATGCACAGAATAGATGTAACTTTGTCATTAGTCACCAGATGGCGCGACAAGGTAAGCTAGGCTGATGACTCTATAGTCTATACCCTATATATAATGTACTCTGTGCTTCATATTGTCCTCTCCAATTAGTTTGTAAGGGGGCGTCCATAAATTACGTGAAATGTTTAAGGGGGGGCGGGGGTCGAGTCAAATCTCATCTAATCTTACGTTGGAGAAACAAAAAAAAAGAAATTATCCTATTTTGGTCCATTTAATCCAGATTGTACATGCAAGATTTAATCTTAAGCGTATATCGTAATACGATTAAGATCATTCGCTAATTCGTTCGAAAGAAAATAATTTCATTCATACTTCGACGTTATACATCTACTGACTGTCAAACCACCATATTTGTTTTATACCAAATAGCTCTGAATTAACGGAACTCTGAATTTACGGTACAGTGTAGCCCGTTCTTTGTTTTCGCGCCACTGTCAGCCGAACGCGGCGAACGCGCGACTCAATGAACGAGAGCCAGGGCTGCCAGGTGAATAAAAAGTGTGATCGTACGCCAACTACAACAAAATCGTATGCCAAGGAAATTTTGAAATGAAAAGATCGTACAACCTAGAAGTACAATTTTTTTATTAGAAATAACTGAATCAGTCCAAAAACACGAGATATTGTTATGACTCTTGTTTTTGGTCTGTCCATGACTTTGATGTCCTTATAGATTCTTCATGTCTGTGTCCGTATGTCACATCCATTTATTCCCAAACTTTTAGGAATACGAAATAACTAAAATTCGTTTAGTTTTTGAAAAACATATGCATTAAAACTATTTATTAGATTTATACAAATTTTCTGTGGTCATATTGTTTAAAATTTCTGTTGTTGGCTTAAACTTCGTGCAATTTTCAATTCTTCTAACAATAAACACAAAAAGCTCTCAAGACAGTACCTATACAGATTCAAATAAGATATTTATACTACGTACAGATCGAGACTGACGAGGAAAACAGATTTTTGACAAGTCGCAATTATTACCGAAAGAAAAAATATAAGTTTCGTAAGAATGCAAACAAATAAAGCCTTTAAATGGCTAAGCAGAGAGTTTTCATTTAAGAACAAGATCTAGATACGCGTTAGGTTGTTGGAGAATTCCCCGAAACACAAACTTGCCAGTGGAGGACGTTTGTTTCATTATGAAATGTTGCCAGGTATGTAAAAATCGTACATTTTCCGTACGATCTTGGTCTAGCGATCGTACATGAGTAAAAATGCCAAAAAATCGTAGGAGTACGATTAAAATTGTACATCTGGCAGCCCTGACGAGAGCGTACGAGCTGAGTGGCAGCGATACACAGACAAGTTCCAACCTGCTTTGTTTATTCTTGTAAATGTTTTTCTCGACTCAGTGCATGCTCTTACTGACCACAACTTTGTTATAGCTAGTCACCCAGGGTCACAACGAATGTATTCGCGTATTAAAGCTGCCTATTATTGGAAAGGCATGCGGTCTGACATCGAACTATACGTAAAGAAATGCAAGCTTTGCCAAATTAATAAGCCTTTAAGGAAATCAAATAAAGCTCCGATGGAGATAACTTCCACATCTACCAGGCCGTTTGAAAGGTTAGCCCTTGACGTCGTAGGTCCCTTACCAGATGCAGGTAATCAAAACTTTAGATTCATCTTAACCTTACAAGATGACTTAACTATAGCGCTTACCCGATGGTTACGGCTACTAGTGAAGAAATAGCCAGAAACCTTGTTCATTTTATGTCTCTTTTCGGTTTTCCCAAAACCATTCTAACAGATTTAGGCACATGTTTTACATCCGAATTATTTAAACAATTGACCGAAATACTAAAGGTCAAGGCCCTTTTTACTACTCCGTATCATCCACAAAGCAATGGAGCTCTTGAACGCTCACATGCTACTTTAAAAGAATACCTAAAATCCTTTGTTAATGAAAACCAGAACGACTGGCATTGTTACTTATTCACTGCGATTCTAACTTATAATACTACACCTCACAGTACAACTAACTTTACTCCTCACGAGTTATTATATGGTTATAAACCATCCATTCCAAACTCGTTATATGAAAGCTCTGGTAATACATACAACGAATATATTCAAGCTTTACAATATAGAATGCGCTTTAGTCGCGAGAAAGCCATTCAAAACATTATAAACAGTAAAGAAAAACAAAACAATACTATGACGTAAACTCCTTACTAGGATTATACTAGATTTACAAGGTAGGAGATATGGTTTATCTCAAACAACATCAAAAGCCCTTATAAAATTAATAAAGTTCAGAACAAACACAATGTAACCCTAAAAGCATGTTGCAAGGCTATTAAATACCACACTAATGAAATTAAGCCATCTACTTCTTAACCTATGTACTATATTTCTTTTCAGAATAATATGCTGCTATGGCACTTTATGCCTCGGCCGCACCGAATCAAGCATCATCCCAATATATCATAGCCCCGGGATTTATTTTGAACCTACTACTAATATTATTTTTTATACTAATCATTAGAAAGTGATTACCCACATAGATTTAGTTTTTTTAGAACCGTATCTTAATAAAATCAAATCATTGTACACTAAACTTGTGCAACAAGATTCAACGACAAGAGTTACGTACATGCAAAGATATGTCCAGCCCTATCGAATTTTATTCCAGTGTAGTTCTATCAAATTGCAATCATTATCGCATATCATCTCCAATCAATTGACAAATAAAGTCAAACGATCTTTAGAAATCGGAGGTGAAATCTTAAAGTTTTTTTGGCACATTAGACGCAGATGATGCCCGAAAACATGATGCTGCAATTGAGTCATGCAAAAAGAATGAAACAGAAATATTTCATTCAATGAGAGATAACATTCACATTGTCAAGTCTAGTATAACCATTTATAAACTTAATCAAAATGAGATGAAATTAAACGCCCAAATTAATCAGATGAATGAAATACTTTCCCAAATTACAAAGACCGATATTACTATACAACGTGTAACGGAATGAACGCAAGACCTCAGACACCTCAATTAGAATATTAAATTATAGAACTAAAACAACATCTGTAATTTAATTTACTTAAAGAACACCCAGTTTTTTTTAATAAAATGGTTGTCCTGACTGAACGTAAAACGTTCGAGCATACTACTCTATCCCTACGCACACTCGTGCGCGTGCCTACGTAGTAGGTAGTAACAGAAAGCTACGCATTAGGTATGTATCTGTACGTTCATTGACCGAACATTACCTACGTAGTTTGATACTAATAATTTGCGATATTACCGTATAACTATTATTGCTAGTTTCCTAACTAGTTTGATTCCATCTTTCCATCACAATTATACAGGCTTTGGACTGACAGCTTCGAATGATTTGGTTTAATTACGGTTATCTTGATCTCACAGAGGCACAACTTGATAAACTTGAGCGACTTCAAAATTTTTGCATAAGATTTATATTTGGTTTGCGCAAATATGATCACGTATCTGAATTTCATACGAAACTCAAGTGGCTTCCTATACGTCTTCGCCGGAACTTACACATATTGTCTCTGCTTTACAGTATTCTGTTCAATTCTAAGACCCCCTTTTATCTTAAAGAACGTTTTAAGTTCCTCCATGACACACATGCCAAATTTCTGAGCTCATCGGAAAACTTGAGGCTAGAGGTACGAGTCACTCCACCAATTTCTTTGGTAAGTCGTTCGCAGCTCAAGCAGTACGACTGTGGAATACTCTTCCCGTGTCAGTAAGACAAGCACAAACCCTTCCTTCTTTCAAAAACATGGTAAAGATCTCTATCTCTCTCTTTAATATGTTACTATTTTTTTTTATATATCACAGCTTTGTTATTTTTATGTATATATATGTATATGTGTATTGAGTATGTAGGTTATTACTTATTTATTGTATATAAGTAAATAGTACACCATGGACTACCCGCGAATTTATTTTCTCCTGCTGTGTCAAATCCATCTAAAGGTTGTCTGTAAAAGATCGCTTTTAGCGATAAGACCGCCCATTGTAACACCCTTTGTAGTTTTTAAGTCCTTATTTAATTCTGTTATGGTGTACAATAAAGAGTATATCTATCTATCTATCTATCTACGGAAGTATTTTTAAATTGAGCAACTTTTCACCCCACTGCGATCTATCAGTACCTACGGCAATACCTAAAGGCGCCCGCGTCTTTTCACCCTCTACTAAGTCGTGTTTACATTTTTATTAGGTACGTATAAAAAAAAATATTCAAAGTCGGCGTATTTAACCCCTCAGATAACGAAAATTGAAAAAAAAATGTGGCCACCAGTGGCCTTACGCTCCCTGAGCCCTAAGACGACCCACTGACCAAAGATTTGAATCATAATATTTACAGTACCTACTTAAAATCGTATTATGAAGGTACATACCTGAGGTATAACGAAATACTTCTTCTTTGCCCCCTTTTTAGAAGATTTTCAAAATGTCCACCACCTTGCTCGATACACATTATTGCACGTTTTCTTAAGTTAGTTTTTAGTTTGTTAAGCACCTCAGTTTCACATTTCACTTTAACAAACGCGAGTTCAATTTTATGTTTGAGGTCATCGACACTTGTTGCTTCGTTTACATACACGAGCGATTTTATTCGACCCCACAAAAAAAAGTCCAACGGTGTTAGATCAGGGGATCTGGGAGCCCACTGTACCGGACCCCACGACCTATCCAACGAGGGCCATATTCCGCATCAAGCTGCCGTCGGACGTTCCACGTGAAATGCGCGGGAGCTTCGTCGTGACTGACTTTGTTTGATATCGGGCGGGCGGTGGTGGCGCGTGTGCGCGGCGGCATATCAAATGTCAAAGGGCTAAGTCGGGTAAATTATTGCGTCTCGTTCTTTCATATTGATTTTGCGTTTGCAAAAAACGTACCTTAGATTTTATAATATTTTGTCATTTCTCAACAAAAGATTGTGAAATGCGGAATTACAAATTCAGTCATGCATTTAAAAAAAACTTTATTGCTTTGAAATAAGGTTGAAATTTCCTTAAATTACGTACAATAGGGGTGTGTGTGTGTGAGTAAGGATAGATATGATTATTATTATGAGTGACCGAACTACAAAGTACAAATTCGGTTGTGCAGTTAAGTAAGACGTACTGCTTGGAATTAAGGATTAATCTTCCTTAAATTAAAATTTTATTTTTCGCACACTAACTGAAATGTAAAATGTATTGATATTATTTACGTGTGCGTATGGATAGCTATTGAGCGATCTACAAATTCAGCCACACATTCATATGAGATTTTATTGCTTTGAGATAAGGCTCAAATTTCCCTAAATAAAATATTTTATTACGTTGGTTTTACGCAGTGATCCTAATTTAGGTTAAATAAAGGATTTTTCCGAAAAAAATTAATACACATAAATAATGATGGAAATCGATTTAGAAGCCGATTCTGAGCAAACTACTTTCAGGTCTTGCGTTTATTCTGATACACGTTGTATACTTCAAAATTAAACAACCTTCTTAACATTATCGAAGGCTCTTTACTTGCTATAACCAATTTACTAGATACTACACTAAATTCTATTTTATTTTCTAATGTACTACATCCTAGTGTTATAAGTCCTTTAAATCTTTATTTAGAATTAACTAAGCATAGTAGTCAAGTAAACAAAAGCTTAGATTTTCCAGTTCCCTTAACCATTGAAAATATTCATTCCATTATTGATGTTTCCGAATTTAGTTCTTATTATTTCAATAATAAGGTCATTATTATATTACAGATCCCTTTGATCACTCCTGATAAGTTCATGACCTATAAAAACATACCACTACCTACACCTCATGATGACTCACATAATACATTTGCTTTAATTCAACCTTATAATTATATATATGGATATTGCATTATATATATGCATATTGCAGGATATTGCATTAAGTGGTGACAGCATGCTAATGCATTCTGTCACCACTTAATGCAATCTCCATTTGATTTATGCTATGTTGGACACTCTTGATAAATGTAAAAAAATAAATTGTAACTTTTCTATCTGTGAATTAAATACTATATACTCGTACTCAAGTATAAGTAACCCTAATTCTGAATCTAACATCTTAACTGAGATAATATTGTCATTACCCACAGAATGCAATGCATTATATTATTATATGGTCAGATTGATATTTGGCAAAAATTAAGAAATAACATGAATTTATGTCCAATCAAATTAGTGTTGCCCAAACGAGAGTCTCGCAAGAGTCTTGCAATTAGCGATTATCCTATTGCTATTTTTTTTATTATTATATATTATTTTTGCAAGACTCTCGTTTGGGCAACACTAAATCAAATACAAATAAATTGACTATTTTTGATGAAAATATTAATGACCATTCGATTACAGGAGCAGGAATTGTAAAATTATCGCCTAATTGTGTTGTGTATTCTAAAACGGTTCAGTTAATAGCGACTAGTTCTTATTCTATATTTACTAAGTCTCCTTTAGATATAAGCTTTGATATAACAGCTGATGACTGCTGTAAGAAGGACATATTTAATAAGAGTTTACCACATTTGTCGTCAATTTCTGAATAAAATTAACTTAGATTCTCTCAAATATGCAACTCATCAAATGGATAGTTTAGAACAAGAACTGAATAATCTGAAAAAGGAATCTCATCTTATTAAATATGGCCCTTACTATTCTTCTTTTACTTATACAACGTGTAATTTAAAGGGTATATACATACCGAGTGCACGGCTTCTTTGGATGATAACAAACGATATGGCAAGGGTTTCTAATCCTATGTCTACATGTGTGGAGCATATTAGAAATTTCAATACATTGATATCAGAGGCCGAATTTTTCAAATTAAGAAGAACGAAGAGAATTATCGTTTTCTTGGCAAGTGACGTGGAAAGTGATGACCCTCATAGTGCTGTGACACGTTTGTCATTACTGGTATTCAAGAACCATATGAAACCAATAATTTGGGGTCAATTCTGTGAGTCAGTTATTTTGAGCTGAAACTTTGCATAGAGACTCCATACCAGATGTTGTCTTCAGTCCTTTTGGATAGATATGGGGTTTCCGTTACACGTTGTATACTAATTGTGTGTTTATTTTTATACTAAGTTTATAAATGATGTAGGTACTTTAAGAACAAAAATGATTCCAATGCTGGATATTGCGTGCAAATATTTTATCAATGTTATAATCAAAATACCAAACGCAAATCCAAAATTTCAAATAGTATTGAGATGACGGAAGTATCTTTAACTTCTGAAGAAGACAATAAGTCAGTTCAGTCTTTGCCTATTCATTACCCAAATTATAAATCCTCTAGTAAGGTTAAAAAAGTCAAATTTCTGCCAAATAGAAATCTAAACTTTTAAATTAATGTAAAACTATTAACTCACTATGTTGTCGCTTTTCATTCAAAACTATGAAACCTTTATATTTAATGTAAATGTAGCTGTAAAGTGTCACTCTTAATAGCTACACCATTCCCTTCGTCTTGATGAGATAAAGTTTCGTTTAAAAGGGGGAGCTGTATGCCCTTATTACAAGGCAATAGAGCCTAAGTCAGCTTTTACTTGTTTATAGTGTACATTTCCTTTACTAAAGTATTTATGTTGCATTTTTACCCAATGTAAAGAAATAATATAGATAATGGAGTTAGTTAGATTCTGCACGCTGCCGCGTAAACTAGTTGCCCAAATTAAGGGAGCAATTAAGAGTGACTGCCAAAATATAAGTACTGTAAACCGGGGTTACTTTCAATCACGGGGTTACTTTGATCGAAACTTATTCACATAAAAATGCAAATTGCGTAAAATGGAACTATTTTTGGTTATTTTTTTTTCGTTTGACCACACTGATGAGCTGTCACAATCATATTTGCGGGTGCGCTGTTGATCTCACGTTGTTTTATATATAAAAAAGGTAAGTTTTCTGATAATACTGATTTTACTAGAAAAAATGTGTTGTAAAACTTCATATGCAGCTTAATACGTGTATGTATCACGAATTTTTTTGATAATTTCTGTGTAGTAGCCTATATTCGGGAATACAAATAAAACATATTTGTAGTTCTCACCTCAAAATTTTCGTAATGGGGTCGATTAAATTCTTGCGGGGTGTCATTGATAGGGGACATGGTGTGAGATTGATCAAATGATCAAAGTTTACCAGGACAATGCCGCGAATATATAAAAAGAAACTGGGTAGCCGTGAATACAGAAACTTATCTGAAGCGACGGTTAACGAGGATTTAAATAAAGTAGTCGACGGGAAGTTGACTGCCTGTTGTAGAAAATGGCGACCCTACTAATGAAGCTGAAAGCTGTTTGACCAACTATCTCAAAGATCAGCAATATGGTAGTCAGTCAGCTACTCCGAGAAGAAGAACACGGTTAAATGTTGAACCAGGCATGTCAGTTGCTGAGGTTAACCCAGACACGGAAGATACCAATGTATGTCATGATCCTTCTGATATGGATCAAGGAAACTTGCGCATCGCTACAGTTAATGTAGATGAGGCAATCCCTGTAGAGGAGAGCAGTAGGTCTGAAAATCCAGTTTCCGAGGAGCACGAGGACTTAGAATTAGGGAGATTTATCATGACGAAATTTTACTCACTCAAGGAAAGAAAATATACAAATATGTTTGCCGCGTTATCAGCCTAGACTCCTTAGTAGCCGAAGGATTTAAACCGATTGGAAATAAAAAAGATTTTAGACTGGTACGGTACGGTAGAACGGTAGAATATTCCGATCTTAATAATGCACTTAACAACTTTGTACAATATTCTGACAAATAAATGTTATTCTATTCTATTCTACGTGATGACATATAAGAAATAGAAGAGTCTGATATTTTGAGCTAACTGCCGTAGCCCAAACATTTTGTCGATAAAAATAATATTGAATGCGTTCAAATTAATTTTGATATTAATATTTTTGAACTTCCTTAGATTATTTACATCTTGTTAAAGGCGTTAATGCTATTTTATATTGATCTCTTTTTATGACAAGTGCCATTGTTGATTGATCTCATTTTGCCGATATTTTAAAAATAATTAATAAGGTAGGTAGCCATAAGTTTGAAAAGAACGTATCTTAGTATCTTTGTATAAGACTGCTTATAGAGAATTTTAATGTTGATTTCTATTTATCAAATAACTGTCTTACTTGATTTAAACGTGTAGACTATTTGATTTTGTGTGTTTTATTTGAACAATGTTACCCCAAGGAATAAAAACGGCAATAACTTTTTTCCTGAGACCGATTTTTTTTTGTTTTTAATAGTTATTCAGGTTACTTTTAGATTCCATATTAAAAAAGAGGGGGTATCAATATAACCCCAAAATCATTTTGACTTTGATCACGCTGCTTTTTTTTTCTGAAAAACTACTAATTTTTAGGGTTCCGTAGTCAACAAGGAACCCTTAGCGTTCAATCAGACTGCACTAGCGGGTGCGGTGGCGGGCGCGGGCGCTCGGGTCTTGGCGTCTGCGTATTCACAGTGCCGAACAAGCTACGAGTGTCATTGCACATGTGTTTGGTCGTTCTCAAACTTTGCTACTTATTTAGAAGACATGGATGAAGATTTGCTTTTATTAGTGGAAAATTCATACTTGAAATGGAAATTGCAATATATCAAATTTGGCACACACGATTTAAATAAAGGAAGAGAAGAGTTTGGAGAATTTTATGTATAATACGCTGATTCACGGACGTATCCCGATAAATTCTTTGAATACACGAGAATGTCATTACACACTTTTGACTACATATAACAAATACAAATACATTTATTATTTCACCATGGTAAACAATACAATATAAATACACTGTCACCTAAAATAGGATTCCCTGTGCTATAGGTGACAGTAGGAATCGCGGTTAACCTACTTACAAATAATTGCTTATCATCACGTTTCGTTTTATATGGAAAGAAAAAAAAAACAATTTTTTATAATAGAAAAAAAAAGCAAATTATCGAAAACAGTATTAAAAATAATAAATAAAGGGGAAACTAAGTAACATTATTTAAACATGCCAAAGTTATATTATGTATCATTAAATTAATTAAATTAAATATGTATCAAATGTGTGCGAGTGTGTTGTCTGAGTGTGTGTGTGTATGCGTATCTGTTCGAATGATGAAGGTATGTTTTGTGTGTGAGGAATTGATGAATAATGAAAGACATGGGTAGTAAAAGGACTGTGCGTGATTTGTAATTGGTGGACGTGTTTTAGTTAGGAACGTAAAATAGGTTTTCAGTTTCTGTGTAATTTAATGCAGCGAGGAAGGCTTTTGCTACTGGTTTAAACTTGAGTTGTGTTAGATTATACAAAGGTACTTTTTTACTAATTTTGTTGTAAAGACTAGGAGCTGCAATGTAGGGATGTCGTTTTGCAAAAATTGTACTATGCGGCGTAATTTAGAAAATGTTATCTTGCCTTCGTTTCTTATTAATAAGACATCCATGTTTTGGAATTACTAAGTGGGCATAATAAAGGTTTCGTAGGATAAATAATTGCCGTACAGTATGAACTCCTATTTCTTTATATAGCATAGCTGTAGGGTATAGTCGCGGTTTGCCAGTGAGGACTTTCAGTACTGCTCTCTGCGATCTTTCTACAGTTAAAAGGTGTGTTTTATGAGTCCCGCCCCAGACGGATATGCAATATTCCAATATGGACTTACATAGCGAAGAGTAAATTACCTTCAAAATGTGCTCATCATCTATATGACGAACTTTTTTTTCCTTAAACGATTAGATAGGATCTCAGTATGTGCATGCCAGTTAAGGTTCTCGTCAACCCAGACACCTAAGTATTTGATTCGTGTAACTTGCTCTAAATAGGTACACATGCAAAGATTAGAATTATTTATATTTATATTATTACAGGTGTGAGCTTTAATTTTAATCGTTTCTAGTATAGGTAGTTTAGTTTTAGTAATAGAGAAAGTCATGTATTTAGTTTTATTAATATTTATCGTAAGTTTATTTGCATTCAACCAATTAAGCATAGTTTGGAGTCCCGTTTGTGTAGAATTAGTCACTTCATCCCAGTTTTTTTCCGTGAAAAACCATTGCTGTATCGTCAGGAAAAGCAACAATTTTTGCATTATCAAGCTTCATCTCACAGAGTTCGTTCATATAAATGAGGAAGTGTTGGGGGCCAAGAATACTACCCTGAGGTACACCGTGGGTGATTTGGGCTGGCTTACTTACATAAGAACCGACCTTGATACGTTGCTGTCTGTTGGTTAAATAACTATTGAATAAATCCAATGCTTTGCCACGAAAACCTATATTTTCCATCTTATTTAATAGATCCGGGATAGAGACAGTGTCAAAAGCCTTTGCGAGATCCAAGAACACTCCGATACACTTAAGTTTGCTATCCAGTGACCTAACCACAGATTCAGTGAGAATTCTAAGAGCATCCTCCGTAGATTTTCCAGCGGTAAACCCATACTGATTGTTCGAAAGTATGTTATATTTTGCTAGGTAGTTTGTCAATCTTTTATTAATGAGCTTTTCAAGGATCTTCGACATCGCTGGTAGAACTGATATTGGCCAGTAATTTTTAACACTGCCTCTATCCCCCGCCTTATGTATAGGATGAATAAGTGCGATTTTGATAAGCTCGGGGAAGACACCCGACTGGAAGCTCAAATTACAAATGTGAGTAATGACAGGTGTTAAGACAAGGCTTGCAGCTTTTAGCAGCTTGTTTGGAATCCCATCAAACCCCACGGCAGAGTCATCTTTTAAATTCATTATAATTGTGCGCACTTCTTCATTGTCTGTGTCCAATAAGCCAAATGAGTTTGGTAACCGAGGCGTAGTGTTTTGGAACGATGTGTCTTTATTGTGTGGGATGGCATCAGCCAGATTTTTACCGACATTGGCAAAATAGTCATTAATGCTGTCTACTGACAATTGGGGATTCTGACTTATATTAAGAAGAATATCATTTTTAGTTTTTTGTTTATTTAATGATGCTATCGATTTTATCACTTTCCAAGTTTGTTTAATATTACTGCCGGTTTTTTTTATTTCTAGATTTTCGTAATTACATTTAACTTTACGAAGTATCTTTTTACAAAAATTTCGATATCTTGTAAAGACAAGTTGCATTTGTAAATTATTTGGATCTTTTTTAGCTTTAAAATGAAGGTAATCTCTGTGCCGAATGCATCTTAATAAACCTGGTGTTATCCAAGGTTTTATTATCCTTTTGCGGTGACTAGTTGTTACTGTAGTGGAGTAGTTGAGCATGGTTCGTGTTAGTATATCCATGAACTGTTTTAGGGCAATATTTACGTCGTTACAATTATAGATGTGTGTAAAGTAAATTTTTTGCAGTTCTGAAGCTATTTTAGCAAAGTCAATCCTTGTTTTCTCTGAGTTAACACGGCAGTCAGAGACTTCCTTACCCAATGCCACGCAAACAGTATAATGGTCAGTAATGGTGGTAGGTATCATTAATACGTTACATGAAAGAGCAGATTTAATCATGACATGGTCTAGGCAATTATGGTTTCGTGTAGGAATTAGGTGGGCAGGAAGAAGGCCATGTGCTGCCATTAGGTTCAAGTAGTCATGTGATCTCTGGTCGTTATCAATGTCTCTAATGCTTATATTAATGTCACCTACCAGTATGATATTTGCGAAGGATGCGAGCGACTCAAGCAGACTGTCTGTCGACTTAAGAAATTTTTCAAGGTTATATGTGGGTGGCCTATACACTGCTACTATCACAACGTCTGGCTTAAGTTTAATAACTAAACAATTAGCGTCGTCAAAGTTGGGTTCGTGTACCAAAGGCTGGAGGCATTTTTTTATATATACAACAACACCCTCATTTTGAGTGGCGTGCCTTGTTGAACTAAAATATGTGTAGTTACTTATTGAGGGTAGGTTGTTAGTACTGTTCTTTAACCAACATTCCGACAGTACAATTATGTCAAATTCCGTTTGAAGTTGTGTTAATAGGATTTCCAGTTGAGGCATGTTGCAGGCTATGCTTCTTATGTTTTGTGTTAGAACATTAAGTTTAGTGTGAAAGCTAGTTAGACGGGATTTAGCCTCTTCAGTTGTACACAGTGTAGAGTGAGAAACAGAATACTGATCCAGTTCCGTTGCTATTTCACTTATACTACCCATTGTGGTCGATATTGTATAGAGGTACCGCTGCATTTATCTATTATAGTAAAATTGGGGCTAGAATGTAATTCAATTAATTTAAAGCATGTTTGTCTTTTAATAGTGGTCGTGATTATTTTATTTTTGCAAATTGTTAATGGGTGGTGTTTTGTGCAGAATATTTGTGATTCTTGTGTGTATGCATGTTTTTTTTGTGTTTGTTGATAATTCAATGTATGGATGATTTGTACATATTTAAATCTAATCGAGTTTATACAATTATAAATAATGAAGAGATTTAATTTTTTGGTAAGCAGAAGACAAATAATAATTAAACTAATATGGAAGTATATTCTATATATAGCAAGAATTAAGTAATAAGTAGTTTTCAACCAATCTAGTCACTTGGGTTCTTTTAGTGTTTCCAATTGGCTTTCTGAACTGATGAGTTTTTTTTTTTTTTTTTTTTTTTTTATTTAGAATAGGTTCGCGTTTGACCACCATCTCACCTGATGGTAAGTGATGATGTGGTCGAAGATGGAGCACGCTTACCTAAAAGTAACCTATTCACTCTTGACTTAAAGACTCCTAGGTTATAGCTATCGGGAAACACAGACTCCGGCAGGGAATTCCACTCCTTAGCCGTACGCACAATGAAGGTATTCCCAAAACGTTTGGTGCGTATGGGTGGGATGTCCACCATGTAACGATGGCGCTTCGCCGTTTGTCTCGTAGTCCGATGATGGAACGGGCTTGTTGGAATTAAATTGTGTAATTCCATCGCACACTCCCCGAAATGTAACCGATAAAAAACCGATAGACTTGCAACTCGTCGTCGATGTTCAAGGCTCTGGAGCTTTGATTCGACCAGTGCATCGTTGCCAATGAGTCTTTTGGCCCGCTTCTCGATAGACTCAAGCGCGTCCAGTTGGTATTTAGCAGATCCATCCCAAAGATGAGAGCAGTACTCCATACACGACCGAACCTGGGCTTGATAGAGATTGAGCAACTGTTCGGGTGTGAAGTACCGTCTCACCTTTGCTAGGATTCCCAACTTTTTTGATGCTAGTTGAGCCTTAGCCTCGATAAACGGGCCAAAATTGAGGGTAGAAGTTAATGTTACCCCCAGAAGCTCGATATGGTCAGTTATCGGCACAGTTACACCTCGGAAAGTAGGAGCCGGTTCAAATTGGCTCCTTTTTGCGGAGAAGAGACACGCCTGGGTCTTAGCTGCATTAAACTTGACCAGGTTGGCATCGCCCCATTCGGAGACAGCCTTCAAGGTCAAGTTCAAGCGCCCGACCATGTCCTCACGGAGAGACTGGATCTGTGACCCACCAGCTCGCGCGCTGGACACATATCTCTCAGAAACTGTGCTGTCGTCTGCATACCCAAAGGTACCGGGCATTAGCAGATCGTTAATGTGCAGCAAGAATAAAGTTGCTGAGAGTTGTTGAGTTTGTGGGGGTCTCCTTCTTTTTTTCGTAGATATATTTTCCCATTAGATGCCCACGCGAATGTATAATTTTCTTGTTTTGCAAATTCGCGAGTCAAATAAAATAGCCTCTTAGCCTTGAATGTTAAGTGCTCCGAAAAATATATAGGTTTAGGACACAGTTTACTATCAATACATGACGTGTTTAGGGTATTAGGTTTGTGTTTTAGGTTGTATTCTTTAACAGCGTTTAGTATTTTTGTTCTAACCTGCGGTGTAGTAACATCCACAATGACGACGGAGCTCTGCTTAGATTTGTTTGATAAGCGATAGATGTCTCTTATGTTGCTTTGTTCCAGGTTAGCATTTATTGTCTTGCTGATGCTCAACACATCCTGTATGAGATCATTTCTAGATTCATTTACTTTTTGAGGCAGGTTTCTTATGTCTATTTTAGAGAGACACGATAGGCGTTCAAGTTCTTCGATTCTATACTCCAAATAATGTAGTTTTTCGCACTGCTCTTTCTTTGTCTTTTCCAAGTTCTCTATTTTAACTATCATATCGTCGTACTGTCTGCTGATAAACCCAATAGACTTGATAATTTCATCATTCGCCTCTTGTAAACTTGCGAAGGTTTTTTGCATAGTTACGTTTTGTGCCTTGACGTCCAAAACATCGCTCGATATTTTTGCTAACATTTCTCTTATCTCTTGTTTAAATGCTTGCATGTCTTCTTTTAAATCATCGTGAGACGGTTGCCTCCGACGCTTCGGCCGGCTAGTAACTTGTTGCTCAGACACGCTTGGCACATCTGATTCTGACTCAAAATATTGAGTATCTTTCTTAGTGTTTGGGGATCTCATGGTTTTAGGCATGACGGATAAGCTAATTATAGCAATCAATGGGTAGAGGTTCTTATGGCCAAGCAGTTTAAGTGGTTATACCTATGCTTAGCACACCACAAGACAGCCACAATACGAGCAAATAAACAAGGTTATTGAGCGATAAATTCGTAGCGCATACACCACGTCGCAGCAGAAACACCGTAGCGTGTAGCAGACAAGTCGTAGCGCGTAGCACAGAAAAAAAAGACTCAGTTGTTGACTCACCGCTGCATGCCGCGTAGTAGATGTAATATTTGCCACCAATACTAACGTTGCCGTGGCTTAGTCGATCGCTGAGTGGATTGCCGACGCGGTGGGCGCGAGTTCGAACCCCGCTGCTGCAGATGTCTTTGTGTACGAGGTTTGGTGATATTATTTGTCTCTTTCTTGTCGCGCCCAAAAGGTGGAGCGAAACCGAAGTTCGTCACGAGTGGAAGCAGGAATCAAAATTGGGTAAATGAGCCAATAGAAACCGAGCACAACTACAAATTTAATAAAATATTATAAACGGAGTGACACGTTCGTGCTCCACGACGGCTAACGCACGAATCAAATATTAAATAAGATCTCACCATATTTAGTCAAGATTGACACCAATTTTAGAAAAAGTGTAAAACCTGAAGATAATCTGCTTATAACAATAAGGTAAGTGCATGTTTCCATATCGAAACAACATTTGTCTTAGTCACTAATATTCATTTATTTATTCTTAATTAAAATCTATAAATCAGTCGAAAAATTACGTTTATGGAGAAGTTAATTAATTACTGTTTCTGGAGATGTTTGTTCTGCCAAATAGCGGTGCGATGTTGTACTGCAGATATAAATGCTTCCGTATTGATATCCATGACTATTAACGACGCATCGGCGGGTGAATCAAAATGGTTTAGCCACAAGCGTAGTCACCTAACAGGCGCTACATCACTGTTAACGATACGGGCGGACTGAGCCATTATAAACACCCGCGCCAACCGCGCCCGCGCCCGCATGAAGACGCGCGGCTCGCGGGAGCACTGTGAACGCAACTGGCGTCTACATACATTTTGAATTACAAGCGCCCGCGCTAGCAACCGCGCCCGCTTCCACTCTGAAAGAGTATTTATAGTTTCGCCATGTCCGTCTGTCTGTCTGTCTGTCCGCGGTTTAGCTTAAAAACTATTGGTACTAGAAAGATGTAATTTGGCATGAGTATACACGTTAATGACGCCAAAAAAGTGGTAATTTTTTTTTATAAATTGGAAATGTGGGATATCGTTGGATAGGTCTTTCAAAAATATTAAGGGTTTATGAAGACCGTTTTTTGATTAAGTAAACCGTTCGTGACTTATCAAACTTTAAAGTACCAATTTTCGTTAGAGTCAAGTGTCCTCCCTCTCTACCAACTAAACGGTTGCAGTTAGACATTCAAATGTCACGGCAGTAGTACCTATATATAACGAAGTTTAAAGGAAAACTATCACACATAAGTGGGCTTTACAAGTTTACGAGTAATAGTCGACCAATTGTATTTGACTCGAAAATTTCGAACAACTCCATGGCTCAAGTTTTATACAAATATCTAAAAAAAAAAAAAAAATTCCGTGCAAAATTGTCGGATCAGGTGAGGATTTGTATAGGAAGTCAAATTAGTTAGGTAGTCATGTTTGGCTTTTAGTTAGAGCATGGTACGAAATGATCAGTCAGGGAATACGACACGCACTTGGCTGTTATAAAAACTACGGAACCCTACACTGCGCGTGGCCCGACACGCACTTGACCGGTTTTTATTTATTTTTTAACTTTTATAGAGAGAACTATAAAAACCGATTACTAGGTTTTTTTTTAATAATTTTTAGAACCACAGATTTAAAAGTTACAGAGCGTTAAAGTTCAGAATTGATCAAAGTAATCTTAAGTAGTAAAGTTTACGCTACCCAAAAACTTGTGTCTGTGTTTTTGTATTGTGGTGAATTAAAGTGGTTCCAGTAGAATATTTGTTTTTTTTTTTTAAGTCAAACGGGGATTGACATAAAAAAATAAAAGGACAATGTCTGTGGTCAAAATCAAAGACTGATGCGAAAACCGGTAACTGGTCAGCATATGTCGAGCGGCTCGAAATGTACTTTATAGTTAACAAAATAACGGACGATTTAAGGTATACCAACTTTAATCGCGTTAATCGGGGACAAGCTTACGAATTGTTGTCTACATTGGCGAGTCCTAAGAAGCCATCAAGCTTGTCATATAAAGTCAAGGTGTATCTACTGCGAGCACATCTGCAACTTACACCCTCAATCTTAGCAAAAAGATATAGATTTCGCCAAAGACGGCAAATGGCGGGTGAATTGATAGCGGACTACCCAGCCGACTTGAAGATGGCCAGGTACTATGAGTTTAAAACGAACCTAGAAGAAAGCTTACGGGATTAGTTTGTGTGCGGTTTGCGGAGCAATGTTATTCGGCAGAGGTTATTCGCGGAAAATGACCTGGACTACAAAGCGATGACTATAAAGCGCTACAGTTAGCCAATACCCTGGAAACAGCCGAGCGGGACGCCGGGGCTGTCGAAGGCTCGCGGTAACAAGTTCGGACCGGTAACTTAGCGAGAAGATGCATAAGCTTGAAATCAGAAATTGTTTAGCGTGTGGTGGCAATGGACATACACCGCAAAACTGTAGGTACACAGTTTTTGAATGCTGTTACTGTGGTAAAATGGGTAATTTAAGAAGAGTATGCAAGAAGAAAGAATTCGATCGAAAGTCCAACAGCACGCGGGAAAGGTCACGCAGAAGTCGTGCGCCCGGAACGAGTGGTTACCGCGCGGCGGACGACCGCGACGGTGCGGCAGCGGCGGCACGCGGCGCGCGTGCCTATGGGAGAGCCGACGCCGCCGACGCAGCGCACTGGCTACGTGAACCGGCGGCGAAGGACAGCTCCGGGGAGGAACGGCACGTGTCAGGTGATGACGAGGAAGCAATGTACCAGATATCGTTAGCGAAGTTTAGACCGGTGTGTATGACACTTAATGTAAATAATAAACCCTTAAAAATTGAAGATGATGCGGGGTCGGCGTTATCTTGAAATGAAATGAAATATTTATCTTGTAAATTGGTTATAAATAACACTTTTACATGTCATGTTTTTTTGCGTGTTAAGTTTAGTTTAGCTAGATGAGGCCGGTATTTCCTAACTGATTACTCTCAGAAGAAAACCCGAAACAAACTCAGAGGTCATAGTCTCTTTTAAAGTCCATACAATTTGTATTTGTATATGAGAAGCATGTTCATGCCTGTGGTGTTCTTTTGAGGAAATAACCACGCAAATTTGAGCTGACCTGTCCAACAATACCAAAGTAAGGGCATTTGGCTAGGCCACACAAGTACTCAAACTGCTTGACATCATTAAATAAATTATAGTGAAAGTAAAAACAACGAAGAAAGAATAACCTACATGGTCCTTACATTTACAATAATGAAATATTTATACAACGTGTAACGGAAAGGGTATACAACGTGTAACGGAAACCCCATATCTATCCAAAAGGACTGAAGACAACATCTGGTATGGAGTCTCTATGCAAAGTTTCAGCTCAAAATAAGTGACTCACAGAATTGACCTCAAATTATCGGTTTCATATGTTTCTTGAATACCAATAATAACAAACGTGTCACAGCAATAGTGCTATGTCACTTCCCAATAAAATGATAATTGTCTTCGTTCTTCTTAATTTGAAAAATTCGGTCTCTGGTATCAATGTATTGAAATTTCTAATAAGCTCCACACATGTAGACATAGGATTACAAAACAAAACATATCGTTTGTTATCATCCAAAGAAGCCGTGCCCTTGGTATGTATATACCCTTTCCGTTACACGTTGTATAAATAAAATGAAATAAAAACAAAATAAATAGGTATACAGGGTGTGGCGGAAATAATGGATAACCCTGTAACTGCCGATAGGTCAGATAATGGTCTATCATATATCCCAATTTTAAACTCAGGTTTCAAAAAAGAGGCCCATAATTAATTTTTTTTTATTAAATTATAAATAATGTGATCGTGTATTTTACTAATCTTCCGTGTCATGTGAATTGTTGTAAAAACGTTCCTAACACTCGTATTCACAAACAATACTTTTCTCCGTAAAGTAGCAAGGCTATGCGAAGTAAGGCATTTCTCCCTGCGTTGCATATGGCAAGCCTTTCAATTCATAAACAATACTCAAACGACCCTTGAGCTTGACTAAGCAAACGCACAGCGTTGAATAGAGATCTGCGATTGGTTCGTTTGTGTTGCGTAGTTCACTTCGCTGCTTGACGTTCATTTCATTTGTCATAACATAACCTCAAAACATAAATGGAGACCGGTGTTCGAGAACTATTTCGTTCGTCTTCATGTTGATTTTATTGTGTATTTAATTTAATAAATATGGATAAAGCAACTTCAGCAGCAGCTTAAAGCAGCTTCAGGTTCATTAACCACAACTGTCAGGTTAGAAAGAGTATATATTCATTGTTTTCATTTTGTAATAAAACAGCAGTAAAAGAAATAAGTTTTAGTATTAATAAACATGTGTTGATTATTTTGCAGTTCTAAAAAGTTGCCATTTTCTTCGGTTGAAAGAGATCTGATCGTAGCTTTAGTACGGCATCGGCCTGTCATTAAAGACAAGCGTACACACGCGAAAAACATCGAATTGAAGAAGCGAGCCTCGGAGGATTTGACAGTGGCGTACAATTCTGAACCATATGTCTCACAAAAGCTCACTCATCAATTGAAAAGATGCTGGGAGAATATAAAAACCCAAAGAAAGAACGAACTTTTGCAGGAGTCAATGAGTTTTGGTTGTGGTACCACAGTATCTGATAATGTCATAGACACAATCTATCCATTTATCAATTTGAGAGTCCCAGGAGTAATTGATTCAAATACAATTGAAAGTTAGTAGGTATCCTTAAACATTTATAGATAATTGTTTCTTAAGTATTTTATAAAAATGTTTATTTTTGTTTCCAGTTTTAGCCGATACAACTGAACCAGATTATGCTAAGAAGCTGGAACCAGATAATGAAAATCCAACTGTAACAGGTATTTTAATTTTATAACATTGCGTTATTGTTAGGGTGTCACGAACGGAAGAAAACCATGTTTGAGATTTAGAAAACGTCTATTCAAGCACACAATGGTTAAAGCTTACATTAGGCACACACAATTTACATAAAAAGTCGCGGAAGCGTATAGCGTGCGCATCTCGACGACGAGCGTTTTCGGACTGGCTTGCGTCCGTTAGACGCGTAGGTACGCGTGGGGCAGCAGAGGGGTGGGACTCCCGCTCACCGCGTACAATTATACCAACCTAAGGAATATCTATCAGGGCGACACGTTACACTCTCCCCCTTTTGACCAGGGAAGGGTCTCCCGAGTGGTCAAACAAAAAAAATAAGCACGCCACGATTAGATCACCTTCCGAGGGCGACCTCTATTACGTTTAGGGACGATTGGCTCAGGACATTCACCCTCCCTAGCATGATAAAGACGCAAACCTGACACGTGGTACTTACCGAAGATTTCTCCTGTCTTACCATGAGCTAAGAGGTATGTCGTAGGACTCACCTTTTTAGAAATGACGTACGGTCCATCCCGTTTTGGATAAAATTTTGAGGTGACACCTTTTCCTGCATTACTGAGCGCGTGAGTCCGCATAAGGACTAAGTCTCCTTCCAGGTATTCATGGGGGGAAGATCGACTTTTATCGGCATATGACTTACGGACATCTTGATGTCGTTCCAGAGTCTCTTTGGCTGTCGAAACGGTATCTGCGAGCTTCAGCAGATAAGGCCTAATTTGGGGAACAAAATTCTCCGATTCCACCACTGCTCTGAGGTCTGCCTGAACTGTTAAAGGTGACCGCAGCTCGCGACCGAAAGTCAAGTAAGCAGGGGTATGATCCGTACACTTAGTTACTGAACTATTAAAAGCAAACCGTACAAACGGTAATACCTCTGGCCAAGTTTGATGACGACCCTCAACTAAGATGGCGAGCTGAGCTTTAAGATGACGTACGTAGACGTACCTAGATGATATACTTGTGATTTCCGAGTCGTATGCTCGTCATCTGTTAGATCTTCGTGCGGTATTTGACCGTCTCCGCTTATTTCAGCTCCGTGTGAATCGGGATAAGTGTGTCTTCGCCAGAGAGAAGGTTAAGTACCTCAGTCACGTGATCTCACCTGAAGGTATATCCCCGGATGAGGAGAAGGTACTTGCTGTGGTAGGTATGAAAGAGCCTACTTGTCTTCAGCAGCTGCGCACCTTCCTCCAGACATGTTCATGGTTTCGCAAATTTATGCCAGACTTTGCGAAAGTGGCTGAGCCACTTACTCGCTTAACTAAGAAGTCTCAGGCGTGGGAATGGGGTTTAGAACAAGGTAAGTCTTTTGAAACTCTTAAGAGACTTCTGACCACGGCCCCTATCCTTGTACAAGCGGATTATGCAAAACCATTTATATTGCGGACTGACGCCAGTAATTATGCACTAGGCGCAGCTTTACTCCAGGGGAAGTCACCGAATCAAGATCATCCGATTGAATATGCCAGCCGTCTGCTCTCTCCAGCCGAGCAGAATTATTCCACTACGGAGAGGGAGGCCCTCGCAGTGGTCTGGGCAGTAGAACGTTTCCGAGGTTATATCGATGGTCACCAGGTCAACGTGCTGACAGATCACCAACCCTTGAAATGGCTTTTTACCCTCAAGTCTCCAAGTGGCAGGTTAGTACGTTGGGCATTGAAGTTGCAAGCTTTTGACCTGCGTATCGAGTATGCACCAGGTAAGGTTAACGTACTAGCCGACACGCTCAGCCGTCCCGTGACAGCAGATGCTCCTGCATTTGAATCGGCTATCTGTCCTGTTATTGTAGACGTACCACACTGGAATGCATCTTCCACTCGTGATGCGCAGTTAGCTGATCCGGAAGTTGCGAAGATTATCCAGGACCTCGAAGGTAAGGATGAACTTAATATAAATCGCTGGTCTGAGAGAGGATATCTCCTGAATCAAGGTGTTTTGTATCGGTATGCCCCTGATACTGATTCCGAGGAACCTCAACTCGTCGTACCGGAGAGCCTGCGCGGTGAAGTTATGTTCGAATGTCATGACTTACCTACCGCCGCTCATGGTGGTATTAATAGAACACTGCATCGTATTTCGCAACGGTTCTATTTTCCTGGTATGAGACGGTTTGTAACTAAGTATCTGAAGACCTGCGTCGAGTGTCAACGCTACAAGCCATCAACACTGAAACCAGCCGGCCTGCTTCAAACTCCTGTCCCGGCTCAAAGGTTTGAAACTATCGCGACTGACCTCTTTGGTCCGTTGCCTAAAGGACCCCAAGGTGAGAGATGTATCCTCATAGTAGAGGACACCGCTAGTAAGTGGGTGGAAGTCTTCGCTCTCACCGAAGCTACAGCAGAGATGTGTGCTAAAACGTTGGTCAATGAGGTATTTATGAGATTTGGTCTTCCTAGACGGATGATTTCTGATAACGGAGTGCAATTCGTTGCAGACGTTATGCAGAAGGCAATGTTGACGGAATATAAACATGCTTCTAAAAAGTAGACCTTCTCTGTTTTCTCCTCTCGACTGTGGAATATTTGTTACAGATTGCCGTGTATTTCTCTCACTTTCAATGTGTTCAATGAGCACCACGAGCTCTGCAAATATTATACAATATTGCTCTATGTGTGTGTTTTGTTGCCATTTTTTTAGACAGACATGGAAATATTCTTTTCCAAACCCCGATGATTCTTTCCACAGTATTTTAGGTTTTTATGTGCGCCTTGTTATATTTTTTTTCTGAGCTAGTTTCTGGATGTGCAACTAGTGTTAATAAATATCTTTGACAGCCGTATTCACTGTCTCCTAATAATATTCCATCTATAACACCTCGTTCCATTTTGTTCTTCAGACTTGTAGCTTGGAATATACGGTTGTCATGCACAGATCCAGGTCTATCAGCCATGCTTAGAGCACCGTTATTTTCCTCAAACCTAGAAGGAGGCTATGGTGGTGGTACTTAAGAAACCAGGGAAGAGCGACTACTCCACACCGAAATCTGATAGGCCAATAGGTCTTCTATCTGTTCTAAGAAAAATCTTCGAGAAAATGCTGGTGGCTCATCTCAAATACCATATTCTTCCCAGGATAAGTACTCGCCAGTACGGATTCATGCCACAAAGGAGCACCGAGGACTCTCTCTATGTCCTAATGCAATACGGTCAAGAGTGGGCCCATCAGTAATAAAAAAAATACATCCGTAGCAAGTTAGACCAAAAACGAATAGAATAGAATATAATATACTTTATTGTACACCAAAATTTAAACACACCTATTTAATATTATTTCTTAAATCTATGGTTACAATGGCGGTCTTATCGCTAAAAGCTTACTTGATAACTTGTGTCATTAGACATAGAGGGAGCCTTCGACAGCGCCTGGTAGCCAGCTATCAGGGTCCGACTAACTGAGGAAGTGTCCGGGAAACCTGAGAGGTCAGCGTTCACTACGCAAAGGGTACAAGCAAAGGATGTGTGCAGGGCTATAAAGGAGGTCTCATCCTTTGGAATCTGCTTCTAGACCCGCTCCTGAAAAGTTAAGAACTGAGGGGAGACAACTCCCAGGCATTTGCGGATGACGTCGTTCTTATCTTCTATGGTGACACCGCAGCTGAAATAGAACATAAAGCGAATGCCGCCCTCGAATATGTTCGGAGGTGGGGTGTCGAAAACAAGCTCAAATTCGCCCCGCAAAAAACCAATGCTTTGGTTATAACCCGAAGGCTTAAATTTGATACTCCGCGTCTGAACATTGGCAAGGTCGACATAAAAACGTCTAAAGAAGTTAAGATCTTGGGTGTCACCATCGACGACAAGCTGACGTTTAATGCACAGGTCTCCAACGTCTACCGCAATGCGGTAGCTGTATATAAACACAGATGCAGTGGAGGCGTATAAGACAATCCGCAAGATAAAAGTTGACGCGATTACAACCCAGATTATGACGGGGTACGGTGGGTTCTCTGAATACTTGAATCGCTTCAAGTGTAAGGGGAGCCCATCGTGCATCTGCGATCCAGCAGAGAACGAGTCTATTCCTCATCTACTCCTGGAATGCCTAGTTTTTGCAGTGGGAAGACTAACTTTGGAATCCAAACTAGACGCGAAACTGGACATAGGCAATCTAAATTACACTTTAAGGGGAGCCCATCGTGCATCTGCGATCCAGCAGAGAACGAGTCTATTCCTCATCTACTCCTGGAATGCCTAGTTTTTGCAGTGGGAAGACTAACTTTGGAATCCAAACTAGACGCGAAACTGGACATAGGCAATCTAAATTAAATAATGTCAGGTAATAAAAGACAATTATTTTTGAATTGCTGCGTAAAAATCTGTAAAACTGTTATAAAGAGAAATAAGACGCCGTAAACCATGCTTCCAGTATATTTTGTAAATATATCTTTGTAAGCATGGAACATAAGATATTTTAAAATGTAATGATATTATACTATAGGCATTAGAAATTAGATTCAAGTGTAAAATATTGTATAAAATAAAAATAGTATATGATAAGTATATAAGGAAAATGTGCGATCTACGAGAATAAATTAAATAAATATTGCAACTCATTTTCCTGAAAGAAGAAAATAGCATGTAAGAAATAAGAATAAAAGAAAGATCGAGTGTAAGGAATGTAAGTACGAGAGGAATAAATGCAAAAACGTATATAAATGAGATTAAGAATGACAAAGACGCCGATCATGTTGGAGTATTCAGCTCACAATGCCCTGTGATGGCGGGTGAATTTATAAAAAAAATAAATCCAACTGGGAAACCTTACAAAGCGAAAAACCATTTTTCTTCTTCATCTTTGTTGTGTAAAAAAGTATATTATAGTGAATGGGTTGATTTTGATGTACATAAATATCTTGCTTTTTATTTAAAAAAAAACTTAGTTTTGGTCACTCATGGTTAGGGGCTACTATACAAGTAAGAAGAAGTTAGACTGTGAAAGAGCTTGCTCATAGTGCGTAAAGCCTTTGTAGCTTAGGCAGAGTAGGCCGCAAGTAGGGAGGTCTCAATCATCCCATCAGCTCATAGAAAAAAATTTTATAGCAAAAAATAGAACCGACTTCCATATAAAACACTACAAAGGAAAAATAACTTTAATTTCGGAAGGCGGTGTCAAAAACGAAAATATATACAAAACTAAAGACACCGCCTTCCAAAATTAAAGTTATTTTTGCCTTTGTAGTGTTTTATATGGAAGTCGGTTCTATTTTTTGCTAAAAAGTTTTTTTTTCACGCTTTTTAGTGGGTCGGTTTGTAATTTATCTAGTTACAAAAGCCAAAATGTCAACTACTTATCACCTTTTACAAAATATTGCTTTTCCCGGTGCAGAGCCGTTAATTTTTGAGGAGTTCTCCTGGTACATCACCATCAGCCCTACTTCACCATATGCATTGTGACGAGCATAAAGTGCTTAACATCCATATTCAAGTAATCTAATCGCAATCAACGAAATACTTATTATTATTGAGTAGTTTCGGTGGCCATCGGGGGTCTTCATCATCAGTTCCACTTCTTCAAATGGTGCTTTTCGAGAGCAATTGCTCAAGGTACTATAAGAAATACCCAAACCGCTATAGGTGTGCCTATAATATTTGAAGAGTTCCCTCGATTTCTCCATGATCCCATCATCAGATCCAAACGTGACGACAATGGGACCAACTAGAAAGTATACCCTTTCAAGCAAAAAAAGAATTTTCCAAATCGGTCCAGCCATCTACGAGTTATGAGGTAACATACATAAAAAAAAAAGTCAAGACGAATTGTAAACCTCCTTTTTTTGAAGTCTGTTAAAAATACCACTAATCAATCACCACTGTTGAATAAGCTGCACTATTGTAAAATTGTGCATATCATACCCTTACACTTACTGTATAAACATTAAGTGTGTAGCGCGTATAGGGCGTTCAAGTGAAAGTCCAGATGAATGTTTTTCTTTTTTGTTTTTATTAAAAATAGGTTCGCATTTGACCACCATCTCACCTGATGGTAAATGATGATGATGGTGGAGCACGCTTACCTAAAAGTAACCTATTCACCTATTTGTTTTTGATTAAGTTTATTTAATACTAGCAACTGCATTTGATTCACACAGTTTATAAATGAAAATATTTGACGAAATTGTTAGCGCAGTACATTGAGCGATTGACTGCTGCGCTGTATGTCAAATATTTGTATGGCCTACAAATATTTGTTCCAAGTCCAGTTGTTGTTCGGGCACGCCGCAATTGCGGCGGTAAGACCCCTCTTTGAGGAGTGGCTAGATCGGCGTCACGGCGTCCTGACCTACCGCATGACGCTGGTCCTCACCGGACACGGAAGTTTCGGGAGGTACCTGTGTCTGATGGGAAAGGAGGAAACGCCTGGGTGTCACCACTGCGAGGGTCGCCCTGAGGACACAGTCGAGCACACGGTGCAGGACTGCCCCGCTTGGGCAGAGCACCGACGTGTCCTCACGGCGGCAATAGGCGGAGACCTCTCGCACCCGGCATTGGTCGAGGCCATGCTGCAGGGCGAGAGGGAGTGAAAGAAGTGGGAAGCGGTCGCCTCCTTCTGCGAAGCAGTCATGCTTCCGAAGGAGGAGGCGGGCCGCGTGAGGGAGAGGATGGCGTCCTCCCTCCAGCCCAGCCGCAGTGGTAGACGCCCACGGCGTCGGACGTCGGCCGAAGATCTCCGGCCACCGTAGGCGCGGGCATGCGGACAGCGAGTAAAGGGCAACTCGCTGTCCGACCATGGACCATGCCCGGGTCGACGGCGCGTCGTGTTCCACGCGCGCCTCAAAGAGCCTCAGCAATATGACGAGGCCCCCCCGTAGAGGGCCGAAGCCTGCCGGGGTCGTGGGACTCATCCCGTTACCGTGACCCCGGTACGTAAAGGGTTATTGAAGGAACACCGTGGATTTTAGTCAGTAAAAGTCTGACAGTCCCTCCCGCCCTGCCCGGGGTGGGAGGACTTATTTGACAATTTTACCACGCTAAAAAAAAAAAAAAGTCCAGTAGTTGTTTGTGTATGTGAATTTATACGCTTGTAAACGCACCCACGACACAGGAGTAATTACTAGTATGGGGCAATGTTTTTTAAAAAGAAAACATCTACATGAATGTGATAATTACACTTCATCAAGTAGTTTAGATTTTTTTTTAACAAAAACACAGAAACAAAGAATGAGCAACTATTCCACATTACAATAAGTTCGATATTTATTACACTTATTTTAAATTTTCTTGTCTGTAATGTCCCGATTATCGGGCAAGGGCCACTTCTCATATAGAGGAGAAAGAAAAAAGAAGCATTAATATTAACTTCTTTTATTATGTACTTTTCAGCACCAAGTCAAATGGTTCCAGACTGCCAACCATCTACTTCTGCCCTACAACTCATGACAACTACAACTGTTAAATAGTTGAAGCCTTCTAGTTCAGGTGTGTTATTTTTAAAGTTCATGATCTAAAAATTATAATAATAGTTAATTACCAGAATTAGACCAATTACATTTCCTTAATATATTTAGGTAAAAAACAATAGCATTAAATAACCTGTAAAATTTTCTAAAAAGGAAACTTAAATTATAAAGTTCTGACAAGGTCGAGCTTGTCTCGTGAAGTCCTAAGTAGATTTATACAGTTAGTTTTTTAATATTCATTTGATGATGACGAAACCGCAGGAGGCCTGCCAGACCAGTACTTTCTTAATTAGCCAATACTGAATTATTAGTTTTCAAATTTCTAGCCTAGTGCAAACAGGTTAGTCAAAAGCGGTAGCTAATAACATGATAATTTTCATATTTTCAGTACCGTTTTCAAATCGCAAAAACGAAGAAAATGATGTCAAAAAGTTGAAGCAATCACTTCAACATGCTCTCAAAGCCAAGCTGACCTTCCGCAAAAGATATCTGCTCGCAAATAAAATAAGGAAAACAAAAGCTTTCAAAATTGTCACTGAAGATATGTCATCAGCAGCATCATCCTTATTTTACACGCAAGTAAAAGGAAGTAGTAAAACACCTAGAGGAAGGCTTTTTACGCTAGATGAAAAAATCTTAGCATTATCTTTGTATAAACCATCACCTAAAGCATATCGCTTGCTAAGCCAGATTTGTGTGAAGAACACTTCAAAATATTCTACAGAAATTAAATTATAAGCCTAGCATTTATGAAAAAAAAATTGAACATTTAAAGAAAAAAGTGTTAAAAAAACCAGAAAAACATAAATTTTGTTGCATACTGTTTGATAACATAACTGGTTTCATTGACAATGGAAGCAAAAGGAAACTTATATTCGCTGATCATGTGCTTGTTTTTATTCTGAGAGGCATATTAAAAAATAGCCTATAGTGTTTGCTTGGGCACAAGAAAGACAACAGATCTGAGAAACCTATTGAAAAACATAGAAAATATCGAAAACACAGGTCTTAAGAGTTGTAGCTACAGTATGCGACCAAGGAGCCACAAACCTTGCTGCAATAAATCAGTTATTGGAACACGCAAAGGGAAAATACCTAAGAAAAATGAGGATTATAGAGGTGGATTTTTTGAAGTGGTCAGTTTAAAAATTGTGGCGATATACGATCCACCTCATCTGATGAAGGGTGAACGCAACAACCTATTAAATAAAAACCTCAAATGGATGGTAAGGTACGCGTCGCTAAATGGTGTCATTTAGAAAATTTATTTCAAAGAAGCCCTTCATTCCGTGGTGTGAAGATTGCCCATAAGCTGACAAATCAACATGTGGTGCCCTCTATGATACATTGCACACAAGTGTTCAGCAAGTCTGTTGGTGTGACAGTTGGATCTCTGGCAAGTATGTCCTCAAAGAGTTCCTATAAATTTAGTCTAAAAACTGAAAATGCTACCTATTCAGCTCTAATTTCTCAATAACTATTATGATATCTGGTTATACATCACCTATCATCAACTCGATGTAAATCTTATATATAAACTCGTGTCCCTTACGCAAAATACGCGCTTGGTCGTGGAGTTGCGGATACCTGCCCGTCATACATACATACTTAAACTCGTGTCATGGTGTTAGTGGTCGAACTCCTCCGAAACGGCTCGACCAATTTTTATGACATTTTGCACGTATAGGTATGAGAATAGGTTTTACGGAATATTTCATACCGCTATGACTCACGGGACTGGAGCAGTAACAAAAGACGCGGGTTAAACCGCGGGGCACAGCTAGTAATTTTGTAAAAATTAAATTAATTGCCAGACGTAAATATTATAGTTGGTTTGATTAGAGTAAAATTAGAGTATATTGTATACAAACTTCAAATAGATCTAAACTGATTAGATAAGTAGAAAAAAATATTATGTATAAATTTATTTTGGCAGATAAATACCTCAAATATTTAATATTCATTGTTATTTCCAAAATTACTTAACATTAAATTTTCATTTCTAGAAACTGGGAGCAGAACAGAGAGAGAATGGACACTGCAGAATTATTAATGCTGTTCGACGACTTGTTCGACTCCGTCAATGCGAATTACTATAAAGAAGAAGGAAAAATATACCGATCGGCCGTCACGCCAAAGTCACCCCATATAAAATTTTGGAACAAAATATTACTTATTTTAAAGTCAATGAAATATATATGTAAATGAGAAAGGCATAGAGGTAACTGTACCCTCTCTTAAGAGTTGAGCTAAAACTATAGAAGGCTTCAAATTAATCACGGAAAGATTAGGGTAAGAAGGAATAAAATCATTGTTACTACGGAGCATAAACCAAGACACCGTGGAAAACTTTTTTGGGGCGATCAAAGCTACTGCCTGTAGTAACATAATGCCCAACTCGGCAGCTTTTGAAACTGCATTTCGAACCCTATTAATAAATAATATAACACACTCCTTACGGGGAAATTGTGAAAAAGATGACAGTATTTGTCTAGATTCATTAAAATCTTAAATAAACTAAAAGTGTAATAAGGAGGATGTGCAGGATCAGGTTTGTTCGTCGTAACTGAAGCGGCTTACGTAACTTTACAATTCGTATAATTAAATTCGTATTTACAATGGTTTGCACTTGCTGGTTGGCAGTTGAAAAAGGGGAGAATGAATACATACCAAGTGGTTTTATAGAGGCTTGAGTGAACGAGAATGTAAGACCGAATGCGAGACGACCGAAGGAACGACCGAGTTCGATTTAATGGTAGGTAGTCATCTTCTTTTCAACGCTAGATGGTACCCTGTACCGCGTCAATGAAATAATGGAAATTGTTGATGAACACTTAAATATTAATTTACTAAATACACAAATAATTATAGAAAACCGTCCTCGAGTTAATGTAGAGAAATGCGCGACCATAGCATATTGTAGTGGGTGGATAGCAACCAAAGCAAAAAAGTTTGTTTTTAAAAAATGTAAAACTTGTAGAAATAATTTAATGTCTTCAAATACTGAAGATTTCCACAATTTTATAATAAAAAAAAGAATATTGTGGAAAAAGATGGTTACGCTATCCCACCCGTGCATTGTTCGACTTCTTTGCCCAAGTAGAACACATCACTTTTGATATTTTAAATAAATATGAACATATGCAACAAATTTCAAAATATATAATGTTTATATTGAATTAAATTTTATTAAATGTCAAAAACATAAAGAAAAATTAAACGAATATCTGGTCCACAAGTGTTGTGTTCTTCACTATGAATTGGTGCAAAAAATTCAGCAATGTCCTCACTGGCAACAGCTACTACATTTTTTTGCAATAAAAGTACAGAAACTGACCCCACCTTCATACATGCTCGAGAATTTTATAATAAAACAAAGGGTACGAAACGAGAGAGGCAAACAGGTGTAGTAGTTACTATTTAATAAATTAATTAAATCAAACGTTTTCGTGTTAGAGTTTGGCAAACGAAAGTAGACACTCGAATTATTTGCAAACTTTTTATATGGCAATGCTATACTAATGTCAAACTCAATTTTCCAAAACAAGATGGCGTGTTGTTGGTTATTTGTTGTGATCTTGTTAATAGCGTTTATTCAGCGAAAAATAAACAAAACTATTTAATATGGAGTACGGGAGATGTTGTTTCGCATGATGTCTAAATATCAAGAAAAACAACAGGAGAAAGACGCTGAATTTAAACAAAAACAAGATTGTTTATGTGTGGTGTTCGATTTCATAAGTAAGCCGCTCGATCGCTTCTCGCAACCATAGTTGCAAAGAAAAAGTTATCAGTTTTGCTTCGTGCAACCGTGGTTGCAAGGCGAAGAAGTTTTTTAATTTAATTTAGTCTCTATACCAAACGTATAGAGTCGTAGTAGTATGTATTTAAACCAAAGACAGATATATTTCTCTTAGACAGTGTGCCCATATTACCAACATTACGGTAGAAAAATAACGAAATATCGTCAGTTGTGTTTTTGTGGGTGAAGTGACGCTATAGTGTTCTCAAGGAGGTGATAAAATATGTCGTAATTTTATTATTTTACTGATTTCTGCTGATGTTTATATACTAAATTAACCTCTAACGTGTGTGTTTTTATATTAAAGTAATATTTTTAGGTACATTGTAAGACAACATTTAAAAAATCGTCATTTAAAAACATACTCGCAGTGTCGTAGTCTTGAACTTAATTTTGTACTGCTATGTATATTATCGTAAATACGATGTAATCTTAAACACACAATATTATTAATGATATTTGACTATACTTATTCAATTTAAGTTATTAAGTTAAGTTAGTTAAGTAAGCGAAAATTAAACCGTCCGGTAAGTTTATACCTACTCAATTTGATATTGCCGCTTTGGTTGCGCGAAGCAATATACCTACGTGTTTTGGCTTAGGGTTGGCGGTCGGTGTTTTTTGTTGGCTTATTTTTATTTTATTTATTGGTGATAGGTGACGAGCATTTTTTCAAATCTAAGTTAATGATGTTTTTTTTTAATCATTTTTAAATAGTGCAAAGATATACAAAATTAATTATTAGTCCTGCATAAAATTGATAGTTTAAAATTAGGTGATGGTGATTTTTGTTTTGTTATTTCACTTTTGGTTCAATAATGTTTTTGTTGTGTTTATTACGTTAACTTTTTTTTTTAATAGTGGAAAAGGTAAAAATAGTAATAAAAGAGGACGAAGTAGGAGCCGTGCTAGAAGACGCGGCAAAGGAAAAGGCTGTGAAAGTAAAGATTTCGCAGTCGCAGGTCCAAGTTCAAGGTATTTTAATATTTTATCAGCTGTTATTCTTTTTAATGAAAAAGACATATAATTGATTCTATTAAAACTTTTATTTATATTTTGCAGAAGTTTTGAAGAAGAGCATGCAGCGTTTAAAAAATCTTTACTTCTGACGAAGAAAACATTAAAAAATATGGATCCGTCGGAAAAGAGGAGCTGATTGCCCACAAGCGGCTCAAGGAAATTTCGCGGACCCTCCTTCCAGATGCACTACCACGTAAAAGGGTGCGGTAAGAAAATCGATGTCAATACAATATTGATAAGGGGTTTGTTGTCTTTTTATATGTATTTTAATTAATATATTTTGTTTTAGGAAACAGTCATCCCCGGAGCGACTGAGTGTCACTTGGTTCCAGGCACATATGGTGTCCCACCATCGCCCAAGTAGCAGCCGTGGTAGATGCGGTAAAATCTTATCGTGCATTTCTTATATTTTTGTGCGTTAAACGATATGAGTACGTTACAGATAAAAACTTTTTTGCAAAAAAATAAAACCGACTTCCATATCAAAACACTACAAAGCCAAAAATAATTTTAATTTCGGTAGTCGGTGTTAGTGGTTTTGTATTTTCTTTTTTTCACACCGCCTCCCGAAATTAAAATTATTTTTGGCTTTGTAGTGTTTTGATATGGAAGACGGTTTTATTTTTTTGCAAAAAAGTTTTTATTTTCGCGCTTTTAGTGGGTCAATTTGTAATTAATCTAGTTATAAAAGCCAAAATGTCAACTACAAAAAAACTAAAAACGCGCGAACATAAAACACAATATAGAGTAACCGAAAAGATCATCAATGTAAATATTTTTTTTAGACTTTTGTTAATTTTTCAGAAACGGCTTGTTCGATGTTGATAAAATTTTCATGGGACCATTTGGGAAGTATACCCTTTCCAACAAAAAAAGAATTTTTCAAATCGGTCGGCGAGCGACGGCTATGCCCGAACAAACATAAAAAAAAAAAAAAAAAAACAAACATCCGAATTGAGAACCTCCTCCTTTTTTCAGAAGTCGGTTAAAAATAGACATCTACTCTTTTTTAGAATGCAATCTCCAATTCAGATACAAAATCAGATGCAAGAGATACAAGATCGCTTAACACCTGTAAGGTAAAAACTACGTTGACTTGTTTATTAATGTACCCAAAATGATCTATTCTATAGTTATTATAAGGCCTATTCTATACTATTCTACTATATACTATTCTTTCGATAATTCGTTTTTTTTAGCTCTGTAGTGGATCTGCAAGTTGATTGGACGGCGGGACTTTTGAGTAAGATAATATAATTTATATTTTTGTAACTTAACAACAGCTGCTCATTTATATTGTGATATACAATTGTTATTTTTTATATATTTAGAAGACCTTGAAGAGAATACAGCTTCAGCTTTGCTGCTAGCAGATGCCCCTACGTCACCAAATTATCAGATGACCGATGTTCCGGTCGCTGTATTGTCCACCATAAAACCAATGGTTAAACTTATAAATGAGGCAGTAAAACGAAAAGGTTTGTATAGCTATTTTTTATAGTGATCATTCATTTTGCAAGTAATGATTATTTTAGTAAAACCTTAATTATAATTGTTTTAGACTCCAACAAACTCGACGAGAACTTAGCCAGGTGGCTGGAAGTGCAGTCTGACGAAGAAGAGGACGTGGATTTGGACGTGTACACTGAATTCGACGATAAATTAACCCCAGCTCACATTTTGGTCGAGTGTGATGCGGGAGACACGGGCATTCGTGTCAGCCGAGGATAAAAGCTCTGACCATCTATTGGCGGAGTTACCACCAAAGGACCATTTATAGATACATTATAGATTCTCCGTTACTGGCACGATATTTGAAGTCTGATATTTGAAGGCACAGATTGCTATGGGACTCTACGATAATCTTGAATTTGTCCCTGAAGCTGTCAAATCAGTGTCAAAAACTGAGTTGAGGCAAGGGGAAATGGTGCAGAGCTTTTGTTCTGACTTGCACGTAATGATGTGGCGTGATGCCAATGTTGTGTCCATGCTGTCTATGTACCACAAAGGTACTGTGGGCGGTAAAGAAAAATATGGATTTTTTAAATATAAGCCCCAAATGGTCCTCGATTACAATCTTGCCATGGGAGGTGTCAATAAGAAAGACCAACTACTTTCAGCATTTCCCATGGAAAGATCACGTAATCAAATATGGTGTAAAAAAGTATTCAGACATCTCCTTAATATAACACTTTTAAACGCTTACATTATTCATAAATCAAAACACAAACATGCGACACATCATTCAGGGCTGAAGTAGCGGAAGAATTGCTGAAAATTATGAAACCCCAGTCATAGAACATCCTTTAAAAATTTCAGTTAACAAATACTTGGTTGGCCCAAAATCTACTAAAAACGTCCGTCCAATTTTGGAAGGGAACAACTTTTTAGGTACTGGGCCATACAAGTACTCATCATGTGTATGGTGCAAAAAAGCCGTACAAAATATATTTGCAAGCAATGCAAAATCTCACTCTGCTTAGATATTTGTTTTGAGCAATGTCATACAGTTCCTGAGCCACGTTAGACATAATCACGTGCACATTAACCTACCACACACCCTACACACATATTACAAATAAACAGAACTCATACATACAACGTTTTTTTTATAATTGAAAATAGGTTCGCGTTTGACCACTATCTCACCTGATGGTAAGATGGAGCACGCTTACCTAAAAGTAACCTATTCACTCTGGACTTAAAGACTCCTAGGTTATAGCTATCGGGAAACACAGACTCCGGCAGGGAATTCCACTCCTTAGCCGTACGCACAATAAAGGTATTCCCAAAACGTTTTGTGCGTATGGGTGGGATGTCCACCATGTAAAGATGGCGCTTCGCCGTTTGTCTCGTAGTTCGATGATGGAACGGGCTTGGCGGAATTAGATTGTGTAATTCCATCGCACACTCCCCGAAATGTAACCGATAGAAAACCGATAGACTTGCAACTCGTCGTCGGTGTTCAAGGCTCTGGAGCTTTGACTCGACCAGTGCATCGTTGCCAATTTTACTAATCATTATGACAATTTTAATTTTTCTATAAAATCATAATCTTCATTTTTCGAAGTCGGTTAAAAACCATTTAAAATGTATGCAAAAATAAATAACATAAATAAAGTTTGATTTTAAGAAAAGAAAATTGATATATTTACACAATGTTGTTCCCTTAATTTAAGCAGTAAGTCGCAGTAGTTGACAACCCTAGCTAAGAATGGCCGCCCCATCTTTGCGGTTCGGGCGTCAAGTGCTTGATCTCAAGTCCTAGTCAGGTTACGTATGTAGCCGTTTTTATTTAATTTTTTATTAATGTAAATAATACTTTATTTATGAGATTTATGACGCTTTCGAAACGTCAGGATTTGGCCTATTTATTGTATGAGTAAATATGATTGCTTGGCGATATATATTTACAGATTTAAAGATTAAGGTAGGCAATGCAAATTGGCAAAAATATGTGCCGCTTATTTTAATTTATAAATTTGTCAAAAATTTAAGAATAACCCATTTAAACCATCATATTCATCTAAGAGTGAAGAAAATGACCTTTATAGAGGTGGTAATATTTTTGTTCAATAATAATAATAATATATTTATTTATTTCTCCTCACAAATTACAAGCTAACAACAGTGAATCATAAATGTACATGTTATATTACAACTTGTGAGGAGCTGGTCATTCATTCATTCATGAGCCGGAATCACAGATCACCAGGTCCCCCAACGGTAAAAAACAAAGTATACAATAAAACATTAATTTAAATACTATATTTAAACATGCTCCAGTAGAATTATTTGGAAAATACAAAGTACGAGGAAAAAATAAATAAACATACATTACTATGAAACTAAAATTAAAACTAAGTGCCTAATTTGAATATGAGTAAAGTGAAATTAGACATGTTACAAAGTAGAATCATTATCATGTTTGTGTGTGTGTGTGTTCAATGTACTTTAGTTTTAATGTAAGGTGGCCTAAATTATACATAAAAAAAAATTACGATCTTTTACGCATACGCGAATTCTGCACCTGGTTTTACATAATAGTTTTACTACACATGTACATTGTACACATGTAAATTGTTTTCAAATACTGTAAAATATGTATAGTCATAAACCTAGTTTAAGAATAAAATAAATAACTATATACTTATTGCTCTTAATTTTTTTTTAAAACCCCTATGTTTTACAAAATGTCTCTAAAATGGGTGGTACTCTTAATTTAAACACTTGTAAAATATTATTGTAATCATATTTTTAAAATAAAGCGTTCACACATTATTTCTTATCTCATGGACTACTCATAACAGTAAAAACATTTGAAGTACTCCTCTCTAGCAATTCATAAATTAAGTTTTAGTAACAGCGGGCATAACGCGCAGTAAGCGGTCCAAAGCAACTGGCAAAGTATGGTACTCATTTTTTTCGCGCAAGCGATCGAGCGGTTAGTATGACGGTACTAAGTTGATACTTTGCCGTAATTCATAATTTATAATTAGGTTTTAGCGAGGAAAAATATTTATCTATTTTGATTCACATTCATTTTATAGTATGTTAAACACCTTCATAATAATGCATTATGGTTATTTCACATACTATTAAATGTTGGTTAGATAGATAGATAGAATACTCTTTATTGTACACCAATAATTTAAACAAGCACTTGATTTACAAAAATGCAAAAAAAAATGGTTACAATGGCGGTCTTATCGCTGATAGCGATATCTTCCAGACAACCTTTGGATGGACTTTAAGAACATAAAACAAAGAGGGGAGGAGAAAGTAACTAAAGTAGTTAATATAACTATATATATAGGTATATATAATACAATACAATACATAAATAAGTATAAATAAATATATGTGTTTCATATATATAAATATGTCATAAGGAAAGAAATACAAGGTAAAATCATAGGAGTGTATAAAAATGATTGACAACAGAGCTTTTAAAAGCAGCAAGTGACTGCGCTTGTCTAACTGACAACGGCAATGCGTTCCACAGACGAGTAGCCTGCACCGTATATGATGAATCATAAAATTTTGTGGAATGCGCAGGCATTGAAAGTGTCAAATTTACCGATGATCTCAAATCTCTAGTATGTGTGTCATGAAGGAACTTAAAACGTTCTTTGAGGTAAAAAGGAATTTTTGGATTGAACAGAATATTGTAAAGTAATGATAAAATATGCGCCTTCCGGCGAAGACGGATAGGTAGCCACTTGAGCTTAATACGAAACTCAGAAACATGACAGTATTTGCGCAAACCAAATATGAATCTGATACAGAAATTTTGGAGTCGCTCAAGCTTATCTAGCTGCACTTCAGTAAGGTCTGGAAAACTTGCATCAGCATAGTCAAGAATAGGAAGAAGGAGAGATTGGGCGAGCGCAGTTTTAGTGGCAGTTGGCAGGAAATTGCGCAGTCTACGCAAATGGTTTTTAACAAAAAAAAAAATCTGTTATAGAAAATCTGGTGGACGTAGCAAGGGTTGATGAGATGGTGAAAACTATAGAAAAACTTACGGATTTAGAGCAGAAGGATATAAGAACCCAGAACCAGTACTTGGATGAAATAGCTTCAATCACTGGTAAGTTTTACTAGGAGTACATAACTTTTATAAAGATGTAATTGAATTCATTCATACATTTAAAAGAATTAAACAGGAAGGTGCGCGTAAAGGTCATATAAACCCACAGTGTCCGACTTAGATAGTTTCGACATAGATGCTATTCGTAACAAAATTAACGAATTTTATATCGTTAGAAAACAAATTTAAAACGAAACACACCAGAGCCAGTATATGAAGCTGATAAAATTCTGAAGCAAAATGCGCACGAGGTATTGCGACTTCCCCCCTACCACTGTGATCTAAATGCCATTGAGTTAGTATGGAGTTTGGCTAAACGTAAAGTGGCAAGTAAAAATATTGCTCTGGCTGCAGTGGAGTTGGAGAAAGTTATAAAAGAGTCGATTGAAAATATAACTCCCGAGGAGTGAAAGAAAATGACTGATCATGTCATCCATGTTGAAAATAAATATAAAGAATGGGACAGAATTACAGAAAATAATTTAAAGTTTTAAAATTAACGTAGTAAACAATAATTCCAGTAACTAATGAAATTTTCCACATGGAAGTCTTACATTCAGATTTTGATTATAGTGAATAAATCAGAACTAATTTAGAATACTGTTGTTTTTTTTTTAATTCGAATTAAGACACAATATCTAAACTATTACCTACCTAAACTACCTTTTGTATTTTTATTCCGATGAAATAAAATAGATAATTCTAAAGTATCAAATAAGGTTATTCCAGGTATTTCATAGTAGTTTTGGGATTGCTATGCTGATATTTTTTAAATTTGCCGCGCTTTTTCAGTCTCTACATTCTCTTGCCAGACTATTAATCTTATTCCCATTACCCAAGATGCATTAATATTCGTTTATTAGATACCTGAACTGTGTTCATGCACTGGTTTAAAAATGTGTTTACCTCAGAAGACAGTTTAAGTATTTAACAAACGAAATAAATAATAAGCTATATAAATATCCAAATAAACACACATATCTATATAACTATATTGATATTCATTTAATTCCTTGTTTGGCGTTCGGAAGGCGTTGCTCGCTAATTAATCCAAAAAACGTCAGTTGCCAGTCTATCTCAGTTTATATATATTAGTCTACTAGCTTTTGCCCGCGGCTTCGCCCGCGTTAATTTACATTTCTTGTTGCCAAAAAGGTGTACCGTATCTTTTTGGGTGGTTAAAAAACGCATATAATATTTAAAAAACCATCACAAGGTCCATTCATGCCCAAAAAGAGACAGACAGTATTTAAAATTTATCTTTTTAAAACCAAAAACGTAGTATACAATACATTTTTGTAAACAACGTTTCTGGTTTTCCCGTCCTTGGCGTGTTAATTTTGTGCGCTTGATACTCGTGAGCACGCCACATACAGTTGACCTTGGGAAAAGCAGTCTTTTTCTAAATGTACTCCTGCGACTTTCAGTGTCTGTCCTTGAGCTTTGTTTATGGTCATTGCGAATGCCGCTTTTAGTGGAAATTTGAGTTTTTCGAACTGAATGTGAGGAATAAATACGTTTTCACCGCTTGCTGTTCCTGTCATAATTATTGCTTGAAAACATTGCACCCAAGGTGTGTAATTTGTAATCGCATGCCATTACAGAGCCTTGGTGCGCCCTGATTACGCATCGACAGGACTGGCACACCAAGTTTAAGCCTCAAATAATGTGATGGGGTACCCTGACAATTCCAGAGAGTTTATAAACTCTACAGGGTACGACGTCACTTGCTTTGTATCCATGACATTGTCGACGGACAGATACTCGACAACATCACAATCCACATGAGACATAATCTTTTCGTTGATCTGACCTACAATTTCATGAGTCGGTGCCAAAATTACTCTTTCACGCAGCCATTCTTTATCCCTCATATTTGTTTTCAAATCAGAATAAACGTGGTTTATTAAATTATCTGTATCTTGGACTATGTTACAGAATTCAGAGCTCAAATAAATCATCCCGTTGATATCTGTTGCCACACGATCTTCTCCTATTTTCAAAAGGGCAAACGCATATTCCCCCGATTTTGAAATAGAAATGATTCGTATATTAACTTGATTGGTTAAAATTTAAGCGACACGGTTGGCGTAACTGTTGACTGGTGCATGACGTGGGTTCGACCCCAGCCCTAAACAAAGATTTGTATAGCCTACAAGCAGTTTAAAAAAATGTTATGAGTGGTTCTTGAATACGCGATTTGAATGAATTGGGAGGGGGAAATACAAAGTTCTAACACCCCTTTACATCCTTAACAGGTTCACAGTCCAAGCCAAATCATAAGATATGACCCCCAAGTCCAAGTAGGTTTTTGTGATATTTGTGTCAGTTTAGGTCTCAGGGGATATTTGATGTATACATAAAAATAAAAATAACAACCGGGTTTTTTTTTTTTATTACAGCCCATATACGGGCTGTGGACTTATAAGGACTAAATTTTTACTGCTGGTTGTATAAGTCCCACAGCCCATGATATGGGCTGTTATTTTTTTCCGATTATTCTTGTGTTTTTTTATTTGTTTTTTTGAATTAAAATGTTAACATATCCTAAAACTATTTATAGAACTACCTTCGATGTATTTTTCCACTCTGGCAATACTTCAAATGTCACTGTCTGTAGTGTCAATGTCAGACATCAATCAAAATCATATGTTTTTTTCTTTTTTGTCGGATAGAACTTCTGTTGTATTTGGTCAAGGTTATAGTTGTTGTTATTTTTTATTTATAATGAATCGTCGTCAAAAGTACACGGACGAGCAGTTGCGGAAACTTTTAGAAAGTAGTGACTGCGAAGAAGAAAAGTCCTCGAGTTCGGATGAGGACAGTAGTGTAGACGAAACGGAAAATTGGTCAGGTCAACATGATGTCTTGGAAAATCGTGTCCGCTTATGTGTTGGAAGTGAAGAGCCGATTGAATATGACAATGATGATAGTGTAGCTGATCCGGAGTTTGTGCCAAATTCGCCGGAATCTGATGTAAGTTACAATGAAATTACTAGACCAGTGATTCGGCGCAGCCCCAGTATTGGCACTTCTGTGAGTCGTCGAAATATTTTCTCCCAACCATCATCGTCACCAACCGCCCGACGCAGTTGCAGTCCAATGATCCCCAGCAGCCCCGTCGCTGGGTGTTCATCAGAAGGTACCCATCGCCGTCCCACTTCTGCAACTCGTCAAAATATTGTCTCCCAACATTCATCGTCACCAACCACCCGACGCAGTCGCAGTCCAGTTAACCCCCGTAGCCCCGTCGATGGATCTTCGTCAGAAGCTGATGATGCAGCTGATAGAAGTGGAAATGGTAGGCCACATTATGAACGAGTCCTACAAAGTCAAGACGAACAAGAAGGTTGGGTTTACAGAGTCCAGGCATTATCTCGGCAACCATTACTTTCTCAAGATTTTATTCGAATTGAAAATATTCCTGACGATGCGAATTTGTATAGTCTATTCCGCACAATAGTCAATGATAATGTGCTGAACTTGATGACGGAACAAACTAACATTTATGCCGAACAAACTATGGCTTCTAATCCAAGTGGTCGGATGTCTCGCTGGAAACCTGTTGACAACGCGGAAATGAAAAAATTTCTTGGCATTTACATATTAACTGGAATTATCAAGTTTCCAACGCTGGAATCGTACTGGAAGACTGATCTTTTCTTTTATTATCCTTTGATGCACAAAATAAACATGTCATATAACCGTTTTGTGGCAATCTTGCGTTGTTGGCATTTTGTTGACAATTTGGCTGAAAGGGACCCAAATGTTCGGTTGTATAAAGTACAGCCATTGATAGACATTGTTATGGATAATTGCAGAAAACTCGTTACTCCCAAAGAGTGCGTTGTCGTTGACGAATCAATGGTGCCATTTCAAGATCGATTACTTATGCGACAATATAATCCGAGCAAAAGTCATAAATACGGCATGAAAATTTACAAGGCTACGACCGATGACGGATATGTCTGGCAGTATAAGGTTTATACTGGACAGGATCCACAGTATCCTGGTTTGGACAAACCAGGAAGCGTAGTAGTTCAGCTTTGTGAGAAATTACTTGGCGAAGGAAGAATTATAATAGCTGATAACTTTTACACAAGTGTCCCTTTGGCGGAATATTTGCTTCGTCATAAAACTGATCTTTGTGGCACTTTGCGCAAGAACCGTAAAAATCTGCCTCAGTTGTTCAAAAGTAAAAAACTCAAGAGGGGTGAGCATATTTCTGCTCAACGCAATAACATAACTGTACTCAAGTGGAAAGACAAACGAGACGTACTGATGATATCTACGTTTCATGGCGATGAACAGGCAATGTCTTCTGGTAGAAACCCACGTTTGAAACCAAATATGATATTGGAGTATAACCAAAGAAAAAAAGGCATCGATCTCGCCGACGAACTCGCCAGTTTTTATTCTCCAATTAGAAAGACCCTTACGTGGTACAAAAAGATCGCAGTTGACGTACTTTTTGGCGTGGCCTTGATAAATTCTATTTATTTATATAACAAATTGAACCCTTCACAGAAGTGCTCAATTTTACATGCCCAAACAGACATAGCAAAAAACTAATTGACCTAAATGAAACACACGTGTCAACAAACCTCCTGCGATCACAGCAATCTTCAAGCAGTGTGTCAAGCTCATCACGAGAAACAACAGCAGCTCAACATTTCCTTCAAGAACTGGAAAACAAGAGACGTAGATGTGCGGGATGTTACAATATACATCGTCAGAATGGTGAAACACCAAAGGCTGCCACTAATAAGGCAAAGAAAGTTTCGACGATTTGCAATACGTGTTTGAAGCCTTATTGCCTAAGTTGTTTCACACAGGCGCATACTTAGAGATTTAGTTTTTTTTATCTTATTTGCAACCTTATTCTATTGTTTTTGTCACATTTTTATTGAATAAACCATAAAAATATACCTTTCTTTTGATTTTATTTTTATTTTCTGCAGTTTTACATAAAAAAAAAGGCTGATGTTCATGTCCCAGCACTTTTTTGATAGCTTATAGTTTGTTCTATCAAGTCCACTTTTGTAAGCTCCAAACCTAGTGAGTCCCATCTCACAAAACAGTATAGACAGTGTACGGGTAAACAGCCCACATATGGGCTGCGGACTGGTTGCTGTGGATAGTCCACAGCCCATATGTGGGCTGTGGACTGTGAACCTGTTAAGGGATGATTTCCAGGATAAAAACTATACTATGTCTTTTCCAGGGTCTAAAACTATCTCCATACCAATTTTCATCCAAATCGGTTTAGGGTCAAGTGTATTATGTGGGTGGGGAGGGCGGGGACATCATTGATTCCCTATACAAAATTCCAACACCATTTTTACATCCTTTAGGAATGATTTCCGGGAATAAAACTATACTATGTCTTTTCCAGGGTCTAAAACTATTTCCATACCAAATTTCAATTAAATCGGTTCAGCGGTCAAGTGTATTATGTGTGTGGGTAGGGCGGGGACATTATTGATTCCCTATACAAAATTCCAACACCCTTTTACATCCTTTAGGAATGATTTCCGAGACGAAACCTATGCTATGTCTTTCTTGGGGTCTGTTGATGGCGATCAAGCAAAGTCGACGGCGTCTAGTTTTACATTCGTTTATTTCGTTAAAGTAATATTTAAGTTTCACAAAAGGGTGCGCGACATAATGCGTACGCGCGATCAGTCGTAGAGAAAAAAAGGGAAGAGAAGATGGCCGCCACAGGATCTTGTCATCGCGTCGCGTTCCATCTTTGTGTGGTGATGCTCGGTTCGCGAGTACAAGTTCCGGTTTCGTTGTAAACATCCTCCCCCTCCTTGGGGACATGTTCCCAAGGAGCTCTTGGGAATTTAGTAGGGCTAGTCTAGAGACGGGCCTATGAATGACGCCATTCTCTGTCTTGACGTCGACTACCCTGCATACACCGTCAGTTCCTGGATACAGCTTCAGAATGCGGCCCATGAGCCACTTCATAGGTGGCAGCTGGTCATCCAATATTAAGACCAGGTCGTCGACACGAACTTGGTGCTGTGCTTGCTGACATTTGACGCGTTGCTGCAGAGTGACTAGGTAGTCCTTTGTCCATCGAGACCAGAAGTGCTGTCTTAAGCGCTCAATCAGTTGGTATCTATTGATACCGATTCGTTCAGTAACGGGTGAAGGTAGCGAGGTCAATGGTCTACCCACAAGAAAGTGCCCAGGTGTAAGTGCGGACAGATCAGATGGATCAACAGACATTGAAGTAATCGGACGCGAGTTCATGATAGCCTCAATCTGTGCAAAGAGTGTATATAATTCCTCGAAAGTTAAACTTGAGTTACCCGCTATTCTTTTTAAGTGATATTTGGCCGTTTTGACTCCGGCTTCCCAGATACCGCCGAAATGCGGTGCATATGCGGGAGAGAATTTAAACGTTATACCTTCCTTGCTCGCGTAGTCGCTAACTAAACGTTCACTTTCCTTAAGCAGTCTGTTCAGTTCATTATTCGCACCTACAAAATTTTTACCGTTATCACAGTATATAGTGTGAGGTTTGCCTCGTCGTGAAACAAATCTACGCAAGCATAAAATAAAGGCATCGCTACTTAAGTCGCTTACGACTTCTAAGTGAACAGCCTTGGTGCTGAAACAAACAAATATGCATAAGTAGCACTTAGAGGTTTTGGCACCGCGGCCCTTTCTATTTAAGATTAAAAAAGGTCCTGCAAAGTCAGTGCCACAAGTCGCAAATGGTGGAGCAGGAGTTACACGAGGTTGCGGTAAGTTACCCATTATGGGGTTTAAAGGCTTAGCTCTAAATCTTTGACAACGAACACACTTTCTAACTGTAGTTACAGCTAATACCTTTCCACTTGTAGGCCAGAATTGCTCACGAATAGTATTTAAAAGTTGCATATAAAAGTTGCATACATAGTATTTAAAAGTATTTAAAAGTTGCTGAGGGCCACAGTGTAGAAGACGAAGATGTTCTTGCTCAAATAGAAGTTTCGAGAAAGTGTGTTTGGAGTCCAGTAATATAGGATGTCTTTTCCCATAAGGACAGTGAGATGCATTATCGATTCGTCCACCAACACGCAACACACCGTGTTCATCCAAAAATGGATTCAAAGAGAGAGCTCTTGATTTAGAATTTAATTTATGTAAAGTTTCAAGTGAGTGAATTTCTTTTGTAAAGCATTCTTTCTGCGACGCCTTAGCTATTAGTACCAGTGAGTTGTTCAATTCAGAACAGGTAAGTTCACCATTAAATTTAGTATGCATATTTTTTATGTTATTTATAAATCTTAGTACATAAGCAAATATCCTTTGCAGTTTATACAGTTTAGAGTATTTTTGAAATGGAACAATATTAGTAGGCATAGTTTGAACATTTAAACTTATTTTTATTTCAGGTAAAGTAGAAGAAGTAGATTTAAATTGGGGCCATTCATTTTCAGACTTGGCCAGAAATTAAGGACCATGCCACCAAAGAGTATTATTGTAGAGAAGACGTGGTTGAATGCCCCTGGACGCCATATCAGCAGGATTATGCTCAGATGGTACATGACGCCAAGTAGTTATATCAGTTAATTCCCGAATTTGTTCAATCCGGTTGCTTACATAAGTTTTGAGAGTTTTGGGTGGAGTGTGTAACCACCCTAAAACTATAGTTGAATCTGTCCAAAATACTGAGCGTGAAATCTTAATTCTTAAAGATTGAAGTACTTTAGAGTATAGTTTTGCACTAAGAAATGCACCTAACAATTCCAGACGGGGAATCGTTTCAGTTTTCAAAGGGGAAACTTTAGTTTTAGCACATAACAAGTTACATTTAATCTCAACTGAACTATTCGTTGATTTTAGATAAATACATGCACCATATGTATCTTGTGAGGCATCAGAAAAGCAATGTGCCTCTATATAAATGGAAGAACTACAGAAAATGTATCTAGGTATCTGAATCTGAGTGAAACATTGAGTTTCATTATAGAATTCTATCCATGAGATTTCAATATCCTTTGGAATTTCATCATCCCAGTCGATTTTAAGTAACCAAAGTTTCTGTAGTAAGATTTTATGAAAAATAGTGCAAGCAGATAAGAGACCTAAAGGATCAAATATTCGACACGAGTTTGACAATATAGAGCGTTTCGTTATTTTAGGAATAGATTTAATTTCGACTGAATAGTGCAAAGTATCAGAGCTAGGTGTCCATCCCAATCCCAAGACAGAGGCTTGTTTACTGAAATCCTGAGATTGGTCAGTAGTAGGTATGTCATCAAAAATATCAGGGGAATTTGATCTAAATTTACGCAAAGGGAAACGGCCTTCAGCAAGTTTGTCGATTACTCCCGAAATGTTAGCTTTTAACTGCGATTTTGAGTCCGATCCAGTATTGAAATCGTCAACAAAAAAGTCATGTCTAATAGTATTGGCAACAGCTTCATTACTACACTCCGCTGCGAGTTGAACAAGACACCTAGTACTCAGATACGGAGCTGAAGATGTTCCATAAGTATTCAGCTGTAAGATTTTCAGTGGTTGACTTTCGTCTTCCCTCCAGAGTATCAGCTGTAAATGACGCTGTGATTCATTTACCATAACTTGTCTATACATTTTTTCAATATCACCTGTCACTACATAGGTATACTGACGAAACCTGAGTAAAATTGCCATTAAATCGTCCTGAACTACGGCTCCAACAAATTGGATATCATTTAGCGATTTGTTTGAGGAAGTTTTACAAGATGCATCAAATACTACTCTTAAGCGAGTGGTTTCACTACTTTCGCGAATCACTGCATGATGAGGAATATATTATCCGAAGTTCGGACGTGTTACTTCAATTAAATGGCCTAATTGTTGATACTCATTAATAAATTTAGCATAGTCATTTTTCATTCTAGATTTATTCAGTTTCTTATCCAAATTCAAGAAACGCCTTTTAGCAGTAAGATAAGAGTCTCCTAAAGCCTCATTAGGTACTTCACGCAAAGGAATTTTTACACAAAACCTTCCATCATTCAGACGGTTAGTGTTCTCGATGAAGTGGTTTTCACAATATTTTTCCTCATTGGAAAACCTAACATTTTTATTTGGCAGAGTAGGAATACCTTCAACTTCCCAGAATTTAGCCAGAGAGTCCCTAATCTCTTGAGAAAAGTTAGAACAAGTAGTAGTAGTAGTAGGCCTCACACCGGTTGGGCCTGACACGAGCCAACCCAGTTTAGATTTTTGTAGTGTAGGTTTATTTTTCCCTAATTTAATTTGTCTAGTTTCCATAATTTCCCAGTAAACATCAGCACCTAGCAGTAAATCTATTTCAGAGGGTATATAGTAGGTAGGATCTGCTAGGTCTACAGATTTAGGAAGGTTTAAATCAGAAGAGTTAATCACGGATCTAGGCAACATGCCAGTAATCTCAGGCACTACAAGACATGTTACATTTGTCTGGAATAAGTTAATCCGCGATTTAAGTTTATCTTACACATTTTACTAGTATGAGTCACTTTATTATTCATGCCAGCAATTGATATGTCTGTATTAGAACAAGACAAATTCATTTTTCTCTGCATTCTTTCAGTTATAAATGAGGACTGGCTTCCATTGTCTAAGAGTGCCTTAACAATGTGTGTTTCAGAGGATTGATTATCAATTATTTTCACTTGAGCAGTGCATAGCAGGATCTGCCCAGGCATTGCCGCAGATAGTGACACAGGATTGAACATAGCAATTGTAGAAGTTGCCTGGGAAGAACTTGCCTCTTGAGGAAGTGATATTGCAGAAGTCTTATCAACAGATGAGTTTGTCTTGTCATTATTGGACTGTGATTTATGTAGCAGTAAATTGTGATTTCTGTTGCAGAATTTGCAAGAGTGATATTTGCAGTGAGCAGAGAAATGACCAGGACGCAGACAATTATAACAGAGCTTGTGCCTGGAAACTTCACTGTATCTAGCGTCTACAGATATATCCTTGAATTTTTTACATTTATATAGTAAATGATCTTGTGAACATACAACACAGTTTTTTATCATAATTTGTGTTAGAAGAAACAAATGATTTAGTTTGTTTAATATCTTTAGAATAAGAATGTTTTTCATATTTACTAGTAGTAGTATTGTATTGCAAGGTTTCTAAAACATCAGCTCGATTTCTTAAAAAAGTATAGAAATCCTCAATTGTTGGAGCATCAGCAATAGTATTCCTATGCTCCTCCCATTGGCGACCGTGGCGCCATCTAGTTTAGACACCATAATGTATACAAGTAAAGTATCCCAGCGGGATTCAGGATCATTTAAAGTAGATAGGGCTCGAATATTTTTAGAATAGTAATCTATCATGGAACGCAGAGATTTGTAATTTTCTTTATTTATAGTGTCATAATTCAAAATAGCCTTTAAATGATTATTTGTAAGTATCCTCTTGTTATCAAAGCGTTCAGTAAGTAAATTCCAAGCTAATTTATAATTGGTAGCAGTGAAGTCTATTGACTTGATTATATCAGACACTCCTGACTCTAATGAAGAACGGAGGTAATGGAACTTATTTATTTCTGGAATACTATCATTATTATTTATTAAAGAATTGAAAGTGTCTCGAAATTCCATCCACTTCAAATAGTTACCATCAAAGGAAGGCAGCTGAATGGTAGGCAATTTAATATTATAGTTACGGCAATCTTGTTTATTATTCTGACAGCTAGTTATAGAATAGCAGTTAGTATTTTTAGTAGGACCAAGATTTTCAATCAACAATTGAGCTTTAGCAATGTTAGAACAAAATTCACTTTCTATCATGTAATTTTCTTCCAACTGATCAGGATCTAAACTTTCAATTTTAGTTTTTAAATCATCAAACTGTAAGAACAATTCTTTAAATCTAGATAACTTTATCTCAGTTTCGACAAGTATTTGCTTAGGAATGCTGTCAGTTTCTATCAGTTTTATAGTATTTAAGTATTTTGAAAATAAAGTTATTCTAGCCTTTATCGTACCGCGTTGCTGAATAAGAGCTTTCAATTCAGCCGACATAGTGAAAGCTTATAAGAACTGAACAGACCGTCAAGAAATAAGTTATTCCGGTATAAGATACCACGAGTAGAAGTTAACAAACAATGCCAAACCGTGCAAGTCACGCATTAGCTACGACAACAACTCTTCAGTCAGCGACACACACGAGCAAGCAGGTCACACAGCTCAAGAAGCAGCAGGCAGTTGCTGTAGCAAGTAGATAGATGTATAGCAGCGCATTCCAGCGGGACCCAAGAAGCAGGTGCACACGGAGAATCTGGAAAATGCCAGGGTGTTCCCGTAAGCGAGGTGCAAGTAGAAAGAAGTTAAGGTAGGAGGTTTAAATATCGTTAAATAGGTACCTATTTAACGATATTTAAACCTCCTACCTGGTACCAACCTACTAAGAAATTATCATTAATCTGAGTCCATAGAATGCAAATTCAGTAAATAAGAAATTAGATAGTTAGGAAGGCATAATTGTCATTTAAATAAGTAGGTGCCTAACTATTAGTTTATCTGTATCATTAAGAGCCTATACAACCTCAGCTCAAATTCTAATTTCGCCCCCACTTCACCGCGCCGCCTAACTCTTTATCTCGCTCGCACACTGCTACTCGCGGTCACGCGGACACACCGCGAGGTCAATGCAATTTTGTTAGAATAAACTACCTCGTTTATTTACCGGACAAGTTCTAAAGTAATAAAATTATCAATGATAATATTAATTTGTCACTATTATTAAAATAAAATGTTATATCACTTTAATTTCAATGTAGGTACCTTTTTATTGTGGTAAAATCCTCCCACCTTGAGTGGAGCGGAAGGAACGTCAGACTCTTATTGACTAAAATTCACGGTGTACCTTCAATAGTCCTTTTGGACAGTAACGCGACCCCGGCAGGAATTTCAATGTACCTACTGACGGTTGCTTATCAAGCTAAATTGTCCAGTATAAACTGACCTCTCATTGTACGGAAAGCTTATACAATGCGAGATCAACTTATACTGGAAATTTGCTACAAAATAATAGACGAGCCAACGTTACGGTGAGGGTTCCGCCCATTGATTTTGTAGTAAGTTTGAGTTATAAATGAGGTCTACGATTTTATTTTTTTATAGTTTTTTTGTTGTTGTTTTATTTGTGACAGCCGTTTTTGTATGTAATTATGTAAGTAGTAGGTCTAAATGCAAGTATCTACATATTATTACTATACCTATAAAAAATATTTTAAACCGATCCTGAGCCACTGGATAAATTCTACTGTTACAAAAAACTAATCAAGTGCGAGTCACCATTGCATTCAGGGTTCTGTGGATACATTAGCGTGGTAGTAAAACGCTTTGCCATTATACGAATTTCTAAATAAATCACCGAAATGTATGACTGCGCATAACTTTCGAAGGACTGCAACAAATATGGATATTTTTTTTTTGTTGTGTTCGTGATTCCCAAGGCATGGTTTGTATAACTATGAATATTAGATAGGTAGGTAGGTAAGAATGTAGATGGGCGTTTTTCAAAAAAGATGTACATTTGCGAATTCGAGGTGTCCAAGACTTTAGCTATTTTTAATAATTTTTGTATGGACCGCACTCAAATAAACTGCATATTTATTTAATAGTATCATATTTAAGTTTTAAAATCAACTATAATATGCAACCCAAGTATCACGGATATTAAAATATAATAGTATTAACAACAAAAAATGTGTAAAATATTCATGTCCCACCTGTATGTCTGGCACTTTCAAGTCTCAGGTAATATTATACAAATTAAATGGCGTCACTATTTTAGGGTCTGTAGACGTAATTATAACTCATAAATATAATTTAGAGCCCTTTATTTCGAATATGGGCTTAAAATAGCTCATAATACAATTTTATTGTTGTCCCAAGAATATGACCGAATCGGAATTCCGGCAATAGTCACGGTGAATTTTTCATACTCCACCCCAATATTACCCTTAAATACGGTTGTTTTTCATTTCCTGAAACATTTATCTTGTCTGTAATTTAACCGCTTGTTTGAAGCAAACCTCAGTGTCAACTAAACCTGTGACGAAAGTAGGCGCGTTACGGTGGTCCAGAATTGGAGTTCCAGATAGTAACAGGATTTTTTGAGGTATGTAGCAGTTTATTAAGATATTTGCCGTAACAAAATCACATTTTGGTTTATATATTTTTGTAAAACAAGCCGAAACTAGTTATAAAATGGACACAACAGGTTGAATAATTTTTTAAAGTTTTGATGTCATGAATTCGTCACATCCGGTTCGTAACGTATTGTATAGCCGGAATTATTTTGTGACGAACTGGAACTATTAGGCTGATGCTACATTTGTATGATTGGTATTAAAATAAATAATCCTTCTAACATTAGAAATGTGAAAGATTGTATGTTTGGATGTTTGTTACCGCTAATCTTTGGAACGGTTGAACAATTTAAAATATACATACATCGTGACCTAGAATCAAAATATTATGGTAAACTTGTTTGAAATTTTATGTACTTAGGTACACGCTTTTGTAGAATACAATAATATAATTAACAGTGAAAAAAAAAACAGTTGAAACATTGCGAAGATTTTTGTAGGTAGTTGGTTATTTATAAAGGAAAAGCAGCACATGATTACTGCACGACCCCTTGCATAGAAATTAAATTATATAAAAAAAACCCTATTTTTAATAATTGACGAAATGTTTACGCCACTAGCGTAAACATTTAGTCAATTATTAAAAAAAGGGTTTTTTATTAAACACTTGTCTAGAATCATTATATTGAATTCATGGTTACATTTTTTTTAAGTTGTTCCTCTCAAAGTTGCTGTTTGTTTCATTTCAGTGAACATGGTCCTCACGGCAGCAGAAAGAGCTAAGCGATACCGGGAGAAATTAAACAAAACCCTGAAAAATTTGAAGAGCAGCGGAAGAAGCAGTTAAAAAGACTAAAAAAGAATTAAAAAAAAAATTACTTAACAGAAGAAGATATAGAATGTAGAAGAAAATAATGGAGTGAAGAAAAGAAAAAACAGAAACTGAAAAAGAACAAAAAAGAAAACGAAGATCAAAGAGCTACCCCAAGTTCGTCGAAGTCTCAGTCTCAAAACCTGTGCTCAAAACAGCGCAGCTCCAGTCTTAAAAATTCGTTACAAAAAATATGTAGGAGTTATCGCGGAGCTTTAGAAAATAATCAAAGAAAAAGCTAAAAGTACTTTTACCAATAAAAGCAGAAAAATACAGATCAACGTCACTAAAAACTATAATCAATAGAAACTTTACATGCCATATGTGTAAACTGCATAAACTAATCATGTGATTACCGACATGACGCGGTGTATTGCTTGTAAAAACTGGATATGCAGATCATGTTGCAATCAACCAGCTATTGACTATATTTGCGAATGTTTCGAAGACTGATTAGAATTTTAAGCGATACGTAACTTAATACATTCCAAATAGTAATGAACAAAACCTAATTTCAATAATGAATAATGTTTCTTTATTTACTTCTTATACTTAATAATAAATATAACTGAATCATTTTCTTAACTATAGAATGATTTTCTTTGCATCAATTTAATTTTGATTGGTTAGTTGTGAGAGCAATTGTTATTTGAAATGTGTTTGGTGTTTGTAATAAGTATTATTTAAAAATAAGTAAAACAAAATATTAATAAAATGTAAAAGTTGAGTTCAAAATATGTACCTAACTGATATACTGATACTGACATAATTATATACAAGATAAAGTTAAAACTGGTTTTGGTAATAACCTGTTTTTACTTTATATAATTAATAAAAAAAAAACAATTAAAGTTAAAATGTTCGACCAAAAATATTACTGTGTAAACTTAGCTTATTTTTTTCCAATTAGTCACTTAGAATTCCAGATAGTCACTGTCCCATAGTTTTACTGAGACAAAAACGAATCCTATTTAAGAATTAATTCGTTATTTAATAATATTTATGTTATTGTAGTTAACCCTTAGTTTGCTATTTATATTATTTGTAATCTCGTCCAACTTCGTTTTAAGTAGAAGGTAGAAATTTAAAGTTTTAGTGGTCAAAAGTTCCTACTGTGACGATCTCGAAAGAAAATTTATTGCTAAGCGATGATTATAGTGTTCTATTTATGTTTAGATGTTTTTTATTCAAAGGTATGAAGGTAATTTAATATATATTAAAAAGAAATTAACATAACAACTCATATTTTTCATTTTATTTACATTTTTCCTTTGTGACGAACCGGAGCATATTCCTGTGAAGTCTTCCATAAAAACTAAGATTATCGCGTTGTTTTTCATAATACTAATGTACTTTTTTATTTTTTACATATTTTGGAATATATCTTATCAAATGAGATAAAAATGTACTGTAAAATTTCTATAACACAAAAATTTGTTCCAGTTCGTCACATGTACATTTGTTTTGAAAAATGCCCAGATAAGTAGGATAGTTGGTTATGTTATACATGTATGTGAAAAATGAGATGCGTTTTCGTGTTATCTATCAGTAGGTAGGTACGTACGTAGTATACTTAGGTAGGTATTAGTTATGTACGTAGGTAGGATAGTTAGGTAGGTAGGCAAGGATGTAAGATAGGTAGGAGGGTAAGTAGGTAGGTAGGTAGGGTAGATATGGTTTTTACCATAAGTACACATTGTCAAAATTACATAACATTGAATTCGCTTAAATCTCTAATTGGCATATTTCGAACATGTCTAGGATCGCATAGCTCAGGCAACATGCATGTCATATAAAAATGTACTAATTTTGGTTCCATTTCTTGCCAATATTGGTCATCTCTCTCTATAATTTCAACTTTGACGTCTTTGTCGCATCCAGACCATACTCCGAAAATACATTTTTGCCTACCAGTTATATGAAGTTGTCCTTGTACTTGTATATACCAAGCATGTTTTTTATTTATGACAAGTCCGTTTTTAGATTTTTTCCAAAAATTCACTTTTTTCTTCTCTATAGATTCGACCAAAGATGTTTTAAATGCTGTTATGGGACACTTGATTTCAATGATTGTGTCTTCTTGGGAGAAGACACAATCACAACAATAGTGGGCTATTCCATCTGGAGTTGCACCTAGAAAAGGCAAGTTTTTATCTATGAAAAGACCACAAGGCTCTATTTGAATATTTAATTGTGATGCTATTTGCTCTGTTGCTGTTGCTTCATACTCTATACCATATTTCAGAGATGGGATATGGCTTAGATTCTTTGGATATATAAGATTTTTTACTAAATTTTTCACACTTGAGTTTTGTCGCTTATTTACGACTTTGGAAAAATTTGATGCCGTTAGAAGTTTTCTTCTGATCTCTAACCACTCACTTGACTCTCTTTGTAGAATTGTAGACTTTTCTACTTGTTTTCGATCTTCTTCTGAACTAGGCAAACTTTTCAAAAAGTCATCTTTGATGCGATTGTACTCCAGTCTTTTCATGTCTGGCTTTTAACAATTTTCACCATAATCTTTATCTTTGGTTTTTAAAAACAGTTTTCTATATTTTCTGTTACCATATGTCAATGCTCTTTGTCTATGTTTTGAGCGCTTCTCCTCTAATTTATTCACTAGCGACCTGGGACTTCTCCCCAAAATCGCTCTATGTAAAGTGGTAAGTGGGCGCTTTGTGTTAAATGATACCACGGCAGCGTTGCATCTTGCATCATAGCCCCGACGTAATGAAAAGTTTATGCGTTTCCCACCAACAAATTTAGCAATTATACTGTTGAAGGACTCTACTCTATTGCTGTCATTGTTGTGCATAAGACTTCCAGCCTTAGCTGCGACAGTGTTAACCACAAATTTAATTCTATGCCATATAGCACACGTCTTCAAAATTAAAGTTAAGTCTTCACTATTGTTTTGGCTAGTACAATAATAGGGTTGGCAGTTTTCGTGATTTCCGAATGCATGCTTGTATGAATTCATGATGTCTGTGAATAGGTTACTTACTTTTATGTCAAAGGTGGCGTCTTTGGAAATATGTTCAGTTATGGATGAGCAAATGACTTTACGGATAGCTAAGATTCTTTGAGTAGTAATTTTTTTCTTAAGTTTGAAGGATATTTGGTTTCTGTAGTTATACTCTTTAGTTTTTTACACATGTTTCTGAAAATGTGATTCTTGCATACTACTTTTTCTACAGTGCAATTGGGATATGGTCGACCGTCCAAATTTTTTTTATATGTGCTCGAGTCACCGTCCGACACCATACGTTCGTATATAAGGTTATGCATGGGAATGGACTGCTTAAACCCCTCTAACAATATTTCAGACTCCATACCGGTAGAAGAACCGCTATAATTATTATAGCATACATGGTCGCCTGGACTGATACCTTTACTTTCAGCTCGGGCACATATGCAGCAGTATTTGTTCTTCACTCCGATGAACAAAACTTCACCGAACCTTTTGCCAATTATAGCGGCAGCTCCAGATAGGGCTGAAAAATTTGAGTTGAATGAACGTTTACTCCAGATACCATCTGCAATCACATCTATGCAAGCAATGCCGTTTTTTACTCGCCCTTCCGCAATAGCTGCATCTCGTTCCCTTGCTGCAACTGTCTCCATTGTAATTATAGCAGTTTTTTGCCAGTCATCATATATTTCATTTTGGACTTTAGCATAGTGCTTTTGCGAGAAAGATGGACAATCCATTGATGCACATAATTCGCTAAATTGGGAATAGCCAATTCCAGAAGATATGATGCCAGATGTTGCAGATTTGTTTAAATCTAGGTCTGATTTCGGCTCAGAATCAAGATAAAATGTTAGATTACACATATTGCAGGCTAATTTATATTTGGAGAGTAGACCTTTTCTTTTTTCTGATATAATGTGAAGGTTGCTCAATGTACATCCGAATGCCTGATTATGATTGGATATTTTTTGAAGTCTTTTATAAAAATATTCCACATCAATCATTCTCCGTCCTTCTACACAAAAACAGCTTTTCTCTTCTACAGGATTATTAAAACTCACTTCGTACCTGAAATGACGAAAATATTTTTATTTGATGAATTCTTGCTAAACTGAATAACATACATGAAACACATACAAACTTCTCATATAAAAAAATCTAGCAATTACCAATTAGTATCATTATCACATTCGTCATCTGATGTGTCGTATTGTGGAAAATAATGCGAATATCTGAAAAAAATGATTTTTTTTTAGTATAAGAATTAAGAAATTATAATCCTAACTTCCTAAATAATAATATAAATGTACAAAGTGAGTTTGTTTGTTTGTCACGCTAAAGTAGCTGAACTGATTTGGATGAAATTTAGCACATGAAAAGACCATGTCCTGGAAACGGGTACAGGCTACTTTTTATCCTGGATCACAAACGACGTCGCGGGTAAAAGCTACTCACTAATAAAATCAAGAGTATTATTAATAAATAGCTTACGGATCCAACGTTCTTTCGTCACTTTGTATATTCAGTGAACAGCTTGTATCCTCAGGTAGTACTTGTGATCTGCAAGAAAACGCAACATTCATTATAAAAGTACCTACACCTGAAAGCACAATTTTATCAACATGAATAATAATACGGAACCCTAAAAAGTACAACAATATGAAAAGTTTGTGAACTCGCCAATTTCATGATAGTAACCGTTACGTGTTAGTACAAAATGGTAATGCCATATGGCAAAGCACAGAAAAAATATCTTGATGATCAAATACGTATGATACTTACAATTCAATATTTTGTAATGTATGAACATTTGTTTCATCCGAATTTATTTCCATGTCTATCGGAGGTATTTGGGTCCTGTAACAATTACAAGTGGCTGGTATAATAATACTAACCTATAGACCTTACATATTTTTGTTTATCATTTCGATATGGAACCCTAAACATGTACAATAAAAAAAAGAAGACGAAATCGACCATAAAATCATACTTGTGAATGTAACAATGAATAATTATACACCTGCGTAATTATTATTATTATCTACCTACGTTTATTATAGAAATACAGGAGCGGGGACACGTGGCAGGTGGCTACAAATGAAGCTGTATTACCTATATAAATATAAAACCTATAAACTAAAATATAAAAAAAAATGTTATAAAAATATAAAACCTATAGTTTGTTGTAGGTAAGTTTTCAAAACAAAAACAGACCTATTTAGGTAATATTATTTTTTTATAAAATTTACCCTAGACTGATTTCTCCTGAAACGTGGACGATGCGATTATAAAGACAAGTCTTCACAACTATTTGTAGGCCATCACATAATAACAAATGTTCCGTGCGGGAACCGAACCCGCGACCCGTACTGCAGCCGCCAAGCGCTTAGAAAGCTATAAAAAATATAAACATGTACGGTAAGTACCTGGTTTACCCACACATGTAGAAACTGCTGCAAAGTTATGTACCTACTACATATTTACCTACATGTTTGTAATCACTAATGTACTAATACCACCTAATACTGTGAATAGATACTTACTTCATTTCGATCATATGTTTGCCTGCTTCTTTACGCCAACCCCGTCGCTTCTTATTTTTATTTCGGTTATTTCCCATCACGCAAATACTATAAACTCATGCAATTCAATATTTTTATTTTACGTCGTTGCGTAATGTGTCCTGAGCGCAAAAAATGACACAGCCGTCCCGTACGGAAGCCGGAGCAGGAATGAACGCGGGTGGCGCGCGGCAGGGAACATACTTTAATATGGGCAATATTATAGATTATTTATTTTACGGCGAAAAAAAAGGAAATTCAAAAAAGTGAATAACATAAGACCTGCTTTATAGTTAGTTCGATTAGTATAAAAAGTTTCATGATCTAATTTGAAGTATTTTATGATTGCCAGCGGTTTATTGTTCAGTTTAGAGGTAACTTTGGGATTTTTTTCTACTGAGAAAATTTTATGGAATCGTGATTTCACCAAACATAGGACTTAATATTAATCCTCGACTACACCATATATTTATTTCAAAATTAATGCTGCAGTATTTTCGGCGTATCAGAGGATTCTGCTAAGCCATTTGAGGTAGTATAGGCTCTTAATCTGACTCCAAAGAACAAGCAAAACTTAGGAAAGTAAGTTAGGAAGGTATGCATGTCATATTTTAGGTACCTTTAACGATGAATAATAGTTATTCATCGTTAATCTGACTCCAAGTAATATAGGCAAAACATAAAAGTATATACTGCAGGCTATATTTTCATTTTGCAGTTAGTAGAAATATGACTAAATTGGGCGTACTTCCCTGTGGCCAAACCAAATGCAGCAGGTCATCTTTTCTTCTTTTTATTGTTCAGTCATGTACCAAACATCAGGCATCAGATTGCAGGCGTAGTGGAAGAATTGTTGGAGATTATAGTTGGCCGCCTCGCGGTTTCGTCGCCGCCATGCCACCAGAGTCTTGATCTTCAAATAAGTACGTTTGATCACGTCGAGGTCTCCAAATGTTGATGGCGATCAAGCAAAGTCGACCGCGTTTAGTTTTACATTCGTTTATTTCGTTAAAGTAATATTTAAGTTTCACAAAAGGGTGCGCGACATAATGCGTACGCGCGATTAGTCGTAGAGAAAAAAAGGGAAGAGAAGATGGCCGCCACAGGATCTTGTCATCGCGTCGCGTTCCATCTTTGTGTGGTGATGCTCGGTTCGCGAGCATTAGTTCGTTCCGGTTTCGTTGTAAACAGGTCCTAAACTATTCCTATACTAAATTTAAAAAACAAATTTAATTTTGCTTTTGCCAGCGGCTGCGTCCGAGTGCAATTATCTAACTATCCCACGGGAACCTCATATCGGGATAAAAACTATCCTATGTCCTTTCCAGGGTCCTAAACTTCATCTAAATCGGTTCAGCGGTTTATGCCTGAAAAGGTAACAGACAGAGAGAGTTACTTTCGCATTATTATAATATTAGTATGGAAGTATGGGTGAATATGGAAGTATGGATATGGATATGAAAGTATGGATTTATATTATTAGTATTAAAGTATGGATAGCTTTTGCCCGCGACTTCGTTCGCGTGGGAGGTTTTCCCCGCGTAAATCCCGAACCCGTGGGAATTCTGGAATAAAAAGTAGCTTATGTGTTTTACAGGATGTCAACTGGCTCCTTACCAAATTTCATTGTGATCCGTTCAGTAGGTTTTGCGTGAAAGAGCAAAAAAGATAAAAACTATCCTATGTCCTTCCCAGGGTCCTCAACTATTTCCATGCCAAACATATAAATCGGTTCAGCGGTTAAGGCGTGAAAAGGCAGACAGACAGACAGACAGACAGAGTTACTTTCGCATTTATAATATTAGTATGGATGCCTTAATGTGGGGTAAACATTCCAAAAATACATCTAGCCAATAAGAGAAAAGTATTTAAATATAGGTTCCACATTCCATCTTTAGGGGTCGCATCGATCGCATCGCTGCGAGCTGCCTCGGACTTCGGTGGCAGGCGAGAGGCGGAGCTTAGTATCATGGTCTCATAACTTCAAACAACCTGCTGGAATCATCAAAAAGTTTGTTGCACTCAACACTAGATGGTGCTATTTAATAATTTCAATAAAAATATTTTTATTATACTGGCATCAATGGTTTTTGTACTAGCAACAATACAACATCGTTGTCATATGTTTATTTTTCATTTCACGCAGACACCGGTATTTACATTATCTTTAGCACACTTAAAAACTTATAAAAAAGCAAATAAAAATAAATAGTTTTATATTTTATTTACTCAAAATAACAACAGTTATTGATTACTACTAATCGACTACCATTGAGTAGAAATTGTATTTTTTTCTTATAGGAAAAAAATACATATTTTAATAAATATCAGTAACAGTCATTCGTTCAGGAATGAAACGTTGTGTTTGAGGTTATTGATAACTTTGACAAGACTGCTTTGCTTTCAAATCTCACAAAAAGTTTATTTTCTTCTGTTTACTTTAATACTTTTCACCATCCCAATATTTTACTTAACCGAACAACCTTCTGCGTTTGATGGTCTATCATTCTACACGTGATATTGGCAAAATTGTGGTGGCTCCTCCACAAACGCCACTTAACAAGAGTTGAAGTTATTTTCTTCTGAGGTGAATGGATGCTTGTATTGTCTTTTTTATCGCCGATTGACCTGGCTTTTACTTGAATTCCGATATTACCGCTATCATCGATTAACCTGTGGCTGAGAATTAGGACTTTATTGTTTTGCTTTGTGAATTGGATTTTGTCGACCATGCCATCATTGGTCTCAGACCATGCCTATGAAAAGATGTTGTGCCTGCAGCAATACCCGTTAGTACATTTAAGATTATAACCGATATTATTATTATTAGTTAATTTTAGGCCTATATGTTCAATGTACATACAAGACATGGGTAAATGACAAATGTCACATTTTTTAAGGCTTTTTATTATTCTATTTACCTCAAAGGGATCTAAAGGGCTAAGATAAAATTTATTTTTTAACTAACCGAACCTACCAGTAGTCCTTTTACTTGTTACAACAGTTCTGTTATAATGGCTGGCTATTATCAAACTGACAATTCTTTTCACTTTACAGGGGCTGATAATGTTATCCTGCACTTATTTCCTAACCCAAACAAGGAACCAAAAAGATTTAAATTATGGGTTAATGCTATTGGTGGTGATCTTTTATGAATAATAGATCAAATTATATTTGAGTATTATCGAGTATGCCATGCACACTGATGAAAAGAATCGCACCTGGAGTAAGAGACTCGGCCCAAATGCAGTACCTTCATTAAGGGCCACTTGCAGCAACACTTTAAATCGAGATTTACTGTAACAAAAACTCGATTTAGGTCTAAATCTGATTTAACGTCTTGCTCACTACTGATTTAGCTTAAAATCTCGATTTAAATGACAGATGACGTTATTTTAATTAGTTCAAATCAGTTGTTCTTTCTGATATTACGTGAAAATGTATTTTTTTTTTTTTATTTTTTTTTATTTAGAATAGGTTCGCGTTTGACCACCATCTCACCTGATGGTAAGTGATGATGTGGTCGAAGATGGAGCACGCTTACCTAAAAGTAACCTATTCACTCTCGTATTTATTGAATCGTGTAGTATTTAGAAAACCCCGATTTTCTCTCGAAAAGTCTATACTGGAAGTGATTTATTTAATTTAAGATTTTGAGTTAAATCTAGCATTAATAAAATCGAGATTTTAGAAATTTTGCTGCAAGTGGCCCTAAACCTACGAGGTAATAATAATATTATTTTTAATCACAAATAGTCATCTTTACAATACAAGATAAATAAACTGCCTCATTGGTCCGAAGAGTGGCTGCTGAGCGTGAGATCTGTGTGAGGAAACAGCTGCACTACTCAAGTTATTTGATGAATCATTTGACTTCATGAACTGTAGTTTTGATAACTTCAAAAAGAGAAGAGGAAAACTACTGCTGGGCCCAGTATCACCAAGATCGAACCATAAAAATATATGGTCTCAAGCAAAACAGGTTTTATCCTCAATTAATTTCTTCTTTCTTAGCGTCTTTAACCCTTCGTTGAGTTGTGATGGATATTTCCATCAAACCATTCAAAAGGAAAATACACCCAAAACCGGTTGCTGGGCAAGATTTTTTTGGCTCTGGCACCTTTTTGTAACACATATGAATGAAACGGAACTCACCTAGTTAAAAAAAAGCAAACGTCAACTTTCACACACTTAAAATTTGGTTAAGGATATGTTGTTTGTTTTGTTCTAACGGTGCATAAAATTATCAAGTTTTTTTTAATGGTTTTGGATAGATAGATAGAATATACTTTATTGTATACCAAAATTTAAACACCTATTTCACATTATTTCTTAATTCTATGGTTACTATGGCGATATCTTCCAGACAAACTTTGGAAGGACTTTCAAAACTTTGATCAAAGTGGGGAGGGCTAAATTAGTGTACTCACAAAATAGAAAATAATATACTAATAATAATATCATATACATACAAATACAATACAATACATAAGCAATTATATATAATTATATATATACAGAGTTGATACGACCGAGGGGCTTTCCTTTAAACTGCGTATGGTAGGTAACATTTTCAAGCTTTGTACCAAAAATCAATTAAATAGGAGAAGTAGTTTAGTCGCAAATGATTTTGGAGAGATGTTAACCTTCCTATACCCGCGCGTTGGTCTGTGAGACCAACGGAATGATTTTTCGAATTTATTTAATATCACAGAAACGCTAACGAGTCGCATCTTTTGCTAGCTGCCGGATTTGTAGCGAGCTTCATGTCAGTGCTCGCCACGCGCTTGTGGGGAACGCACGTGTGTGCGTATTTGGTGCCAATCGGTCCGTGAGACCAACGCGGATATAGGTGTAACTTTTTATGTAAGTATAAAATTATTGCTTGTCACGTTTTTTTTTACTGTGTATGTAAATTCTTAAAACAGCACACATAGTTGAAGAACTTTATCAATTATTTGATTGTACATATGGGCCAGCTTCTAGTAGCGATATAAAAAGAAATATTCGGCAAAATGTAAGTAAAAATAGTTTCCACCACATTTCTTAAAATCAGACAGTCAACTCAGATTGAGAAATATTAGATGCGTGAATGGATATTTAATCAGTTTGTCATCTCTACAAGATATTTGGAGCTATTTAAATTTAGTCAAAAATTTCAAATACATGAACCTGCGTCCATTTAACCAGGATGCATTGGAAAATGTATTCGGCCAAATACGACAACATTGTCCTACAAATAGAAATCCAACGTGCCATCATTACACTTGCGCATTAAAGCCTGCAATTCTTACACGTCTCAGTGCACCACCAAGCAGAGGTAGCAATTGCGAGAAAGATAAGAATGAAATCATCATAGACTTCCAGGAAATTGTTTTTCCGAAGAAAATATACCAACCTGAGAAACAGACTGAGAGTGCAACCGGTGACGATTGTGTCCACATTGAAGTCGATGATTCACAAGATGCTGCTATATTGCACATTGTTGAAAATGTACAACAAAATTATTTGGAGGACATTGAAAAAAAATTTAAAAATTGATAATGCAGCCCACTGTCTATGTAAGCGGCTATTTAGCTTCTGTCCTTCTGAAAGGCGTGCACTGTTTATACTGTATAGATGTCATGAAAGTTTCTAACCCGCAACCAAATACAATATATAATTATATTGCATTGCGAGAATGGTGGACGGACAAACTTCACTAACATACCCAAGTCTTCAGTGTTATGCCATAGACGATGCGACAAGAACTTTTGATGAGAAAGTAAAACCGAATATCTTCTCAATAATTATATGCAGCTGCGCAAAAACAGAAATACTCGCTAATGTTGACATGTCGTGGATGTGTGAGGAACACAAAAATGTAATGGTTGAAAAATTATTGCAGCGCGTAAGCCTACTTTTAATCAGAAATCACTGTAACATGACCAATAGGTCATTCGCGCTCAGTGAAGAGGCCTCTTCAGATACGTTAAAAAAGGCGCAACAGCAAGGCGTTAGAAAATATATTTTTTTAATTGTTATAAGTTAATAGTAGTTTAGTGTTTAATGCCTTGAATAAATTTGTATTAAAAGTATCCGAGTTCAAATTTTCTTTCATTTATTTATTTCCTGAAAATAAAAAGAAATCCAGAATCTGCCGTAGCCGGTATCGATACGTTTTCGCCAGTTACCACAGTCACATCATTAATAATGATATTATGTTGGCAGTATGTATTACGTCGTGGTTCTGTTAGGTTAGTATTAGTCTAGAGGGCACGTTTCATACATCGTTATTTTTCTATAGCACTCCCGTCTCTTACCGTTGGGTTTTACATACTCTTTGCACCGATTTTTTATTTGTAAATTTAATGCCGCATTTACACATTCGTGCGAATAACGAAGCCAATGACGAGGCGAACAACGAACACGTATATGTAAACATTGCGTTCGCTATTCGCTTCGTGCTTCGCTTCGCGATTCGCACGTTAACGTTGAGAGCGGTTTTTCGGACGCGAATCAAAGGGCACGAATGGCGAACACGAACTTACTGTTTACACATTCGCCTGCATTCAGGTGACAGCTAGCGCCTGACCCAACAGGACGTGTTGTCAAAATGGAGTGGATTTAAGCGCGGATTATAGAATTCCTTGAACCATTCCAAAAAGAAGAGCTCATTTGGAACCCAAAACATCAGAACCATAAAAATAGGCAAAAGATAAACGATGCTTGGAACCGTATGTCTACTAGTATGGGGTTTCCAGTGAGCACATTAAAGATATAGATAGCACATTAATTATATAAACTCATTAAATGTAGCGCGCATGCTGCGATTATTTTCACGTCCTCCATGTTTGTGTGCGAATTTCAAAATGATTAACTCCGCGAATGTGTGAACAATAGTTCGCGACAGCATTCGTTTACGAATGTTTCGTCGAATGTTCGTCTCGTGTCGAGGCAAATGACGAATACGAATGTGTAAATGCGGTATAAGAAATAAATGTGTTCCTAAACTTGTACGTATTATAGTGTGTAAAATGAATATCAGACACCATGTTTCTATTACGTCAATGTCATGTTGACCGTGACCGCAAGTGTTCGATTATGAATTTTGAAAACAAACTTAAAAAGCAACGTCGAAAAGTGTGAAAAGATTATTATTGAACAAAATTATTCTACAGGTGGATATAAAATGCGTACCAGTGCAACATAATTCCAATTACTGGTGGAATACATGGAAAAGTATGTATTTATCTTTTTGTATAATTTTTGATTAAAATTGTAAATGATGTGCATTGTGCATGGCTATAATTGTTTACAAAGGTCCTTATTGCCAATATTGTAAATCAGTTATTGGCGTTATTATTAAATAAATAAGTTTCATAAGTTTGTTATACATCGAGGCCGTATGTCAGCAGTTTACAGATGAAACAAAATATTCGTTTCCAAGTGCTTTGCAGGAGTAGGCTTCGCTTCGAGTGGTCTTTTTGGATTTGAATGTTTATTTTTAGATATGGTGACCTCAGCAAACCCTCTGAAGGACCTTAATTAAGGAAGGTTAATTAATGCCCAAAAGTGGAATGAGTTAACGGAGCTCTTAAATGCCGATGCTACTGGTGACACCAAGACGGCAGAAAAATGGAGAAAAGTATGCATACCTAACTAATTTTGTTGTTGGTTAGATTATTTCCATATTATATCATTTGCATAACATTTATTTTTTACTTTTATTCATGTCTATGTGGCTTTTGCTAATTCGGTTGCGTTTGTGCATGAAATGAAGGTGTGGAGCGAAAGCTCAGGTGGACTTGTGGTGAAATACCTAAGTGTCTATAGTAAATAAGTAATAATTAACTGGTAATTTTTTAATACAGCACATGAAGACTGGATTGGTGATGAACCAGATTGGTACCTGGTTCTCCCCCTGAACTTCCTGTTTTTCCAGCTGCGCATAGTGCCTCAATTGAAGAGCCGAGGTTGGTGGTCGAGCGAGGTGTTCCTCCAGAAGATGCACATATACTCACATGTACAGTTGCTCCATTGGCATATATTACACAAGGGACAGGTTTAATCATTTTCTTAAATTATTATTACATTTCAGAGCAGTCTCTATTTTATACTATCGTAGCTGTTCCCAATGGTTTTTGTTACATTTAAAACTTATCCAAATATAACATTTTATAAGGCATGATATTAAGATTTTCTTTCTTATTACAGACCCACATGTGAATAGAAGCGAGATAGGCCCGACAAGCATTAATGTACCTCCAGAAAATCGGCGTCGCGAAGCCCCACACCTTTGCCCTTCACGCCTTGTCGTCAACGGAGAGGCCGTCTCCCGAATGTAAACTCTCCGATTCGCAGAAGGACTCGCACACAGACCCAATCGGATCTAGCAAGATTCTGAATGGCGAGCCTTTCAGCAGGAAGCAGAAAGGGAAAGAATTAGGGTTAGGGAATTAGAATTAAGAATGCAAGAAAGGTGGATAGATTTGTTCGGTCAATTTTTAAGTTTGTAGAAATATTGCAAATAATTTAGGAAACGGATTAAAGATCGTAAAGATTAATTAAGATTAATTAATTAATTAATTAAGATCAAAGCATTTATATTAAAGTTTCTTAATTTCTTAGGCTTACTTTAAGTATTGTTTTGTTGAAATTTAAGTACTGATTTTACTAGTATTTTTTTTGTATTTTGTTTTTTTTTTTTTATTTTGGATACTGATATGAATCATAGCATTTATTTTAAGGTCTATTTTTGTCGGGTTTTTAGTATTTTGATATTTTTCTATACCGCCTGAACTTCCTGTGGTCCTCCTGATGGACTCCCATTCTGCACATATTAGACCAGCCGTTCCAAAAGTTGTGAAAGATAACCAAGTTTATCTATTTACTTTCCCAGCTCAATAGATAGAAAATTCAAGAGATAGAAGATGATTGGGAGTGTGGATTATGTGAGGTCTTGTACTCAGCTGATGTAAAAAACAAGGAATGGAGCCAAATGGATCCAGTGCTCTTACTGTTTGACGCCTTATTACGAGATCTGCGCATCTATTGAAAATACTGATCTCGAGATACAGTTATATTATAGATATGATCGTTGTTTAGAATAATATTTTAAAAGGGCTAAACATTTTTTTAATTTTAAGTTCAAAATAACGTGATTAAACAGACAATTTCCATTCTATCACCTATTTGCCAACCTAGTATCACCAGTCTATCGGACCATATCGCCAACTTACCCTAGATTTCTTGTGCATTCAACTGACATTTGTTCTCAAAATTATTTGATTTTTGTTACGTTAACTATTCTCAGTATTTACTTCAGATCTATATTAATATTATAAAGCGGAAAAGTTTGTTTGTTTGCTTGAACGCGCTAATCTTCGAAAGTACTGGGTGGATTTGGATGCAATTTGGTATGGAAGTAGCTTGAAGCTTGAGGAAGGTTATAGGCTACTTTTTACGCGACTGCAAAAAAGGAGAGTTATGTTTTTAATAGAATCCACGGGGGCGAAGCCCCGCGTGAGTACTAGTAATAAATATAGTCATAAAACAAAAGTGAATTTTTACTTCATTACCAAATCCTATTAAAAAAATCTTTTTCATTTTTATCATAATTCATAATTCATAATTATTTATTTGCATAAAACATGGTATAAAATGGTGTAAAATATAATAGAATGGTACAAACATGTTTAGCTAGTATGAAAACATAGCATGCAAAATTTAAATTTTTGAGAAAGACAGGCAAGGAACTAATGGATGTGAAATGGTGAGTTCTCAACATTTCATCTCCATAAATTCCTTCAAGCTGTAGATATTATAATCTTTTAACCAATGTTGCAGTTTAATTTTAAATAATCTTGAATTTAACATTTTTAAATTTCTCGGTAACTTGTTATAAATTCGTACGCACATTGCGAGGCAGTTTTTATTATATTTGGTAAGTCTTGGCAAATCATTCAATACTAATTTGTGTGGATCACGTCTATTTCGAGGATTTATATCATTTGCTGTCTTAAATAGTTTTTTATTGTTAACTACAAACACACATATTTCATAAATGTACAGAGATGGCAGCGGTAGCAAACCAAACTTCTTGAATATTGGTCGACATGAGTCATCTGGTTGGAGTCCACATATTGCTCTAATACATTTTTTTTGCGCTATAAATGCTCTATTCTGGTTGGTGCTATTTCCCCACATTACAAGACGTTGGCAGTCTGTACAAGTTCTGTCCAAGCACTTCGGATTAAGTTTATTATTGCAACAAAGTATTTTTGCCACGTTAATTGTAGACACGTTACTTATAATTTTGGCCTTTTGAAATGATCGAACTCTGTGAAGAAAATACCGGAAAACAATCAATAATAAACAAAATGTTAGTTATTCATCCAAAGTTATTTTATCGCCTTCAAAGCATGCTGCTTCAGAAACGATATACTTATGCTGAAGAATAATCTAATCATCAAAACATTTTTAAACGCTTTTTCCGCAATTGAATTCAGTTCTTGTTGTGAATTTTCCTGTCTTCTACGGAATGAAAACACGTGTCACGAAGTGGTCATTTGAGCTTAGGCAAAAAAGAAGTCGGCTGGACCTTGGACAACATGCCTGAACTACCAGAAGGATGAACAGTGTTATTGGAATGACGGAAATCGTACTAAGGTTTGATATAAACAGATAAAAACAACTAAATCCTCTGAGAGTAACTTGGCTTTGGTTGCCGCAGCCTTTATTTAAGGACAACCGGACAGGCCTCAAACAACGATGTCGGTTTTCCGTTAGTCAGAGAATCATTTAACAATATTAAGATGTAGCAATGATTTATGCGCATATTCTGCATAAGTTGAGAGTTCGTACTCATTACATCATACAACACAGAAGCAATATAAATATTACGTTGGCATTATCACTAATATACCTTACCCTACGTTATGTTCCAAAAGTAAAATGATTTCAAGAATTGGACGCCTTTATTTGGTAGGTCGGGCACGCGAGCTTATGTAGAACTTCATAAGATGGACGGTGTGGGGAAAGCCAATTCATAGGACACAAGATGATGAGGATGATGGTAATGAGAGCCTAAATCAAGAATCTCAGATTCCTCGCACACTCCACGCTCAACGTTCTCTTGGATGCCAAACCTGATTGTGACTTATTTGTGGATAAATGGAAGATCTTGTCAATATGCCTGGAGTACTGTGAGATGAGTGTAAGAATGGTGTTTCTTATAATTTAAGATGTCTTCAAGTAATGTAAATAAATAAAAATAAATGGCTAATGATTAGGTTTCGAATGATCGTTCGGGGAGTAGTTTTAAACTGAAATTTAGATAATTATGCCAACGTAATATTTATATTGCTTCTGTGTTGTATGATGTAATGAGTACGAACTCTCAACTTATGCAGAATATGCGCATAAATCATTGCTACATCTTAATATTGTTAAATGATTCTCTGACTAACGGAAAACCGACATCGTTGTTTGAGGCCTGTCCGGTTGTCCTTAAATAAAGGCTGCGGCAACCAAAGCCAAGTTACTCTCAGAGGATTTAGTTGTTTTTATCTGTTTATATCAAACCTTAGTACGATTTCCGTCATTCCAATAACACTGTTCATCCTTCTGGTAGTTCAGGCATGTTGTCCAAGGTCCAGCCGACTTCTTTTTTGCCTAAGCTCAAATGACCACTTCGTGACACGTGTTTTCATTCCGTAGAAGACAGGAAAATTCACAACAAGAACTGAATTCAATTGCGGAAAAAGCGTTTAAAAATGTTTTGATGATTAGATTATTCTTCAGCATAAGTATATCGTTTCTGAAGCAGCATGCTTTGAAGGCGATAAAATAACTTTGGATGAATAACTAACATTTTGTTTATTATTGATTGTTTTCCGGTATTTTCTTCACAGAGTTCGATCATTTCAAAAGGCCAAAATTATAAGTAACGTGTCTACAATTAACGTGGCAAAAATACTTTGTTGCAATAATAAACTTAATCCGAAGTGCTTGGACAGAACTTGTACAGACTGCCAACATATACAAAGTAATATGTATTTAACGAATTTGTAGAAAATGATTGCATTACTTACGTTACGTTACGTTAGGTGGTAAGTTAAAATTGTTGATTTGATTATCAGAGGTAAGCAGACAAAAATTAAAAACATATTGTTAACACTATAAAAGCATCTGTTGTGAAATGATTTAATTCTAACTCACAAATATAATTGCAGCACATAGCTAATACGATTCATCAAATGAAATCAATATAAACTAGTAAAAAATAATAGCCTTATAATGATAATCTGTTACATATAGACTTCTCAGAGAACTATAACTGTAAACAGAGTACTGATTTACAATCCGCCTGCTTTGGTGGCTGTAATCCTTAATTACCGCGCTGAGTTAGTAACTCCTGAAAGACAAATTAAAAGAACTTTTAATGTGCTGTATCTCTGAAAATTTGCAACATGAGCCAGTGATGAGACAAATAGTAGAAATACAGCAGGTAAAAGAGAATTTATAAAGAAGACAGGTGAGGAGAAACAAAAGCGGTATTAAAATGATAATTGAAAAAAAATGCATGCTAAGTTCAATAAAGAGCAATAAAATATAAATTATTCAATGTTTTTTTTAAATATAGACCCATTTGGGTAGTTTTTCTAAAACCAGATCACGATAATATTCAATATAAACTTCATTCAAATGTTAATTACTTTATTTGGGGTTTAAAAAAGATCATTACTGAAGTCTTTGCTGTGATATAAAAGAAAAATGTCTGCAATGTACATGTTAATTCTGTATAAACAAAGTTGAGAATTATCATGAATTTCGGAATAATAAAAAGAAATATTTTCTATCAATGGGTTGTAGAGAAAAAGCCATTTGCAGTAAAGAAAAATATATAAAAGATTAAGAAAGTAAAAATTAATCTTCAAAACGAGAACGAAAACCTGAGTTCGTAATACAAAGTTTCAAAGGGGAGAACAACCAGGCACAACAAACCTACTTATTTCACTGTATTACGATCAGATTCCGTTGCACAAACAGAGATGCCATTTTAATAAGTGACATTTTGAAGATGAAACGTGTAAAATAAGATGCAGAACCAGCAAAACGAGTGCGCCGCAACATGAAAATGAACTCCCAGTGACTGGGACACCGTCACCATCTCCCCCACCACGTCCAGCGACGCCGCCGACATCCGAGGACACATCACCGAGCGAGAATTGGGAACAGTTCCGGAAAGAAGCATCACAAAATTATGTTCTGGACCAAATGTGATTATCGAATCTGAAGACGAAAGCGGATATAGAATCAGATGGGGAAAGGGACGCAGAAGAAGATATTCAATCGGAGGAGGAAATCAAGAAGGAAACGGAGAGGACGCTGAGGAAATGGGACAAAGAATATATGCAGTTTGTACGTATTCAACATGCTATGAATGTGGACTTAACAAACTTTATAAAGGACCTTACAAGCTCATCGCTCTCCATTACGGAACAAGAAGACCACACTGGCATCTCGTATACTACAGTTATATAAACAGTGGGGAATTAGCTCACGATTGGGGCCAACTATTCGACGAGGAGCCTACAAGAATAAATCAGTTGACTGCTTGTCTTATCTACGCGAGTATCTTTATTCCGGCAAAGGTCGTTAGGTATTACAGGTCGTTTTTATTTTTAATTCCGTAAAGTACGAAGAATCTTTTTCAACATAATGGATGGCAGACGCCAAAATTTTCAACCCCAGAACAAATCCTGTAGTAACCGCCGTGGGTTTAGGGATGCCCAACGTGGCTATAACCATATGCAGGACAGAGAACAACTAAGAGACTGGGCCTATGAGGTCTCGCCTTATGATCCTGCAAGCGAGCAACGGACTGGAAAACCCAGCAACCGCTCCCAAAATTTCAAAAAGAATACAGAAGCAAAGAAGTTCAAGAAAATTAATACCTCGAAGATCAAACCTTCAACCACTGAAACACCACCACTCGATGAACCACTCTATGATATTGGGCCCCACTCAACACTGGTCCCGCTTCAAGACGTTCACGTTCAAAATTTCGATTTTGGTGGATTCTTGCCTTTGGATTCCGAAACTTCTTATAGAAGTTGCGTGGTATTGATCCCCGCTTACTTGAAAGACTTTCCTTTTCTCTGCTGCAAGGTCCTCAATTATCGTCCCATCTCCTTGGCTACTATTCTGGCGAAAGTACTAGATAAACTCCTAGATAAGTACAATTCTCTGTGTGAAGCACACGTTCAGGTATTATTTGTGTAAGATCAATGAAAGGCGCGGGTCAGCAGCAGACTGGTTTATTCCAACAAACTCAAATACGTTTCTCCATGTTGCTAAGTAAACAACCTGACAGATGTCAGACATCTCCCCACCAAATTAACAATTATCCTCTAAACAATAATACACCTTAAATAACTAATAACAATAATATCATAAATCTAAAGTACAACTACAAATTAAATAAAACACCTTTTAGCTCTATTGAAAGCGCGCAGTGCTCGAGCGGATGCACCAAGCGGAGCGGGTGACGGCGGCTGGGATGATGGTCCCGGTTCTGGGTGAGGCAATGACAATGACTGCTTGGGTTGAACCTGTGGTGACTTTAACACCTCTAAAGGCTGCATATCCTTATTGTCACTCTCACCACTGGATGTATCCTCGGGCAGTTCACCTTCGACTCTGCTATCGACCCCTTGTGTGCCTCCCTTTGAAACCGTATCCTCAGCCCCAGCCACACCACTCATTCGGGACAATGAATACCTATTTCTACTGCTAGCTGGAATTATTTGGTCGGCATGTCTACGCCATTCCACGCCATTACCCATGCCCACTTGGTACGAAACTGGACCCGTTTTTCTAATTACTGTGGCTTCTTTCCACTTGTCCCCTCTCGCCGTGTAATCGCGCGCAATGACCGCATCCCCGACGCTGAATTCCCTATTAGTCCCTGAGCACCGGGCTACCTGTCGCTCTTGTTTAGCGCGCACCGTGGCTGCCACGTCCGGCCGCAACGCATCCAGAATGCTGCGCAAGCGCCGCCCCTGGAGCGCTACTGCCGGTGAGACTCCAGTGGTCGCGTGCTCACAATTCCGGTATTGTAAAAGAAATTTACTGAGAGCGGCATTAACGTCGTCACCCTCGTACATCGCCCTTTTTATAGCTTTCTTTATTGTTTTAACGGCATTTTCAGCCGCACCATTTCCAAATCTATATCAAACAACTCTTCGATTCGCGGCAATGGGTAGTAGTCTCTTTTTAATTTTGGGTTGATAGTTATCTTATAATCCCCACAAATACGTATGTCACCGTTTTGTTTAACCACGGGGACTATTGGCGTTCCATACTCCGAGTAATCTACCCGATAGATCGAACCGTCGGCCTGCAGGCGCTCGATCTCCCGCTCGACACGTGCGCGTAATGCTAACGGTACGGGTCTCGCTCGCACGTAAATCGGCTCCTTATCTGTCAGCTGTAGTCGTATAGACTGTTTACAAGTACCTAGCTTATCACTAAATACTTCGGGAAATTCTTTACATAACTCGTTAACGACTTCATCCTCTGAGATTTCATAGAGTGTAAATTGTGTAATATTTAAAGCTCGCATCCAATCGCGGCCTAACAAAGGCCGCGCCCCACCGTTAATAATGTAAAGTCGTAAAGATTTATTTTTCACTTCCCCCAAACAAACATCTACCTCAATGTAACCAAGCGAATCGATTCGTGAACCTGAGTAGCCACGTAAAACTAAGTTATCGGATCTAATCCGTTTATGTGAAAATAAACGCTGGTACACCTTCTCGCTTATAGCGGAAATCCGACTACCAGTGTCCACTTCACACTCCATATTAACATTATCTACCTTTAATTTAATAAAGTATGGTTTGCTACCTTGAGCTGTCACGGTCACGTTGAACAAACCCTCATCTGATTCGTCCCCGTTAACATAATTCTGTCGAGCAACCTTACCGTGCACCTCTTGACACATAACCTTTAGGTGCCCCTTTTGTCCGCACTCATCGCAACTGTAGTTTTTGAACCGACACCTGTCTGCCGGATGTGCCCTGCCACAGCGCCAGCAGGCCCGCGCGCACCCGGACCTGGTGCCTGCGCCGCCGCCTGCACTGTTGCCTGCACCGTGTGCTGCCGCCGCGGCTCCACCGCCTGCGCCCCTGCTGGACGCCCCCGCTGGAGGGCCACGCGGGCGTGTTCGTCCGCCACGCGCGTAATGCAGGCCGTCGCCCGCCTCGCCGCCTGCCGTCATGGATGAGTCCGCCACCGCCGCCGCCGTAGTGCGGCTCACCTCCGCATGTTTCTCAGCTGCTTCTAGAGCCAGCGCTAGCTCCACTGCCTCTTTATATTGAATCTTCTTCTCAGCGAATATTCTGGACCGCATGACGTCTTTTGTAAGACCTGACACGAACTGGTCTCGCAAATTCTCTTCCAAAGTCGAACATGACTTACACTTTCCGAAATTGCACGTTGACGCAAGATGCTTTAGCGCCTGTAGGTACTCTTTCAGGGACTCGCCTGCACGCTGTCGACGTAACCTGAATACGTGACGCTCGGCAATCTCTGAACGTTGCGGTTCCAAATGTTCCGACATAAGTTCCACCAGTGCATCGTATGTTTGGTCTTCTGGCAACCCGGGTGAACACAGGTCGCACATCAGCGCGTAAGTTTCTTCCCCCACGACCGTTATTAACATAGATACCTTCAAATCTTCTGCAATATCGTTTAATTTGATGAACTGGTTGACACGACGAATGTATGCTGGCCATTGTTTTGAGCTCACCGCAAATGGTTCTATTTTACCGATAGGCATGGTTCCAAAAAAAAATTTTTTTTAAATCCCATCCTCGTCGCCAATGTAAGATCAATGAAAGGCGCGGGTCAGCAGCAGACTGGTTTATTCCAACAAACTCAAATACGTTTCTCCATGTTGCTAAGTAAACAACCTGACAGATGTCACAATTTGGATCGAAGTACTCCTGTTTACGCCAGCTATATTGGTATGACAATCAATTAAATGTAGTAAATTGGGCGGGTTGTTTTTCTGAAGGGTATAAGCTGGAATGTGGCATAATTTCTATGAATATTTAGGGCATATTATCACTGAGGACTTGAAGGATAATGAGGATATTGAACGTGAACGCTGGCTGTTCGTGGTAATATGTTGGCTCGCAGGTTTGCTCGTTGCTAGACTGAGGCTAAGATAGCGCTTTTTAAAGCATATGCCAGTCGTTATATACGAGCAGCTTGTGGGTTAATTATACGCAGAAGACATACAGCGCTCTACGGGTGCAATACAATAACGTCTTCAGAATGTTGTTGCGGTTGCCACGATTCTGCAGTGCGTCCGCGATGTTTGCCGAGTCGCGTTCGGATGATTTTTACGCAATAAGATGCAAGTGGATGTCATCCCTGTTAAGCAGAGAACGGGGCAGCAGCAATGAAATCCTGAAAACAATATCAGCTAAATATCATTGTCCAATACACTCGCCCTGGGTGCAAATTGTAGTTGGTAAAATTAAATAGGTAAAGATTTCACGACTTTGTATATAGGTACATATTTTATAAGTGTTTTTGTTACTAACCATTATGGATCATTGATATCTGAATAATAAATAAATTTGAATTTTAATGCATTCGGGAAGTAGGCAATGCGCAACCATTAAATACTTTGGTAAGATAGACAATAGCTTTCTGAGGCAGATATTTTAGCTAACCATTTCCCAGGCCGTCATAACCAGGTCCTTTGTTTGATTTTAGCTTCGCTAATAGGGTTCGAATTTTATTCGGTCGAGCAAGTGATGGGTATGAGCCATTCATATGATAATGATCTAACATCCTAATAGATGCATTAACTGCTTCTTCAGTACTTGGATCACTGACCCAGTGTTTCGTAAGATTCATATTCTCAAGGAAGGTATTCGCTAATGTCTCGGTATCTAGCTAGCTTCTGTATCTCGCGCGCTTGTTACGCTAAGCAATATATATATATATTCTGTCTATCTACTTCCTACTTGTACTTGTGCTACTATATTGTGCTTCTCTTGTGTGTACTTTCACCTTCTGTTCTTCGAACTGTACATATGTACGTGTAACCTGAGAACAATATAAGCAGCTTGTGAACATACCGGCTATCATTATCTCCAGTACGTATCCACTTTAGGGGCAATCTGCAGTCTGGTGGGGTTCGGTACATTTAACACTACGGGGTGCTAAATTGCAATTTGTGGCCGAGTGACCGCATCCTTGGCACCTGTAACACTGAGTTCCATAGCGATAATTGCTTCGGTATTTTCGAATTTGTACCACTGAATTACAAAGAAGCTTGATCTGTAAATTTGGCAAAATCAGTGCTAGGTGGTAACAGAACCAGAAAACGAGGGCAGCAAGAAGATTTTTCAGCGGGTACTTTCATTTTACGAACAAACGTTATCGAACCTTGCAATTTCGTCTGAGAGTTCATCCGCAACTTAGTCCGGAAGACCAAAGACGACTGCTTTGTATTGTTTTTCATCGTTTCGAGAGTAAGTGTGTCTTTGATGGCTTAATGACTTTCGGACGTGTGACAGATGACAGCTAATCTAGCTACTGTGTATTCGACGTTTGTTTAACTTTAAATTTATTATCTGATTGAGTTTATAATTTTATTTGTAATTTAATTTGTCATTTAATTTGTAATTTAATTTGTAATTTAATTTGTTTTTAATTCTATTTTATTATTTCCTTAATTTATTTTCACTTAACCATTATTATTTTTGAAACTTATATCTGCCCAATTCAAATTAGTTTGACAAGAGTCAAATTGCGCTGTCTGCACTGAACTGTAATCTGCTAAGTTTATATCCTGGACCACCAAGATACAGGCTGTGCCTAGTTTAGGGCCCATGGGTACTTCTCTTGTGTACTGTTTGCTTTCCTCTTTTTTTTGTATCACTCTTTCGTTAAATAACATGTGTGTGCCTAATAAATGAATAAATAGATTATTGAGTCTATACTGCAGGTGAAAGTTTTTCGAGTAAGACGTGACTGTGGTTTTGAGGAACTCGTGCGTCTAGATGAGTTCTATCTCCTGGACGACAGGAGGAATGCGGGTGGTATTTTTTGTGACACAATCACGAAGTCTTGAGCTAGAGTTAAACAAATATTAATTTTATGTTGTAACAAATATTAAATATTCAGGTAAATCTGTACAGAGCAAGTGGAAGAACATCAGGACTAGTTTTAACAGGGAAGTAAAATGCATAGCCAGTGCAAAAAGTGGATCAGCAGCTTCGCGCAAGAGTCCATACGTATATTTCGAACAACTTCATTTTCTTCGGCCCACTGTAATAATTAATAAAACTCATAATAGCATGGATGAAACACGCACTGCCGAAACCAACGCTAAGAGTGGTAGTACTCAAGGTGAACGACCTGTTTCCAAAAAGAAGAAGACAAATGACGACTAAAATTTGGTTCAGGTATTAAGGGAAAGTATCGTAACGAGAGACGAACGTGAAAAACAGCAAGAGTCTGATTCAGATAGACTATTTATACTTTCACTTCTCTGACACATGATATTTACATTTCGGGGAGTATGCGATGGACTTACACAATCTAATTCCGCCAAGCCCGTTCCATCATCGGACTACAAGACAAACGCCGATGCGCTATCGTTTCATGGTGGACATCCCACCCATACACACAAAACGTTTTGGAAATATCATTGTGCGTATGGCTAAGGAGTGGAATTCCCTGCCAGTCTTGTGTTTCCTGTTCGCTAAACCCTGAAGATCTTTAAGTCAAGAGTGAATAGGTTGCTTCTAGGCAAGCGTGCTCCATCTTCGACCACATCATCGCTAACCATCAGGTGAGATGGAGGTCAAACGCGAGCCTATTATCAATAAAACATCCTGAGACATCGTAAGTTTTCTACAAATATGAAATTAACTGAAGTAATAAAAAGAGCTCAAATGAAAACTCATGTTTCCGAATTTGGTCAGTTTCGCCAACGTTATGTTGATTATGAACCAAGGAGATCGGCCGCCAGATCATATAGACTACAAATATCGATCAGTGGACAATATCGCCAAGGCCAAGAATACTCGACTGAATATGGATCGGATTCGGAAACCGTAACCTCAACACACTCTCAACAGAAGCCTCGACCACTGAAAGGCGCCGTGCGTATTCTACGGTTGATCCAACTATTTATACTGAGGCGTTATCACCAACTGACACAAATCCAACAGATATGTCTGAGGGTTCTGAATTAATAGAACTATTTCAGGACAACTTGAACTAATTCATTACTATGTAAGAAATAAATAATAAATGTCACGACTAATTAACAATGTTTTTCCAACCAGTAACAAATTTTTTTCTCGACTTATACAAGCTCGCATAGGAGTATCAATGCCCTTGATTGAATTTAGTATTTTTTCTAAAAGGTTATCAAACGATTGCACTGACAAACAACTTTAAAATAGGTTTGGAATAAGCCTTTTCAATGCTTTTCTAGAAAAAGAGGATGAATCCGGTGTCTTTTATTTGTTTTGTTTTTTTATGAGATAAGTAAACAATAATAATAAGTTCTACCACGTCCATATTGCTCGACGGAAGGATCACGAATAGTAGTCGATTGGCTGCTATAACTGGTTGCGCAAATATTCAGCCAGACAACACTAACACACTAGTTCACACAAAGGATCACGCTGCATTGAATGATCATATGGCTTCTGAACCAGTCTCAAAACTATTCCCTTACTTGGGCTCGCCCAGTTGCAATAAAGGAATAGTTGGTCAGAGAGTACCGCTAACTGAGAAGTCACTACGTGTCACGCCTCGCATAGCACGAGATGACGCTGCGGATTACTTGCAAGATTCGATTCTGGCAGAAATTTGTAAATTGCGCCAGGAAATGATTGATAGATTGAAGCTACAGTTCAAAGGAATGTTAATAAATTAACTTTAAAATTTTCTTGTATATTAAAAAGAAGTTTAAGAAGACTGTAACTTTTCTCTGTAATGCTGATGATCAAGTCATATTAAATGCAAAGATTAATAGCTGTAATACCAAACTTCTCAAAAAGAATGCCACTTTGAACGCTCACGTGAGCGAATTGGAAACTAAATTGCAACAAATGGATAGCTCAATTATCTCGTGGGAGCAAATTGAGATACAGTGCGTTCCTGAGCATAAAACCGAGAACTTATTAACAGCCATTGGAACTTATTAACGGTTATTAAAAGTTGGATTGAGTTGTAGGCAATGAACTACGTGATGGTGAAAAACGGTAAAGTCAGTAACAGTTGCTAAATTAAATGCATAATCAAATCGCCTTCGGAGCATAGTCGTCAAGCTCGAAAAGAATTTAAAACCTTACATAAAGGCAAAAGATAGAGAAGGTACTTTGGAAAATATAAAAAAAATATATAAATCTGACGGAGGGAAATGCAAATTGCCGACGTTCAAAATATATAGATCATTCTAGATATTGCCACCTAATGTTGATAGGCGATAAACATGCAACTGCATAAAGCATGAAAAAATACTTTCGGCGCAACTTGTCAAATTAAGTACTCAACGTTAAACTGCGCGCCCCACTTTCGGTACCTTTCATTTGGTGCTGGTGCCGAAAACTCTTTGAGGCGCGCGTGGAACACGACGCGCCTTCAACCCGGTCCTGTTCCTTACCGGACGGTGAGCTACCCCTGCTCGCCGTCCATAAGTTCGCGCCTACGGTGGCCGGAGATGGACTCGCGATCCCCAACGTCCGGGGCGTCTCCCTCAGTAGCTGGGGCTTGAGGAATATCCTTTACCCTTAAGTAACGTTTAATTAGACTAGACATCGCCAGTTAACGTAACAAAATGTAGCGTAGGCATATTACCTATACATCTTTAATCTTAGGTCATGTACTCGTATGACGTAGCTCGTAAGTTAACTCTAAGCTCTCAACCACTGTGTTATATTATTGGAGTCTTTGTGTCAGTCGTTCAGTAAACCTTCAACTGAGAACACGCTCTTTAATTTGCCAAACCTTCTGACCGCACACACACATAAAACCACCTTATCGGCAAAGTGGTGACCCCGACGTGATCGCGCGCGTATCGAGTTCCAAGTTTTTAACAAAGACTATAATTATCATCACGCGTAATTAGAACGACCCATGCTACCAGGTCGCAGCTTTCTAACAACCTGCAGCCATGTCAACCCAGGACCAGCCACAGCCGCAACAGATGACGGCAGTTTCCATGACACCGAGGATACCGGGCTTCCAGCAAGATCGACCAAGACTCTGGTTTCATCAATTCATCGCCATCGTGGATCCCCTAATGGCAAGTAACCTGCACAAAAGTCAACTTCTAATGGCTAGGCTGAAACCTGACGAATAAACTGATATTAGTGACATTTTTTAAAACATGCCTGAGAATAATAAATATGAAACTCAAAAAAATAGGTTAATTTCGGTTTACGAGGAGTCGGAAACTAAACTAAGGAACTAAATCTTAAACGAAATCGAACTCGGAGATCTTATGCGAGACTTAGGGAAAAATAAAGTCCCAGACGACACTCTAAAATTACTGTGGACAGGTCGTCTTCCACACTCAATTAGGCCCGTCATAAACGCATGCGACACTGACGAGGTTTAACTCGATGGTTTGGCTAAAATCGCTGATTAAATTATGGAAAATACCAGACCATCTGAAATAGCCCCGGTTTCTAAAACAACTCCGTGTGTAGACCCAACACTTCCCGAAACCATTGTAAATGAGTTAAAATAAATTAAACTAGAAATTTCGGAATTACGCACTAGACAAAACGATTCCAATAACCATCAGAACCGTGAGCCACAAAGCCGAGATCGATATAGCCGTGGAACTTCCCGGACACGCTCTAAAAGTCGCGACATCACTTATAAAACTAGGGAGAATTACCTCAAACAGAGTTATGTTGTAGTGTAAACAACATGTGACGAAAATATACTCTCTAGCATAAGTGCATAGTGTGAACGCTTTATTATAAGTAAAACCATTGTTCGTAACTCATTGTTTATTGTTAACGTCTGTAGTTTTAATTAGTCTTTAAGTCAAGAGTGAATAGGTTACTTCTAGGCTAGCGTGCTTCATCATCGACCACATCATCGCTTAAGATCAGGTGAGATTATGATCAAACGCAAGCCTATCAACTATAAAAATAAACAAATAAAAAAAACTTCATAATTTTGTATTACAAAATTATGAACATTTTAATTTGTTAAGAGAACTTAACAAATTAAAATGTTATTATTTAATCTAGGGGGGGAGAATTGTAGCGTAGGCACATTACCTATACATCTTTGGCAATGGATCGAAGTGAAACCTCCTATTCAGTTTACTTGTGCTTTTATTTTGCTGTTAACATAATGGCGGAATAACTGTGTACACGGTTATTCGAGAAATATTGAAGCAGCAGGTAAGACTATTTGATGTAACATACGTTTTGTGGTAGGATTATAGTTTCTGTTTCACAAGAGTGATGCGCCATCGTTACATGGTGGACATCCCACATATACGCACAATACGTTTTAGGAATACTTTCATTGTGCGTACGGCTAAGGAGTGGAATTCCCTGCCGGAGCCTGTGTTTTCCGATAGCTTTAACCAAGGGGTCTTTAAGTCAACGAGTGAACAGGCTACTTTTAGGTAAGCGTGCTCCATCTTCGACCACATCATCACTTACGATCAGGTGAGATGGTGGTCAAACGCAAACCTATTAACACTAAAAAAAGTATGCTGCTCCCTTATAATAGGTACGTCAAGAAGACGACGCCGATGATGTTCCCCCTACGGAGCTAGTTGCAAGCGGAGAACCAGTTCAGATGACTTTTCCTGGCTATGTACGGACTCCGGACACTAGGCGCAGGTGTGTTTTCCAATATTGCGGAAACAGAGGGTCTACCACAATCTTTTACGAAACAATCTTATTTCAAGAGAGTGTTGTTTCAAGCTTACAATAACATTACTCATATTCGTACCATGACCTTCATCATCCAATATTGTATTATTCCTGCTTAGTGCTGGGAAAGACGAACTATTTATAAGATTTGTCTATTGCCTGCCATAGTAGAAAAAAAAAACAACGCTATATGAACTGTGTATCGCTGTCCTTTTCACACGTTGGTCCGAATCGCTACAACGAAGTATGGTCTTGAAGCAAAATATTATTTTGTTTTACTTAAAAAAATATTACTTAGCATTAGAATCTATTTTTTATAAGTAATTTCCATGAAATTGACACAAATATTGAAAGATTTTGCTTTGAAAAATGAGAAAAGCAATGGAAAAAATAAAAATAAGCTACGGATACGTTGTGACATGATATGAATCGGAACAAAATGTTCAGAACGAAATTTGAAACTTGATGTGACAATTTTTTTGTTTTCATGTGGTTGTTAGTGGTTGAACTTATTATAATATACTTATTTTGATCTAACTGGCTACAAAGTCAACATGGAATCAAGGTAAGGTTAAATACGGTTACTCAGTGAATACTTTTCAAAGCAAAGAAATATTTTTCTGTAATGTTTGGTGAAGATAGTTCGAACCACAATGGTTCGAACGGGTCAGACTCAGTGATTACTGTTATGTTATTAATTTTGCATCCGAAGAGTTAATCGGGTGTCTGGGCGGCAGCTAGAGATACTCTGGTAATTTTTAATTTCAAACAGATGTGTAGCTACTGCGCACAATCGCTCTCTACAAGCCAAGGAGTACTCACGAAGAAAGTGGCAAGAGATTGCGGAAATATTGAACTCGCAAGGTAAAGGCGTTCATAAAGATTGGGCTGGCTGGAATAAAGTAACTAAATCACTTTTTATTTTGTCAATTTAAATTATGTAGGTACATATATAGTATCAATATTAAATTAAACAATATTTAATTCAGTACTGGGTAGATTACAAGGCCAAACTTAAAAAGCGGGTTGCTGTTTTACGGTCTTTACATGTGCACACTGGGGCCCTCCCCCTTCTACTAAGAGGCCCTTGACTGAAATTGAAGAAAAATTGCTCGTAATACTGGGAGAAGATATTGGAAAGGGTTTGCCAGATGTTCAGGTGGAAATAGGAAGAAAACATGAGTAGTTATGAACGTATTTTCTAAAAGTTAGCAACGTCGCAAATAGCTGTCAAATAAAAGGTCTTTCAAATAGGGCGGGTCGATGCTGACAGTTTGTGGCGGCCATGTTGTTTTGGCGGCATATGTCAAATGCGTTGTTATTTCTTCAGTTACTGATGCCAAATCACCATGGCAAGTTACACGATTGACAAGCACGTCCAAATGATAAAACTTTAATTTAGTGCAAACGTTGCGTGCATTACGTCCATTTTACGGCAGAGGTGGTAGCTCTTCAAAGTCGACTCTCCAACGTTTGGTGACCAAATTCGAAACGACTGGTTCGGTAAGCAACCAACCAATACCCTTACGTCAAAGGAACGCCAGATCGGCCGAGAACATCGCTGCTGTCCGTGAGAGTGTGCAGGAGACTCCGAGGCAGTCGATTTCTCGCCATGCACAAGAACTCGGCCTTTCGCAGACTTCAACTTGGAGAATTTTGCGTCGGGACGTGGGCCTACACCCGTACAAGACCCAACTGACCCAGGAGCTTAAAGTGAATGACCACAGACAACGCCGTTTGTTCGCTTACTGGTACTAGGTACTATCCAGAAATGAGTTTATATTTTAAAATAATAGAATTAAAAACATATGAAAATAACAATTACGTTTAATTAAACAAACATTATAAAAATACAGTAAAAAGACTATGTAACTTAAAAATATATATAAATGAAAAGAAAATATTGTAAAGTTTGTGTTTCAGGATCAAAAATGCCACCTTTCCCACAACCGCTGAAAAAGAGAATCACGAATAGCCAAACCCTGCTGCAGAGCGATATTATTACGACGTGGCTGCTCACTCGCATTGACTCTTTATTACATCAGCCTCTTTCGTCCGGATCTTCACTGCGTGCAACTTATTTCTTAAAAATATATTATAACCTAATATCAACAGACAAACCAGTTTAGTTTATATTACTAGTGCAATAAACACGTAACTACAATTACTCTAAAAAAGTGAAGCAAGCCGGTTTCGATAACCAACGGGTCCTGTCCCCCGCGACCCACGAGTGAAAGAGACCGTCACCATAATTGCCGTCTCTGTCATCTACACGGTCAAGCAGCAGGCGTATGCTACAAAACACGAAATGAAAATTGTTTTGACATCTGTTGCTTCTTTAACGCATCGTTTGTTACTATCGTAATCTCACGTCTGTTTACGGATGGAAATAAAAACAGAAATCGTCACACGACAGCAGAATGGAACGATACAACCTAGATAACTCTTTGTCGGAATCGGATCTAGACTGGGTAGCGCCATAGAAACCGGAGTATACTAAATCCCCTAACTTTGTATCATATCGACAAAAAAGAATACGTGAAGACGGTGAAGAAGACTTCGCCGATGAATTTTCTAAATTTAAGGAAGAAATTAAAGAAAAAAAAATTTAAAGAGAAGGAATTCAAAAAAAATTGCCACTGTACTTTGAGAAATACAACAAACAACTTGCAACATCGAAAGTTTTATTGCCTTTCTGATGGCACGAAACAAAGAATTTAAAAAAAATCTTATCTTTGGAGAAAAAACCAAAAGAGGATAAAAGTTATATTGTTATTTTGGAGGATAAATTAGAAAGCATACAACAGGACAGTTGGAAGGCAAATTTTGAGATAAAAAATGTACCAAAGAAGTCGAAGGAAACCAAAGACGACCTAATTCATATGCCAGCCTGTCTAACTCTGTGGGCTGTCCACTGGACAAGTCGGTAATTCGTGATGTATACAGAGTTCGTGCAAAGAAAGATACAAGTAACACACCAATTGTACTGGAAACAAACTCTACACTGATAAAAAACAACATACTGAAATCTTGTAAGGCATTTTTAATTAAAAGCGAAGCACAAATGCAGCAGTTAATAATCAACCAATGACTATATTATTATAACGAAGTTCAGTGTTGTTCTCACCGCTTTTTTACTTATTTCAGTCTGTTACATTTACTCGACATTAACACAAATTACACTATGTTTTACACTTCTTAATACATCAACAACACAACAATCAAACATGTGTTTGATTGTTGTGTTGTTGATGTACATAATAATAAAAATTTATATAATAATGATATTTAAGTATGTCTTAAATATCATTATTATATATATTTTAAAGCTAAAAGTTTATTTACACCTAAGGTAACCTTAATTCATAACAGGAAATCAAATAAAAGAGAATGGTCAAATATGACCTGAATACGATCATTAATGATCGATGTATCAAAAAATAGGCATTTATGCATGTGTTAAATAACGAGGTCTAACGTATTTTTTTTCGAGCCGCGAAAAGGTTTTGTACGCGACGCTCAAACCAAAAGCCTGAGTATCCAAATCGTAATGTCCGTTATGCCAATCCGTCAGTACAGAAACAAATCGTGAGGTAATAAACAAAAGTCCAGAAAGAATAGCCAAGTTTTCGGGATCACAGTATCGTCAAGAACCAAATCGTGAGGTGACAAACGGAATACCAGAAAGAATAGCCAAGTTATTAAACAAAATACACAACACAAATGAACAGACAAGTACCCCAAATTCCGAAACGCAGAAACTTTCTATGTATTTATATGGAAGTACTCTGTGGCAGAGACGAAAGGAATGACAGCAGTGTTACCATTTATTTTTCGCTGTTCCTACCAATTTTTTAGGTAAATCCTGCTAAACCTGCTAACCTATTACGTATTTATTGGTAACTTTAATATAATATAGAAGTCTTATATAAAATTATAAAATAATTCAATTAGAGTTACTTATTACCATTGTTGCAATATGATGTTTTCTTTTAGCAATAATTTATTACCTCAATAATTACTGTTACTATATTAAATAAGTTTAAAAATCATTCGCAAATTACGGCTACACAATAAATAATATATGTTTAACTTTTGTATGTTTAAAAATATAAATATTATGATACCTTGCTATATGTTTGATTTACCTTTTTACAACCCATGTATACCTTTTATGATGTACTTTATTCTTAAAAATACAAAGGCAAATATACCAGTTTTGATGCATTTTTATAAACAACGCTTAGCAGGTTTTACCTAAAAAATTGATAGGAACAGCGAAAAATAAATGGTAACACTGTCGGTGACTGGCGGCTGGCAGTGCTGGCAAACAACGCGGGGGCCGATGTCGCCCGGTTTTCACAGCTCAAGTAGCCTAATAATTACGGACGTAACGGACGTACATACAAAACCTACGTCGAGGACATTTATAATTTACATTTGCGAATTTTGAAAACTATTGTTCCCAGATACATAAAATAACAATTTAAAAATAACGAAAAGGGTTTATTTAAGCACTGTCAAGTTGTAAATGTCTTCGACAAGATACATTTACGCGTCATTAACGATAACTTCTACAGTATTAGTAATATCCAGAAATACGAAAGGTTGCAGTCGTTACGTTGTTTGTCCTACTTACCCACGTATAAAATACCAAATCACAATAATGTGTATGGTGCAAGAACGTGGGAATGCATGCTACCATCATTCTTAAATGATATGCCTGTAAATGTTATTAAAAAATTAACTCCAAAGAACTGCTGTAAAGTGCTAAAGAAACACTTTCTAGAAAGTACTACGATCTAGAAAGTGTTTCGATTCATAGTTAATAAGTGTTACTTTTAATGATAAGTGTGTATGTGTGGTATGGCATCGAGTTGCCGCGGCTAGCATATCACAGATAAAACCTCGATGGTTTAGGCGGTATTTTTAAGTTTGTAAAAAATGTACACGCATGTTTTAAATAATAAACGAAAAAAAAATTCCGAATTACAGTCAGTGGTAGCCTAAGTATGTAGCCTAAAATGTCAGTAAAGTTTTTTATTCAGTATTTGTTACTGTTTTTTGTGAAGAAAAACGGTGTAATTTGATTGAACTCATACTAATTGTAATACGTAAATAAATGTGGAGTTAGTTGATTATTTCATTGTTTTATTTGCCTTATATAAATGTGAATATTTTCAATGCGAGATCCCGCAAATACCGAGATCCCGCGGGATTAAAAATTCTTAGTCCCGCATATACCGAGATAACCCTGGACACTGATAACGCTTTATGAATTGGTTCACAGTGCCGAGAAACATCTCGATTGCAACTATGAACCCGAACCAACGGTCCATTCATGGACGTTTGCAGTGTATACACTTCGCCGCTTCGTTGTCCTGCAACTTGACTCCCAAAGTCATATCATAGTTGGATCGATCCGATTATCGAAATTATTTTTTCTACGTATCGAATCATTCATCACATCCAGCTCTATGAATATAATACTAATCTATATTGATTTTTGATTCCTTATTTTCAGATCACTGAAGATGATTACATTTGTGAAGCTTGTTTTGATATTGCAATGCATGCGGTTAATGATGGTGGATAAGGTGACGGAGTGACCTTATCTTGAGAGAAAATGGCTCTGATTTGGACAGAAGTATTGCCAATATTGTTCAATCCAGGATTGCTGATCCTTTACCGATGTTGAGATTTCAGCTCTGCTGCATGTGTGGAGACTGAAGGTTCTTTAAATATCGTGGTTGACACCAGGAATTACTTTGAAATTTCAGTGTATTGCGAAGATTACAATATTTATTAACCGACTTCTGAAAAAGGAGGAGGTAATTACGTAGGCTACTGCCGGAGGACTCAAAAAAAACCGAATTTATTACAAACTAATTTATTTCAATAAAAATTACAATTAATAAGAAATGAAATTGACTCGATCGATGGTGGATACGAAGTGCGCGGGCTCGGTCACGTAAGCGGTGTCTTCGGGCCTCTTGTTCTGTGTCAGCAGTTTCCACTCGTAGCAACTGGATCGATGATGCGCATGCGGCGTGCCTCGTGACTCTGTGTCAGCGCTTTACTTAATAGTGATGCGCGTAACACCTCCCCCCTCAGATCGACGACTATTTCAGATTTTGAGATGAAATATCGTCGAGAGTTTAGATTGATCTTGGGATGCCGGCTGGTTCTGGCGGGTTTCAGATGTTTCAGGCTCGGCGTACGTGGCTTCATGTGGAGTTGTCATCTGCTTCTTTCTACGGATGTGGATTTGGTATAGTAGTATCGCTCCCAGTACAAGTAAGGCAAGTAGTGCACAATAAAATGGGATTGTTGTATGATAAATAGTTGCGGTTGATTCAATATGGATTGGCTTCTGAGAGTCTATTCTATCTTGAATGTCGTGCAGCTTCTTTAAGTTAATGGCACTGATTTGAAAGGGTGGCATGGTTGATCCTTCGATGTCATCTGGCACGTTGCTTATCTTCAAAGGTTGTCCTCTAATGTGGTCGTTAATGTTCACGATGGTGAATTCTTCTGTTCGTAGCTTGCAGCTATGTGGAATAGTGGCTAGGAAGCTTCCTGTTAGAGTTATGGATTCTTCTTGCTCACAGGTTAGCTGGACTTGTGTTGGTTTCGGGAATACGAGAGCATAGCGGCGGTCATCTAACTTCTCCAAAGCAGGCTTCGTCAGGCTAATAGTAATAGTGTTGCATGGTTTGCGCGGGTTTTGATTTCCAATAATATCGCAGATGCAGTCAGGATGGGTTCTCATTTGGTGATTGAATTTTTCTTCGCAAAGATACTCTGAAGCTACCTTCGGGCATTCTGCCTCTATGTACGCGTGAATGTTTCCAGTGATTGCTAGGAACGGATAGGACGGGATAATGGCTTGCTTATTTTTATTTGGTACAATGACTAACTTATACAATAAGAATTTTAGTGGAGAGATTATGGGGAATTTAAATGCAAAAACTATTTGATTTCCACGATAGTAAGCTAATGGCTTAATAATTTCATAATATTCTCTGATTTCTAATTCTAATAGTTGGTCCTTATTATAAAGCGCGCTTAGTTTGCGTATCATATTGCTTAATATTTCTGTACCTATCATGGAATGATGAGTATGCAATTGACCGGAAAGTGCTATCGAGTTCTCTAACCTACTTAATTCGCTTAATAAACTATCTACATTATTGCAAATTATTTGTAGTATTTGCGAAAACTTTGCAAATTTTATGAGGTTGTATTGTTTATACTTATCGGCGTCAAGTAAAATATGTAAGCTATGATTTAATTGTACCTGATTTTCTACTAATTTTGTAATGATTTTTGTATGTTCGTTCATCAAACTTTTGCTTAGACTTATATGTTGATTTTGCTCAATAGTTATTTGCTGCTGATTATCATTGAGGGCTCTAAGGGCGTTATCGTATTTAACGGCATCTGTGTGGTCCAGGTTTCCTGTAATGCTCTTAATTACGGATCCAAGTCCGTCTACTAAACCTCTCTTGAATCGATTGGGCTTCAGACTTTGTAGTTGGGATGAGGCTTTATTCAATTTCGCGTTTAAACTATCTATCTGGAGCTCGTATAAAGTGCGGGTGTAGTTATCTAGTCTATCTGTGGCTTTAATAAGTTGAATTCGTATTTCGTTAATGTTGTTATCTATGTCTGTTAGTTCTATATTCTGCAGGAATGTATGATAATGAGTAATGAGTTTCATGGGCCCTAATTTGAAGGGTAATAATCCAGGTCCATTCTCAAGTCGTTCTAGATTGATCTCCTGCGCCCATGTTAGGCTAAGTGACAGCATCAGGGGTATCCTGCAACAATTTCGCAGTTTTAGGAACGCGCTTTAGTCTAGATTTAGCTATAGGTCCCTTTTTCTTGGAAGTGTAAATGTGGATAGGTAAATTAGCTAGGACGGTATCCTGGTTGTATCTGGGTGCGAGTTTTGATCTACTAGCAGTGGGATTACTGATGAATATTTGCTGGTCGGGTTCATAATCGACCTCGTCCTCACGGATTTTATTACGATTTTCTATGAGCGCCGTTCGATTAGCGAGAGACGTCTCGTTGATTAGTTCGTATACTTTTTGCATGCGTTCTCTATGTGTTTCGGTATATTGTTGCAATAAGTGTCCGGTCAGATCTATATCAATTGGGTCTCGTGGGTCTGTGTGGCCTAATATGAGATCGTACGGTTTACATCGTGTGAAGGAATGGATTGAACTATTGTATGCTAAGATTGCATATGGCATCAGATGTACAACTGGCTCATCTTTGTGTTTTAGTTTCAAAATACGAAGATGTTCCAGTATAGTGGAGTGAAAGCGTTCAATATTACCGTTAGCGTTAGGTGAGTATGCAAGTGTTTGGTGGTGAATTATTTTATGTACCTTGCAGAATTCGGAGAACATCTGGTTGGTGAATTCGGTCCCTTGATCTGTAATAATGGTTAGTGGTAAGCCATGATGTGTGCTGAAAGTTAGTAAAGCTTGTATGATACTAACTGCAGTCCCATCTCGTAGGAGGTAAGCTTGACCGTACTTTGAGAAGGCGTCTATGAATGTAACGTATTTCTCGTTCTGTGCTGAAAAGCTATCCATGTGTACTATTTCGAACGGTCTGGTGGCCGGGGGTGCAATATTAAACTTCTGCTTTATAGGGCTCCTATCGTACTTTGCTTGCCCACATATTGTGCAGTCATTTATGAATTTGGTTATGTTTTCTCGCATCTTAGGCCAATAATATTTAACAGATAAAGCCAGGAAGCACTCGTTAATGCCACGGTGGTTAGTTTTGCCTTCGTGGTAGTGACGAATAATTTCCTGCTGTCTCAGATATTCTTTTACGTTTTCAAGTTCTTTTTTTGCCAAAACCAATTTCATAGATGAGCTTTTAAAATGTTTTTGTAACAGAGGGATTATGTTGTACATTGCAAGGGGTGGATTAATTAACAGTGCAGTTTTGATCTTAGGATTGACGTATTCCTTAATAGCGTTAATCAGATCTTCTTCTAGATTGGATTCAGATAGCTGGACGGATGTTCGAGTGTGAGTGTCAAATGGCTTGGATGCAGTAGCCCGTCTTTTAAAATCGCCTACAACGGTTAAGCACAACTGTCGGTGAAATTTGTTAAGTGGTTCGTCGGTGATAGGTATTTCAAGTATAGGGTTTTCCTCAGAGGTATGTGCTGTCAGAGTGTTGGAATTAGGTAGGGATGGTGGCCTATCAGTTGCATTCGCAATAATCGAACTAATCTCCTCATTATGGATCTCGACGCGAGAAAGGGCATCGGCATTGGTGTTGTATTTGCCTTTTTTATAGATAACGGTAAAATCATATTCGCTTAATTTTAATCGCCACCTAGTTAGCCGTGAATTTGGTTCTTTGAGGCTCATGACCCACTGTAATGGTTTGTGATCCGTTACTATTTTGAACTTGCGTCCAAATAGGTAGGGTCGAAAGTATTTGGTTGCCCATACAATGGCGAGTAATTCCTTTTCTATTGTGCTGTAATTTACTTCACTTTCATTAAGTGTTCGTGAAGCGTAAGCTACGGGTTTGTCCGAGCCAATGGACCCTTGCGAGAGAATCGCACCTATTGCAAAATTGGAAGCATCTGTGGTTAGTATAAAATCCCTGTCAAAATCGGGGTATTTAAGGATAGGGTCGTTGGTCAGTAGAGTCTTACACTTCTCGAAACAGTTAATATAATCCGAATCTAAAGTTACCTTTTTCCCTTTCTTTAAACATTGTGTCAGTGGTTTGGTAATCCGTGAAAAATCTGGAATGAATTTTCGGTAGTAACCGAGGAGTCCGAGAAACTGCTTGATTTCTTTAGGTGTTTTAGGTATGGGGTAATTTTGAATAGCTATGATCTTGTCTGGGTTAGGCTTTATCCCTTCGGTACTGATTACATGACCTAAGTACGCGGTTTCGAGTTTTAAGAACTCTGATTTATTTAACTGGATTTTGAAGTTAGACTCCCTTAGCCTTTGGAGCACCTTCTCTAAGTTGTTCATGTGTTCCTGGAGTGAGGTACTGAATATAATGATATCGTCAAGGTAGACGAGACATATGACATTTTGGAGTCCCTTGAGGACATTGTCCATCACTCGTTGGAATGTGGAAGGGGAATTCTTAAGTCCCATGGGCATTCTCAAAAATTCGAAGTGCCCATGTTCAACATTAAAAGCGGTTTTAGGAATGTCACAGGGATTCATTTCAACCTGGTGGAAGCCTGATGCTAGGTCGAGGGTACTGAAGTATTGACACTTGCCTAGTTTGTCCAGGACATCTGTAATATTCGGGATAGGGTATTTGTCATCAATCGTTTTTTCATTCAGCTTCCGAAAGTCAATGACTATACGCCATTTCTGTTTTCCTGAAGCGTCACCTTTCTTTGGGACGACCCAAATTGGTGAGCTCCATGCAGATTCAGACGGCCTAATGATTCCCTGATCTAACATCTTCGCTATTTGATCACTAACTTCCTGACGGTGTATAAACGGATATCTGTAACTTTTAGTATAAATTGGAATTTCGTCTGTAGTTTTAATACTGTGCTTAACTTTGTTGGTGAAGGTCAATGCCTCGCCTTCAATATAAAACACGTCGGCGTACTTTGAACAAAGTGCCAATAAGTTTGCCCTTTCCTCCTCATTCAGGTGATCGGTGCGTATCCGAGATGTAACATCTTTAGCGCGAGGTGACAATGGTTCAGCGCATTCGAAGTTTAATATAGTTGCCTGAGTGGCATGGTCCAGTGAAAATATTATATCGTTACAAGTTGGGTTAGTGACTTCAACCATACCGCGATTATTAGAAACGGTGGTTAAGCACTCGGATATAATGCAATTGCAAACTATCTGTTCTTCTACAAAAACATCACTATCTGGGGCATTAATAGGTAAACGTATTAATTTAGAACTTTCCGCTGGTATGATTTCTTCATAGAGATTTAAATTACGCGAATTATAAATTTGGATGGGATTAATTGCAAACTTAGTTATAAATGTAAGATCTTTCAAATCTAATTTAGCCTCCCATTTTGTAAGTAAATCCATTCCTATCAGACCATCAAAACGATCGTGGAATCTGTATACGAATAGTTTAATTGGTTCTGTGTCACCAAATTCGGGAAAGCACGGTAAATTAATAGAGTAGTCGCTCCTGCTTGTGGCATGAACGTTAGTAACCTCGAATGGATCATAGTTAAGAGGTGTATGCGGGAAATAATTCTGAACTGCTTCTGGACTAATGAACGATTGATTTGCACCGGTATCTATTAGAAAGTTAAGTGGAGGGTCACTGATACGAATAAACGGTAGTTGCCTTTGAGTTTGCAGGTTTAATTCTATCTTGAGCTGTTTGACTTCGGAGCCTTCTGAAAATCCTGACTGGTTGAGGGCTGCTGTTGGTCAGCAGTACCCGGCTTGTCTTTATTGTTAGTCTCGTCGGTCTGTTGCGGTGTGACGTCGTCATATGTACATTCATTGAAAAAAAAGTAATCTTGGTTATAGGGGTCAAAATAGAAGTAGTCAGAAAGGTCGGGGTAATAATACGCCTCCCCATAATCTGAGCACTCGTTCACATTAATATCACGGGTTTTAAGATAGTTGGAAGGTGGTGGATTTCCTTGCAGTGCCCAATTCCAGCTATTGGTAGCAGGCAGGGGCCTGGGTACAAAGTGGCTCACGCCGCTCATCGGCTTGGGGCCATTATTTGTTGGATAGGGGTTTCTTGGGGGCGCTCTAAATCCGGGGCCACCCTGGTTATTATTAGGCGGTGGTGAACTGAATACTTGTTGCGTACGGGTCGGGCCACGCGGTTGCATGTTATATGGATTAAACGGCATTCCAAATTGGTGCTGAGATGGCCAAGGCCGTGACATGAATTGCGGTCCTTGCGGTCTGAACGAACCGGGCATGTTAAAAAGGTTAGGCTTAAACGGAACAAGCATGTTATTTGGATGGACGGGCATTTTATGATTAGATTCGTTCTGTTGGTTAGATGGCATGCGAGCTGAAGGTTTTTTATCCGACAAGTTATCATTTCGGGTTTGCAGATATATAGTGTTCGTCTCCTCATGTACGTACTCTAGAGCCTTCTCAATAGTTTCCGGTCTCATACACCTAATACGTGCGCCTAAAGGATCTTTCAAACCACGGAGGTAGGCCTGCAAAGTTAGTTTGCGATATAAATCGCGTTTAGCCGCAATGGTTGAATCTAAGGTATCGTGCAATGAAACATATGTCATGACGGTGCTGAAAAGACTCTGACAACGCTCGTAAAATTCCTGCGGTGTGCTGGCACCCTGTGTAAGTAAAGCCAAATCGTTGTAGAGAGCGGTCTCATCTCGCTGGTCTGCAAAATTATTAATAAGAGCACTACGTATGCCTGCCCAATCATTAGGTATACCGTTAGCATTAATCAGACGGGCGGCGGGTCCCGTAATTTTGTTCAATATGCCATTTAAAAGCGCTAATTTATTTAACGGTTGTCCCTCTTGGATGAACTCAAGTGCTAACTGGTCACACAATTTGATAAACCGGGTAAGTACGTTCGGGTTCCCATCAAAATCGGGAACTAATCGGAGAGCTTTAAATATACCGTCTAAGTCTGCCATTTCGGGTTCAATTTCAGGATTAAGATTACGTCTAGAATCTACACTTATATTCCTACTACTAACTAACCTAGGTGTACTTGATCTACGTGGATAAAAAATGTTGGATAAGGTATATAAAATTTACACATAAAAGGAAGCAAGCAACCACTAAGAAAATTCAGCGGACTTACATGAACATTCTGGTCTCCGTTGAGCTGTATCGATATCTGGATCTCCGGCGTAGTCTCGTTGTTCAGGATCTCCCGGTGCGACGTTGAAAGTCTATCGTAGCGAACGCGGTGCGATATACCGGTAATCGCAAGAACGACCCGGGAATCCTACCGACTGCGCCAATTACGTAGGCTACTGCCGGAGGACTCAAAAAAAACCGAATTTATTACAAACTAATTTATTTCAATAAAAATTACAATTAATAAGAAATGAAATTGACTCGATCGATGGTGGATACGAAGTGCGCGGGCTCGGTCACGTAAGCGGTGTCTTCGGGCCTCTTGTTCTGTGTCAGCAGTTTCCACTCGTAGCAACTGGATCGATGATGCGCATGCGGCGTGCCTCGTGACTCTGTGTCAGCGCTTTACTTAATAGTGATGCGCGTAACAAGGTTCTCAATTCGGATGTTTGTTTGTTTTTTTTTTTTTTTTTTTTTTTATGTTTGTTCGGGCATAGCTCCGTCGCTCGCCAACCGATTTGAAAAATTCTTTTTTTGTTGGAAAGGGTATACTTCCCAAATGGTCCCATGAAAATTTTATCGACATCAAAGAAGCCGTTTCTGAAAAATCAACAAAAGTCTAAAAAAAATATTTACATTGATGATCTTTTCGGTTACTCTATATTTTGTTTTTTGTTCGCGCGTTTTTAGTTTTTTGTAGTTGACATTTTGGCTTTTATAACTAGATTAATTACAGATTGACCCACTAAAAAGCGCGAAAATAAAAACTTTTTTGCAAAAAAATAAAACCGACTTCCATATCAAAACACTACAAAGCCAAAAATAATTTTAATTTCGGAAGGCGGTGTGAAAAAAAAAGAAAATACAAAACCAATAACACCGACTACCGAAATTAAAATTATTTTTGGCTTTGTAGTGTTTTGATATGGAAGTCGGTTTTATTTTTTTGCAAAAAAGTTTTGGTTTAGAACAAAGATGCATGCGATGTGATAGTAGTGATCAGAACTAACAAGAGAAAACGCGATTTAAAAATTGACGTTGATGCGTAGCTCGGCGGTGATTGGTCGGCGGCATCCGTGGATAACCAATCTCTGTGTCCTAGATGGCAGACCCAGTCCTTAAGGCGATGACTGTTTGTTAAGGCAATGTCTGAACAGCTGACATGGATAAAAAAGGTACCGACTCTTTCATTAAGCCGATAAACCTAAGTTTAGTGGCCATTTAACCAAATAATAAACTACAATCAAGCAAGGCCTGAAGATTAATTAACCGCATAAACGGAAGCTTAGAGTGGTAGTTATCAGAGTGCCTACGTCCATGCAAGAAAAAGAATTATTTACCTGCTTGTACGGTCGGCCAAGAAAGTGGTGTACCAGTTTTGATTTAGTTTCCCGGTCATCGAAAATTACAACAAGGTTCGTTATAAAAAGATATTACTGAAAGAGACAACATTATCATGACGTAAACCTATGTATTTGGTATTCATACGTCATATGTCACATATAAGTACATGACATTTTAACCTTTAGTATAAATGAAAAGGACATTAGTTTCTACAAAGCAATTGAAATGTTTCCAAACAAAAGTAATAAAAACTATTTAGACAACCGAATTCCATTTGAAAAAGAAAACTGACAATTGACATTTTGTCAAATATATGCAAAAAATCGATATATTTTCCGTGTTATTTTTCAATCAACTGCATATAAAATCATCTCAATGCCTGCCAACTTGACCATTGCCGAAAGAGCACAAATAAATGCCCAATTTAATGAGGGAAGCAGTATCAGTGCGATATCCCGGAATTTGAATATACCGAGGCGTTCTGTCCGCTTTTGGATTCGTCGTGAAGGAGAGGAGGGAAGTTTGTTGGATCACAGAAGAAGTGGTCGCCGGCCTGCACTCTCCAATAACGATAGAGAATTCATGAGACGGGAATATGAAATCAATGGTTTTAAGCCCACAAAACATTTTGCGGAGATGTTCGATGTGAGTGCCCAAACAATAAGGAATCATCTACATTACATGGGGTTGCACCACAGGCATTACGCCAAGAAAATATATTTGACGGATGCTCACAGACTTGCTCGTCTGAACTTCGCCAGAGAGCACTTAGAGTTTGATTGGTCTAATACAGTGTTTTGTGATGAAAAAACGTTTAAATCCAGTCAGCATGGACGTCTTCACCTTTGGCGATATAATTCAACACGGTATAAAGATGATCATGTAATCCCAAATAGAGAATCAGGTCGAATTTCCGTAAATATTTGGGGCTGGATGAGTACGGATGGTGTAGGAGAATTGTGTTCTCTACCTCCTCGAGCGACGGCTGTAAATTATATCGACGTGCTTCAGAATGCAATGCTACCGACAGTCCGTAATGTTTACCCGGAGAACGAAGTGCCACAATTTGATTTTGTTCAAGATAATTGTTCAATTCATAATGCGAGGATCGTAAGAGCCTGGTTTCGTTCACACACTGACGTAAGGGTAATTCAGTGGCCCTCAAGATGGCCGGACCTCAACCCGATAGAAAATCTTTGGGGCCTTATGGTCCAACGATGGTCGCATCAAAATGAAAGAACCAAACAAGCTCTTATTAGTCACCGTAATTATATCTGGGAGGAAATGCGGGGAACCGATATTTGCTCACGGCTTGTTGGTTCAATGAGGTCTCGTCTTTTAGAGGTTATAGAGGCCAACGGCGGTTACACCCGTTTCTAATTTTTAAAAATTTTCAATATCTTCTAAATATTACTATATATGCTATGTTTTTGTTTGTTATAAGTATTTTAAAATTGATTGTAGAAATTTAATAAAAGGATAAATCTATTTTTAGCTTGTTTTTTATTGATATTGTAATTACAAGTTTACAGAAATTGTAGGTTTGTGGACTCGCCTTGTGCCTTTACAATTTTATGTAACTTGTTGATTACAATTCTGAATTTGTAGATACAATTTTGTCATCAAAATCTACAGCCCCCCGCCGTTGATTTTACGACGTCATTGGTTCCATCAAGTTCAAACTAAGAACAGCTGTCACGTTACAAACAGTAATAGTCGTTATCAATAATCAGATAAAGACAGCAATAGAAGTTGTCAGATCGATCTGCAAGCGAAACTAATCTTTATCACCTATGAATCTGCAAGCGATATTCAACCTTAGGGTGGTACACCACTTTCTTGGCCGACTGTACCACCAAAATCTAGCCGAGAAACTTCAAGATACCAACCTTGAGTCGTTCTTACTTTCAATTAAATTAAGCCATAAGTCAGGTAAGAAGGACGCCGAAACTTGCAACTATATTATAGAAGTATCTGCAGTTATACGCAAGGCCACGATAACTAAGGATAAGGAAGAAGTACCTCTCGCCTATTTAAGAACCTTGTACTACCAGCACGATGGCTGTCCCGCTCATTATTCTCGATCAGTACGAGAGTACCTAAACCGCGAGTTTGGTGATAGGTGGATCGGGCGAGGTGGTCCCGTGGCTTAGCCACCTTAAAACCCGGACCTGACACTGTTACACTTTTTTTGTGGTCTGAAGTAAAAAGACTAGGGTACACTGAAGAAGCACGCAGTTTAGAACTATTTAAACAGCAAATAATTGCTGCTTCTGAAATTGAAAAACAAGACAGTGACTTTAAATAAGTTAAAACATATTGGCACTGAGGGCTTGCAATCTGAATTGAATCATTTACAGGAAAAACTCAATTCCATGACTAACAAGTATATTACCTCTGAAAATCTTATCAGGGAATACGTCTTGGCAATGAATGAACTGGTCAGCTCGTAAACTGCCCACTGTGAGCATTGTCTACCAACTTCCAATATAGAGACGCCTAATCATTCATTGTCAACTTGCACTACCTACCAATAACATCACATAGCAGCCTTGTGTTAGTTTACCACTTCATATTATTCGTAGTCAATAGGGAAACAACAAAAAAAATTTCTCTGCTGTAAAAATTGTTTTAAAAATAGATTTTTTTTTTCACAAATTAATGTTACTTATTGATAATTAATAGTCTCTACCTGCCAGTGCAGTGTTTTCAGCTCCTAAACACAAATTATATATAACTTCATCATAGTCAATACAAAATGGAAGCAATAAACCGCACAATAACTGACATGAGCAGCCTGTTTAATGAAAGGATGGCCGAGTTTAAGAAGGAGTTACAGAAAAGTCCAAACACAACAGCAACCACCACCTCTGGATTCGCAACAGAATTTGCATCATTCAGGACTTTTATTGTACAAGCAATTGGAACTCTCCAAAAGCAGGTTGGTTTCCTTGCACAGAGCCTAGACAGTATGGAGACGCGTGGGAGGCGTAAAATCTTGCTGCTGCATGGAGTACCAGAGGAGCAAGAGGAGCAGACGGCACAGTTGGTAACGCTAATTGTCAAACAACACATTAAGCTTGACTTGTCAATGTCTGGCATTAAACGGTGTCACAGGATGGGGCGCAGCTCTTCTCACAAGCCTCGACCAATATTGTTCAAGCTGCATGATGTGGCTCTCCGTGATAAAATATGGTTTGCTAAAACTAAACTGAAGGGTTCTGGTATCACAATGTCAGAGTTCCTCACGAAAACTAGGCACAACGTCTTCATGGCAGCGCGTGATAGTTTTGGTGTGACTCGATGCTGGACTACTGAGGGCACCGTGTTCGTCCTCGATCACAAAGGAACCCGGCATCGAGTAACTTCCATGGCAGAACTCAATAAGATAGCGCTGCAGTCGGAGTCTATGGCCACCCAGTCGGAACAGGTCTCAGTACAGTCAGAGCCCAGCGTCGTTGTTCTGCCGGTGGCAGCGGGAAAATTCGCTGCTAAAACCAAGCGAGCTGTAGCGAGGAAATAATGTTCATAGTTTTTTTGTAAACTTCGTCGTTCTTCGTCTTTAGCATAACTTCTCCACACGCATATTAGCCTGTCGTCACTATAAAACTTCACTTTACACTCGTCCGTAAAAAGCACGTTCCTCCAATTATCCATGGTCCATTCCAAATGCTCGCGGGTATCTTAAGCGTGCCGCACGATGAGCCCTCGTCAGTTTCAATCGAATAGCACGTACTCTGGAGCGTTGTCCATCTTCGTGAAGCCGATTCCGAATGGTTTGATCGCTGACTCTAGTTCTTGTGGATTGCCGTAGTCGAGTTTGTCCGAGTCCGAGCGGTTACAGTACGCTCCCGACGTGCAGCTAACCTTAGGTATAAGTCTTCCTGTGCCCGGTCTCCTAGCTGCACTTCCGGTCTCTTGATACCGTTCCCAAACGTTTCGGATGGCTCGTCGTGATACACCGAGGTGCATAGCCACAGATCACTGAGACTGTCCCTCCTGAAGCAAAGATACTGCTCTTGCAGAGGTTTCCATGTCCATATGTCGGCGAGAACCAGCCATATTGATCACAATGAACACAGGAATCAAACAAAATCGTTAAAAACGTGAGTGTTCCACAACAGCGTTTAGTGTAGACTGGAAACATAAGTGATTGAAAATTTGTGCAATCGATGTTTTTTTCGAGTACTTCAGTTTTTTAGCTACCTTAAATAAAGACGTGAAAGGTGAGTCAAACATTCATAAGTTTTACTATACAAGTTGCTGTTTTAATGTTTCAACAATTACATTACCGAGTCGTTTTGTTCAAATAACTATTTTTATTATTATTTTTATCACTTTTTCCAAACTGTAAGCATACATCAAATACCTGTTTCAAATGCCTAACATTAAAAACGCAAGATATAGCTAGATTTTTAGAATCTTTTACATGTCAAATAACTAAATTGTCCAAGATAATTTCATTTTGAACATTGCCGTCTCTCAAGAGGCTGTAGAACAAGACTCAAGGATAAATCTAGAGGACCAAAAAATATAAGTGTCGAATACTACATAACAATTAGAAATCCTCAGAAACAGATCAGGGTATGTAAAGATGCTTTTATTAAATGTTGCGAATTGGTAAAGATCGAGATACTGGCGTTATACAGAGATCATACAAAGATGGAGGCAGTCTTGCTAAAGAGAACCGTGGAGGTAATCACAAAAGAACACGATACGCAGAAAGACATAAAAGTGTCATGAAATTTATTGAATCAATACAGGCTGTTGAACCTCATTATTGCAGGGCCAAATCATCAGTGAGATTATATTTGTCACCTAAATTAAATATAAAAAAGCTTTGGAGATTATATGAAGATCAAGTCGCTAGTTTCCCTCATCTACAAGTAAAACAGTCATATTTTAGATATATTTTTAACCGCAAGTACAACGTTGGCTCTCCGCTAAAAGACACTTGCTCCAGATGTTTTGAATTAAAAAGGAAAATAGAAACTGCCATCGACAATCAACAGAAGCAGTCATTCATAGCTAAGAAGAGGTTGCATAGCCTCAAGGCTAAAGCCTTTTACTATCTGTTGAAAAACGAAGATGATAATACGATTACGCTTTCTTTTGATTGCCAAAAAAATATCCCTGCCTAAACTGCCTGATCAAGCGGCTTATTTTAGTAGACAATTTAATTTGTACAATTTTACAGTCGTAATTGGCACTTGTAAGTCTGCTTTAAATAACGTCCGAACTTATTTCTGGACTGAGAACTAACATCCAAAATCATCCAATGAGATAGCAAGTGCAGTATTTGACACTTTGTCCTCTTTGGACATTCACAGGGATATCACTAAAGTGAGACTGTTTGCTGACGGTTGCGGCGGGCAAAATAAAAATTTCACTCTAGTGGGCATGTGTATGAATTAAATGGTTGTTTTCTAATGCACCATCACACGTCCAAACGCTAGAAATCACATTTCCAACTGACGGACATTCTTTTTTGCCACCCGATTTATTTATTTAAAAAACACGCTACCGTTGTAAAACATTTGGGTACTGATGTGGAAGTCTATGACTGGAAAAGTGAAGTAGCCAAAATTATGAAGCCTCCTGGTAGTTGGCATTTTAAGTTCAATCCTTCTAAAAGATTTATTTGCATAAAAGACGACAAAATGTAAGTATACAAAGGGAGGAAAACTACCGAACTGAATTTTGTCAGCCATAATATGTCACTAATAGAGGTAAAAGTAGCTCAGAAATGGCCACAATTCACAAAACGTCGAATATGACATTCTATAACAACTTCTGAATTTGAGATCATAGTATTTTAAACGTTGTTACATGATTTCCAAAAAGTAATCTTTGCATAATAGATATAATTTTTTAATTATTTAACTATCATTGTTTTGAATATGTTCCACCCATCACACATCCATGTAATTTCTACGTATAATAGTTGGATACTTACGTAATTTACGTGATTTGTTTGGTCGGTGTACCTCAAGAATTAGCCACGAAAAACCACCCTTAATTTTTTCAACTATTTTTTTGCTGCCCTATAGCTGGTTGAAAAATTATGGTAAAAATATATAATGTAGATCTAGTTAGTAGCTTTTGTTTCGCATTTGTTTTATTCAAAAATCTTTTATAGTTTTGTAGAAAAATAATTTTGAAGTTAGGGGTTGCAACCCTTATTTTGCAAAAACGAATGATACTAGGGGCTTGATAATTGGCCCAGAATTATTTTCAACAACTAGCAATATAATAAAGGCAACAATGTCTAAAAAGATGTCAGTGCAGATTTCATATGGAAACCCGGTGAGGCCCTTCGACAGATTGTTGTAGCTTGATGTGCTGGCGTCTGTACATAGCCTTATTGAAAAGGAAATTAAGAAAAACAAAAAAGCCGGCCCGATATATACACCCTATCAATATGTTACACTGATTAAAAATGCACGTAAAAATGGTAAACCTATTAATGTAAAAGAACTAGCATACGACTTTTTTGTTGACTTAAAGAATTTACAAGAAAACTGGGCCTATAATTATAATATAGATGTACATTTAAATAATATTATTTGGACCAATGTTAAAGTATTGAGATTTTGTAAGGAAGAACGGTTTATATTTTATTACAAGACTTAATATACACAAGATGATTACATCATGGTAAATATGAGGAACAAAAGAAAAAAAAATGAATAGACCGGAAGAAATAACCCTTACTCAAGCTTATTCTCAAAGACTAGAATTAAGTGAAAACAAAAAAAAGATTTGCGCGATCTCATTAATAAAAATTTAATAAGTACCAAGTTATTATGCAGATTTCTATAATTATTATTTTATTAATTATGAAAAGTAAAAAAAATAATTTAAGTGTTATTTTATTAATGTTAATATTTTCAGAGAAGACTGAGTAGTTATGTTATTTTTTTTTTAAATATTTTTTTGTTATAGGAAAAGCAAAAGCTTTAATAATTTCAACTGTCTGATTTCCGACTGAGTTTGTGATTTCTAATAAAAAAAAATCTTTATTTTGTGACTTTTTCTTATAATATTCTTCCTTGAAAGTATCGTTAAACAATCTGAAATTTATTATTACTTAGGCTCATTTAGTTATGTAACGAAACTTATGCTCAGAATTGGAGAGACCTAAACAATATAAAAAAACTGCGATTTAAAACAAGTAAAGACCCAAATAGGCACTCTCTATAAATTAATTAAAATAAATATATTTATAATTAATTTTATTTTGTTTATTGTATATAAACACGTAGGTCAGTAACATAAGCACAATATAAAAACATTTCTTTATGTTTTAGTTTAACCTATAGCCAAATATACTTATTTTTGTATAAAATGTATCAACGTCCGAATCTTTAATTGACGTTTCCCAAAACCTTATGTTTTTGGATTAAGTCACTATATTTCTAAGCGTGCGATATATTTTGTTTCTTTCAGACTCACTGCATGACAAATTTCCTAACTACTATAAAACTTGGGTCGGTATTGTAGGTGGAACTGAGACTCTATCTGACTTAGACTTTTTTATGAAGATGTGGATACGTCATAAGCATTTTACTGACGATAAAAAAAAATCGCTGTAATCGCCTAAATGCATTTGCCCTGTAAGTTTAACTTTTTCCAACTTCGTAGATAAAAATATTAGGTACATATAAACCATATAAATTGAAATTACATTTTCATTATATTCCTGTTTGTATAGTGGTGCCTTGTTTATGTTTATTTAGTGCTAGCTTTTTGCTCCACTGTTTCATGCGCATTCCTGTGGAAAACTACTGATCTGTCTTTGTGGCTTGTAGTGTGATGTTTTATAGCCTATCTTACTTACCGATAAAATAGATTTATTTTAGTGACAGTCAGTTGTTTTTGAGTTTACTATAAATAAATAATAAATATTGATAGTCTATAGCTAACTAGGGTACCCAAGGAATAAGATGACATTAAAATAGAGTTAAATAAATGTATATTGTTCTATTTTTATGGAATGTTGGATTACAAAGATTAAAAATTACAATGTTGACTAACGCATAATTATTATATCTTAAATCTTTTTTTTTTAGATAATATTGAATTTCAACAATAAAAACAAGTTATCTATTGCAAGTAGATTGTGTAACTAGAGAAAACTCTTAACATTTGTGGTATTGATACGGAAATGGTACGCAAGATAAGGTCTCCTCTCTGATCTACTTATGCTCTCTGAAATGACCTATTTATTGAGAGAGCTGGATACAACCATGAACAATATCAAGTAACTAGTCTAATATAGCACGCTTTAGAGAACATATAGCGATTATAGTCCCCAGATTGTATATTTATTTTTATCTTATGCGACTTTAGCAGTAAACAATTTTGGCATATTCTTTTTATCTAAGTGATAGGTTATAAAAATCATCTGACATTTCATAAAAATGAATATTACTTAAAATAATATTATTAACACGTTCGCTGACAGTACGTCGTTAGGCGGGAAATTACAATAGTGCCTTATCGTACGTCCAGGGATGGGCCACTTATTCCTTTATCTGAAAAGATAATAACACCAAAACAATTATTTTAATGGTACTTAGTTTGTCACTTACTAATATCATAACAGTTTAATAATTTAAACTAAAAAATACATAACTGAAATAAACTAATATGTGTGGAAGAAGTGGAGGGAAATCTTTGCCCAGTAGTGGGACTACATGGGCTAATACAAGAAAATACAAAACTACATAATGCGTATTCAAAGAAACCCATTCAAAAATTTAAAATTTAAATTTAATTTAAAACGAACAACACTTTTTTTAGAGATAATAAGACTTAGATTATTGTGATGATTTCTTAGTGCTTGTGAAATGGTGTGCTTTATATGTATCTTAATTTTAAATATTAAGTGGCTATAAAATAAATTATGAGTTTTTTAGATCAGTCAATAACACTTTAATTAATTATCTAATCTAATCACTAACAATAATAATATTCCACAACTTTCACACAACGCCATCTAGTCCCAAACTAAGCAGAGCTTGTGCTTTGAGTACTAGACAACTGATAAACATACATATATATTTCTAAATACATACATATAGATAAATTACACCCAGACTAAGGACACATGATCGTGCTCATCACACAACCATTTGTCCTGGGTGGCAAGCGAACCTACGACCTTGCGCATAGCAGTCAAGGCCACTAACCACTAGACCCACAGGCCTGTCAATATTTATGATTACTTATAGACAATACTTATGATTTGATATAATCCTAATATATGGATTCAATTAAATACTATGGGGAGGCAGTGATAGTTGTAACTGTTGAATGCCACACAGAGGCCGTGATAGTTGTAACTGTTGAATGCCACACAGTAGACACAATGCAAATTGTAAGTCCATTGGTGACCAGTACGGCATTGAAAGTCTTAAAGAATAATGCATTTTCTAAGTAAAGGGAATTGACCAATTTCTATGGGACTTTGGCCACTCATAAACAGTTCATCTAATAATATGTGATTGATTTAATAGCTTATATCAGTAAGAATGAAGGTATAAAAACCTTCAGTTGAAACAGGTAATGTATGAAATAAAAATTTTTTTTTTAAATAAAATTATATTTATTAAGCAGATTCATATGCTAAAAGAACATGGTTAAGGAACTGGGCAGGTGGATTAATATGTTCCTGATACCTTGCCCAACTTAAAAACTAAATAATGGTCATAATATGTGCACAGCAACCTACTGTTCTACGGCCCACCACACAGTTGCATCAATATTGTTTTATTGCTGCCCTCGCTTCATTGCTATTTTCATACAATATATAAACGAAATATATTTTTCTGCTGATGTGTCTGCTCTGTATTTTGCCACGCAATAAACTACAGTTGGCTGAAGGGAGCGGGAAACCTTCCAGTAGGTTGATGGCAGTATTTCTGCACAGCTATAGTATAGGAACCATCGCCTCTTATGTGTTCTCCATAGTAAGAACGAGCTTGTTTCAATTGATATGTTCCACATGCAATTAAAATTAAATCACTATATTCCAGCCTCGGAAAGGATACATTATATATGTTAACATTTATTGAGAGGAAGTCTGTTCGCCGTCTATTTAAATTATTTTGGTTGACAAAATCAGCAAGAGTATTATTTATGTGCAATTTAAATGATTGTTAAAATATGCCACTTATAGCTTCAACCATCCACCTACAAACCGTGACAGCTCTCGACTTATTAGCAGCAAGGGTTGACAATTGAGTTTCACCTTGTTGTAAGGATGCAGGCATATGAACTGAATAATTAAATTCTCTCAGAAGTGATACAGAATCTCTAAAGCCTGTATCCAGAATAAATACATCACCAGCTTGGAAATAACTCCTTAATGGTTTTGTTTCTTCATTAAATTCATTTATTATTATATTAGTATCTGATGTTGTAGCTGGATTGAGGCCCAATACATCTATAATGTATTCATCACAACATACCATAAGTAAAGGCTTCATCAAGTTCCTATACTTGTGCAAAGAATATGTATCTTTTTGGTACATATAATTAGATGATTTTTTTACATATAAATATATTCCATCACTTATAATAATTGGTTGCCTATTTGCACCACCAAATAATCCATTAGGTATTAATAAATTCCTTTCAGAGATTTGGGTTCTACTTATATTATTGATCCCTAAGTTATTGTTCTATTATATCTCGAGCTTGACCCATTAACCTCATTAATGTAGTGCGAGATATATTTAAAAGTGTTGAGATCCTTTGATCACTATCACCCGTTCGCAATTTAATTAAATAGGCAGCAAGCGCTAATTTATTTTGGCAAATGTTTTGCATTCCTGGCAATTCTAAATAGAGTTGCCTAAATTGCTCTTTGCTCAACCCAACCTAATAATGACAAAGTTCATCTGACATATTTTCTATATTAGAAAAATCCGGGATTAACTGTCACTCATTTGGAAATGATGCAAAATCTTGGATGTGTTCTGCATTAAAACTATGAATGGGTGACTGGATATCAGCTAGAACTTCCCAATTATTACTGTATAAATGTAATGAGCAAATCCTAGTTCTGTGGTACATAGAATTCATAATCTACAAATAACTTCACCCTTAGCCATTTAGGAACAGCTAGCCTTTAGGTTGAATAACAATTAGGATAAAAACAGAACCTGTGAGTGCCGGATGCTCTGGTATACATAGGCAAGTTGATCATTGTTTCATCCGAATGTCTTTCAGCCTCAGTGGAACAAACAGCTCGATCTGTTCGTTGCCAGCAGATATGACAGATTTGATCAGATCCATGTAACTGTAACAAAATAAAGAAATCAGAAATAATAAAAAAAACTAATTAAAAAGATGTGCTTAGATTTCCAAGGCAGGCAAACACATATGCCAAACTATGTTCAAATGCTACTGTGGGGAGAGTTCCAGTTTATGTTCCAGTTTCCCGCTTCATTGTAAATGTGAATTTTCACAAAACTGGTGAGAAATAATTTACATTTCATCATTTTATAAATACGCTCAAAAATTATTTAAAATACTTACGTGACGAGGAGCAATCTGTTCCATCACCGTATTCCTTATACGAGATTCTCTTTCTGTCTTAGTATGCAGTCTATGAGATCTTGTCCGTAACAAAGAGCATCCACAGTAGACACAGATACTTCGACGATGACCGCTGCTAGTTGATGGTTCATTTATTATTTGCGTCCTCGAATGATGAAGAGCCATAGTCTAGCAAGGATGACAAACTAAACTATCATCTTCAATCTGAATAAACCAAAAAATAGATATTGTTATTAGCGTTTGATTTTTATTTAAAATTATTAAGATTTAACGGTAATAAAACCTTACCAAACGAGGAGCAATCCAATGTTGTACAATTAATCGCACATCCGTTAGAATGACACGGTGTGTCCTCCTTTGAAATAAATCGCTTCCACAATTCACACATCGCTGCGTTGTCACTTCGTTCGTAATCAGATCACCGTGAGGTAACCCATCTCCACATTCAAGCCAGGGTTATCGTTAGGGTTCGGTGTACGTAGGTGTGCCAGGTTCAACGTAAATACAAGGTTCGGGGTCCATAGAAGTGCCAGGTTCAACGAAAATACAAGGTTCGGGGTCCATAGAAGTGCCGGTGGCATAGCTTTCCATTGACGTTCGACGAGTTGGGGGTTGATATTTTTTTACAGAAATGTTTATTATAAGCACACACGCAAAGTTTCAACATGCGAAGACGCGTTCTTTTTGAAAAAAAAATTATTGAAAATCAATTATTTTTACAGTATTTATGTCACCCTACTACCACAGATTATATAGAATTCTCACCATTGAACGTTTCGTTTTACCTACAGTTAAGGTGTCTTAGGTTCGGTAACATTTTATTTTATTTATAATTACATTGTGTTCTTATTTCTATACTTTTCATGCACACATAATTATATTTAACAGTTTACATTTAAATTAGGCATTATTTTCATTAAGAGCTATTAAAATTAAAATGTGTAGTGTTTACCGTCTTTTGCCGGCTTGTGGAACGAAACGTAAATCTGACGCTATTTTGTATTGTCACTGTCATCGTCATTCGTCAGTCATCGTTTGTGTCCCTAGCAGTTGAGAGTGTTTACGTACTCCTGTCGGTGAAAACAACGTTTGACTACCACCATGGCGTCTCCGAAGCCCCAGGTTTCGTGTTCTGCTGTACCGTCTGAAGAATCGAGTGTAGTGCAAGTGTTGGACTCTGATGAGCCACTTGTCGCGAGCTCTTCTTCAGGTCCCCCGTGTGGTGAAGTGCCGTCTGTAGAATCGAGTGTAGTGCAAGTGTTGGACTCTGATGAGCCACTTGTGCCCATGACTTTGCCATCGGAACCAGTAGCTGGTAGTTCCCGCGCCATCGTTCCCAGTACCGTGTCGGTACTGTCGCCTGCGTCTCCGACGTCGTCTGAGAGCAGCGTGGGCGATGCGGAACCTCGAGCTTCTGGGTCGTCTGGCCGAAGAGTCTACTACTATGCCGAGGAATTAAGGTTGGTTCACTGTGTTTTCTTATATAGCCACATATGTAAACATCACAGAAAAAGTAAAGCAGTAATTAGGTTTATAATAGGAACATTTTTGCTTGTTTTAGGCGCCACTGGAATATGTACAAAATCATAACCCGGCTCAACACACGAGCTCAGTGCATTGCTTTTGCTGAAGAGCAAAGGCTCCTTCCTACAGAAAAAATGTGCACCTATCATAAGAGACCTATGACGTTAAGCTCCAGCAGTAAGACTGGGCAGCTTGGCATCTTCCGATGCAGGAAGAGCAACTGTCGCTCTAAGGCAGTGAGTCGGGCAGCGGGAACATGGTTCGAGAATGCGCGGCTGTCTATCGAACTACAATTTTTACTAATGTACATGTTCAGCCAAAAGTATAGTTACAATCAAGTAAAATTAGAGGCAGCCCGTGAAGATAGAGAAGCAGTTTTATCAACAAGGACAATAGCCGACTGGTTTTCTTACTGCCGGGAGACAGTCATTGTTTATGAATTGGAGCACCAAGAAGTTAACGGCAAGATTGGTGGTCCAGGCAAAATCGTACAAATAGATGATTCAAAATTTGGAAAAATAAAGTACAATAGAGGGAGACACATTGAAGGACACTGGGTGCTGGGCATGATAGAAAATGGGAAAGATGATTTGAGATTAGAAGTGTGTCCCGATAATGATAGATCTGCGGAAATGTTGGTGCCACTAATACAAAAGCATATGGAGGTAGGCACTGAAATCCATACCGATTTTTGGAGAGCCTATGATTGCCTACCTCAATATGGATACATACATAAGAAGGTAAACCACAGCGACCCTATAAATAAATTTGTGGCACCAGACGGGACACACGCACAAAGAATAGAAAGCCACTGGCGAAATTTAAAAGTGATGTTCGGTAGGGATGGCTAAAGGAAACTTTACAGACTGGCTCATTGAATATTCTTGGCGAAGAAAAATAAATTATAGCTCATAAAGATGCTTTCGAAGAATTAATTAAAGCAATACAATATGTGTATTAAAATGGTGTTTTACTTAATTCGTTATTTATTTAATTTATCTAATATTTATATGTAGTATTATTTAATAACTTTATCACTTAAACAAAATTGACTTACCTCATTTTCATCTTTAAATAAAATAAATAAAACTAATGTAACTAAGGATTTTTTTTTTAATTTAAATATACTTAAATTTTAACAGCCGTTTTTATATTCAAGGCAATCATAATTTTCATCATTGTCACAAGCATCTACTTCATCACTTTCAGGATTATTGCAACCATTTATTATTTTGTTCTTGCCCTTCTGAGCCTGTCATCAACCGTTCAAAAACTTGGCAGCCTTGGCACCAATGAGAACATAAAAACTTAAAAGTACCTTAAAAATATGAGGAAAAAACATGTTTTGTTACAATTTCCAGGGATAAAAAAAATATCTTCTGGATTAATCATGTTTTGTTGCAATTTCTTAAATCCTTATTTTGAACATGACAATTCGAACAGGAATAATCTACTTTTGACGAAATCATGCGTATTTAAATATTTTTTTCTAGTGGATCTATAACGTTTTGTCAGAATTTTGTTTGCGATGCATATACATTTCAATGTGACCAACCTAAAAAAAATAAAAAATCTATTTTGGTCGAAAATGGAATAGTCAAGTTTTGAAAAGAACCTCCTCATATATTGTTATATCTTGATGATAATTATTATTGTTCTGTACTTTAGGTTCTAAACGCTCCTACGTTAGAAAAGGTGGTTGTTAAAAAAAAAAACACAACAGTTTTTTCAACCTGTTGACCATGGAAGAATAACAGTTAAATTACATTAACCAAAAATCCGTCAGTGACACATGTCTAGTGACAATAAAATCAGTGTAGCAATAAAACAAAACATCAAATAAATTAAAACATTTTCATGTACCTATCATTGTTTTAATCAAAAATTAATAAAGTTTATAAATATTACACAGCAAACTAGAACAGTCATATAAAATAAATTAAAAACCATCAACAAATTTTAATCTTTTATGATGGAAAATCTAACGTATACAGGGTTAATTGTAAAACACCGAAAACCTCTCAGGACTATGTTACTAACATCATAAACAACAACTTTTGTTCTATGACTTTTAAAAATTCGTCATATTTTAGTTCACCAGATTTTCATACAAAAATAAAAATATTTAAATTGAACGCCCTAAATGTTACGGAGTCTATGCGAAACAAAAGAAAGTGATAGTATAAATCGTTTTCTTTTGCTTCATATAGACTTTGTGTATACTGTGTATTTAAATTAATTATAACGCCTTCTATTAAAACCTTAAATAGTTCACGTCAAAATGGATACAGAGCTGCCATCTATAATCAGTAAGTTGTAAATACATCCTGATATTAACCGGAAAAGTTAAAAAAAGCATACAAAAATACGAAACTAAAAGCTTTCGTAATGCTTCTTAATGTAATAGCATTAAATGCTCTGAATTACCCGAATGAATGTTCTGAGTTTGAACGACCTGGCCACAATCAAGCGCATGCGTACACGCACTCACGCACCTCGTCCATTTATAATAAGTTTGTTGAGTAATAATATAATTCCAAAGAATAGACTCGCCTATCATTGAAGTGACCCCTATATTCTCAACAAAATTGGCGACCGTCTAAGATAAATTTCAAACTTACAAACAATCCAATACCTAAAGACCGAAGCTGCAAGAACGTTCGAGAATACTCGCACGTGGAAACCGGATACGACGGGTATCAAGCTATCAAGTACAAAATTGGCGCGTATGCTGTAGGCCCACGGGGCCTTTGCACAACGCAAGCAGGCAACAAAATCATCGCCTGCACGTGCACCAGAGGTCTAGCCCGAGGGAAGTAAGCCCGTTTCCTATATTCTACGATGCCTATCTACTTATTTCTATTTGTGTTAATAGCCTAGTTGGTTTCGTTCGAACAATTCGATCAGCTTGCCTAAAATATTCGAAATACGATAGGTACCTATCAAATTTTTTTGCCGCACGTGGTGGCCGAGTCCATTTTTGTGTTTGTGTGTGCTATTGGCACCTATTTGTTTGGTGGTTGTCTAAATAGCTTATCGAAGGGCCTAAAAATTTGCCTAAAGCCTAGATCTACGCACTAAAACCAGCCTATCTTAACATCAACATTTTTCTTGCCGCACGTGGTGGGCGATCCATTTTATTTTTGTGCTGGTGTGCGCGATTGGCACTTGTTGAGTTTACCTATTTGTTTGGTGGATGTAAAAAATCTTAAAATTTGCCTAAATCTAAGCACTAAAACCTAACTAATGCACTTTGTACCTAAACTACAATAAAGTTAGGTTAGATACAGTTTTAAAGCTGAAGTTATGTCTTAACTGTCTGCGTAGTGGACATACTGCCAAAAAATGCTTTCTTAAACGTTTGTTGCCCGTGGTACTACCGGTGGTACTACCAGTAGTACCACGGGTAAAAAAAAACCCGTGGTACTACCAAGCAGTCTAGTAGTACTACGGGGAAAAAAAAACTGCCCGTGATACTACTAACATTAATGTAAAATATTATTATATTTATTGTTGTAAATTTTGGAATCCGGTGTAAGAAATTAACATAAGTGACATTACAAGTTCAATTTTATTATTTAGTAGCTGTGCGCGGTTTCAGCCACGTATAATCCTACTAATATTATAAAAATGTTTTTTCTGAGTATTAATGAATACATGATAAAATTTAAGAGTAGGTATCTAATTCGCACTGGATATTAGAGAATCACCAAAGTTATTTATTAATTATGTTGTTAAGAATAGATTTAGAGTACTTCGGCATAGAATACTTTTAGCCCTATTTTTGTTTTCGTATGTATTGATTTTCCCTGCATCCGAATATAGATAGGTAGAGCAACTTATAGGTAATGGTCATGTGAAAAATAACATTCCTTTTAAATTTATGCCAACTTGTTTGAATTCCGACCCTACGTTTCCTACTAACTAAAATTACAAAGAATCGATAGGAGAAACTTGCTAATGCAATAACTACAAATTAAAAGAAATAAACATCTATAGACATCTCACCTAGTAATACTTAACCACTTATTATATTAAAATTGATTCACTTAATAAAGATTTTAAACAAAAGAACAGGAAGAAGAACTGGCCTGTTGGTCAAGTGGTCGCAAGCACGACTCACACGGGCCAAAAAGAGCTAAAATATAATGTCAGTAGTAGCCCAGAGTTTGGAAGTTTGCGGTGTGATACCACCGTGCCTCGAAAAGCACGTTAAGCCGTTAGTCCCGGCTATCATTAGATAGCTATCAATAGAACATAAAAAAGAAACTTTAATAGGTAGTAAACACAAAAACTGATATATACCTACACCTACTCGTTAAATTACTTAAACTATTAAAAAATCCTATTTATTGACATATCATAAAAAGAAATTGAATTGTGCCTACACAACGTTAAGAACCGTAAAAATATAGACTACACACGTATTTTAATAACTATATACATAAATGGTACCAAAATAAAACAAATACGAATAAACTCACCTACATTATCTAACAAATTATTGAAATGAAACACCGTTCAGCAAATCTGCAAAAGTATCAACAATCCGCGCGCCCGTTCGGTAAATAACGTTGTTGAATAATTAAAATTTTACATTTTCTCCTAAACGTTGCGCCCAAATTATAAACTGTATTGTCGTACAATCGTGGTATTGGCAAAAGTTGTAGTGATAACACTACGACTTTTTCTTTTAATTTTGATAAAGCGATATCTATCGTATTTTATGCTACGTTGGGTTCACACCCGTGTGATGCCCTTTGCAGTATTAGCTGGTCCTATAATGAAATAATCAGTAACTAGTTTTTTATAATTACATATTAAAGAATTAGTTACGTACGTACCTACTTTCATAGTCAAACTTCCAGAGCACTTTGACTTCGTAAACATACAACACCTCCATATCGAAGAATCGTTCTTGTAATATTTTAATTTATAGTACTAATGACCATCATCGCCAATAAGAACATTGCCGCCCTTTCTTTTAATCATTGTTATTTTAGATTCAGCTGTTTCATGGCTGTTTCACACATTTTCGCGGAGTTGATACAGCACTATCTACATTTGACCTTTGCTAGAAAATTGTATAGCTAATTCATTTCAAAATAATTATTAATGTATTATGAATCTTGAAGTGGAATGATCTAGCACAGCAAATGACATGTGTAGATAATTTGAACTTGTAATGTCACCAATGTTATTTTCTTACAAAAGGTTTTACAAAAATATATAAAAATCTTAGTAGTACCACGGGTAAATTATTTTTGCCCGTAGTACTACTGGACTGCTTGATAGTACCACGGGAAAAAAAAATTGCCCGTGGTAGGTACTACTGGTAGTACCACCGGTAGTAACACGGGAAACAAAAGTTCTTAAAGGTTCTTGTAAAGCTTTGCAATGGGAAACATAATAGCTTAGTGCATAAAGATACAACAGCAGGATGTAGTAAGGTTTCTTCCAATTTAAATACAAATAATAACGACTTACCTCCAAGTACAGCACCTGTAACATTATTTGCTATCTCTACGGAACAGGTCCTATTGTGTACAGCAGTTGTTCAAATTGTTAATCCTGTAAATAATTTTACATACCATGCACGAGCTCTCTTGGATACGAACCCAGCCAGGCGCATTACTTTTTGTCATTTATTTCATCACCACAGCTTTCAAAAATGGTGAAGGAAAACAGCGTGAGGAAACCGGCATGATCTAGAACTAAAAATTCGAAGACATGCGACATCTACCAACCCACACTGAGCCAGCGTGGTGGATTGTAGCCTATTCCCTCTCACAGAGAGGAAGCCCGTATCTCAGCAGTGGGAACATTAAAGCCGGCCGCAAACGTTCGGTTTCCGAATTAGGTTTCCTGATCAGGAATTCAGATTCAGAAACCAAAATGTTCAACAAGGCGAACAATTCCGAACGAAAAAAGTAAGAATAATGTACGCCTTGTTGAATATTTTGTATGTAAGCAGAGCATTCAGGTTTCCGAATCTGAATTCCTGATCAGGAAACCTAATTCGGAAACCTAACGTTTGCGGCCGGCCTAAAAGGCTTATTATGATGATTACATTAATAAAGTATAGCCGTTATTTTGTTATATGTTCTCGATAAAAATATTTTATCGAAAAACCCATAGTATCAGATCTCTCTTTCCTTTCAATCAAGTGTCAAAATGTTTTAACCCTGCACTTCAGCTTTCAGAGGTAGTTTCCGATACGCTGCATCTAAAGTGTGGAATAATATTCCTCCACCATTACGGGTACTGGGCACTATTCACACGTTCAGAACACGACTGCGGCAGTATTTGATAGCTGCACAGCAGAAACTGGATATGGTCAAAATTAATGTTTCAATCATTTAAACGCTCAGTAATTACAGACTGCACCGTGTACGTACCTACTTATGCATACAACATGTTTTCGTTTGGCCTACGCATATGTATGTATATATTTTTCAGTGTTCATTGTTCTTCTTAATCTTCGTGATTCATATCATATTTTAAATACTGCTGCTAATTTGCTAATTTAATAATAATAATAATAATAATTTTATACTTTTCTCTCTTTCTTTAATATATATTTTTTGTAGTGGTGATTGTTATTATTTCTATAAATAGTTGTTTGTTATTAAAATGCTGTTTATTTTATAATGTTGTTTATTGTGACCAGTCCCATAAGACTATAATACACAATAAAATACTTTTGTTACTGGAAATTTTCTCAAACCGAACTCATACATTTAAATAATTTACTCGATATCTATTTATTATAACCATTTATTTATTTATTATGTTTGAAACTGTTTTCTGTCTGTCACTTACCCCCTCAAGGTTCATTGGAAGACCAGCGTCAGACAGCGTAACCTGTCTGGCATGAATGCTGAAATGGACCTTTTTGGCGCAGCCGTGAGGCACACAGTAGGCATATAGTATTATGATTGTATTTTTCTTTTTCTGTAACTTTTTTTTTTCTCTTTTTTTCTTTTAATATTATTATTGTGTGTGTGCTTATTGTACTGACGTCAAATAAATATTTTTTTCTTTCTTTCTTTCACTTATCAGTATATTTCCTAAAACGTTACGATTCACTTTGTCTTTAACATAATAGGACTTTCATGTTTGTACGATACAATAATAACCATATAGGTAATTGTGTTCTTTTCTGCATTTTCAGTTGCTTCTGGAACATCCTTCCACAGCAGATTGAATGCTATACGACCATTGGCGCAAAAGGGGCCAATTCTGTGCCTCCGGTGAAAACTGATACAACTCAAGTTATATCAAAATTGATTTTTTAAATGCACTTGTATCCGGAAAAAAATCTCTATATTTCTGTCTAATCGACATTTTGATACGACTCATATTTCCAGAGATAGTATGATACAAGTAGGCCAAAAATATATATATGTATTGTGAACTGAACTAGTTACTTTTCTGGATTATTTGTCTTTTCAGGTACCTCATCCCACGAGGTCGTGTGAAGGTCAGAGATGGCCGTGTCGCAGATCGCCAATGGAATGTCAAGCGTTTATCATAATTTTAATTTAGTTTGTTTAATTTGATTTTTAGTCTGGCAATGCTTGAGTGTGTTTAGTCGAGTAAGTTGTCGTTGGTCTTTGATGTTAATAAAAAGGCGGTAGTCTTGTGCAGTTGACACATTCGGATTTGTGATCGTGGCGACCAACGGACGACTTGGCTAACCTCACTACATTCCATTTTATTTTAATTTTCAATCCGAAAATAGATCTTTAATCCTTTATTAAATTTTATTGTAAAGTGTTGCGAACAGTAAAGTTGAGTGTACCGAACAGTGCCTGTGTATTATTTCACGTCAAACTTCACGTGCCATCATGACAGACCAACAAAATAATGAAGACGCCCCTCTTCTGCAGACATCAGAAGTGGGATGCCAACGTGCTTCCCAGCCTGAACCTGATGCAGACGAAAAATGGCGCCTGATGTTCGAGCAACAGAACCAGAACTTTCTTGCAATGTTGCCAGCAATGTCACCTGATTCAAGCAAGAAAGTGCAGCTACCCGAGTTTAATCCTGAGAAACCAAACGTCGATCCACGTGCGTGGGTCACCACCGCTGATATGTGCATGGCGGATTGTGAGCTTCAAGGTGCATCACTTATGATTACTTTGAGCAGAGCGCTGAAGGGACAAGCGTCGTCGTGGTTGTCACAGATTTCCTATCCTGGCATGACATGGAACGACTTCAAGGACGTATTTGTGACAAGGTATGATTGCCCTGAAACACCAGCTGCTTCGCTTATTAATCTCAATAACAGTGCACCAAAAGAAGGTGTGTTTCGCTGCTTATTCTTCACGTGTGCTTACGTCATTAATGTCGCGCTGGAAGAACCTGACGGTGGAGCAGATAGTGATTTCTACAGTGCTAGCACACATGTCACACCTAGATCATCGTGTCCAGCGGCTGGCATTCACTACCGAAATCGACACAAGATTTAAACTACAACAAGAACTTCGTGCGATGTCGTTTCTGAAGCGCAAAAACCCGTTTAACCAGGGTGCTCCAGGTGTGGATAGCAAGCATTTCAAGCCTAACCCTACAACTAATAAGGCAAGGTAAGGCAGGCCACAAGGCTTCCACATGTTACCAGAGAAGAGACAGCAAGACTGACAGAAGACCCCACTCCTCAAGCTCTTTTCATGGAAGTACATCAACTGTTCCGGCGAAGCCCAAGGACACCAGCTCCGTTACCTGCTTCCGGTGCAAGAACCGAGGCCACTACGCGAACCGTTGTCCTGTAGCAGCCCAGGGTACCGGCAGCGGCGGCACTGGTGGCGCTAGTGCAGCTCCTGAACAACGTCGTGTGGACTTGTGCGTGGTTAACGCGCCTACTGGTACTCTCCGTCACTCTGGTGAGTCTTTTAATTTTTGTTATGATTCTGGAGCAGAGTGTTCATTAATGAGAGATTCTATTTCGTGTAAATTTATTGGTGAACGTAATTATACTGTCGTTACTATGACGGGTATTGGTCAAACTTCCGTGAATAGTAACCTGAACATTTTAGTTAATGTTGATATTGGTAACATTGCTTTAGATATTGTTTTTCATGTTTTACCTGATGAATATTTTATTTTATTTATTTTATTTTATTATGTTTGGAAAACTTACAGCTAGACAGAGAAAATAACAAGGATTATAAATACAATATGGCCAATTACAAGTTTTCACTAATAACTAGATATACAATATAATAATACAGACAGGTTAGCTGAGATACAGAGAGGAAAAAAAAAATATAAATAAGTACAAATTGTTAAAAAAAAAAACTTAAATATTTTCAAAGAAATGCCTACATAGAGTCTTCTTCAACTTAGACACGCTAGTATTAAAGATGTCGATATCAACCTCCTGGCAAGTCGCATTGTACACACGGCTTGACCTAACCATGTACGAGTTTTGCCTATAGTTAGTTCTTGTCGTTGGTGTGTGCAATAAACGGGATGTACGTAAGAACGAACCAGGTACACGCAGCCCAATTTTGCTCAACAACTCAGGGACATCACTGGATCCGTTCGCAATATTAGTTAGTAAGACCAAGTCGGATATTTTTCTACGTTCGTATAACGGGAGAATATGAAATCTTTTGCATCGTTTAAGATAGTTTGGTAGATATGTTCTGGAACGAAATTGAATGTACCTTAAAAACCTCTTTTGTATGCCCTCTAATCGACTGATATACAAATTATACTTAGGGTTCCAGATTTGAGAGGCATACTCGAGGTGACTACGAACAAAGGAGCAATACAATATTTTAATAGTTTTGATGCTCCTGAACTCTGATGAGACCCTACAAATGAAACCTAGCGCCTTCGACGCTTTGTTGACAATGTTATCAATATGTGTGTCAAAAATAAGTTTTGAGTCGAAAGTAACCCCAAGGTCCTTTATTACATTGACCCTTTGAATTGGGGTATCTAAGAGATTGTAGGAGAAACATATAGGGTGCGGTTTGCGGGTGAAAGTACACACATAGCATTTGGAGACGTTTAAGTCCAGCTTATTTAATTTGCAGTATGCTTGAAAAGCCTCTAGATCTGCCTGCAGTAGAAGAGCATCTGTCTGGCTTGTAATCTGTTTCATGATTTTCATGTCGTCTGCATACATCAATATTTTAGAGTGCTGGAAACAGAATATTACGTCGTTAATGAAAATATTGAACAAGAGCGGCCCTAATAACGATCCCTGGGGAACTCCCGAGGGAATACGCATAGCTCTAGACGAGTAACCATTCAGCACCACAGTCTGGCATCTACCCTCAACATACGACATGAACCACCTATAGAGGTTACCCCTGATACCCATCGATAAAAGTTTACGCATTAAGATAACGTGATCTATTCTATCAAAACATTTACTGTAATCGGTATAAATAACATCGACCTGGGACCGATGCGACATGGACTCCGAAAGGAATTCACCACAGAGAACCAGATTGGACGTGGTAGACCGACCTCTTAAAAAGCCGTGCTGATTTTCACTAAAACTATGTTGAAGAGCCGAATAAACTTGTTTATAGACTAATTTCTCTAGTATTTTTGCAAACACGCACAGTTTGGAGATCGGTCTGTAATTTTCAACAAAAGTTTTAGGTCCTTTTTTGTGTATTGGTGTTACGTATGCCGACTTCCATATCGCAGGTACAACACCAAGGTCTAGTGACATTCTGAAGAGGATCGAGAGAGGGAAAGAGAGACTTTTTGCGCAGTTTACTATAAAAACCGGTGGAATATTGTCTGGTCCCGCGGACTTCTTAAGGTCAACTTGTTTAAGTAGCCTATAAACCTCATCATCATTTATTTCAATAGTACTGATATCTGACGTACTCTGTACCGCACTTCTGTGGCCCATATCACGATGAAAATCACTATTGTCTGCATTAGTGCTTGCAAGAAAGTTGGACTGAAAACAGTCGGCAAACATATTGCAAATTACGTCACCATCACCAGAAGATTGCTGCCCAAAGTGTAATACCGACGGATATGAGTTGGAATGTTTCCTTGCTTTAACGTAACTCCAAAAGGCTCGAGGGTTCTTACTAATATCCATTTCTATTTTTTTCATGTAATCGTCAAACATTACTTTTTCGATGTCTTTAGCCCGCTGTCGCAATAAAACAAAACTGTGGTAATCAGAATGGTTACCATATTTTTTAAACTTAGCGTGGTATTTAGCCTTTTCTTTAATTATTTTGACCAGCGGGCTTTTGTACCAAGGTGGATATTTCGAACTTGAAATGACTGTTTTTCTTGGTGTATAAGTATTGCATAGTCTATCAATAATAGAATAAAAATATTTAACGGCGTCTTCTAAAGACCGACAGCTCAAGTCACTTTGCCAATCAACCTGATTAAGTTCGCTGTTTATTGCAACATAGTCAGCCACATGATAAAGAAGTTTCACATATTGACGAACTGGGAGACAATGCAATTCCACAAAGTCCGCAGTCACACATAATGCCCCGTGATGCGGATCTTCAGGTACCAGTGGATCACTACAATGTGTGACAGTGACTACGTCATTGGATAGCACCAGATCCAGAATCTTGTTGTTCTTATTAAGGTGATTATTATACTGTGAAAGGTTACATATATTTAAATTGTCAATTAGGTTAGTTTGCACATCCCCACACACCCCAGTTGGATAAAACGAATAACCATCAGCAGCCGGCTGCCACATTATATTAGGTTGATTAAAGTCCCCCAGGATCACAAACTTGTCGGCAGAATGCTTAAGGACATTGTCGGCTAGGTTATCGGAAAAATTGCGCAGCTGGACTGCTAAAGAGTTTCCTAGATTCTGGCGGCACATGTAAGCAACGCATATATGCATTTTATATGAAGCCCTTGGTTTCTTTCGCGACAGTGTTAATGTAACCCACATGTCCTCAGCACTCGAGCACCACTCACTGCGAGAGTCCGCCACTAGTTCACGTCGCACCGCGATTAAAACACCTCCTCCTAAACCTTGATTAGTATTAGCATAGTCGCGGTCCCGTCTCCATACGAGATATCTGTCGTCAAATACTTCGGAGTCAGATATTCCATCATTTAGCCATGTCTCAGTCAGGCAAACAACATCATAACCATTGAAACATATATTTCTAAAGAAAAGTTCTGTTTTAGTTCGTAGCCCCCGCACGTTTTGATAGTAAATATTAAGGGGAACCATTGTAAATTATAATAAAAATCAAACGCATAACATAGATAATAATACAAATAAGAGTGTAAGGTACATTCAATTCCTGGGAACAATTAATAATAAGTCCAAAATTAAGACCAATCTCTGTGAGTGTGCAAATTAGCATTTTAACGACATATGTATAGGGTTCGGTTAGCATTCTGCATGAGTAGGGAAGAGAATAAGAAATATTGTTATAAAAAAAAACTCGGTGTTGTTTAATTAACAGGCAAAAAATATCCTTAGGAGTAGCAAAATAGCGATTAAAATCGTAAAATAAAAATAGTGAGATGTAATTAACACCAAGCGACAAGCGAACAATAGGCCGGCGAGAGTGGAATGCGTAGAAAAAAATAGTACAGGTGTTAGTTAACCTTAATGAGCTAATGTAAACAAATAACTTGCCAGAGTGTTGAAACGACATCATTAGCATAAAAACTTCTTTAAATCCCGTTCAGATTTAATGTGGTATTTTGGTGAGGCATCATTCTTCCGTAACATTATCTTGCACCCTCTCACCCACACATGCTCAAAACCGCGTTCTTTAGCTATGGCTTTGGTCTTATTAAGTAGGATTTTGTTTTCGAGTGTTAAGTGGTCATTAATATAGATCTTGTTCTCGCCACGCAGTCCCAAGTCAGCAGCATACAGTGACTTGTGTTTTTTCGCGGCAGCTACAAAATCATTTTTCGTGTAGCTGTTGTGTAACGAACATATTATATTTTTGTTTTGCTTGTCGTTACGCATTGGCACCCTTGCAATATAATTTATCTGTTCTCTTGGAATATGATATTTGATAACATCCCCGATCTTGGCCAATAATGTGAACAGGTTCTCGTCTTTAGACATAGGTACTCCTTTGATCTCAATGTTGTTCATTCGGGATCTCTGGTCACTCTCACATAGCTGGTGCTCGAGCTTCTCCACACGATCTTGTAAGACAGATACTTCGTCTCTTGCCTTCTTCATAGACTCAATTTCCTGTTCCAGTGACGATACCTTGCATGTTAAGGCACTCACATCATTACAAAATAACGCAAAGGAAGACTTCATCTCAGAGAAATCAGACCTGATGGATTTTAACTCCACGAGCTCAATTTGGATTGCCCTTATGGTTTCAACCAGCGCTGGCAATGCCTCCATTTGGGTTGACAGCCTTTTGATCTCAGTTAAAATGGTCTCTGAGTCAATAGGTGACATCTTCAGAGAGTCAATGCGGGGACTGGCTGCCGCTGATGATTTACAGTTGGCACATTTCCATGTTGCTTTGCGGTCCCCAAGCTTTCTCCATCCAAGCTCCGAAATACCTGCACAAGGGTAGTCAAACTGCCCCTCACATAAACTACACGTGACGCCATCTCTAGCTTTAACTGCACAACTCTTACACGTGAACATCTTGAATAGCTTGAACGAAAAGTTCAAGGTTGAAAAAAAATGTTAGAGAGCGATAGATAGTTTGTGTTCGTATTAAAGTTAAAGTTTTTGACCACAAATTAGTATTAAAAATTGTATGCAACTACTTTGAAGTTACAAAAAGTGTAAGCTGGTCGGGTTGGTCGGGATCGAACTGCGGATTTCCTCGTTAAAAGAGCTGTTTTTGATCTTTCCCTTTATTTTAGTTCCACCGCCACTTTTTACAAAAAAGAAAACGGCTTTTTATTTGCACAATTAGACACACTGTTTATGGGTGATCCTTGATTGTTGCACATGCACTGCACTGGGAAATTAGGATTTTTATCGTTGGTTGATCAAATTAATGGTTTCTTGTCGAAATGTTTACGAAGTCACTCTATTTAGGTTCACTAAGTATCTTACTTTTAGGTAGTATTTGTGATAAACAGTATAGCTAGTCCTTGTTTTCACATATACTGGGTCACTGCTTCTAATTAGGAACGTTCAGCATTAACAGATCACGATCGCGAATGAATAACAATTTTTACTGCGTTGATATCTTCAACATGACAGTGATTGGACGTGAAATTTTGATTAATGACTTGGTGATTAACATGACTTCTAAAACTTTAACCTTTTCGAAAAATTTACCTAATCTGAATATTTTAAATGTCAATTCGAATATTGAGTCAAGTATCAAATTACGTACCATTTTAAATGTAGAGTCAGATGCAGTTAAATTTAATGGTATTGGTACGGACGCTTCTCTGGATATCAAAGCAAGACTTATTTTAATTTTAAATAAATTTTCAAATAATTTTATTTTTGGAACACCTAGCTCTCCCGCTAATACTGACCCTATGGAAATAAGACTCAAAGATCCCAATAAGACAGTTCATCGTCGTCCTTACCGGTTGAGTCCCCAGGAAAGACACGTAGTGCGTAATAAAATTGAAGAACTACTCTCCTCTAATGTGATCCACCCAAGCTCCTCTCCTTTCGCCAGTCCTATTCTTCTGGTGAAGAAGAAAGATGGCAGCGACCGCATGTGCGTTGATTATCGCGAATTGAACGATAACACAGTACCTGACAGATTTCCATTGCCAATGATTTCGGACCAAATTAATAGGCTTCACGGTACTCATTACTTCACTTATCTTTATATGGCTAGTGCATTCCACCAAATACCAGTTCATCCGGATTCCATTGAACGCACCACAGCTGTAGAGTCTAAATACCACTCATATGAGTTGGAGAGTCTCGCAGTTGTGAATGCAGTTCGGCATTTTAGGCACTACTTGTACGGCAACCATTTTACAGTCATGACTGATTGTCACGCTCTTGAGTCCACCCGTAAAAAGCTAGATCTCACACCTAGGGTTCATAGGTGGTGGGCATTTTTGCAGTCGTTTGACTTCAACATTATTCATGTTGATGGAAAACGGATGCAACATGCCGACTTTTTCTCTCGAAATCCCGTACCTGACAAAACCCCATTTAGAAAGGTAGAGCAGAAGCATATCAATATCACGAATTTCTCTGCCAATTAGTTGCTGGCTGAGCAACAACGTGATGATGAGATTTCTGAGCTTATGGTTAAAATTAAAGACGGGACAATGACAATGATATCGCAAAAACTTACGAGATCAGATCTGGTATTTTACATCGTAAGATACAGCGCAACAATAGGAGTTTATGTCTGCCTATAGTACCTAGAGCTTTGAAATGGTCTATTGTTAGCACCACTCACGAGTCCCTTATGCACCTATGATGGGAGAAAACCCTTGAAAAAATGTACGATTTGTATTGGTTTGAGCATATGGCAAAATTTGTTAGGAAATTTGTTGAGAGTTGTGTTGTTTGCAAAATTTCCAAATCGCACTCAGGCAAAGTTTCAGCGGAATTACATCCCGTTCCTAAAATTGCGATTCCTTGGCATACCCTTCATATTGATGCTACAGGCAAGTTAAGTGGCAAAAATGATAAGAAAGAGTATGTCTTTGTTCTCATTGACGCTTTCACAAAATATGTGCTTCTACATCACACCCTGAACATCAATAGTGCTAGTGCTATTCATGCTTTAAAAAGCTGTGTCTCATTGTTTGGAGCGCCGATGCGAGTAATCGCAGACCAGGGCCGTTGTTTTGCAAGTACCAACTTCCGCGAGTTTTGTTCCTCTCATAATATTAGTTTGCACTTAATTGCTACTGGTAGTTCCCGCGCGAATGGTCAGGTTGAGAGGGTTATGAGCACTCTAAAAAATATGCTCACGGCAGTAGAGACTAGCAAGGACCGTTCATGGCAAGACTCTCTCCCAGATGTGCAGTTAGCTCTTAATTGCACTATGAATAGAGTAACCAAACACAGCCCTCTAGAACTTCTCATAGGTAAAGTCGCACGTCCTCTAGATTTAATGTTTTCTGATGAGCCCGAAATTAGTATTGAAGAAGTATGTTCTGACGCTGTCATTAACATGGATAGTTGTGCAAATTATGAGAAAGCAAGATTTGGTTCCAATAAAGCTAAGTTTAATCGATTTGTCGTAGGTGATTTTGTTCTCTTGAAAAACGAAGAGAGAAATCAGACAAAACTTGACCCTAAGTATAAAGGTCCATTCAAGGTCGTTGAAGTGTTGGACGGTGACAGATACAATTTAGAATCTCTAACAAGTAATCGCCACTATAAATATGCTCACGATCGCCTTAGAAAAATGCCTGATTCTAATGTTTCAATGGAAATTAATGATGATGTAGAGACTAATGAATGAACCTGTTTAATTTTTGGAATAGTAAAAATTTTATTTCTATTATTACTCTTTCCCTATACGTTACCGCTGGTTAACCGAGTTAGTTATGCAAACTATCGCTGGTTAGGCGTTAGTGGTGCTGTCGCTGGTTAAGCGAGTGATGTTGACTTTCGCTGGTTAAGCTTTAGTGTTATAATCGCTGGTTAAGCGGATTGTGTTGACTATCGCTGGTTAAGCGTTAGTGTTATAATCACTGGTTAAGCGAGTTGTGTTGACTTTCGCTGAATAAGCGTTAGTGTTATAATCGCTGGTTAAGCGAGTTGTGTTGACTGTCGCTGGTTAAGCGTTAGTGTTATAATCGCTGGTTAAGCGGATTATGTTGACTTTCACTGGTTAAGCGTTAGTTGTTGAAACGCTGGTTAAGCGTGTTACGATGTGCTTTCGCTGGTTAAGCGTTAGTGGTTGAGATGCTGGGTAAGCGTGTTATGGTGTGCTTTCGCTGGTTAAGCGTTAGTATGTTAATATCGCTGATTAAGCGTTATTATTATTATCACTGGTTAAGTGATAGGATTTGTAACGCTGGATTAGTGCGGTAGATTTATTTGATAGAGTCTGAAATGCTTTCAGAATTTTGTGCCTTCCGTAATGTTTAATTTTATTTTGTTATGTTTGGTTCTCAATCAATTAAGCTTTCTTATTATGAGTATTGCATTTTAATCTAACCCAATTCTTTTTGTGAGAATGTCCCTGTAGCGTGATAGTCGATTAAACTAAAATCGAATTACCACGCTCATCCCTAATGTCTATGGTTTCACGGAGTGACAACACTTATGCGGTGACCGGCTATAAATTCTAACCTCCGGTTCGCTGAGTTCTATTTCACCGCCTACAGTTGCAAGTAACTAATATAGAAACCCCTCTGTGCCCAAGGGTAAGTGCTCGTCGTATCTGCCATTTTCTCTCCATCTTGCCAAACCGTAATCCGCTTATTTCACCATAATCTGCAGCGTTTGTAAATTAATATAATTGCCCGGTTGTCAAGATGGCTTCCGTCTGGAACATAACTGTGTTATTTCATTGTCATCTGTTTTCCACTAGTGTTGCTAAATTTGTGAAGCGTAAGCAGGCCGCAGCATCCCTTTCCTGCTGTGTCATAGCAGCTACGAGCTTAAACGCTTTGTCACGCGGTTACCTTCTATATCGATGCACGCGGCATGCTTGCGCTTACCTATAACCTTTGTGAACCGCCGCGATGGTGAGTTTCCCCATTCGTTTCCCGGGTACTGTTCTTTGGGTTCACGGCTGGGAGACGCACGCATCGCTGGCGCTCACGATTCCTGGCACCACGCTTACGGAAGCACCCTTCGTGTGATTCCAGGGTTTTTCTTCTTCGTTTTTCTTTACTGCCTTCGGTCTCGAAATTCAACTACTGCAACGTCTGCCACGCGACGGGTGTCACCGCTGCCTCCGTCACCACTGCCGGAGAGACGCGCTGTCGCGTGGTCTACCTGCCAACCTCTGCGCCTGCCACGTGGTCGAGTTGGGTGAGGAGGAGGGACCTCCTCTCCCGTGGCCTGCCCTGCCTATCCTCTGCTTCGGACACGTGGTCGCTGCCGGCTTCGGGATCGGCCCGCCGGTCTGCGTGCGTCGCGGCCTGAGCTCAGGGCAGTACCATCCATTACCCTCGACCAGTGAAGGAACCCCCTGTGAACTGAATCCCCCCCCTTCGAAAATAAATGCTGTAAACCTGTGGCTTATATCTTTTATTCAACTCCACCTAAACCACTACGCCACATCCCTGATGTGGGTCAGGATAGCCGAGTGAACTAGTTACTTTTCTGGATTATTTGTCTTTTCAGGTACCTCATCCCACGAGGTCGTGTGAAGGTCAGAGATGGCCGTGTCGCAGATCGCCAATGGAATGTCAAGCGTTTATCACAATTTTAATTTAGTTTGTTTAATTTGATTTTTAGTCTGGCAATGCTTGAGTGTGTTTAGTCGAGTAAGTTGTCGTTGGTCTTTGATGTTAATAAAAAGGCGGTAGTCTTGTGCAGTTGACACATTCGGATTGTGATCGTGGCGACCAACGGACGACTTGGCTAACCTCACTACATTCCATTTTATTTAGTTTTCAATCCGAAAATAGATATTTAATCCTTTATTATTTTTTATTGTTAAGTGTTGCGAACAGTAAAGTTGAGTGTACCGAACAGTGCCTGTGTATTATTTCACGTCAAACTTCACGTGTCATCATGACAGACCAACAAAATAATGAAGACACCCCTCATCTGTCGACATATATTAATAGTTAAAGACGTGTAAAATATATTAACTCCACATAAATCGTTGAGTATATTTAAATAGTTAGATAGTACTCTGTATAAAAAATATGTCTAATGTTGTATTCCAATACATTTATAAACTTTTTGGAAAGTGATGTAAACGAACAGACATCTGTATAGTATCTGTTACAAAAAATAAAATAGTTATAAGTATATAATTAATCTTATTAAATATTTTCAGCCCAAGATTGTAAAGATCGATGGAAGAATATTCAATGTAGTTACAGCAAATATAAGAAAAAAGCTAGATTTGCCATCTGGATCAGCTGCAAAGACGATTAAGGAGTACTACTTTTCACCAGCGACTGCCCAGACGGTCTAGACACAGTCTCTCTCGGACAGCCACAGTGTAAATATCTTAAGGTACGATTTATTTTTATATATAGAATTATGTTGTTGTATCGGTGTCCTAATAATATTGTGTTAATTTTTACTTGAAATTATGTGAAAGTGACGATGTTTTGAAAAGAGTAACTGTGGAGTTTCTTGCCGGTTCTTCTCCATAGATAACTACCTTCCGAACCGGTGGTAAATTAATAAACTGATATTGCTATACAGACTACTAATTATTTCTATAAAACACCTAGTAATCATGGTAATACCGATTAATAGGTAATTAATCGGTAAATACGTAATAAATCGATATTGATAATTAATTAATTCTATAAATAACAACATTCTCTATATATCTTTATATCTATATATCTTCCATTTCTGACACGTGCATAATATTTCATGCCGACTGCCGTGCCCTACCCAGTTGGATGGAAGGGGGGAACGTGAAATAAGCTTAATTACAATCGCTCTCAATAGTTACAAGTTCACAATTAGTTTGATTTTGCATACATACTAGAATCTTAGGTTTAAGAAATACAAATTATTATTATTTTCTTAATAGACTTCCTCCCAATCACACTGTGAGTACTCTCAGAAACAATAACTCAACAAACTTGATAAATACATTACAAATACCAAAAAGTGAGTTAAAAAACAAAAGTTTTTATTGAAAATGTAAAGTTAGATAGTAATAGTAATAATTATTTCATTATTTAAGTTACTAACTTCTTGTCGGAGTTTTGGAACTTCTTTTTAAAAACTTTGTATTAACATTTCAGCGGTTTAAGAGACCTTATTTTATTACATAAGGTCTCTTAAACCGCTTAAATTTTTTGCCATTGCAATATCTCAGCCAGTCCAGAGAAAATATATGAATAAAAACAATGAAAAGCTGTGTTTTTTCCTCTGTTTGCGCTCCTGACAGTTTATCCTTTCGAAAACGAAACAAATTGGCTAGTGTTCCTAAAATGATCACGTCCCCAAACGTATAATCATTTGATGTTGCCCTTCTAGCGATTCGCCAGTCATCTCCTGACTCATTAAATTCGTTGGTATTGCCATTGTAAATAAAGGAAACAATTATTAATTCTATAAATAACAACATTCTCTATATATCTTTATATCTATATATCTTCCATTTCTGACATCAGAAGTGGGATAGTTCACAGCCCACTTATTTTGTTTCGGTATTGAGGTTAGATTCATAGCTCATGTGATTTTTTTTTTAAACGTCACTATTGTCAGATTGTTTTGCAGTTACTTTTCTTGCAAGTTAGTTTTGGTTAGCTGTACATTTGTTTTAGGCCTTTATTTCAAGTAGAAGGTACATGTATGTATATCGCTCTTGCTCAAATACTAATGCATTGGAGTGAAAGTTTCAGAATGAATCCTGCAATATTGGAAGGCCTCTTCATCCGTGATGCTATCTCGAGCTATTGCCGCCGTTCAGATGATTATGCGGCGCTTCCAGTCCAGTGACAGCGGTGCAGCCTGATGGTGCTATGGAATCAAAAAACTTTGCAAAGAAATTTGATGGACCAACATCATAACGGGAGTCAAGTAAGAAAAAAAAAACTACTAAATAACATTGGACCAATAAGCTATATATAAAAAAGTGTTATTATAAGTAATCCATATAAATTAACTAAAAGAAATATATCGGTAAATATGGAATCATTATTTTTAAAACTGTAACGATTATTATCGAGGAAATGTAATAAGTATCGATATTTTTTTTGTTTTCGTCAAGTTTTATGGATATTCTTGTTTAAAAATTGACTATAGATTCATTGAGATTTAATTTTTTTTTCTATATAGTCGATTATTTTATAAAAGAATATCGATATTTTTTTTTCTCTTTCTCCAAACCCTACTTTTCAATGTCACTTCGTTACTACTGTTTGGTGTTTATTTTCGTTAACTTTTCGCAATGTGTTAAAGGGTTTATTACAATTGTACACTGTACTCGATAGAGATCTATGATAACGGATACTAATTTTGTCAAAGCACACGGTAAAAATATGCCTAAAATTGACTCCATAATGATATGCGTATGTTTCAAAAATAATTTAGATTTTTATGCTCCTGAGCTGAAAAATATTAAATATTAATTAATTAAATATACTTCCAACTAAGTACAATTACTAACTAACTTAAATTTTGTCATGGGTTGTTCAAATAATGGTAGTCTTGACATAAATATGAAAAAAAAAATTGTATTCAGCTTTATATCATCACAATTTCTCTGAGAAAGTTTCTTGGAAAGTTCTTTGGAACCTGTGTAGGTATGTCATATACTTCTCATAAGAACATTATATCTTAAAATCAGATACAAAGTATTGTATATATTTGAATAGTAATTATAAAGTAGTGTTCACTCTTGAAAAAGTTGGAGGCGATATGTTACTTTGTTCGAACATGCTTCTTCAGTTTATTTTTTATGGACGCTATTAGTTCGCTTCAAATCCTCCGGCAGACCAAAGTACAGCCGTACACAAACAATATAGTATTTTTCCCGTAATTAGTCTATGCACTTGTTAGTCATTAGCTGCAACTTATTAATATTCAGTTGTAATGAATTAATGGTGATGTTGTTAATGATTTTTCTATGTTGGATGAAGATACTGATAGTGAAATAAGGATTTTGTGATTATTTTATTTTTGTGTTCTTTGTAGGGGGTTAAGATTAGGTTTACAAGCTGATCCCTATGTCTCGATTAAGTATTCAACATGAAATTTTAAGAATCAGGCTCTTCTTTGTTTTCGATATTCTGTAGATTTGCATAACGCTCCTATCAATGTTTTTAATTTTGTTTTAACACGATCAATGTGTACTTTCCAATTGAGCCTATCGTTCAGCCAAAGTCAAAGATATTTTTTCTGGATATTTACTTGATTTCTCGTTGATTGTGAGAAGTGTAAATCCGAAACCGGTTTGTTTTTATTAAATAAATTTTGTGTGGTTTTTACTGAAGTACGTTTTGATAATGTACACCATTTGTAACTCATTTTTATACAGAAATCGCAAATAAATTTCAGAATGATGATAATTTATATCATTTAGAAAACTTGATGTCTGTTCACTTGTTGACGAATTAGTGAGGTAGTAATGCGACACGATTTTTATATAGAATATTTAATTTGAATTTTTGAAACTTACACTTATCACAATTGAAAACAAAATTCATTATGGGTTCCATAGTCGCTAATTATTAAATAATCAGAAATGGTTTTTTAAAATGTTGCCATATAATTTATTTCAATAGTCAAATTAGGTCACATAGGCACTGATCTCTCTTTAGAACTAGTTTTGAGTCGAGATTAAATTTTAGAATGTTCCTCAAGTACAGATTCATTGAACATACTAAACTTAAATTGATTACAATAATTATTTATTTCAATAATGATTTGAATAGAAAAACAGAACTTCAGCATCCCATACAAGTTTGCTAATAAGTTTAAGGAATGGTATAGATTTTCACAAGATGTGATACAATTTACAATTTGTAATACCACCACCATATATTGACCAATATTTGTTATGCATTTCTGTTTAGTTTTAACTATAACTTTGTTTTCTTTTAATATTTCTATTGACAGTTTTTTTTTTCTCTCCAATGTTTATTTGAATACTATTAAGTATATAATCAGTGAGCAATTTATAACAGCACTGTCATAGATATTATTTAGGATCCACTCCGTCCCAAAAACAAGTTAATCTTGCTATATTTTCATATGCTAGAAAAAAATCCTTAATACCACTTACCTTCAAGAATTTGCTCTTACAAATTCTTAAAAATTAATTTCTGTAGTGAAACTGTACAATACATATATTTTATTCTTAAAAATTTGGTACTGAACCTGAGTCACGTAGGTACTGTAATACGGACCTTACCACTTAATAACTTCAGGAAGCCCTAAAAGTAATGGAAAAGTAAACCAATGTGTCCACGATTACAAATATGATAAACACTTCTTGTACTGATGTGTCAGACTGGCCGAGCGGTGCGTGGAAAGTTCAACTATCCATGAATACTGTAATTCAGCAATTGATTTTTGACCGTAGTGAGGCTACCATTCGTTAATTCCACCCATACAAACTTGATTAGTAATACTGATATATAATAATAACGATGGCTAAATTGTAGATGTTGAAGACATTTAAATTATTGTTCTAAATTGGATTCTTTTTTTTCTTTTTATATATTGATATTTTTATGGCATTTTTTTTTTATTATTGTATTACTCATATATTATTAAATGACATATTATCTCTAGTATAATTATAGATTTTATCTTTGACATTTTATTTTACAATTAGACGACATATTGTTAATATTTTTACACATTTTTTTTATTCATTATTTTATTGCCTAATTTTTTTTTTAAATTAAGATTTTCATAAATCTCTGATGTTGATCTTTTCATACCAATATGGTTTTCGATTTTCCTTTTTATTTGATTATTTGTTTTATTGTACTATTAATTATTTTTACATTGAATGTGGGTTATTATTTTGTGTTTGAAATCAAGCCTAAGAATAATTTAATTAGTTAATTTTATTTTATTTTATTTATTTAGGGAAAACAAACAGTAACACATTACATCAAGTTAAGGAAATAATACAATATTAAATGGGCAAATGTGCCACCAACAACATTTTCCACAAAATACATAAGTAGTTTCTGCAATGAATGCGATATAATTTAAAACCTTACAACTATAATGCTTATATTAATACTAAAAAGCAATTAAATATGAAAATAATGAAAATGAAAAAAAAAATGTAGATTGAATTATAATTAAAAATAATTGAGATAAAACATTGGAAATTGAAATTTGAATTTAAATAATAAGAGATCGATTTTTTAAATTAATTATGTTATTTATCAACCATTGATTATTGACTCAGTGTCTTAAGCACTCTATCTTTGAATTGAGCACCAGAAAGAAGGAACATGTCAATGTGATGAAAATATTCATTATATTTTTTACTTAAACGGCGGAGAGGTGCCCGCTCACCTGCTTTAGTGCGACAAGGCGTCACTGCAAACATGGGACGTTCACGTACACCGCGGCGAACTGTTGTCCTAGGAACTGTGTAACATATCTTATTTCGGATATTCATACAGTCATAAACATTGTTGCACAAATCAAAGAAGAATACTGTTTCAAGCAAAGTTCGTCTGGATTTTAATTCAATTAATTTATATTTTCTCAGTAATTGATCACTTGATAAAGATGTGCGGAAACAACGGTAGTGCATGGCTTTTAAGAATTTCCTTTGAACTCTTTCGATTTGTGCAGAATATTTTTTGTAGAAGGGATTCCACACTGGCACTGCGTACTCGAGCTGAGATCTTATCAGCGATTTGTAGAGGTATAAATAGGTGGTAGGGCGCACAAATTCTTTCGCAGATCGCATTACAAAGCCGAACATCCTATACGCATTGTTCACAACTTTGTTAATGTGTGCGTCAAAGTGAAGTCTGTCGTCGAGAAGGATGCCAAGATCTCGAATGAGGGATACTCTGGAAAGTGGTGTATTATCTAAGGAATAAGGATACCTGACAACATTCTTATTTTTCGTGAAACTAATACAAGAACACTTGGGCAGACTTAATTGTAACTTATTAGTTTCACAATAATTGCTGAAGCGATCCAAATCTTCCTGCAATAAAACACTATCGTGCACATTTCTTATGGGCCTATATATTTTGAGATCATCAGCATAGAGTAGGACTTTGGAATGACGAAAGCAAGTGTCAATATCATTAATAAACAGGATGAATAAAAGGGGTCCCAGAATCGATCCCTGCGGCACACCAGAAGTCGCACTAAGAGCTCTGACTGATCTAAAACCATTAATTACAACTCTCTGAGATCTGTTTGAAATATATGAAGAGAACCATCGGAGTAAATCACCGCGTATGCCGTTAAATGATATTTTTTTTAGAAGCAGCTCATGATCAACTTTATCGAACGCTTTTCGGAAGTCTGTATAAATGGCGTCTACTTGAATACCGGAATCCATACAATTGAATAAATAATCCATGAAGGCCACCAAATTGGTGGTAGTTGATCTTTTTTTTACGAATCCCTGTTGGTCCTGGATTATATTGTGATGAAGAACAGGATATACCTTATCATGGACCAATCTCTCAAAAAGCTTCGGTATGGCTGACATGATGGATATGGGGCGATAGTTCTCAACATCTTGCTTAGAACCCGATTTGTGAATTGGGGTTATGTTTGCGCTCTTCCAGACCTCAGGAAAAACTCCTTGTGACAGTGATTTATTAAAAAGTATATATAAAGGCAAACAAATATTCTTTGCAATAGCTTTTAAGAAGATGACGGGGAGACCATCAGGACCTGGACCCTTCGTTGAATCTAAAGTATTGAGAGCCTTCAATATCTCATTCATGTCTAGCTTTATTTTACAAATAAGGGAAGCGTGATCAGAAGAATTCTCATTCAATGGCACACCGCCCTTAGATGTGTTGGCAACACCAACAAAGCATAACATGCATTAGTCATAGCAATGATTACTTTTTGTGTTTGGTAACATTTTGACTTAATAGTTTTAAGTAGTTCATTCATTCTGTTTCGCTCTCTATAGAAAAACTCTCTCGAATTGGTTTGCCTGCAAAGCAGACGTGCTTTTTCTTGTGTGTGCCAATAAACTCTTAAGTGGTGAAAAGTAGTTTGAATTCTGCCATCAAGCCTCCGCCCACTATCCGCAGCACCGAAAAATTCATATACATATACAGTCCGCTATTCCTACATTTTGGTCCAATCGAGCCGGATAGTGTGGCGTGGCTACGAGTGTGGCTGCAACGTGTCGACGACGAAAACTACAAGCAAGCGAGGAAGCAGCCGTCTGTGGCATCCACGAGGTTCGAGGAGCATATAGATAGAACATTTTATAAGCTGCAACGAAAAGGAAAATATATCCATTTGCAGTAATATCAGAAGATACAAACAATACAAGGCGGTGGAAGCGGCTACAAATCTGGATTTGACTATTTCCGGTCTGCGGTTCACGTTCACGTCATGCGTCGAGTTCGCCCGGTCACCAATCAGCGGTCGCCGTGACGTGCATCGGTTCTATCTTCAAACGTCATTTCGCCCGGCCCGCCAATCAGCAGTCTTCGCGGCGTTCGACGGTTCAATTCGTTCGTTCACGTTACTTCCCTCTATTGCGCAAGCGATTTCTGGTGTCGTCCGCCATTTGCACAGTAAAATAAAAGTTAACGTGAAGTTTCAAGTTGCAAGATCAAAGTTTTACATATTGACTTTAGTGTTTATTAGTATTACTTTTAGGTTCGTAATTCAAAATATAGATAATGTTGCCTCATTATGGCCGAGCTAAAGAAGCATATTGCTTCAAGGGGATATGTAAAGGGCAGTATCTCAAGACTGGCCCTTCAATGTTTTACTAACGACACATACGAAAGTTTAGTTGCCAAGAGGGAGCGTTTAATTAATACATTTGCCGAGTATGATGAGCATAATAAGTTAATTTTAGCATTAGATCCTAGTGATGCAGAGAATTACACTGAAATTGAGGAAAAGTATTTCAACATCATCTCTGTTTTAAATGTTGAAATTGATAAAAAACAACGCAATGTTCAGGCTATACAGGGTAATGTGTCCAACAATAATACTAAGATACGTCTACCTGCAATACAAATTACACCTTTTACCGGTAAGTACAGTGAATACACACCATTTATAAACCTTTTCAAATCTGTGATAAGCAAGGATGTTAACTTAGATAATGTCGCTAAACTTTATTATTTAAGGTCATTTCTTAAAAATGAACCACTTGATTTAATAAAAAACCTTCCACTTAGTAGTGATAGTTATCTAGAAGCCTTAAGATTACTAGATGAAAGGTATAACAATAGGTATATAATAGTCAATGAACACATTTATTCTCTATTGGATATCAGGGGTTTGTCAAGGTCTTCCCCACAAAACATTCGGGATTTTGTATCACAAATAAAACAAGTACTTACTGCGTTAAAAAATTTAGGCTGTAAAGTTGATTCATGGGATGACATTGTGTTATGTGTTTTATTACGTAAACTAGATACCTACACTTCGCGGGCCTATCAGTTGGAGCGAGATGATGGGACAGATCCTTCAGTCCAGCAGTTTTTGGAGTTCCTCGAGAAAAGGGCGTTGGCTCTAGAGAATTCTGAACCTGTGGCCCCATCTAAGAAGGCAGTAGTCAACATAGCATCCACCTCATCTGGTAACAAACCATGTCTTTATTGTAATGCTAGTGATCACAAACTTTTTAATTGTAAAACTTTCAAATGCTTACCTGCTAAAGAGCGATTGGAATTCGTTCAAGATAAAAAGTTATGTCAGGTATGTTTAAATCAACATGAAAAGAAATGTAGGTTTCATTTCAAGTGCGGTGAGTGCAAGAAATCCCACAACTCACTTGTACATTTTGAACCTGCATCGCCATCACCTGTTGCATTAATGTCAGGTAACACTTTTAACAATGTTTTACTTCCCACAGCTATTGTCAAGCTTGTAGGCAAGGATAACCTTGAAGTTCATGTGAAGGCTATCCTAGATTCAGCGTCTCAAACTTCAATGATATCAAGTAGGGTTGTGGAGAAGTTAAAATTGGCTCCTATTCAAAATAGGTTAGATATAATAGGAGTCACAAATTCAAAACATACTTCCATGTTTTCTGTGCATGTGGACTTGTGTTCATTAACCTCAAATTATAAAACTTCTTTAAATTGTCAGGTGGTTAAGAAAATAACGTGTAAACTTCCCCAAAGCAGGATAGATACTTCAAAAATAAAAATTCCTGCCAATATTGTTTTGGCAGATGTGAATTACCACATGCCATCTGAAATAGATTTGTTGATCGGTGCGGATGTGTTTTTCCAGGTCCTGTTGCCACCCGAGGATGCAAATACAACACAACCACAATTGTTAAACACAAGGTTTGGGCATGTAATAGGAGGGTCGCATGCACAGCAGGCCTCTAAAACTAAGGTAACCTCTTTGCTTTGCTTAACATGCGAATCTGATGTTAATGAAACTGTATCACGCTTTTGGAAGGCTGAACAAGTCCCAGAAACATTTAATGAAAATTTAACTGAACATGAGCTCGCTGAGAGTATTTTTCAAGATTCAGTTCAACTTGTAAACAAAACATTTTATGTTGATCTGCCTTTAAAGGTGCCAATAGAAGATGTAAATAATACACTTGGTAACTCATTTGATTCTGCATATCATAGATTTCTTAACTTGGAAAAAAAGTTACAAAAAAATTCAATTTTACAAACTGAATATAACAAATTTATTAATGAGTTTATAACATTAGGTCATGCTGAATATGTGGAAATTAGCTCTTACAATTTAAATAGGATTCTGTATATTTTTTACCTCATCATGCTGTCATTAATGAAACCAGTAAAACAACTAAAGTTAGGGCAGTATTTGATGCCTCCATGCAAACAAAAAACAAAGTTTCACTTAATGATTTAATGTTGAATGGGCCTCCAGTTCAAAAGGAGCTTTTTGATATTGTACTCTTATTTCGCTTTGGAGATTATACTTTTTCAACCGACATTCAAAAAATGTACAGATGTGTGATGCTTAATCCTCAATTTACACCACTACAAAATATTCTTTTTCGCTATAACACTGAAGACGAAATTAAATGCTTACGCCTAAAAACTGTTACTTATGGTTTAAAAAGTTCGGCTTATCTAGCTACACGTTGTCTAAAGGAGCTTGCAATAAGGTTTGGAAATGATTACCCATTAGGAGCTACTATGTTACTCAATAACTGTTATGTTGATGATGTGCTTTATGCGGACTCTAATCTAAATACTATGTTAGATTCAAGGAAACAGTTACAAGAATTGCTTAGCTTGGGGAACTTTAACACTCATAAATGGGCTTCAAACTCACCCTCAATACTAGATGATATCCCAATTTCTCAAAGGCAATTTGATGAGCTTGAATTACAAAAACAAGAGTGTAGCATGAAGGCTTTAGGCTTAACAATTAACATGAAACAAGATTGCTTTAAAATTGGTTGTCCTACATCACAAGACCTACAAAAAGGGATATTTTAAGCTACATTGCACGTTTCTATGATCCCATGGGTTTTATTAGTCCTGTAGTTATTAAAGCCAAGGCAATAATGCAACGACTTTGGTCAGAAAATATAGGCTGGAATGACACTGCACCTAAAGGCATTAGAATGGATTGGCTTCATTTTCTTGAAAGTTTAGCTAAAGTGCAAACCTTTGAGTTACCTAGAAATATTTCAGTTCCTGAGTCAGCGGTCTCAGTGCAGTTGATTGGTTTCGCTGATGCTTCCAGTACTGTTGGCTATGGATGTTGCGTGTACCTACGTGTAGTCAATGTGTCAGGGAAGGTTACGGTATCGTTACTCTGTTCGAAGTCGCGAGTCAATCCTAAAAGTAAAAAGTTAACTGTACCGAGATTAGAATTAAATGCTGCTCATTTGCTTTCTATATTAAGTGACAGAGTCTATAATACACTAAAGGTAAAAGTCAAAATTGACAGCGTTATATTATATTCAGATTCCAAGGTTGTTTTAGCTTGGCTAAAATTAGAAATAACAAGATTATTACCTTATGTTGCAAATAGAGTAAAAATAATTAAAGAAAAAACATCAGCTTGGAGTTGGCATTATGTAAGGTCACAGGACAACCCTGCTGATTTAGTTAGTAAAGGAGTAGATCCCTGTGAACTGTCCTCATGCGCCCTTTGGTGGCACGGGCCCTCATTTTTGCACTCTCCTACTTATTCATTTGAAGAAGTTAGTGTGGATGTAGCATTGCCTGTTGACTTACCCGAGCTGAAGGTGGTACCTGATTCAGCGGTTTCTTTGATTGCTCAAAGTGATCATGACTGTTTCCAATTTTCAACCAAATTTTCAAATCTTAATAAGGTTATTAGGATAATGGCGTACGTAATAAGATTCATACACAATCTCAGACCAAGCAGCAATAAGAATTTAGATTCATTTCTTCATAGTTCTGAATTACAACAAGCATTAACTCTAATTATTAAAAATGAACAACATATTTATTTTAAGGATGAGATAAAGGCTTTAAAATATAATGAAAATGTCAAGGGTCCCTTAAAACCATTACATCCCTTCTTGGATAATCAGGGTTTAGTTAGAGTGGGGGGTCGCCTTCAAAATACAGATTTTTCATATGCACAAAAGCATCCAATTATATTACCAAAGGGTTCATTTATAACTGACCTTATCATTGGCCATGAGCATTTAAGATTGTTACATGCCGCACCTAAACTGATGCTGGCTCATCTAAACCAAAAATATTGGATTATAAATGGTGTACGAGAGATAAAAAAGAAAACACATAAATGCATCACGTGTTTCAGATTAAAGGCTAGCACTGCAAAGCAGCTGATGGGTTCTTTGCCTCAGCAGCGTATCACTGCCGCCCGACCGTTTGAGAAGGTTGGGATAGACTTCGCTGGCCCCGTAGATGTCAGAAATTCTCGATTAAGACGCGCCATAATTTCTAAAGGTTACGTTTGTGTAATAGTTTGCTTTGTTACTAAGGCTGTTCATCTCGAACTTGCTTCAGATTTGTCCACTGACTCATTTTTAGCCTGTTTTAAACGATTTATTTCTCGTCGCGGGTTGCCCGGTGAAGTCTTTTGCGACAACGGCGGGTGTTTTAGAGGGGCAAGCAACCAGTTGGCTGAATTGTACAAGCTGCATGCTTCTGCCAGTCATCAAATATTGGTACAAGAATATGCTTCTCAGCAAGGCATAAAATTCCATTTTACACCAAGTTATTCACCAGTTTTTGCTGGGCTTGCAGAAGCAGCTGTAAAAAGCATGAAATTTCATTTAAAACGAATTGTATTAAAATCGTTATTAACCTATGAACAATTAAACACTGTCCTGGCTCAAATTGAGGCAGTATTAAATTCTAGGCCGTTGTTACCTATGTCATCAGATAGTGCTAATTTTAGTTACCTCACGCCTGGACATTTTTTAATAGGAACCTCTATGGTTGCCTATCCTGAAACCAATGTTGCTGATAAACCTTTGAATAAACTTAAGTATTGGCAATTGTGTAATAAATTAACACAACAATTTTGGAATGTATGGCACAAATATTATTTAAATACTTTGCAAAATAGGCCTAAGTGGCGTGATGATTTACCCATTGTAACTGAAGGTATGTTAGTAATTTTAAAAGACCCTAATGCGCCGCCACTGTTTTGGCCAATGGCAAGAGTAGTAAAGGTTTTTCCTGGTAAAGATGGCAAAGTTAGAGCATTAAATTTACAAATTCCGAATGGAAAAATCTATAATCGATCCTTATCAAGTATCTGTATTTTGCCCTTTAACTATAATAGTAGCGAGTAAGTTAACATAGTTATTGTTAGAGTTTGGTTAACATCTATTATTATCTAGGCTGACTAAACTTGTATTATGTAATTAGCTTGTATGTTTCTAGTAAAATGTTTGTACCTATATAAGGTTCTAAGAAGCTTCAATCCAACTTCTTTATTGCGTTACTCTAATCTTATAGTTTATTCACTTTAATAAAGAAAACTTGTGTTTGTTAAACATTTTCTTATTACTAATGTTTCTATTAATTATCAACTTAGTTGACTTTGTTTGTGAGTTAAACTTGTGTACGATAGTACTGTAGGGTAGGGTGTAAGTGAATAAGAAGCTGTTTCATTTTCAATATTTTATTTTGTGTAAGTAAAACAATGTAATAGTTGTTTGCCGTGCAGGTGGGCAGCATGTTGGCAACACCAACAAAGCATAACATGCATTAGTCATAGCAATGATTACTTTTTGTGTTTGGTAACATTTTGACTTAATAGTTTTAAGTAGTTCATTCATTCTGTTTCGCTCTCTATAGAAAAACTCTCTCGAATTGGTTTGCCTGCAAAGCAGACGTGCTTTTTCTTGTGTGTGCCAATAAACTCTTAAGTGGTGAAAAGTAGTTTGAATTCTGCCATCAAGCCTCCGCCCACTATCCGCAGCACCGAAAAATTCATATACATATACAGTCCGCTATTCCTACAAGATGGAGGTTCATAGACTGAATTAAAAAAGTCAGAAAAAAAGTTACATATTTCTTCGGGATCATTAGTGTGTTTATCTCTGTATTTCATATCAGAAGGCATACCAGTAGAAGACTTCCGATGGGCTATGTACGTCCAAAACGGTTTTACGTTATTTTGAATACTGTCTTCAACAGATTCCATATATTTCTTGTAGCAGGATTTGCATTCGGCGTGAAATCTAGATCTATATAGTGAATATTGTTCATAATCTGTGACATTATTATACAACTTCCATTTAACCCAAGCTTTTGCCTTGTTTTTATAAATATGTATCAGGGAACGTGAAAACCAGACCGGAAATCTTGAGGATTTTGAATTAGTAAGTGGAACATTTGCTTTAATTATGCTAAAGATTTTATCATAGAATTTTGTTACTGCTACATCTACGGAGTGTTCCAAACCAATAAGCTCATTCCAATCAATATAGCTTAGCTCTTCATTAATCCTCTCATAATTTGCTTTATGATAGTTAAACCTTTTCAGTGACCTTCCAATCAAGCTTCGATGGGAGTGTTTATATGGTATGAGTACACAAAAGGGTGGGTGGTAGTTGTCGAGTTGTAGTAAATAGTCGGTGGGAGGAAAAACAGAACATTCACAGTTACTTAAAGCTAGATCCAATATTTTGCCACTGGAATTTTTAATAGTGTTATACTGATACGCATTGAGAAGAGACACAAATGCACCAAGATGTCCACAAATCGTAGAATTGCCGCTAGGAACTAATCCCGACACTGACGCACTGTTATCATAGGGTATCCAGTCGACATCAGGTAGGTTATAATCACCCAAGAGATAAAAGTGCTCCACGTCAGAGTCGTCAAGCAAAGATTGTAGGAGATCGAAATATTGAATATAAACTGATTCAGGAGTCCTGGGTGGAATATAAGCCGCCCCGATAATTTGGTTCTTACCTCTAGCTACACTTGGAAATCTAAGGAGGACGTGCTCCAAATTGGCTTCTAGAGCAAACTGAGAAGTCACTCTCACTGAGCACAACTCTTTCAATACCGCTACCAAGACACCACCTCCATCTTTTTTGTTCGTAGCTGTACGGTCTCGATCGCACCTGTGTACCACGTAACGAGAATCAACGAATTCACTGTCAAATACTTCAGGCGTCAACCAGGTTTCAGTCAGAATTATAATGTCGTAGCAATGTGACAAGATATTCATGTACAAAATGTGCAGCTTAGTGCGAATCCCTCGATAGAGTAATGTACGGAACTGATTGTATGATATCGTCATCTTGCCAAAAGACGGTAGGGAGCGCGGTCGCTGTAACGGCGCGGCCGCCGGCATCTGACTCAGTGCCGGTTCGTGGTTACGGCTAGACGGACGCGCGTGTTTTGGTTGGGCTCAGAGAGTGAGCCTCCGCGCGATATATATTTGGACACTACGGGAAGCAACTGGGTTTGCAAGTGCGCCTTTGTTGAGGTTAGATTGTTAGCCTCGCGTGTATTTGGACATATTGTGGGACAGGAGTTTAAAGTGTGTGTGGAGTTTGGTGTGAACGAGACGCCGCTGGAGAAGCGTCGTTGGGGCAACGAGCTGGTACATCGGCAGGATCCTCGCAAGGTCACAAACACTCACATACACATATACATTAACACAAACTTGCGAGCCGAGAAGAAGTCAACTCGAAGTACAGGTTGGTGTCTAGGTTAAGTTAGATAGATTTTAGCGGGCGCGTATCGCGTTCCATTTGCTCTCGTCAGGATCAGACTGTCTGTTGGCGATTCATCTATGGGCCCGTGAGCTGCCCGCTTTGATCCTGGCGAGAACATAATTCTGGTGGCAGAGCGTGGTTCTACCTACTGGTATAGATTTTGTACAGTTTGGTACAAAATAAAGTAATTTTCATTGTAATTTGTTATAATTCCTATTGAAGGTAGACCGCACATTTATATTTTTCATTGTACCTACATTAAAGTAACGGTTGTAAGAAGGCAGATAAGTAGTAGTAACAATAGTGTAATAACAATAGGTAGATATTTGTGTGAATTGAGTGAATAACTTTGTCATAATAACTTGTTAGGGTTGCGTTTAGATACGGAAAAACGTCAGTTATTATTAATAATTGGTAAACTTATTCACTCAAATAAACTATATTATTTAATTACGGTAAAATTAAGTGTTTATAAATTATTGTTGCTTATTTGCGTGTATTGAAGTTGGTACTATGGCGCCGTCAGTAACTAAGACTATCGCAGCCAAGATTGAATCGGAATTAAGGTGGTTCTCATTAGTAGTCACGTTAGTTGGTCGTTCGGATCGCGAAGACGCGCTATTGACGCGCGCTAAACAAGCCGACGAACGGTATGACGCGGTACTAAAATGTCACGCCGACTATTTAGCGCTTCTTGAGGACGAGGTCCCAGCGGTGGGAAAGGATGCGCAGGCGGTAGTGCGGGGTAATGTAGACCAGTGCGGTGAGATGGTGATGAGCATCATCCAGGCGGCAGCTGACATTGAGAGGTCGCGAAAGGGCGACAGTCGGGAAAAATGCAGGCTGCCGGGCTTAGGGATTATGGCGCCACTGCCTCCAGTGAATGTGCCAGAGTTTAGTGGCGAGTATGCCGATTGGCCGAGGTTTCGCGACATATTTAGTAGTGTTGTGCACTCGCGTACAGATCTCTCGCCTGCGTATAAAATGGCGCAGCTAATGGGTCGGCTCTCCGGTGAGCCTCACGACCTTTTGACTCACCTGGAAATTACGGATGCTAGTTACGAAACAGCATGGGGCCTATTAATCGACCGTTATGATAATCGGCGATTAATTATTGATGGGCTCATTGAGAAAATATTTGGGATCCCGACGGTGTCTAACGTGCATGACATAAGGTCGAAAATCCTGAATCCGGTCACGGTAGCGGTCAACACGTTAGACCGACTTAAGTTGTCGTTAGGCGATAATAGGTATATTATTGTCAACCGGGTTTTACGCAAATTGCCGAGCGAAATAGTGGCCCGGTTTGAGCAAACTCATGGAGGTGAGTCACCCGACCACCTCCCGACCTTTGATGATTTGAGGATGTTTTTGGAGGGCGAGTGCAGGCGGGCGGATTGCCACGGGGCAACCACGTCGCGACCCCCCCCGTCACCCCGACGTACTAGCGGGCCCAAACCGGTTGAGCTCCGTCGGAGGGGACAGAAATATAACGCCCTCCAATCGCAAGTGTGCCCATTCTGCGGGGAGGGGTCTCACCACATGCGCGGATTTTAAGGCGCAGCGGGTGCAGAGACGCAGAGGGGTGGTCAAGCAGCGCTACTTGTGCTTCCGCTGCCTTGGCACACACTTTGTGCGTGAGTGCAACAAGACCACCGCCTGTCGGACATGCGGGGGGGCTCATCATGAGCTCCTCTGCCTGGCGAAGAGTGGGGGGGTGCACGGAGCCTTGACGGGAGGTCACCCCCCCCCTCCGAGGCCAGCTTCGGGTGAACGGTCACCCCCCCATACGGGAGGGGGGTCAGCTGCGCATCCGCGGTCGCCCCCTCCTCGGGGAGGGGGGTCAGCAAGGGATCCAGAGGGCCGCCCGAGGCCGCCGTCTCCTCCGCGGGGGGGGGGGGGTCGGCGCCAAGGCACGGGCGGGTGCCCGGAAGTAACACATGGGGAGCCGGGTTATGCGACTTACTCGTCCGTGCTGGGGGGCCCGCTGCCGCCCCCGAGTAGTCGCTTCTCCCCGCCCCTCGCAGAGTACTCGCGCTTGATGGCGCGTCCACCTCCGTTTGGAAGGATGCCGGTGGGCTACTTCCGACCGATGCGCATGTCACCGACGGATCGAGGGGTGTACTACCCGGGTTGGGACCCGTACACGGGGCTTCCCCCCCCTCCGGCCGGAGGGGAGGGAGGTGGTCCCTGCTAGCAATTATCAGTCTGTTCATCCGTGGTGCCCACCCCGCCAGTGACGGTATTGTTACCGACAGCTAGGATTACTGTCTGGGGTACGGATGGACAGCCAGTGCACGTGCGAGCACTTTTGGACTCAGGGGCACAAGGTTGTATTGTGTCTAGCCGTCTAGTGGACAGGCTGGGCCTTGCTTTAGAGCCATCACGGGATGGCGCAGTAGGTATAGGTGGCAATCGGGTGCCTCACCTCAGGGGTCAGACTACTCTCCTGCTTGACATGGGTGACTCGGCGTCGGTCACACGGGTGAATGCCACTGCGATTGTTTTAGACGAAGTGGTAGGGGTCCTCCCTCAGATACGGTTACCGCCGGCGGTAAAGGGGTTGACCAATGGATTGGAGTTGGCCGATCCCCACTTTGCGATTCCCGGACGGGTGGACGTCTTGCTTGGGTCTGACGTCCTCGGGAAGCTGCTACGGAGCGGCAAACGTGAGCTACAACCAAACGGGGTGGTGGCCATGCGTACCGCAGGAGGATATGTATTCTTGGGCCCAGTACGGGGACCAGAGGACACAACGGATTATAGCCCCATATATTATGGCAGCGTTCTATCAGAGGTCCTGCAAAGGTTCTGGGCAACGGAAGAACCTCCCACCGCTTCTAGGATTAGCCCGCTTGACGAGGAGTGCGAGACATTTTATCAATGTCACACGGTGCGCCTCCCGTCGGGCAGATTTATGACACGGTTGCCGTTTCTGTCGACTCGACCTCCGCTGGGGAGCTCCTGGAGTCTGGCAGAGAAGCGGATGGTGGCAATGGAGAGGCGCATGAAACGGGACTCCAACTTCCGACAGAAGTATGTGGAGTTCATGCGCGAATACCTGGCCTTGGGCCACATGTCGGTGTCCAGGGTAGACTGGCGTCATGAGGAGCACTACGTTCTGCCTCATCATGCAGTCCTGAAGACACCTGACTCCAAGATCAGGGTCGTGTTTGACGGGAGCGCGGCGACATCTAGCGGAGTGTCCTGAATCAATGTCTGCATGCTGGTCCTAAGTTGACCAGAGACATTGCAGACATTCTTACGGACTTCAGGAGACACCAGGTTGTCTTCGTTACGGACGTGAGGATGATGTTTCGCCAAACGGAGATCCATCCAGATGACCGTCGGTTCCAGCTGATATTGTGGCGAGAGAGCCCAGAAGAACCGATGGTCACATACGAGCTGAACACAAACACGTACGGATTAAAGCCCAGCCCTTATGTAGCCATGCGTACGCTACGAGAACTGGCTAATCAGGAACGGCTTCGCTTTCCTCGCGCGGCTGCAGTTATTGATAGGGACGTCTATGTCGACGACATTTGTACGGGTACAGATAGCATTGAGCAGGCGCTCATCTTAAGGGATGAATTGGTAGCGCTCATGGCCTCCGGTGGCTATGAACTCAGGAAATGGCTGTCGAACTGCCCAGAGGTGCTGGCGGGACTGCCAGCTGAGTACCAACAAGACCCGCATTTGTTTGAGGACTCGGATAATCCTCATGCGTTGGCAATTTTAGGGGTCCAGTATCGGCCAAGTCAGGATGTCTTCACGTACAACTGTGAGGCCGAGTTGCTGGCGAAGACCTGGACTAAGCGATCGGTTCTTTCAACCGTCGCCCGAACATTCGATCCAACCGGTTGGATCGCGCCGATCACGTTCATGGCAAAGTGCTTCATTCAGAAGCTTTGGTTGGCCCAACTAGGTTGGGATGATCAGCTCACGGAGGAGCTGGCTCGGGAATGGACGGCATTCGTGACCACATTGCCATATATCACGGAGATTGAGATCCCACGCAAACTGCTTCCGCAGGCAGGGGTCAAGGCCACCCTGCACGGATTTTGCGATGCGTCAGAAAAGGGGTACGCAGCCGCAGTCTACCTGAGAACAGGTGAGAACGCTGGTGCGGGAATTGTGCGCCTGGTCATGGCCAAGAGCAAGGTTGCGCCTGTTCGGACCCGCTGGACAATTCCGAAGATGGAATTGGCGGGTGCAGCCCTCCTGACGCGGCTACTGAACCATGTGGAGCAGAACTTGCGTGGTACGGTGGATCTGAGCGAGACGGTTTATGCATGGACTGACAGCCGGATCGTGTTGTGCTGGCTGCAGACTTCGGTCCACACGCTCGAGGTATTTGTGGCCAACCGAGTGTCACAAATAAATAATTCGGATACTCCTCTGGTCTGGAGACATGTTCCAGGTGAGTTTAACCCGGCTGACTGCGCATCACGCGGCTGTCCGGCGCCTGCTCTGGTTGAGCATTCCCTTTGGTGGGGGCCACAATGGTTGGAACGGCCACATGAAGAGTGGCCATTTAATGAGTGCGGACGACATTCATTGCCCCCGGACCAGGGTTTGAGGGTCAATGTGACTACAGTGGAGTCTGCCACCGTAGACCACACGCTTTTGGAACGGTATAGCTCACTGGGCAAGTTACTTAGAGTCACGGGATGGATAATGCGGTTTGTCCATAATTGTCGACGCCCTGTCGCGCAGCGAAACATGTCGCCTGTAATGGGACCTGAGGAGCAACAAAGGGCTCTTTCACTTTGGGTGAAGGTCGTGCAGGGGAACGAGTTCCAGGACGAAATCAGGGTCCTGAGGACTGGCGCGGGTCGTTTGAAGAAAGGTCTTATCCGCCTCAACCCGTTCATTGATGAGCACGGAATGCTCCGGGTGGGAGGCCGATTACGGAATGCCAACTTGCCCTATGCAGCGCGACATCCTCTAATTCTCCCCAAGAAGGGAGCTTTGGTAGAGTTGTTGGTTTCGGACCGTCACACCAGGAACTCACACGCAGGCTGCAACACCCTTCTGGGCATTTTGTAGCGTGAGTTCTGGATTTTGTCGGCACGGAGAGTGATACGGAGCGTTGTGTTTCGTTGCTTGCCTTGTTACCGACTCAAGGCAGCCACAATGCAGCCACAAATGGGAGATCTCCCGCCCGACCGAGTCACGGAGGCTCGGCCGTTTGCTGGCGTAGGGACAGATTTCGCGGGGCCTTTCATGGTCAAGACATCAAGCCTTCGAAACGCGAAGTCGGTTAAGGCATATTTGTGCGTCTTCGTGTGTCTGGCGACCAAGGCAGTTCATTTGGAAATGGTAGCTGATCTCTCTACGGAGGCCTTTTTGGCAGCGTTGGATAGACTCGTTTCTCGAAGGGGTATACCGTCACTAATTCGGTCGGACTGTGGTACCAACTTCAAGGGCGCCGAGCGCTGTTTAAAGGAAATTGTAGTGTTTTTGAGTCAAAATGAGCGAGAGATTGGCTCGGGCCTCGCCAGTCGGGGCATTTCGTGGTATTTCAGTCCACCTGGATGCCCCCACTGGGGTGGAATTTTTGAGGCAGTAGTTAAGTCCTCCAAGACTCATCTGTATCGGGTCATCGGCTCAACGATCCTCACCTTTGAGGAGTTGCAAACGGTATTTTGCAAAATCGAGGCGGTCTTAAACTCGCGCCCTTTGTGCCCGTTGAGCGCTGACCCGAATGACCTTGAGGCCATTACCCCAGGTCATTTCTTAATTGGCCAACCACTTAACGCCTTGCCGGAGTATCCTTATACGGATGTAAAGTTGTACCGGTTGTCACGGTATCAGATGTTGCAGCAAATGACTCAAAATTTTTGGAAGCGATGGTCGCTGGAGTATTTGCACATTCTGCAGCAACGCGTTAAGTGGACGGACAGGACGACCCCACCCTGCGTTGGAGACCTCGTACTGGTTAAGGATGCTAACCTATCACCGTTGTGTTGGCGACGGGGGCGCATCGTTAACCTGATTGCGGGCAAGGATGGGTCTCCACGGATCGCAGATGTGCAGGTGAGGGACTCGATCCTTAGACGGGCGGTGTCAACATTATCGCGACTACCGGGAGTTTGAGCGGACCGACAACGGGTCGGTCCGGGGCGGGTGGATGTTTGAAATCAAGCCTAAGAATAATTTAATTAGTTAATGTACGGAACTGATTGTATGATATCGTCATCTTGCCAAAAGACGGTAGGGAGCGCGGTCGCTGTAACGGCGCGGCCGCCGGCATCTGACTCAGTGCCGGTTCGTGGTTACGGCTAGACGGACGCGCGTGTTTTGGTTGGGCTCAGAGAGTGAGCCTCCGCGCGATATATATTTGGACACTACGGGAAGCAACTGGGTTTGCAAGTGCGCCTTTGTTGAGGTTAGATTGTTAGCCTCGCGTGTATTTGGACATATTGTGGGACAGGAGTTTAAAGTGTGTGTGGAGTTTGGTGTGAACGAGACGCCGCTGGAGAAGCGTCGTTGGGGCAACGAGCTGGTACATCGGCAGGATCCTCGCAAGGTCACAAACACTCACATACACATATACATTAACACAAACTTGCGAGCCGAGAAGAAGTCAACTCGAAGTACAGGTTGGTGTCTAGGTTAAGTTAGATAGATTTTAGCGGTCGCGTATCGCGTTCCATTTGCTCTCGTCAGGATCAGACTGTCTGTTGGCGATTCATCTATGGGCCCGTGAGCTGCCCGCTTTGATCCTGGCGAGAACATTTTGATATGTATTTTTTTTATTTGAATGGTACTGTTTTATTTTATAAAATCTCTATATAATGTATACTGTTTAGATATAAATGAAGAAAAATAATTGTATAATGAAAGACTTTAATTATAGAATTTATGTATATTATTGTATGATGAAATACTGATGGATTATTGTATGATGAAATACTGATGGATTATTGTATGATGAAATACTGATGGATTATTGTACGATGAAATACTGATGAAATATTTTATGATGAAAACGAAATATTGTATGATGAAAACGAAATATTGTATGATAAAAACGAAATATTGTATGATGAAAACGAAATATTGTATGATGAAAACGAAATATTGTATGATGAAATGATGAGAGATCCTTATCTTGACTGTTGTCTGCCATTCATGACCGCAGGTGATTGAGCTTCACTGATGGCGGGTGTTTGATGAGGCACAGTAAGATGAGATGATGTAAACACGATAATGTAAAGAAAATTGTATGAAAAGTTAAGTGATAACACTACTGTTTTTGTTATGCTGTTTGTTGATTATTAAGTGGAAATAAGTAAACGATTAGGTATTAGGAAAATGCAACGAACGTTTATTGTTTAGTTAACACAAGGTAAAAAAGGAACAAGCTTATACGCCATAGAGAGATGAGAGATTACACACCGAGTATAGACACAGAGTATAAAATATTGCCAACTTATAAATATGGTTGCGTTCTTATTTGCCAACACTCCCCACAGAACGCAAACCCATTTTACTGATACAGAATAAATGTTTTTCATAAGTAGTACCTTTAGTTAAGTTATCAGCTACCATGTTACAACCATTTACAAATTTAAATTTAACTTTAGAAACTACAATATTTTCTCGAATAAAATGTAAACGAATATCTATATGTTTAGTTTTTGGTTTATAACAGTCCGTTGATGCGAGTCTTATTGCACTTTGGTTGTCACAGTGGATGAGTAGCGCGCTGCCTTCGCCTTGACCGAGCTCGGCCTGCAGTTGCCGCAGCCACAGTGCCTCCTGGGTCGCTGCTGCCATCGCCATGTATTCGGCCTCCGCCGTAGAGAGTGCCACGGTTTGCTGCTTACACGAATTCCAAGATAAACAAGCATTCTGAAACAGAAAAATATAACCCGTGCACGATCTTCTATCCACTGGGTCACTCGCCCAGTCAGCATCACAGTATCCAGTTATTTCCTTTGAGTCATCTTTGACATAGCATAACTTTAGGTTCTTGGTTCCTTGAAGATACCTCATAACCCTTTTTATTCCAAGCCAGTGTTGATTTCCTGGATTATTACAGTACTGACTCAACTTGTTAACTGCATAGGTAATATCAGGTCTCGTAACATGTGCCAGATATATCAGACATCCCACTGCTTCCCTGTATGGGATATTTTTGTTTCCATCTACAGGATTATTTTCAAATTTTGCATTCACCTCTATCGGCGTACAAACTGGTTTGCATTCAGACATATTAAAGCGGTCCAATACTAGGTTAATGTACTTTTCTTGATCTAACATAATCATACCTGCCTCTCGGTTTCTATTTATGTTTATGCCAATACAATTCTTGATTTCACCTAAGTCTTTCATACTGCATTCTTCTTTTAATTTGTTTTTTATCTCTGTTGCTCTATCCTTATTATTTGTGAATATCAAAAGATCATCCACCCACACTGCAATGAATACAATTGTCGACTCATTTACTAAAAAATAAATACAGGGATCCACATGTGATCTTTGTAAGCCAATCTTCAATAAAATACTATTTAATTTAAGATTCCACTGCCTGCTAGCTTGTTTGAGCCCATAAATTGATTTATGTAAAATACATACTTGATCATTCTCTTTGTAGTACTCTGGTTGTGACATGTATATCTGAGTATCTATGTCACCCTGAAGAAAAGCACTTATAGCATCCATCTGGAACATTTCTAAATCATGCTTCGCAGCCAGCGAAAGTAAGAATCGAACAGATGTATATCTGACAACAGGAGCATATGTCTCATCATAGTCACTTCCTTTTCTCTGAGCATACCCTTTGATCACCAATCTAGCTTTAAAACGGATAATCTCACCTTTTTCATTTGTTTTTGTTTTATAGACCCATTTACAAGGTAAGACTCTTTTTCCAGGTGGGGCATTAACCAGTGACCAAGTTTTGTTTTTGATCAGAGAGTCATACTCTTCTTGCATAGCCTTTTTCCATTGGTCAGCATGAGATGATGATAGTGCTTCATCTGTTGTTTGTGGATCATTTAAATTAAGTATTGGGCAGAAGTAACTTACGTCATGGTCATCTGTTTCTGCATACTGAACAGCTCTCCGTGGACGTAAATTTATGTTTCTTATTGGTGACTCGAGATCAATCGACTGCTCTGGTATGTAGGATGTATCGTCATTCTCGCCAGACTGGTAGTCCTCGCTTGACTCACCAGTAAAACGGTCTGTGCTGTCCTCTAATTCTTCTTTACAGGTTTCTTCGAGTCGTTGTATCACTGAACTGCTGCTGTTGGATGTACAAGGTAAGTATATATTATTATCATATTTTTCTACATTTTCCAAAAATACTACATCTCTACTTTTTATAATTTTATTGGTATCTGGATCAAGTATTCGGTATCCTTTGGTGGATTCACAATAACCAACAAACAATAACTTTTTGGATTTGGAGTCCCATTTGAGGCGTTTTTCTTTTGGAACTTGTGTCATTACTTCACAGCCGAATACTTTTAAGTTAGACAAGTTGGGTTTCTTACCAGTCCACATCTCCATAGGAGTTTTACCATTAATTGATTTTGTAGGTGATCTGTTAATTATATATGCCGCTGTTGCAAGGGCTTCTGCCCAGAACTGTTTTGTAAGCTGAGCATCAAACAACATACATTTTGCTCTTTCCACCAGAGTCCTGTTCATCCTCTCAGCAAGACCATTCTGTTGGGGTGAGTACGGAGTACTTGTTTGATGTTCAATTCCATGTTTATTCAAGAAGTTTTCAAATTCTCTGTTACAGTATTCTTTTCCATTATCTGAACGAATTACTTTTATTTTTCTCTCATGTTCATTCTCTACTTTGTTTTTGTAATCTTTGAAAACTTCTACAACATTCAATTTATTTTTCAAAAAATAGACATGAACTCTTTTTGTGTAATCATCTATAAAGGTAATAAAATATTTCATACCTCCTAAAGATTCTTGCTCCATTGGTCCACATAAATCAGTGTGGATCAGATGCAGTGGTTGTGAAGATCTTGAACCAATGTTATTAAAGGGCAATTTGGTCTGTTTTCCCGAGAGACAGGTAGTACAAGTAATAGGACCTTTATATTTCTCTGAAAATGGCTGAACTCCCTCAGCACACTCCGGCAGCTTGTTAACATCTGAAAAATTCAGGTGTCCCATGCGTCTATGCCACAGGACAAAATCATTTATGTTATCTGAACAAGACAGGTTAGAGAACACCTCTCTGTGGGTGTTTAATAAATATAAATTGTTTACTAGTGTGGCTGAACACAAGAGCTTGCCATTTTTATCATAGATATCACAACCTTTGTCTCTAAAATTTATATTACAGCCATTTTTCACCATAGCACTGACTGACAGGAGGTTTGCTGCAAGTTTAGGTATGTATAAAACTTGTCTCACCTGAATTTTATTTTCTTTATTACCATTTAGCATTAAATTAACCTTTCCCATACTTTCCACAGGTAGCGGTGTATTACTGGCAACAGTTATGGTGGGTATCGGTGGACTTGTAACATCATACATCCAATCTCGTCTATTTGTCATATGCATGGAGGCACCAGAGTCCACATACCACAGGTCTGCATTAATTGTCTGAGGAGATGCTGAAAAAGCTGCAACAAAACCTTTATCTTCTTCTGTATTTTCTACATTCTTCTTTCTCGGAGCACGACAATTCTTAGCAAAATGTCCATGCTTGTTACAATTATAACATCGGGGTCCTTTGTAGACCTTTGTTGAATCATGTTGTTTTCTATGAATGACCTTTTTCCTTGTGAAGAATGCTGAATTATCTGAGCATTGAACTTCCTGCAGGAGTTTAGATTTAATAGAATCAGCACTTATCTTGATGCCAGAGCTCTCCAGTCCCATGATCATGGGCTTATATGCTTCAGGGAGGCCGGCTAACATCAGTGTACCGAGCCATTCATCATCAATGTTAAACTTAATATTCCTAAGCTTGTGGGCGGTCGACATTATTTTATTCACATACTCATCTACGCTTCGAGAAGATTCCAGTGTAGTTGTGATCAAGTTTCTCAACAAGGCTACTCTCCTGTACAACCCGCTGTCATCAAAAGCCTGTTCCAAATTCTCCCAGACTTCTTTACAAGTAGTTGCATTCTGTACATGGACGTAAATGATAGGGTCCAGTAATAAAATCAACTTAGATTTCGCCTTAGTTTCTTTCTTTTGGTCTGTATTAGTGCCGGTGACACAACTCCATAAATCGTCGAGTTCGAAATATGCTTGGATTGCAAACTTCCAACTGGCATAGTTATCTCTTCCAACTAATCTGTCGATATGGAATGGATTATTACCTGAATTCGACATCTTCTATGCGTATTTGTGATTTTACGTGATTTTTCACCGAGCACGCCGCCCCGGTTAACCTCAAAATGTATGACGGACAAAACACGCCGGCCGGTTTTCTTAATTTCACTGCGTTTACTTTTTCTTTTATTTCCACAAGTAGCAATCAACCACGCTCTGCTACCATGTTGATTATTAAGTGGAAATAAGTAAACGATTAGGTATTAGGAAAATGCAACGAACGTTTATTGTTTAGTTAACACAAGGTAAAAAAGGAACAAGCTTATACGCCATAGAGAGATGAGAGATTACACACCGAGTATAGACACAGAGTATAAAATATTGCCAACTTATAAATATGGTTGCGTTCTTATTTGCCAACACTGTTATTATTATTTCAGGTGAATTGTATTATGAATATTTCGTAATTATTATGACCGATGAAATGCCTTAACTGTTGTCTGACATTCTCTGAACGCGGGTGATTTAGCTTTGTCTATTATTGATTTTTAATGTGATTATGACTTATTGATAAACGTTGCGAAGTAATAATGATTACGAAATATTGTAGCATTGCAGATGTTGCTAATTTATTTTTTCTTACTTATTGATTTATTCTAATAATATGTACCTAAATTGTACGTTGAAATGATCGTGTTAGAATATTATATTTGTACTTCGAGAACGAAGTACATGTCAGTATGGCCGTGTTAGATAATATTAACTGATTATTATATTATATAATTAATATTATATTTTGCTAAAGATATTCACATTAATCTAATAACTTTATTGTATAAAACACTAATTTGTTACTTAGAAATAACCCTTCTTTGTGTGTTGAATCATCTGTCATCGTAAGACTAATATGTAATTGAACTAATTAATTTCAACATATCTACTGTATTTTTATATCATTTAATCATAGCTTAATGTTAAAATACAAAGGTTAACAAATCTGTTTTAAAATCGTATGATGTGACGTCACTTGTTTACACTGTCGTATAAAAGCCGCCGCTCAGTCGTTCTAGACACAGTCTCTCTCGGACAGCCACAGTGTAAACATCTTAAGGTACGATTTATTTTTATATATAGAATTATGTTGTTGTATCGGTGTCCTAATAATATTGTGTTAATTTTTACTTGAAATTATGTGAAAGTGACGATGTTTTGAAAAGAGTAACTGTGGAGTTTCTTGCCGGTTCTTCTCCATAGATAACTACCTTCCGAACCGGTGGTAAATTAATAAACTGATATTGCTATACAGACTACTAATTATTTCTATAAAACACCTAGTAATCATGGTAATACCGATTAATAGGTAATTAATCGGTAAATACGTAATAAATCGATATTGATAATTAATTAATTCTATAAATAACAACATTCTCTATATATCTTTATATCTATATATCTTCCATTTCTGACACGTGCATAATATTTCATGCCGACTGCCGTGCCCTACCCAGTTGGATGGAAGGGGGGAACGTGAAATAAGCTTAATTACAATCGCTCTCAATAGTTACAAGTTCACAATTAGTTTGATTTTGCATACATACTAGAATCTTAGGTTTAAGAAATACAAATTATTATTATTTTCTTAATAGACTTCCTCCCAATCACACTGTGAGTACTCTCAGAAACAATAACTCAACAAACTTGATAAATACATTACAAATACCAAAAAGTGAGTTAAAAAACAAAAGTTTTTATTGAAAATGTAAAGTTAGATAGTAATAGTAATAATTATTTCATTATTTAAGTTACTAACTTCTTGTCGGAGTTTTGGAACTTCTTTTTAAAAACTTTGTATTAACATTTCAGCGGTTTAAGAGACCTTATTTTATTACATAAGGTCTCTTAAACCGCTTAAATTTTTTGCCATTGCAATATCTCAGCCAGTCCAGAGAAAATATATGAATAAAAACAATGAAAAGCTGTGTTTTTTCCTCTGTTTGCGCTCCTGACAGTTTATCCTTTCGAAAACGAAACAAATTGGCTAGTGTTCCTAAAATGATCACGTCCCCAAACGTATAATCATTTGATGTTGCCCTTCTAGCGATTCGCCAGTCATCTCCTGACTCATTAAATTCGTTGGTATTGCCATTGTAAATAAAGGAAACAGCAATATAGAACAGAAAATTTTACAGTGAAGACTTCCGCTTTTCCTTCTCCACAGAATGGAGATTTCAAGCAGGCCTTCGAGACATTACAGGATCAGTACCCCTAGCACGAATATTTGTAGGTTTCGTATCGTAAACGTATCGAGTTGTCGATACGATAACGGAATACAACAAAGTCGGAAGCACGAAGCTCTATCGTAATAGTATCGAGACCTCGATACGATTACGTTAGTGACGTCATGCTAATGTAAGTAAGGATGTACAAAATTGAACGAAATATCTTAAAATTAAATGAACGTTTCGTTCAAAAACTACATACGTATTTAGTTCTTAGTTATTTCAGAGCCTTCAAAACTTTAATAGCGGCTACAGACTCACGCCGAGAACACCCGAGAATCGTGAATGTGATCGCTTTTTTGCCATCTCGTTCTCGCGCTCGCCTGTTCTCCGATCGGTGTCGGTATTTTCGCCCGCTTCAAAGAGTTTCTCGGGCGAGAAAAGAGAACGGTATTACGTTCTTGGTCTCAGTGAGACCATGGCATTAAATGTGTGTTGACTGTTGTTGTGCTGTACGTATCTACTGTCTGTAGTCGCCAAGCTATTACAAATTGGGTGGCTTTTTTATTTGTTTTTTTTTTCTAATTATAGTATTCACAAGATTATAATATGCTAATGCACACAAAACCAAAGCCGCTGCACTGTCGTCCATTCTGGATAACGATCGAGAATGCGAATGAGAAGGTCGCATGAGTGTAGATGCCTTCTTGGTTCTCGCGCAATTTCTCGGCAACACTTCTCGCGTGAGTCTGTAGCCGCCATAAAACTGTCCAAATTTTAATGCAATACGAAGAGACTGCAGTAAAAAATAATATTTAGTTAAGATAAATGGTATAATTATTTAATTTATTATACGAACGACGCGTAACACTTGACATTTTTTGACGTGAAGCTCATTCAAGATTAACTTTTTTTTTGTTTTGAAGTGAACTTGTATTTCTTAACATCTAAAAGTTCTAAAACTTAACTCTCGCAGCAATAAAACAATTCCAAAATGAGAACCAGCCACCCGCAATACAACATGATGGTAGAATTTATGGAAAAGTAAGTGAATTTCATTTAAGATTGTATTGTAAACATATCTATTGATTGTTAGTGTCTTAATGGGATATTTGGATTCTTTTTTTGTTAACTCGATGAGGGACGGTGCTGACTTTTTCAAATTATGCAGTATGACAGTAAAATTTCCCATACAAATTACGACTTTAATACGTTATTGAATAATATACGAAGACAGTACTTTCATAGCCGTAATGCGGTTATGGTTGTAATGTTATATTATAAGCCCGCATGGATACGAAATTTCACTGGGCTGAGTTTAAAAGAGTGTAAATTTTTCGGCAGTGCCCATACATCCCCATACGTCATTTTCAAACATCAAAAAATCGACTGCTGATGCAGTGCGTCCCGCATCGTGTTAAGGATAAAAAAGCTACAGTTTATTTGTATACTCGAGTCATTCAAAAATAGTAGGCAATAAGCTTGTTAATTTGTAAACAAATTTGGATGAAATTGAAATAAACTTTGATGAGGTATGTGCTAATTTTTGATAATTATGTAGGTCTATAATTTGAAGGCAACATTATTAGAATAGATATTGGAATACACAGTCCTTTAAATGTTAATTTATTATAGGCATGGAGACTTGTCCAAACCCAGCGGAGGCCCTCGTGGTAAACACTATATACAGCAAAAATGGAAAGAGTTGACAGATATGCTCAATAGTGATGGCACGGGGGACTCTCGAACAGAGGAAAAGTGGCAAAAGGTATATCTATTAAATCTTTAGGCATGTTTAAGAAAATAGACTTTCACTTCACACTAGTAGAAATTACATGCATGCATTTTATGTTGGTGCTGGGCATCCTTCTCTTTTTATTGGTGTGGTATTTGTTTATGTTTATTAAGGTTTGGAGTGATTACAAAAATAATACCAAGAAAAAGTGGGCCATAATAAATAGGTCAGCTCAAGGTACAGGCGGTGGGCCAGCGCTTCAATTAACATTCACTGACCTAGAAAACAGGGTGATGAATATAATTGGGGCGCAGGCTGCTACTGGAATGCCCATACAAGAAGCTGTATTCATACAGGTATGAAAATATATTTTGCTTGGTGTCATTTTATTTATATATTTTTCATTTTTTTTTTTTTATTAAAAATAGGTTCGCGTTTGACCACCATCTCACCTGATGGTAAGTGATGATGTGGTCGAAGATGGAGCACGCTTACCTAAAAGTAACCTATTCACTCTTGACTTAAAGACTCCTAGGTTATAGCTATCGGGAAAATGATTATATTTTAACAGTAATTGGTATATTTTCAGGAAAATATAATAAAGAGCTTAGTAATAATTTTCAAAAAAAAAATCTGTATATTTAATTCCTTAATGGGACAGAATATGGTCAAAAGTTTTCTTTGTCTACAACCTACTGATAATCCCTGAAGTTATAAAAAAGGGTCACCACTTAAGCTCTTTTTGTTAGTATTGTGACACACACAATTCTTTTGCGGATGGTGTTTAAGTTAATTTCATGCTTTTTATTTTTAGCCACCGTTATTAATATTGATAATATTGCCACATAACGTATTTCAGTTATGGTTCTTGTTAATATACAATGTCTCTGAAGTTTGATTTTATTTAGGAGCATTATACTCCAGAGCAGCTTTTTTGTAAGAAAAAACACAAATTGTATGTAAGCACTAATGCTAAATTATTGCTTTTAATTGGTGGTGGGGAGGAAGATAGCTTGTCAGGTGTTCATCTACAAGTACCACCCACAAAAATAGTAGATGAATTGACTGTCGACGAGGTTCCTGAACGTTGGTATATTTTAAATTTATCTATTATTAATTTTAGGTACTAACTATAACACGTACCTCTTTAGTTTGAAATAACTACTGCTAAATCAAATATAATTTAGTACTTAAAAATAAAATCAAATACAAAAGCTAGTCAAGTTCAGATAACTAGTCAAGCCGAATAGTATTTATGTTGAACCATAATTTTTCCAGATTCATGGAATACTCCAGGAACAAGTAGGCAACCTACAGTCGCTCCACCTTCTCCCGCGCAGCCACTGGTACCTACAGCAGCTTCAGTGGACACACACTGGACACCGCCGAAAAAAAGGAAGAAAACTGAAGACCCAATTTTAAAAGTATTTAAGGAGTGTGAGGGGACCGCTAGGGAGTATGAAAGACAGCGTGACCGAATTGCAGAAGAATTGGAAAGAGAGGATTCGACAGCGTGATGTAGAGCTGCAGTTGCAAGCTCAATGGTTGGATTTTATGAAAGAAGCTTTGAAAGTATTAGTGGCATATTTGGGGAAAAGAAATGAATAGTGTCAGACTTTTTGCAATCTTCTTTCTTTTCTCTCTCATTGTATAAATAGGCTGACGGTCCTTAACACAGATTACTCGGTAATCTAAATAGGACGTCAGAATTGTAAACTGTTATGTATTCTTTATTAAGATTGTAATAACACTGTACAATTATATTAATGTGAAGATACCTATATAAAGGCTCCATAGTTTAAGTAAATATTCTTCGTTGTACCTAGTTTAAGAGCGAATAAATAAAATAAAATAAAATAAAAGTTTTTGTTTAATTTATTAAGGCTTATTCACTTCCTTCTCTTAAAAAAAAAATATTTTTGTATATGTTACAATAAAATTTATTTTGCTTAAACTATATTCATGAAAGTTATATCTAAAAGGTACCTAATTCTGTTCAGTAAATAACTTAGATCATATTTAATTTTCAAACTTACATTTTTTGTTCTCTAATGCTACCTTTATTATAGAGTTCTCATTCACTCATTCTCTAATGTTACATGGTTACACAAAAACCGAAATTAATTATTTACATTGTGAAGTCTATTAATCCTATCGACTAATATGTCTCTTAGTATTCTACCGCGAATCAAGTCATCCCTAGAACCATGTTCACAAAAAGCTTCTTCTGGAGAAGAAAAAATGATGATACACCAAATCCTGAAGAATATATCGTATCTTCATCAGGATAAGGCACCATAAAATCCAATGCTAGGTTGTGTAAAACGCTACATGCCATTATAATAGTTCTACATCTCTCAGGGGTGTAGTGTAATGTGCGGTCCTTACAAAGGCATCTCCACCTATTTTTAAGTCTCCCAAAAGTATTTTCAATTACAACTCTGGCTTTTCCATGAATGGTAGTATATTTTGCCTCTGGAGTACCTTCAGCAGCATCCGTGATTGGTGTCATCACCCAAGGCCTCTGTGGATATCCAGAATCACCTACAATATTTTTTTTATTTTTATATAATGAATAAAGTAATCTTCAGATAATGTATGATTTTGTATCTTCAGATAATGTAGTAATGCCTCAGGCAGCACTGGAACCTGCCTGCTGACCAAGGTATTTTTTCAACGTGTTTTTTTTTAATCGGATAATAAATTGTTTTCCTAATAACCACACTTGTTCATTATTTTGGTTTAAGTCCTGGATATACCTATTGGCTTGACTATTCTCCCAAATAAAAGCGTCATGGGTAGCACCTCCATACTTGGGATTAACATTTAAAATTCGGCATTCACTGTCACATATCTAGAATGTAAAAATATAGACGAATGTACAACTGTATAACATATTAATTATTGTAAGTCCATGGGTAGGGAGCGTATAGAGTAAGGTATGATGTTAAAATTCTTAGTAAATAAAAAAAGTACAGCAATATCTCACCATTTGCACATTCAATGAGTAGAAATGCTTTCTGCAGTAAAATAAGTGTTCTCTGTCTCTTTTTGGAGTGAAGATATGAAAATGAGACCCATCTATGCATCCTTTTACTCCAGGGATGCCAAATTTTGTATAAAATCTGTAAATAAAGGATTTTTAGTAAATTTATCCATTATTTATCTATCATATTTTATGAAATCACAACTCAGATTCGAACCAGGATCCTCCTTTTGCTGTTTAATATTCTGTCCACTAAATTAGTTTTTACTGGTCTACATAAGTATTATAATTTAATTATTACTTACTTGTTTTGTACAAAATTTCGCTGCTCTCGTGCTGCTGGAAATGTTATAAAGGTATTTAATATTAAGGGGGTCACAAGGGCGTCAGTAACCTGCCTCACATATTTGCTTACTGTAGTTTGCCCTAAATATTTGGCCATTCCTACTATTCTTTGGTAATATTTTTAATTTGGGTAATAGTTTTACTGTAATGAATAAACAAAATACTTACATAGTATGTAATAATTAATCTACCCATTATAGATATAGTTCATAAAAATATTTTTGTTAAAATTTCTGGTGCTTAAGTAAATATTTACTACACTTACTTTATGTTCCAGGCTGATCCTTTTACTTGATCTTAGAGTGGATTTTTCTTTTAATTCGCGACATAAATTCAAAAATGCTTCCTTACTTAGACGAAATCTATTTCTAAATTCTGTGTCGCTTAGGTTTTGTAGTTTAATATTTGTCATATTTTTTTTGAGGAGAGCTCTCCTTGAGATTTCTCTGTAATCATAATAGATAGTAAATTTATAAACTTACTTCTTTTCTATTTATAAAAATATAGTGTTCTATAATAAATCACTCACCTTGTTTCTCTTCGTACATTTCTATTTTCAGCAATCAATCGCGCCGCAAGATAATAGTACAATGTACTATGTCGAGGGGTGCTTCTTGTTAATCTAAGCATTTTCTAACATTTATTAATATAATCACTTAATTTATTATTTTATGCTTGCAATAAACTCCGTCGAAAGTTTTCTCACTGCCAAATTTATAGTGAATAAACTTTCGAGAAACTCGCAAACCAGCCTTCGACAATGACGATACGTCATTTTATCGATCATTTTATCTATATTTTATGCCTTCGTGCTAGCTCTCTTCATTCATACAAACGGCTCAAGGTTACGTAAGTTACGTTTTCGATACGAAACTTACTTGACATTCGTTCGTGCTCACAAAATTAGTTCAAATTACGCACACCAGAGGCGCTGTACAATTTTCCATATAAAATGCTCACGTTAACGATACGAATACTTTTTCGCAAGTTGTTCGTGCTAGGGGCACAGTACGCTAAAGCAGGTCTTATCCGTCGCATCGCCAGTCTGTCTTAGGGCTCCCACACATAACTGCGAATTCGCAACGTATCGCAAATATCTGCGATCTCGCACGAATGCACCGCAAGAACTTCCGATCTGATTCGCATCGCGCATTCCTGCGATACACATCACACTTGTTGACGCCACGTTAGAGCTTGTATACAAAACTGCGGTGCGACGTCGCAACGCAAAAATTTGCGAGCTCGCACTACGCATCGCAAGAACTTGAAAAGTAAAGAATACTAACCTAAAACGAAATAAACATACATATATTATAATAATATTCTTAGACTATACACTTAGCTGTTGCCTTTCCTATAAATATTAAAATATATATTTCTTTGTTTTTTTTTTGCAGATAATTCAGTAATATAAAGATGGAGGGGGATTAAGAATACCTTTAATAAATATGAAAAGAAACTCAAAGATGCAAGTAAGTCAGGCACTGGATCAAAAAAAAATTAAAGAATACCATTTGTACAAACAATTGCAATTTCTGAAGAAAAATTTACAAAATGAGACCACTACCAATATAAATGAAACAGAAAATGAGCAAGATAATCAGGAAGGTACATCTCCAAAACGTTACCAAAAACAGCCACCAAAAAGAAAGATGGTAAATAATAATCAACTGATGGAGCTACTGAAGGTAACGGAAACCTTCAGTAGCGCCATCAGGATGGAATTTGGGGTGGACGAATATGCGGTCATGCATGTAAAGCGAGGGGAGATCATGGAATCCATGGCAACTCAACTCTCGGATTCCATACACCTAAGATCCCTCGGCTCAACTGAAACCTACAAGTATTTGGGTATGTCAGAGGCACTAGGCATCCAATGTTTCTTATGTTAAACAATCATTGAAAGAACGCTTCTTTGGCCGCCTGAATAAAGTACTGAATAGTCTTCTATCAGGCGGAAACAAGGTGCGTACCTTCAATGGTTGGGTCATGCCAGTATTGATGTACTCTTTTGGCATACTCAAATGGACTCAGACTGAACTTGACGCCTTGGATAGGCGGGTCAGCACAACGCTGACTGCAAATCGGATGCATCACCCACGTTCATCGGTGATGAGGCTGTATATCCCGCAGAAGTGCGGGGCTCGTGGCTTTTTAAATGCAAAGACCCTGCACAACCGCGAGGTATGCAGCGTTAGGGAATATTTCCTAGAAGCCGACGTACTATGCATCGAGATGTGGTAGCGGTGGACAAAGGCCTCACTCCGCTCTCCTTAGGTAGCGAGAATTGGCACAAACCTGTAGTATTAGATACTAATGACCGCAGAGAAGTATGGCAGAGCAAGGAGCTTCACGGACGCTATTACCGGGCCCTTCATGGTTCTGACGTAGATACATTAGCGTCCGTAGCCTGGCTACGTTTTGGTGACCTCTTCGGGGAAAGAAAGGTTTTGTCTGTGCGATTATGGACGAAGTTATGATGACGAATAACTATCGGAAATATATTGTGAAGGATGGTACGGTAGACATATGTCGGGTGTGTCACAAACCGGGAGAATCTATTCGTTACATTATCTCCGGTTGTTCTCGTCTGTCTAACGGACACTATTTGCATAGACACAACCTCGTAGCCAGGATTATTCACCAGCAACTTGCTCTTAAATACAATCTTGTGGAATCAGAAGTACCATATACTATAGGTATGTGCCCGACCCAGTTCTCGAAAATGGCAATATTACACTGTATTGGGATCGGTCTCTGACAGGACTATTGTTGCCAATAAGCCTGACAGTGGTGATAGACCGATTAGAGCGTCGCACAATGATTGTTGATATAGCAGTCCCCCATGACGAGAACCTCGTGAAAGCTGAGATAGATAAAAAAAATAAGTATCTTGACCTGGCGCGCGAGGCTGTCGACATGTGGGATGTGAAGACAGCAATCATTGTGCCGATAGTCGGCACAGCCAATGGTATAACAGCCAAGAGCCTCGACCAACATCAAAGGAGGCTCTTGTTGGGCAGCTGGATCAAGGGCTTGATCCAAAAAGCAGTACTTCTGGATACGGCGCGAATTGTTAGGAGGTTCCTATCTCAAGAGCCCTGACCACCGGCAGCTTGGACCCTGATCCCGATACCGGTGGGGTACTGTTTTTTATATTTTAAAATGTTTTTATATAGAATGTAATAAATGAAATAATAATATATTAAAGGTATTCTACCATCACTTGAAAGATTAAATGACAATACAACACTAATCTTCCAAAGCAGAGTTCTTCAAATTTTAACAGAATTGCATCAACCTCATGGCTACTACTATCTGAATAGCAATTATCAGGGTGGCTATCAAACTCCAAATTTTGCAACAGCTCAACAAACCCAACTGATACGTCCACATTTATCTAACATACCAGATCAAATTGATTCACCTAGTAATGATTTTTCAAACTCGAGCATAGTAAGCACACTTTCAACAGAAGAAGACTGATTTTTCGTAAATTTTATCGATTGTAATATTTGAAAACTCTTTTCTGAATAAAAACAAAAATAAAAGATTATTGTTTTACTTACCGGATAGTGAGGCCAATCATTTCCAGATGCGTAATGGTGATAATAAATTTAAAAGCTCTTCGAATGAAGATATGCTCATTCTAAAAACCCCAAAAGAACCTTTTTCGTCGGTTCAAAGCTTCATATTTTCGATGAAAATAATAATAATAATAATTGCTTTACATGGATGATTTGAAACTTTTTGCCCCCAGCAACTTGCATCTCACGGAGCTACTGAAGGTAACGGAAACCTTCGGTAACGCCATCAGGATGGAATTTGGGGTGGATAAATGTGCGGTCATGCATGTAAAGCGAGGGAAGATTATGGAATCCGTGGGAACTCAACTCTCGGATTCCATACACCTAAGATCCCTCGGCTCAACCGAAATCTATAAGTATTTGGGTATGTCAGAGGCACTAGGCATCAATGTTGCTTATGTTAAACAGTCATTGAAGGAACGCTTCTTTAGCCGCCTGAATAAAGTACTGAATAGTCTTCTATCAGGCGGAAACAAGGTGCGTGCCTTCAATGGCTGGGTCATGCCAGTATTGATGTACTCTTTTGGCATACTCAAATGGACTCAGACTTAACTTGACACCTTGGATAGGCGGGTCCGCACAACGCTGACTGCAAATCGAATGCATCACTCACGTTCATCGGTGGTGAGGCTGTATATCCCGCGGAAGTACGGGGGTCGTGGCATTTTAAATGCAAAGACCCTACACAACCGCGAGGTATGCAGACTTAGGGAATATTTCCTAGAAGCCGACGTGGTTATGCATCGAGATGTGGTAGCGGTGGAAAAAGGACTCACTCCGCTCTCCTTAGGTACCGAGAATTAGCGTTTTTATTTTTTTATATTAATATTTAAAAATGTAATTTATGTGTACATAGATTAAATAAATGGAATAATAATAATAATATTCCACAACCTTAACACAACGCCATCTAGTCCCAAACTAAGCAGAGCTTGTGGTATGAGTACTAGACAACTGATAAACATACATACATATTTTTAAATACATACATGTTATAGATAAATTACACCCAGACAAAGAACAAATGATCGTGCTCATCACACAAACATTTGTCCTAGGTGGGAATAGAATCCACGACCTTGAGTATAGCAGTCAGGGCCACTGACCACTATACCGCGTTCATAATAATAATAAATGGTTGAACCCAAAATCTTCTTTGTTTCTTTTGCCTGTATCCCCTAAGCAATAACATAGGTGCACACTTCTTTTTAAGATCCATGTCACCTCCCAAATCTAGTACCTGTACACGACCTAGATTTCAAAATACGTCCAGTACGGTTAACGGTCGTCGAAAGAATGGTCACCTAGGGAGCTACTTGCCGCACGAATTCGCATCGCAGCATTTCGTGTAGCAACTTTCTGCGTTGCGAATTCGCATCACATCGCATCGCAGTTTTGTGTACAAGCCCTTAGTCCGCTCTCAGACAGCGTAGGGGAAAGACACCGGCGCAGCCGTCGTTTTTGGAGAATGGCGGAATGTGACATGAATTTTTTCATATCTTTAATTGAGGAGCACCCCGTCCTTTGGGACACGAGTGATGAACATTATAAAAATAAATAAGTCTCTTAAACAAGATGCATGGAAGAGCGTCTGTGAAATTTTGTTTCCATATTTCCGAAACAAAGAAAACGTTTATGTATTGATTGTGGATTAATTTTGTTTTAATTTACAGGTGAGGAAGTATTAAAAAGACGGATTTGGATAAAAGATGCTTTCAATAAGCACGTGAAGAAACTCAACGATAAACATCTATCTGGAACAGGAGCGAAATTCACCAAAGAATTTTAACCTGTATAAGCAGTTACTGTTTCTTTCAAAAAATACAAAATAAGACCACAAACAGCATTAATGACAAGTACAATGAGGAACAAAATCAAGCACCATCTGGGCAAGAGAATCGAGCTATATCTGAAAAATCGCCATCAGGACGTGACCAACAGCAGCCCTGAAAAAGAAAGGCAAACGATTTTGAAGATGACATTGTTACCATTTTAAAGGAACCGGAAAATAGGCCCATGTCTTTTTTTAAGGGAATTCTACCGTTACTGGAAAAATTGGATGACAACAAAACAATTATCTTTCAAAGTCGTGTATTCGAAACTTTAACAGACTTACTATACTTCAACCTGCATATCAAGACTACCCACCTCATAGTAACTTCTGTCAGCCTAGCAACTACCTGAGTGGCTATCAGACAACATTTTGCGAACCAAACACGACAGATACATCCATATTTATCACACGAACAATCATAAAATGCAAACCAAACACCAAATTCACATTTATCAAACGAACAATCATTAAACGCACGGTAAGATCAAATTAATGCAGCTTCTACTAATGATATTTATTACACCTACAGCGCAGTGTCAACAGAAGAAGAGTATGATTGTTTCGTCCAACGTGAAATGGACCGCACCTTTTTGGTTGGCAACATTATTCTATTGTCTATAACTTTTTTCACTTTGACGTTTCCGTGCTCTTGTAAAACTAACTGCCTGCTTGTTGAGATCGATTCATTGATTAAAATTAAAAATCCTGTGGAATCTACGCGGTTAAGGATAATTTGGTCCCGATCAGTGGTTAATTGAACTCTAGAATCCCGAATTGAGTGGAAACCTGGGATATTTTGGAACATATCGCCGTATTGTCGCCACACCGCATGGCACGCGGATTTGCTGAAAATAAGTGATAAATAGCTACTAATCTGAGGCTAAAGTGTAGCAGAGTTGTGCTGTGATTGCTGATAGACCGCGTTGGGAGGACCTGCATTTGAGAACCTTCGTCCATCCACACACTTGACTTTCACTATACTTTCAATTACTCATTTCATACTTACATACATACCACACGGGCGTGATCAATCAGGAAGGTCGAACCTTGGCGTCCCCAGCACAGAAGGTAAGTGGTAACATATTAGGTATTGATAAAGCCTAAGAGGCTATTGTGTAGTTTTGTTTATTTTAAGCAACGTTTATAGCTCCACGTACCGTGGACTGTTCGGACACACCAGTATCGTTGCGCTGGCTTCTTGTACTACTGAACAATTTTGGTAAGCAGAGCGTGGTTTTTACATTAAAATAAATCCACATATGAGAAAATAAATTATTTTGATTGATTGATTGATTGATTGATTGACATAGTAAATTGGAAGTTTTGAACATTGTTGAAAATAACTTTAGTTTAATTACTTAACATAACTTATAACTTAATAAGTTTTGAATATATTACCATGTCATCCGGGCTATCTAATTGTATTTGTAATTTGTACTGTAGCCCCTTTTGTTGTATTGACAAGTAAGATTTATTTGTGAAATTAGGAATTATTGAGTTGTATTTGGTACATAATTTGGTATATTTGTTGCAATTAATAATTGAATGTCACTAGTCTGAAGTTAAAAGTTTATCTAAATCATAATCACACTAGTCTAACATAATAAGACTTGAATTGTGTGTATTGGTTTATTGTTTAGTGTGATTATTGGATTGTGTTATTGGAGATTATCCGGCTCAATATTATACAGTCAATTGTTCTATTTAATTGGTGTTGATCCAGCATAGTATATACATTAAATTGTTATTTATTTTGTAACTAGCCATCTGTACCAAGCTAGACTCATACTTGGAATAAGTACAGGGTCGGATTTGGACTTCAAATAATTGAATTTAAGTTTTTATTTTGCTGAGATTGCTCGGTTGGCTAACAAGTCATTATTTGTTTAGTTAGTGAATTTTAACCGATTGGTATTGATATTTGTTTGTTGCAATGGCCTCATTAAAGGCAGTCAGGGAGTCTGCTGCCGTATTGGTCTCACAGTTGAGATGGTTCACATCGGCGGCAGCAACGGTTGAGCGTTCGGACTTGGAAGAGCTCACCCTTGCTCGGAACGGGCAAGTGAATGAGAGGATCAAGTCAGCTGATGCTGCGCTCACACGCTTCAACGAGTACATCATGGACGTGGATTTGGGGGTGATGGACCAGGCAGCCCGCGATAAGGTTTTGGGTGACTATGACCAGATTGTCAACCTGGGGGATGTCATAAGTCAACGAGCCCGGGAAATTTTGAGGAGCCGGATGCCTGAGGAGGCCAAGCCTCAGACCTCCGTTGTCAAGGGCCCTGGACTATTGGGTAGGCTGCCCACCCTGGAGCTGCCACATTTTGACGGTCGTTTGGACCACTGGCTGGGCTTCATTAATCTTTTTGAGAGTCTTGTGGATGCACGCTCGGACCTCGGACCTGCCCAGAAGTTGGCCTACTTGTTGTCCGTTTTGAAGGGCGAAGCCAGAGCCTTGGTGCAGCACTTGCCGGTGACGGACTCCTCCTACCCTACCGCTCTGGAGCTTCTCTCCCGACGGTATCAGAACAAGCGCTGCCTGGCTGATGTGCACATCGGCCAGATTTTGGAACTACCGGCCATTGCCAGCACGTCGACGTTGCGTACTGACTTGCTGAACCCATTGGTCTCAGCGACCAACGCCTTGAGACGCTTGAAGTTGCCGGTGGAATATTGGTCCTACCTGTTGGTGCACATAGTGCTGCGGTTGCTCCCTGCGGAGTTGAGGTCACGGTTTGAACAGAAGTATGGTGGGGATAGTGCCACCCATCTTCCCACCTTTGACGACCTTCTCAAGTTTTTGGAAGACGAGTGTCGGTTTTTGGACAACACTCGTGGCGCCACGGGGTCACGCCCACCACCTTCTCGGCCTAGAGACCAGGGACGGACTAGGGCTCGGGGGCCTGTTGATGTTCGCCCCGCCCCCCGTTTGGCTGGCGCCCGGAGTCCTCGGGCTAGGGGGCCTGTTGATGTTCGCCCCGCCCCCCGTTTTGCTGGCGCCCGGAGTTCTCACGATTGCGACTTTTGCAAGGCCACGGGGCATGTCATGGCACGTTGCTCGGCTTTTTTGAACTTGCACGTAAGTGCCCGCCGCCGTATTGCCAACGCACGCCGTTTGTGCTTCTCGTGTTTGGGGGCCCATTTCCATCGGGACTGCCCCGACCCCCGTCCGTGTAGAATTTGCACGGGGTCCCACCTGGAGATTTTGTGCGCCAACGCGAACCGCTCCAGCAGACCATCTTCTGAGGAGGGTTCGCGCAGGGGGGGGTATTCCGGAGACGAGCACCGGGCTGAGGCCCACAATTCTGCACGTCGCTCCCCACCCCCCGCACAAGTTGTACGGGAGCCCCGCGAGCGCCATTTGGTCTCCCCTCGTCAGGGAGAACGCGCGTTGGCTGCTAGGCAGCAGTGGCCGGACCAGCACCGCTACCTCTCCCCTCCGTTGGCGGAACGTCCCCGGTTGGAGTCGCGCCCTCCGCCATTAAGGCATCCGGTGGGATGTGCCCCTCCAGTGATGGCGAGCGGCTCGGGTCACCGCGCGGACGAATATTTTGAATGTTGGCCTCGTCGTGAACGAGGGCAGCCTGGTTGCGGCGATCGGTCGCCGCCCAGGCATTGCTAAGAAATTGGCGCCTGCCCCGCTAAAGGACCTCCCCCGATCAAGACGGTTTTGTAGCCAACGGCCTCGGTCAAGGTCTGGGGACCCTTGGGTGACTCGATTGTGGTCCGTGCCATTTTGGACACGGGAGCCCAGGATTGCCTTTTGTCGTCTTGGTTAGCGGGACAGGTTGGCCTGAAGGTGAACGACTTTTCAGGCAAGATTTTGGGAATTGGCGAAACGGCTGTCACCACTGCTGAGGGAAGGACCTGGTTTGAAATCACCCTTGTGAGTTGTCTTTACCCTAAAATTGGTGCTCCTGCCCTTGTTATAACTGAATTTGGTTGGGACGAGCCACTTCGGGAAACCCTGTTGGAAGACTGGCTCCAATTTGTATCTGCACTTCCTGCGGTGCTTCTTGTGCGTCTCTTAAGCCACGTTGCGCGCACTTTGGGTGGAACTGTGGTCATTCGGGCTTCTTACGCCTGGACGGACAGTCAAATTGTTTTGTGTTGGTTGAAGACGTCCGTCCACTCTTTGGAGGTCTTTGTTGCGAACCGAGTGTCGCAGATTCAAGGATCTGACACGCCTTTGATTTGGAGGCACGTGCCTGGTGACCTGAACCCGGGCGACGTTGCCTCACGTCGGTGCATGGCCCTCCACTTGATTGCTCACCCCCTCTGGTGGGGACCGGACTGGCTGACTCGCCCCGAGGACGATTGGCCTCGAACGCCAGTCTTGATATCGGATCCTTTGCCCGGACTTAAGGTGTTCGCTGTTGGGACGAAGGATCCTCCGTTTGATCCTGATTTTTTGTTGAATCGATACAGCTCCCTCGACAAATTGTTGAACGTTACCTCGTGGATCAGGCGTTTTGGCCACAATTCTAGGAATCCAGGGGACAAGCGCCTTTCACCAGTTCTCTCTCCTCAAGAGCGACAGGAGTCACTCCTCCTTTGGGTCCGCTCTGTGCAGGCTGCACACTTTGAGAAGGAGATCGAGGTCTTGAAGTCTGGTAGGGTTAAGTTGTCGGGAGCTGTTAGTAAGCTGAATCCCTTCTTGGATAAGACGGGTCTTTTGCGTGTTGGAGGACGGTTGAGGCACTCTAGCCTTCCTTATGGGGCCCGTCACCCCCTTTTGTTGCCCAAGGAGGGCCACTTGGTACAATTGTTGGTGACTGATCGTCACATTAAAAACTCGCATGCCAGTTGCAATGCGCTGTTGGCCATTCTGCAGCGAGAATTTTGGATTTTGTCGGCTCGTCGTACTATTCGTAGCATTGTCTTCCGTTGTATGCCGTGTTATCGGACTAAGGTCTCCACTATGCAGCCCCTAATGGGAGATTTGCCGGCTGATCGTGTCAATGAGGCGAGGCCCTTTGCTGGCGTCGGAACGAACTTTGCTGGTCCCTTTTCGGTGAAGACGTCCACACTTCGAAATAGTAAAATTGTCAAGGCTTATTTGTGTGTTTTTGTCTGCCTGTCAACCAAGGCAGTACACTTGGAGCTGGTAACCTCCCTCTCGACAGATGCCTTTGTGGCGACTTTGGACAGATTTGTGTCTCGCCGTGGGTTGCCTTCTTTGATTAGGTCTGATTGCGGTACGAATTACAAGGGTACAAGTAACTATTTGAAGGAGGTATACGCCTTCCTTAATGAGAGCCAGGTTGACATTGGTAATAGTTTGGCCCGCCGAGGGGTCACTTGGTTGTTTGACCCGCCAGCCTGCCCCCATTGGGGGGGTAGTTTTGAGGTCGCGGTGAAAGCGGCAAAGGGACACTGGCGGAGATTATTGGGAGACACCGTTCTCACCTTTGAGGAACTAGCTACGGTATTTTGCTGCATTGAAGCTGTGTTGAATTCGCGCCCATTGTGCCCGCTCTCTTCGGACCCGAATGACTTGGAGGCTCTAACCCCGGGCCATTTCTTGATTGGACAGCCACGTGTCGCCTTGCCGGAGTACCCCTTTGTTGATGTGAGCCAAAATCGGCTCTCGCGGTTTCAGTTGGTGCAACAGCTCGCTCAGAACTTTTGGAAGCGTTGGAGCTTAGAGTATCTGCACATCCTCCAGCAACGCGTCAAGTGGACGGATAAAACTTATCCACCCAAGATCGGAGACCTCGTCCTGATTAAGGATGCCAACCTTAAGCCTTTGTATTGGCGCAGGGGGCGCATTCTCAATTTGGTGGCTGGCACCGACGGGGTCCCTCGTTTTGCTGAGGTTTTGATGGACGGATCCATCATAAAGAGAGCGGTCGCAACTTTGTCAAGGCTTCCAATTGATTAGCGGACGGGTAGGCCCGTCCGGGGGGGGTAGATGTTTCGTCCAACGTGAAATGGACCGCACCTTTTTGGTTGGCAACATTATTCTATTGTCTATAACTTTTTTCACTTTGACGTTTCCGTGCTCTTGTAAAACTAACTGCCTGCTTGTTGAGATCGATTCATTGATTAAAATTAAAAATCCTGTGGAATCTACGCGGTTAAGGATAATTTGGTCCCGATCAGTGGTTAATTGAACTCTAGAATCCCGAATTGAGTGGAAACCTGGGATATTTTGGAACATATCGCCGTATTGTCGCCACACCGCATGGCACGCGGATTTGCTGAAAATAAGTGATAAATAGCTACTAATCTGAGGCTAAAGTGTAGCAGAGTTGTGCTGTGATTGCTGATAGACCGCGTTGGGAGGACCTGCATTTGAGAACCTTCGTCCATCCACACACTTGACTTTCACTATACTTTCAATTACTCATTTCATACTTACATACATACCACACGGGCGTGATCAATCAGGAAGGTCGAACCTTGGCGTCCCCAGCACAGAAGGTAAGTGGTAACATATTAGGTATTGATAAAGCCTAAGAGGCTATTGTGTAGTTTTGTTTATTGTAAGCAACGTTTATAGCTCCACGTACCGTGGACTGTTCGGACACACTAGTATCGTTGCGCTGGCTTCTTGTAGTACTGAACAATGATTTTACATAAATTATTGACTAATATATGAATCACAAATTTGGTTTTTTTTTCAGCAAAATCCAATTAAAATGTGAACAAATAATTAAATTTTGTTTTACTTTACCTAATGTTCAGTCCCAGCATTTTCATTGGTATAACAGGAATTCTTCCCTTGTACGATCGTTTTTGTAGAAATGGTGATAATGAACTCAAAAGCTCTTCAAACTATTCTCAAAGCATTTGCGAGTAAAATAGTTCCCATCAGCGTTCATAATCGTAATGAATGTATGAACCCAAAATGTTTTTCTTAACAACTTCTTCAATAACAACAGTACAACATTCTTTTTGCGTTCCATGTCACTATTTCTAAAAACACGCCCAACTACCGTTGTAGGTACGAAATCGTATCGCAGAAATTCGCAGCGCAAGTTCAGGGCAGAGATTTTCTGTCAAAGTTCAATTTTATGACTACCTAAGTCGGTTAAGGCTCGAGCAGACCGCATGCGTAGACGTAAGCGTAGACGCACACGTACCACTGAATTGTAATTATTCTGTGGTTGTAATGTATGGAACCGTATGAGACAGGACACACCACTTGCGTAAGGTAGACGTGCGCGTCGACTTAATGCGTAGCCCTACGCAATGCAGCTCCCAAGACAAACAGGCTGCGTGACTTACGCCGTACCTTACGCAGAGCAGAACGGCAACGTCACGTTGATGACATTGTACTCAATGGCGCGCCATATTGGACGTCACACCGAACAAATTTGAACACCTATACACCGTACCTTTGCTGTGCGTTGCCCCACGCGTGTAAACTGCAGTCAGTTGTATTTTATTACAAAGTGGTGTTTTGTTTTATTTTAATTAATAATGATTAGCGATAATAAAGAAATAGTTATTGAAATTGTGCATAAATATGAATGTATCTACAATCCAAAAAGTAAAGACTACAAAAATGTATCGTATAAAAGTTTATTATGGGAGAAAATTGGAGCTGCACTTGAAATACAAGGTATTTACTTTTTTAGCTATTAAAATATGTAACAAACTTTTCTCTAATAGTAATTGCATCATTAGGTGACCTTGTGTTAGTTTATTTCAAGTTTGTTTGACTTGTTTCAGTTTGAATCTCGTGCATCATAATATCACCGTATTTTATTCTTACATAATTGTGTACACAACATGCTGCCTTCGTAACGAGAATAGCCTTTTCGACATGGCATTCAATAGGTCTATGAAAAATCCTCCATTTTTCCGCTAAAATACCAAAAGTATTTTCAATGATACAACGGGCACGGCACAACCTTCACAACAATTTCGTTTTTCGTATCATGTAAAGTTGTGGCTCTAGGAAATTGTCGCATTAAGAAGGTTTGTAAAGCGAAACCTTCATCGCCGATAAGTACGTGTGGTACAGGTTCGTTAGTACCGGGCAGAGGTTTCGATGTTAATATTGTTTTTCCCAGTAAATAGTATCGATAAAAGTCAGAATTTTCAAAAATGTTGCTATCACTGTGTCGACCGACGTCTATCATCGTAAATTTATAAAATGGGTCAGCAATAGCAAGTAAAACAATTGAGAAATGATTTTTATAACAATAATAGTTCGATCCACTACTGGGTGGGCATTTTATCTTAATGTGTTTTCCATCGATGCTGCCGACACACTGGAAAATTCCAAGTTTCTCTGTAACCCAATTCCGACTGTTTCCATATGTTATCGTTAGGGTTAGGCATGTATATAGGTTGTAAACTTTCTCAAATGGCTTTTGCTACCTCTTTAATGATTTGAGATACCGTGCTTCGTCCAATGCGAAACAAAAACGAGATGGTAAGAAAGGAGTCGCCGGTTCTAATGTATCTGAAAAATAAATAGGTAATAATAATATATATTGTATTTATTAAATTCTTTTATTTTTATTTTAGGTTCCAAAGCAAAGGATGCATGGTGATCATTGAGAGACGGATATAGTCGACATAAAAAAACAGTCAGAGGGCAAACTGGTTCAAGCAGGAAATATTCAAATTTCACATGGAGTTCCCACATATCATTTTGGACAGCACGCTTGAGTTAAGACCTACAAGCACTAACATAACACCACCGCAACCAAGTTTCGATGCGCCACTGTCACCATCATCCTTACCAAGGCAGTCATCACCAGTAGGAAGACAATCGCCGCCTGCACCAAGGCAGTCATCGCCTATATTACGTAAATGAGCTGTGTCGCCTATCTCTCCCCAACTGCAAAATTATAACTTATGCTGACGACACAGCTTTAATAATTCATGGCCGCGATTGGACTGAAGCCACCAAAAATGCCGAACTTGCCTTAAGCTCTATAATGGAATGGTTAAGTACTAACCTTCTTACTTTAAATGTTACTAAAACTAAGTTTATTAGATTTTCTATAAATAAATTAGGTCAACCTAAAACACCAATAGCTCTACGTGCCCACACTTGTTCCCACTCCTATTCTTCTGATATCGACTGTAAATGCCCTGAGGTGGAAGGCACCCAGTCCATTAAATATCTTGGTGTAATAGTTGACTGTCACCTTAAATGGAATCAACAAATTATCGCTGTCGTGGCCCGCTTGAGAAAGCTTCTATATATATTCAGAAAACTAAGAAGTGCAGCCGACTTTCAGACTCTTATATCCATCTATTATGCACTTGCACAATCGGTACTAGGATACTGCCTTATAGTTTGGGGTGGGGCTCATAAGACGGTGATGATGCGTATTGAAAGAGCACAGAGAGCTGTTTTAAAGGTCCTTGCGAGGAAACCTATCCGTTTTCCTACAAAAAAACTTTACGCTCTCTGCCAAGTCCTGACAGTGAGACAGTTATTCATATCGCAAATAACACTCCGGAAACATACCCTGGTTCCCTATAATCCACACATATGTAGCAGTAAACGTCGTTCTGCTAGAGTTTGTAATATTATACCATGCAAAACAGTTACGGCACGTCGCCATTTTACTTACATTAGTTCCAAAGTGTATAATAGGATCAACAAAAATATTAATATTTACTCTATTACCAGGAATGAGTGCAAGAAAAAACTCAACACTTGGCTAAAAACACTCTTTTATGACTCCACAGAAAACCTCGTGGAGGTATAATGTTTACACTCTGGCTAAAAACTCTCACTCTCACTATACTACACTCTCACGATTTTCAAGCAACTCACACACACACACACACACTCACACACAAACACAAACACGCTCACATAATCACGGCACGTAATATTGTCGTTATAATAATGTATAATATAATATTATTATTGTATAATTTTGAATAGGTATAATTTTCTTTGAATTTAAATTTTACTTATTTTAATGTTATTGTATTTTGATTTATTTTGATTTGGACGTATTTTATATTTTAATTTATTAGATTTTGATTTATTTTATTTTAATTTAATTTAATTTTGCTATTGCTGGAACAACGCTACTCATTAGGAGTTGGGCGTTGGTAGCTGCGCCACAGTTTTAACTTTTGCAGCTACCATCGTTGAATTGTTTGCTTGTCTATTGTTTTTGTTCCAAATAAACAATTTTATTATTTTTATTTATACTTAATGCCCTCAACCCCCGCAACCTGAACCATCGAGGCTGTATCCTGCACCTAAAGTTGATGACTCTTCACAATCACTATTAGAAACACTTGATTTACCTTCTTCAACACAATTGCAGCAGCCGCCAACAACTAGGTTACAGCCATCACCGTCGCCAGCGCCACGTATAACGAAAAAAAAGACTGACAGCCATAACTTGGTAGACAACGCCGATAGAGTCCTTGATTATTTTAAAAAGAAAAGAGAATAGAATGACGCTTACCACTTGTTCATGAGCTATACTAAATCTTTAAAAAAAATATCAGTGTGGAATCAAGAGTTTGCTGATTCTGAATTGGACGAATTTGAAAATAATTCAACAAATGAAGGATGAAACCAAACGATCAGCCAACAACCATCGTCGCTAATGTACCTATCACCTGCTTATTCTGTAATATCTGATGGATCTACGGTAACCATTTTCATAACAGAAGAGCAGCAACCGATGGGATCTGTGTTGATAGCGGAAGGAGCTTCCCAAGAACCACCTCAAGACGACGACGTCTTTCTAGCCATAGATCTAACGAATCACAATTTGAATGAGTCGCAATGGTTTTGACGATTCCAACAATCATATTAAGTATCATGATTCAGAATAGAAAGCATATTCAATTTAAACATTAGATATTATTTTCATTAGGTACTTTCATTTCTTAATGAATAAGCAAGTTATTATCATTCCATTGAAAAACAATATAATTAAGATACCTATTTGATTAACCCTTCGTGTGTTAACACGTGAATCCACGTTCGAAAAATCTTTTCCCTTATTTGCCTAAACGTGGATCCACGAATGGATTAAGAAAATAAACATCTGAAGGTATTTCTATGTATTTTGCTATTCTTTATATTAAGTAGAACTTAAAGTAATTCAAAATAAATATATTACTAACTTAATTTGCGATATTTCTAGCATCAAAAGGCCTCGCGATAATTTTTCTGTCAATGTTTTGATTTACAAATCGATTTCTAATTGCATCTATGTTATAAAAATATCGTGAGTGTATATCATTTTGAAGGAAATTTCATTAAATTTCGAATTGTGTAAAGGTATTACTATATTTTATTCAAAATATGAAAAATATTTAACTTTTTCGAAGATCACGCAAAATGCACGCACACATTCTCATGGGGCTTGTTTTTATAATTAAAATCCTCGCAAACGTTTAAAGCATGACATCGATGAATTCGACAAGGGGTTTATAAGGCGTACTGTCAGTAACTTTCATTGAGAGTATAAACAATATCCAACTTTAAAAGCTCTAAAAAAGGTTCTTAATGAAAAAATAAATTTAACGGATGCTTGGAGACTTAACGGATGCTTGGAGACTTAACGGATGCTTGGAGACATTACGGCATTAACTTCTTGATTTAGGATATGAGTGAAAAACTACTGAAGACAATCGTAAAGCGCTTGTGGAAAACCATGACATACAGTTCCTGCGCTATAAATATTTAAAACAATTGGAAAAATATAGAGAAGAAGGGAGGTATATTGTTTATACTGATGAAAGCTACATTCATACCACACATCACACATGTACAAAATAAGTCATGGGAACTAAACAAGGAACTGTAGCAAAGAAAAAAATTCTAAAGGTTAATAATTCATAATTGTCCACGCTGCTCGAAGAAATGGTTTTGTCCCCAATGCTTCTTTAATTTACAAGGCCCATTGGAAGACAGGCGATTACGACGACAATATGAACCATGACAATTACAAGAAGTGGTTTATAACACAACTACTGCCTAACATACCAGAAAAGACCGTAATTGTTATGGATAACGCCTCCTACCATAACGCATTTGCAGAAAAAGTTCCACTTCCAATAGCAACAAAGCAGCCATGAAATATTGGCTGGTGAATAAACACATCGATTTCGAGGAAGACATGGAAAAAATAGAACTCTACGATATCATTTTAAAAAATTAAGATAATTCTAGAAATTACGCCATTGATAGCGAAGCAAAAAAATTTAAGTGTGATATTTTAAGACTACCTCCATATCATCCCGACGTAAATCCAGTTGAGAAAATTTGGGAAGTGTTAAAAAACTATGTCGCAAAAAAAATGTAGAACAAAACTCCTCCTCCATCATGAAATTACTTCATGAACGTTTAGACATAATCGATGGCACGATGTGGACCAACACTTGCAGACGCAGAGGAGACGGAAACCAAATACTGGAAAAACTACGACGACGAGCAAGAACTTATTATTCACGTAGAAGAATCCGATTCCGAAAATGACACGTCAAGCTTCTATGACAGCGATGAACAAAATGTTAACAAAAATTATTAAATTTAAACTTTTTCAAATTATGATTACGTATTTTTGTTAATGATTTTGATGTCTTAGTAACTAAATAAATGTGTTACAAATAAATTATGAAGGTTTCATTTTTTTGAAAACATTAAACATACAAAATCATTACTTCGGTTTTCGACATAAATATAATTATTGTGAGTTCTCTTAGTCAGAAAGATTATTTATAAAGTACCGTATTTATTAGTCTATTATTTTAGCATATGTAATTATTATAATTATTTCGGTAATGACATTTATATCATTTATAATAATAATAATAGAGAGGGCGCTGCAGTGCGCAAGTAAACAAACAGCTCCGTACATTTAATTCAATAAAATATAATATAAATGTATATTTAGCTACTAATAAGTGTTTAAGTGAAAGTATAAGTGACATATAGTGTGTGTTATTGAAGTACTTATGAAATATCCAACAATTCGCATGAAAACCGATTACAACCGTTAGAAAAAAATAACGACGACTAAATTCAAAAAATTGTGCATAAAGCGATAACATTACTTCCGGATAAGCTACATTCCTTGTTCACGAAGAAGAATAAACGCGAAAGGTACCAAATTATACACAATATTGTGAAATAACTCCTTATTTACAAAAAACACCATATCATTCTTCGTTTCTTTACTGCGATTTCACGCCATCTATCGCAAACAGGTGAAACTACCTAAACTAACCCAATAACTCAACCTGAGGTTAAGGTTCTACGTACTAGAGGTCGCTACCAATAATATTGATTCAAACCATTATTTCAATAAAGGTGAAATGGCTCCCACACCCTTATGCTCAGGATGTCAACAAAAGGTACCCATCAGAGAAAATCTTGCCTGTTCGCTGTGTAAGTGCAGGTATGATCTAGAGTGCGCAGGTATTTCAAAAGATTACTATACCAAAACTATGACCCTTGAACTCAGAAAGTCGTGGAAGTGCCAGACGTGTATTTGTAAATTACCAAAGACCGGAAACATTGACACCCCTATACGCTCCCCGAGGGCCCCTGACTATACCCAATATTTAATCACACCAACAGAAACGAATGACACCATAACAAAAGCAACAATATTTCCAAGTGAAGAAACTATGTACACCGAAGACTTGAGTTTCTTGGGCGATACCTTGGATACACAAAAAAATTCAGGACTACCAAGCAGTATCCAAAATAACTTGACTATACAAAGTTTAAGTGAATTAATAAAACTGCGTTTAAAAGAAAATAACAAGTCAATCATAAAAGAAGTGCAAAGTACAATAGAAACGGAAATAAAGAAAGCCATTACTGAATTAAGGCTGGATTTCAGTAGCAAAACAAATTTTCTAACTGTGGAGAATAGTGCCAGGAAAGAGGAAACAGAACGTATTAATATTAAATTAGAAGAACTACGCAATGAAAATGAAAACTTAAGAAAAGAAATAAAGGAGATATCAGTGCAAATACCCCAAACCCCAAGCATTCCTGAAATAAACCATAAAAAACTTGTGCTATATGGACTTGCGGATTATTACAAAGAGCCTGAATGCGATCTTCATAACCGCCTTATAGAATTGTTTCGCGATATTGTGAACGTTGACCTGTCCGGCTATATCGAAAACATGTACAGAGTAGGAAGAAAGGGAGAAAAGAACCGGCCTTTAGTCATCGAATTGCTTAGTAAAAGGATGACTACATACTTAGTTAATAACAGCAAGTATTTTCAAGGAACTGGACTATTTATATCCGAATTTCTAGATGTAAAAGCACGAAAGGAGAGAGCACAAATGCGAAATAAACTTATTCAGGCCAGAAGAAACGGCCTCCATGCTGTCATTAGAAACAATAAACTATACATAGACGGCAAACAAATCAACGTGAAAGAAAACAACTATAACTATCAACAAAATAATTCTAATTACCAGGAAAAGGATACAATTTCTACAAGCTATGCTGATCAATATTCACATTCGCAAATAAACATGCCGGGTGAAACTAAGAACTATTCCTTTCGCAAGTAAAAGCCTTTCCTTTAAGATACTATTCCAAAATATTCAAAGTCTGAACAATAAACAAGATATACTTGAAGCTTTCTTAAATGAAAACTCATCGTATAAGGTAATATGTATCTCAGAAACCTGGCTTACACAAGAAAAGCTGGATTTTATAAAATTTAGCGGATATAAATTCGCAGCATCTTACTGTCGCAGCACTCGAACAGGCGGCGGCGTCTGTATCCTGATTCAAGATCATATAGAATACATACAGAGAACTGACATTAATGACATGTCTATAGAATATGTAATAGAGGTATGTGCGACTGAGTTACCTAAAGAAAATTTACTTATAATATCAAATAGAAGAGAAGAAGACACCTTTTATCATCAATTAAAACTAATCCTAAAATATATTAATGTTAAATATTCTAAACTAAATATTGTAATAGGGGTTGCTTTTGACAAGACTACGTTCCAGAGTATGAATACAGCACTCAGCAGGCACGGTGTAGACCAAACCCTGAGTGGCTGGATCACCAACATGCTCAAGCAAAGAGCAGTACAAGTCACAATAAATAGCACAACGAGGGCCATTGTGGCGAAAGGCTGCCCCCAAGGGGGTGTCCTCTCGCCACTGCTATGGAACCTGGTCGCAGACAGCCTCATCAGGAGACTAAATAATAAAGGATACTTTACCGTTGGCTATGCTGATGACATAACCATAATAATAAATGGAAGCCATGAGAACACCATATGCAACCTCATGCGCCAGGCCCTAAGGATAGTAGAGGACTGGTGCCGAGAGCATCAACTCTCAGTGAACCCCACAAAAACCGAACTAATACTCTTTACCAAAAAGAGGAAGCTAGCGGAGCTGGAGCTGCCAAGTTTCTTTGGCACCACCTTAAGCCTCTCAGCTGACACCAAATATTTGGGCATCTTCTTGGATAAGCAACTGAATTGGGCAAAACACATTGAACACACCACCAAGAAAGCTAGCATCTGCATGTGGCAGTGCAAACGTATGCTGAACAGGAACTGGGGCATCAGCCCCAGAACAACCCACTGGCTATACACAACAGTTATAAGACCAATCATCACGTACGGCTCCCTTGTCTGGTGGCCCAGAACAGACTTAGGTACAGCACAAAAAGACCTCGAGAAGCTGCAACGACTCGCATGCGTGGCGATCACCAGCAGCATGAGAACTGCACCCACTGCCGCTCTACAGGCCATGCTGGGACTACCACCATTGCATCTCATAGTACGAGAAGAGGCTGCCCTGGCAGCCTTCAGACTCGCCATATCCGGAGCACTCTTGAGGGACTCCAGGATCAAGCACACACGCATCATGGAGGACTCTGTCAAACGACAACCTCTGATGACTGCACCCTATGATAAGATTACAAAGACACACCACTTCCAAAAAAATTACCAAATACAGCTCATGCCGGAGCCAGAGGACAACTCAGGACCCAAGGAGCTTAGAATCTACACTGACGGCTCAAAGACAGACACTGGAACTGGAGTTGGAGTCTTCTCCAACGATCTCAACATAAAGATATCCAGACCGCTAGGCAAGCTCAACACCGTATACCAGGCGGAATGTGTGGGTATTATCCAAGCGATCCATGCCTTGGAAGCCAGGAGAGTTACGGATAGCCACATCCGTATACTTTCCGACAGTGCCTCAGTACTACAATCCCTAGGGAAAAACTATATCACATCTAAACTCATACTAGAATGTCACAACGCGCTGCAACGCTCGGCGGTCGAGAACCGCAACACTGTGACACTACAATGGATAAAGGGGCACAGCGGATCACTCGGCAATGATGCGGCGGATGAACTGGCCAGGAGGGGGTCCAACACGACGGTTTTCGGACCAGAGCCCATCGTGCCGCTCCCCCCCACCCAGCTGCGCACATGGTTAAAAGAACACACACACGTTCAAGCCCAGAAATGTTGGTCCTCGGCACCAGGCTGCAGGCAGTCCAAGGAGGCGATGCCAAACCTAAACAAAAAACTAAGCAGGCGCCTCCTACACATGGACAGGAAAAGCCTGCGAATGGTGGCGGGGACCATCACCGGGCATTGCTCACTGAACAAACACTACCACACAATAGGTGTAACGGACAGTCCCTTATGCAGGGCCTGCATGGGGACGGAGGAAACGGTGGCACACGTGCTCCTAGAGTGCACGGAAATCACTGACATACGAAAGCAAACCCTCGGGTCTTTGAATTCCCTTACAGACATCCTGAACAGACCGAGAGACCTGATCTGCTTCTGGAAGGAGGTTGGCTGGATGGAGTGACGGCCGACACGGCTCACGCACAATGGTCTCGTGCAGAGACTAAGTGCGGAAACCAAACCGAGAAGAAGAAGAAGAAGAAGGAGGTGATTTCAATGTTAATATTTTATATGATAATCAAAAGTCAAACCAACTTTTAAATGTGATGCAGGAACACAAACTAACACAACACATTAAAACTCCAACACGAATCACACCATCTACAAAAACATGCTTAGACCTTATATTTACTAACTTTGAATATAAAGATATGTACACAACAGTAGAAGAACTAGGGTTTTCTGATCACAATAGTACTATTTTACACCTAAATTTACCTCAACAAACAAAGCAAACAATCTGGTTTACTAAGAAAAGGCGGTATAACTCCAAAAATATGCTGAAATTTAAATCTAAATTACAGGAAACTAACTGGGACGATATCATTAAACCCGAAAATGACCTGAACGCAAATTATGAAGCCCTTAATAAAACATTAATTAATATCTTAAATCAATGTATGCCGTTACAAAAAAATAAACTTAAAACAAAATTTAATAAACATTGGCTCTCCAATGGTATAAAAAACTCCTGCAAAAACAAAAGGTTATTGAAAGTATTTATAACAAAAATAAAAAATCCTATATTGACCCAATACTACAAAAAATATGAAAAAATATTAAAGAAGTCTGTAGTTATTGCAAAAAAACTGTATTTTAAGAATAAAATGATAAAATCTAACAATAAGGTTAAAACTATGTGGGCAATTATAAATGAAAGGACTAATAAGAAAGTAAAGAGCGAAAAGTACAACATAAATATACAAACAAATAAAAGTTTGACTTCAGAGCCTAAGGAGGTAGCTAATATTTTTAACAGTTTTTTTGCCTCTATTGGAGTAACAAACACCACCGGCAGTAAGCCAAAAGGAACCCCTGTGATCACAACAGTAGAGAATACTATCTTTCTGAGTCCCGTTGACCCCTACGAGGTAAATGGATTGCTAAAAAACCTAAAAAACAAATCGAGCTATGGCGTTGATGAACTCCCACCTACCCTGTTCAGATTATGCGCGGACGAACTAACCTTTCCATTTTACAAATTAATCAACCAATCTTTTGAAGAAGGTGCTTTTCCTAATCTTCTAAAAAAATCTCTTATTAAACCCATACATAAGAAAAACACAAAAACTGATCCAAATAATTACCGCCCGATTGCCCTTCTACCAACAGCATCAAAGTTATTCGAAAAAGCAATGTGTAATCGAGTCTATGAGTTCTGTGAAAAACACAATATATTTAACGACTGTCAAAATGGTTTTAGAAAAAACCGATCCACCATTTTGTCTGTATATAAATATATACAAGAGGCTCTCAATATTATTAATAATAAAAAATATGCTATAGGATTATTGCTCGACATGACAAAAGCCTATGACAAAGTGCAGTTTGACATTTTATTAAAAAAATTATATAGCATAGGAATTCGAGGTAAATGCCACGAATGGTTCACCTCTTATTTACAGCACAGAGAACAATTAGTAGAAATAGAATTTTTTAATCGCAGTACTAAAGAAATAGAAATATTCCGTTCTGACAGCATACCAATACATGCTTCCATACCGCAAGGAAGCGTTATAGGCTGTTTTCTATTTCTTGTATACATAAATGACCTTCCTAACCATATAAATGAACCTTGTGTCTTATTTGCAGATGACATATCCATACTTGCCTCATGCGAAAATAATATTAACCTTAATAACAAATTAAACTCTATACTTAATACTACAACCAACTGGATGACACAACATAATCTTGAAATTAATTTCAATAAAACAAAAATAATGACTTTTCACCCCCGCCAAAAAATACCTATAAATGTTAATTACAGCTTCAAAAACTCTAAATTGGAAGTAGTTGATAAATTTACCCTCCTAGGCCTAGACATTGACACGAATATAAATTGGAAGTCTCATATTAATAAATTAAGATCTAAATTATCTACATTCTCCTACGCACTCCGTGAGATAAAAAAAACAACAGATCTCAAAACTGCACTAGTCACGTACTATGCCTATGGCTATGCATGGCTTAAATACGGGGTCATCCTATGGGGAAATAGTACAGACGTACATACGTTACTTACCCTACAGAAAAAACTTATTAGGATATTAGTCAACATCGAAGAGACTGGTAGTTGTAAACCACACTTCAAAGAACTAAAAATCCTCACACTACCCTGCCTATATATTTTTGAAATGTGCAAATTTGTACGTAAGCACCCGGAATTATATACTAAACGAGAAGAAATACAAACAAAAATTACACTAAGATACAAAAATAGATTAAACATACCTACATCACGACTGAAAATGCATTCCTCTAGTTGTTATGTTATGTCAATCAAACTATATAATAAGCGACCCGAAGAAATTAAGAACATAAATAACTATAACACTTTTACAAATAAACTAAAACTATTTCTACTGAACAAAGTATACTATAACATAAACGAATATTTAACCGATAAACTATAAATAAATAAAATACAGCTAATAATTACTACCCACATAATCTACACACGTAATACTTTAATTATTATAATTTCTTCATACCTTACAATATGATTGTACCTACTTGTTTGTAACTGATCTCAATAATTATAACGAAATATGGTTTTTCTTTTTAAGTATTTTTTTTCTAAATCTTTTATTCAAACAATAAATTTTAAATAATGTTATGTTTTAGTTTTAAGTTTCTATTTTATATAATTGCTGTGCCCTAACAGGGTCCATAATTGTTCATTTTATCTTAAAGACTAAACATCTACTGTATATACATTGTGGCAAAGCAAATAAATGAATATGAATATGAATATATTTATCGTCCTCCTGGATATAAAAATGTTAACAACTTCATCCAATCTTTAAATAACCTACTGATGAGTTACTCTAATCTGCAGAATATTATAGTGCTGGGAGACATAAATATCGATATATGTGAAAATAGCTCAGATCCAAATTCTATCCCCTACCTAGACATGTTGGCCTACCATGGTCTCCTACCAGCACATTCACTCCCGACTCACGGCAAAACGTGTCTTGATCATGTTATGTTAAAAACAAAGCTATCGGCACGTAGTCTAATACTCCAAACAACGCTAACAGACCACTATACTGTTGCCCTTTGTATTGAAGCTAGTCATAAGCGTAAACCTGCTCAAATATTTAATCGCATAAACTATTTAAGTCTTACAGAAGACTTAAAAGCTGTTGACTTCTCCCATATTTATCTATTAAGCGACGCTAATGAGGCTACAAATCACTTTATACAAATACTCCAAACAATAGTAATTCAAAATACTAAAGAAATCAAGCATTCCACAAGAAAGAAATTATTAAAACCATGGGTAACATCTGGTATCCTTAAATGTCTAAAAAATAGAGATAATCTTCATAAAAAATATAAAAAGGATCCCACTAATGTCACTTTAAAAACTACCTACAAAAGATACAGAAACTTTTGCTCTGCACTATTAAAAAAACTGAAACGTGAACATGAAAAGCAGCAGTTACAAAGTGCAAATAAAAATAATAAACAACTATGGAAAGCCATTAAAGAAATTACTCATACCCTAAAACCAAACGATACCCCATTCGAACTTATAAATACAGAAAATCCACAAACATCTATAAATGACGTCAATAAATACTTTGCAAATGTTGGTAAATCGTTGGCAGAAAAAATTAAAAATAACCAAATCCATCCGAACACGTACAATTCAAACCCAAACTCATTTGTACTTCTACCTACAGACGAGCATGAAGTTGGAGCACTAATTAGCAATCTAAGGAGTGATAGCGCGATTGGTCTATCTATTTTTAAAGAAAATAAGGAAATCCTTACTCAACCCGTAACGTACATCTGCAATCTGTCTTTTAATACTGGGGTGTTTCCCACAGCACTCAAAAAGTCGAGAATAAGCCCTATTCACAAGAGTGGTGACAGAGACTGTGTCGGTAACTACAGACCTATTTCTATACTCCCAACACTATCAAAAATACTGGAGCGACTTATTAATAAAAGGTTAGTTAAATATCTTGAATATAATAAACTTTTATCTCCAGCACAGTATGGTTTCAGGTCTAAGAAATCGACTTCAGATGCAGTCCAAGAACTAATAAATTTTGTAGTCAGTAACTTGGATACTAAAACGAAAACTATAGCTATATTTCTAGACCTTGCGAAAGCTTTCGACACAGTCTCTGTTCCCCTCTTGCTCAAAAACTTGAATGTTTAGGAATAAGGGACATCCAGTTGAAATTATTTGAAAGCTACTTAACAGAAAGAACCCAGTGTGTTAAAATTGGAAACTTCATGAGTCACGACTTGCCAGTACATTTCGGAGTTCCGCAGGGTAGCATCCTTGGCCCGACGCTGTTTCTTGTTTATATCAATGATTTATGTCAACTGGATCTACCCAGGGCCAAAATTATTACTTTCGCTGACGACACAGTATTGCTCTTTAGTGGAAAAACCTGGAGTGAAGTTTTTTCTAACTCCCAAAATGGCTTTAACATTGTCACAAACTGGTTAAATGAAAATATTCTAACCTTAAATGTAGGAAAGACAAAGTACATAACCTTTTCCTTAAGAAATACAAACCTTGACAGTAACAAATTTGAAATAATATCTCACAAATGTAATGATTCCAACGGCTGTATCGATCAATGCTCCAGTATTGAAAGAACTGATATGATCAAATACTTAGGTGTTATGATTGACAGTAAGTTAAGTTTCCAGGAACACATAGACTTAATAACTGCAAGGACTCGGAAACTAATTTATATATTTAAAAATCTAAGAGAAGTGGCAAACGAAGATTTGATTAAAACGGTATATCTTGCTCTTGCGCAGTCACTCATTAGTTACTGTATTACTACTTGGGGAGGAGCAGGAAAAACCCTGATGCTAAAACTTGAGAGGGCTCAAAGAGCTGTACTAAAAGTTAGCCACTTTTTACCTTATTTATATCCCTCCGTTGACTTATATAAAAAATGCAAGGTACTGACGGTTCGTCAACTTTATATTCTGCAAATAGTTACAAAGCAACACTCATTGTTATCATATGATCCAAAGTTGTTAGACAAACGGCGTAGAAAAGATATTGTCTGCAATAACCCTTCATTCAAAACACGTTTTGCCCATCGATTTTTTAGCTACCAAAGCTGTAAATTATATAATAAAATAAACAAAGTTTTGACTATATATCCCCTCCCTAAAAGTAAATGTAAGTTGATCGTGAGAGACTGGCTGCAAAATCTAGACTACACAACTACAGAAAATCTTCTACACTAATAGTATCAATCACAAAATACACATCAAAACATACAAAAACAAAAAACAAAATACCCACGAACACAGACTACTCACTCATGCATCCAAACTTACAAACACATATTACATCCACACACACACATCACATCCACACACACAAACACACTTTAAAGAGGCACTACGATTTTTACAAAAAAAAAAAAATTGTTCTTTTTTTTTCTCTTCATAAAAATGTTTATATTATTTTGTATACACACGCTATGTTGCAAACATTGTTTACACCTGTTTTTGTGGGGTAGGGGCCTGGTGATCTGTACTACAGGTTTACACCTATAACAGACACCAGCTCCCCACAATTTTTTTGACTGTAAGTGTTACTTTAAAATATCTTCGTATAACTATGTAAGTCATTATTTTGTGAGGAGAAATAAAAGTTTTTATTATTATTATTATTTATTATTATTATTTATTTTACTTGTACACCTACCACATTGTGGTCTTTTTAACCCAAAGGTTGACTGGTAGAGAATGCCTTGTTGCATAAAGTCCGTCCATATACTACTATGAAAAGTACATAAAGTTTAAATAAATAAATAAAAAAATATTAGAGTAAATGAAATTTCAATATTTAAACACAATAAAATGTATTAACAATAAATTATAGAAATAAAGAAATGCGTGCATCAGCATTACAGAATATTGGACGAGAAATGAATTTAGAAGGGTTAGGCCCTACCGAGGTCAAAAATAAAATTAAAAACTTGAGGGCAACTTACTACTTGGAACTGTCCTCAAAATCAGGCGCTGGTGGAAATGTCTATACTCCAAGGGTGAAATAGTTCGAAGAAATGGAAGCTTTTATAAGAAATGTATCTATATAAAGGAAAACAACAGTAAGTACCCACAGTATTTTTTTATTTTTAGTATTAAAATACAACAAATATAATTTAAGAAATTCTGTTAAACTGCCACGGTATACTTCGATTTGTCATAAAGTAATTTGTCAATCAATCTCTTCTCTCTCTTGCATTTACGGAATGGTTACCTCTAAGTTAATCAGTTATACTTATTAATGGAGCTATTTCCGATCTCCAAGTACCTGGTATTATTTGTCCTTCAGAGTCTTCTCTGTCTAAACAAGTAGGTGTTATGTAGGAGTCAGTTTTTTTTTCGCAACCTATTATGAAGGACATAGGATTCACAGATGATTTCATCAATTGTGTTCAAACTGGTGGGAATTGCTTTTTCAAAAATACGGAATCTAGAAACTAGAATCACAAAAGCAATTTCCACTATACACCTCGCACGAGATAATCTGTAACTGAAGATTTTTTCACTAGTAGACAGTTGCGAACCTGGATACGGTTTGAGTAAATAAGTCTTTAACGGAAAAGCTGCATCGCCCACTGGTTGCGCTGATATACGATTCTTTTCGTGTATATTTTTAATTATTGGCAACACGCATAATCGCTGATTGGTTGACACTTTTCCCTCCCGCTATCCCACCTAGCACTAGACTTTGTCAACTCGAGAGCGAGGGAGAGAGACAATACCGCATCTAGATCTTTCGATGGACAAGATCGGACATTCAATGGCTGTCGAGTCGCGTTCGAACATACACGCATCGTTAGTGGCTGTCTGGAATCGCGTTCGATCGGTCGCGTCATTGTGCGGCCAATTCGTAGCAGAAGAACGGTTATACTGTGGTGTTTATACTGCCTAGAAAATTCCATGAAGCTATTCGAGATACATAGTACTATACGTATTCGTCGCTAGATGGCGCTAGTGTATCGACTAGATATACACATTACCGCTATTCGCTACCAGATGGCATTACTGTCTCGAACATTCTAGATTTATGTCGAGTTTCTCGACTCTCTCTAAGCGACTGGCGTAACACTGCCCCCTCCTAAGACATGCTCGACTCGAGCATCATTAGACCCGTAGTAACGCGCCAGTCGATCAACATGAACAATCTTTGGCGCAGCTCGTGGACCTTTCTGGATCCGATAAGTGACGTCATTAATCTTAGTCACAACGCGATATGGTCCATCCCATTTTGCCTGTAATTTCGGTGACTTTCCTTTGCTGCGCACCGGATTATGCAACCAGACGAATGAGCCTTCATCAAATCCTTGATTGTTCATCTTTCGGTCGTAACGAGTCTTCACCTTCTGAGACATTTGTTGACCGGATTGTCTAACATGCTCGTATATGTCGTTCATTCTGTTTCGCAATTTACTCGCATAGTCTGTTACACTACAAGGTGCATCCGGCGGTATTCCAGTGATTAGGTCTGCAGGCAACCTAAGCTCTAGTCCGAAGTTCACAAAAGAAGGTGTAACAGCTGTACTCTCATGAACTGCACTTCGGTATGACAGAAGGAACGGCTGAATGTGTTTGTCCCAATCCTTTTGCCTGCCTTCCACAACTTTAGCCAGATATCTTTCCAATGTCTGGTTGAAACGTTCCACCATTCCATCAGATTGTGGATGATACGAAGTGGTCCTGGTTTTATGAGTACCCATTACTCGACATGTCTCCTGAAATACCTGGGACTCAAAATTCCTTCCTTGATCGCTGTGAATTTCCAAGGGTACACCGTAGCGACAAAATACTTCGTTAACCAATTTATCTGCCACTGTAGTAGCTTCCTGATTAGGAATGGCAAAGACTTCTGGCCACTTTGTGATCAGAAGGTGCCCCTTTGGGTCCGCGACCCTGCTGCTCTATGCACTCGTAAAATTTTCCTTCCCCATGTTAGTGTTTCGATAATATTATATCTTTTCTTTTTTATAACCATGCCAGACATTTATAATATTGATATTTATACATTACAAAAACAACGTAATACACTTTATTGTCTGATTTACATGTACCGAGCAGAAGGTGACCTTTGAGTCCGCGACCCTGCTGCTCTATGTACTCGTAAAATTTTCTTTCCTAATGTTAATGTTTCGATAATATTATTTCTTTTCTTTTTATAACCATGTCAGACACCTATAATATGGATATGTGTCAATTACAAAAACATTGTAAAACACTTTATTATCTGATTTACATGTACCGATCAGAAGGTGCCCCTTTGGGTCCGCGAACCAGCTGCTCTATGCACTCGTAAAATTTTCTTTCCCAATGTTAGTGTTTCGATAATATTATTTTTTTTCTTTTTTATAACCATGTCAGTCACCTAAAATATGAAATGTATCAATTACAAAAACAATGTAATACACTTTATTGTCTGATTTAAATGTACCGAGCAGAAGGTGCCCAAAGGTCCACGACACTGCTGCTCTATGCACTCGTAAAATTTTCCTTCCCAATGTTTGTTTCCATAATATTATTTCTTTTCTTTTTTCCCAATGTTAGTGCGTTTCGATTATAGTATTTGTTTTATGTATATGTTTTATTTCTTGTTTCCGGACATAGTTTATTTAATAAATGAGGCCTTTATCAAATTAACTGGTTTTTTTATATTCTGTCGACTATAGCTAATTAACTTGAAGTTTTGTTTTAATTCATTGTATAAAATTTCAGATATTTCTATATATTATTATTGATTTATTTATTTATTATATAATTTATTGTACACCTTACAATATTTCTATAGATACAAAAAAATTAAACTAGTGTACAATGGGCGGTCTTATCGCACAGGGCGATCTCTTACAGACAACCTTTGGATGGACAAACTTAAAGGAGACAGATTAAGGGCTGTCAGTGTACAAACATATAATTGAACATAATAATATAAAATACATACAATACCAAAATTATATACTAATAAATATTACATGTATAATTGAGAAAGAAGGGGAAAAGTTATAGGGAGAGGTAATGCTCCTTCACCATTCTTTTGAACGCTGGTAATAATATAGCAATTTTTTTTCGAAAATAAAAAAGTCATCGGGTATATTATAGCTAAGTTTGTGACAGGTTTAAACTTCCTTTCAGTTTTGTAAACTTACATGCAATAAGTTGCAGAATAGTACCTATAGAAAACCTCTATTACTATTCTGGAACTTGTTGCATTGCATGTAAATTTACAAAACTGAAAGGAAGTTTATTACGCAACTTGAACGTAGATTTTATTTACAATGTCATCACAAGAACAAAACTTCAAGTTACATGAACCCTACATGCTCAATTGCTCAAGTCACACATATATTACAAATGTAACGTTGCCATGACCATTTAAATAGAAGTTACGTGCAAGTTACATGTGCATTATTAACGCGACGTTAAATGTGCAAGTTACCGGTATATTACAAACGTAACGTTGCCAAGACCATCTTAATGGAAGTTATGTGCAAGTTACATGTGCATTATTAACGCGACGTTAAATGTGCAAGTTACCTGTATATTACAAATGTAACGTTGCCGTGACAATCTGAATGGAAGTTACGTGCAAATAACATGTGCATTATTAACACGACATTGCATTTGTAGGTTGCCGGTAAGTTTCAATTAAAATGGCGTTGTAACGTTTACACTTAAACTTTCAGATAACTTCCGAATGTGACGTTACTGTAACTTATACTTATGAAATTTCTGAAAATTTTCAAATGAGTAGTTACTGTAATGTATCTAAATTAACTTGCAGAAATTTACTATTAAACCTTTCTAGTATGTTACCTCTGTTATGTCCACGTAACGTTGCAAATTATAGTTGTTGAAAGTTTTATCTGATCTATATGAGCAACATTGCATCTAATGTTTCTAGCGTTGCCGTTAGGGCTATTTAATCTACGTTCCTGTAACCTTGCTACAAGTTTGCACCTTTGCATTTGTAACTTACACCCACCCAATTTATAGTTTCAGCAATGTTTATGCAACATATTCGTGCTCCGTAGTATGTAGGTGGGTATGTAGGTAGGAACAATCCTACCTACATACCCACCTACATACTACAGAGCACGAATATGTTGCATAAACATTACATACATACAAACCGTAAAAGGTTTGTATATATATAATCAGCTATACGTTATAGTAGTTATACTAATAATTTACACATAGTAGGGTATTTTTTTTTTTTTTAATTGATTTAGGTACTCGTTATCATAACTATATTCCTGTTTCTGGTGGTGATGATGAAGATGAGATAAGATTTAACGCTGAAAATAATAACACTGCGAATTCACCAGCTTCAGAATCCGGGCCGACCACACAAAACTCCAATCAACCGACAAGACCGAGGTCAAACCGTAACAAACCATCTCAGATGTCCGAAATGATAAAAGACATAAAAAATGTATCACTTAGTATCAATATGCCATCAGACGAAGAAAGTGATTGTGATATTTACGGAAAGCATGTGGCTTCTCAGTTAAAAAACTCTCTGAGGAACAATGTATACTTGCACAGGAAGAAATACAAAGAATATTATCCAAATGTAGACTGGCCGATATAGAAAAATGAAGAAGAAACGTGAATATTTACCCAAATACACACTTTTCTTTGAGTTCTACTACCCCCGAATCAGTATCTCACGGATAACCAAGATCAAAGAAGAAAAAGGAAGACAATAATTTCGAAAAAGATCTTGTCCCGGTTTTAAAAGAAAGCATAAATTCAAGAAGTCAACGTGAATCAGCTCTCGGAGACGACAATGACAGATTATTTATGCTTTCCTTAGTAAAGGATTTCAAAAAAATACCCGAATCCGCGAAGCTGACAACCAAGATGGAAATGATTAATCTAATACACCGAGCTCAAAGTGGAAGATATGATCCAAGCCACTATGAACCTATGACCAGGCACAGCCAACCTACTTACCCTCGACGCAGTTATACCAAACATCAGGAATATATCAACAGGGATATTTTACTAAGCAATCGGATAATGGACCACTTGCCACAGTGAGCTGCCGCCCTTCTCTGTCACGTTCCAGTGAACTGTCGCCGCCATTGGATTCAGGAAGAGAAGAAAATTTTATCCAATCACCTGAATCAAATTACTCTCAGCCCTCGCAAGATTCAGAAATAATTAAAACGTTTTTTAATAATTATTAACAACTGCAACTTTGATTATGATAATACAGTACTTAAATACTTTTATGTACCTACTTGTTTCACTTATCTACCTGCATCTTTTTTCATAAAACAGACACAGGGGCCGTAAAGAAATAATTTAAATAAAAGTAGATAGGCATAGACTTAAAGTTACAAGTTTAGACCTTAAAGTTACAACAAGTTTTTCCTCGGCAGAAATGCAGGGGCGAAATTTAGTTACAATGCCGGTAATTGATGGACTAAATTTTCTTAAAGTTCTTCAAACGAGGACTTGCTCATCCGCAAATAATTAAAGCACTTGTTATCATATTGCTGACGGTCGGTGAAATAAGTATGAAATAATCCCTTTGTTAGCCTTTCACGTAGCAAGGGATGAACCCGATATTTTCCTTTTCTTTTTCCGCTTCGTACTTATAAGATACAAAAGCACTGCTATTTCCTCAACGTTCATTTTGAAGCGCGCTGTATGTGCAACTGACAATCGTAGCCACGGTTTTGGCCGCGTTGCAAATCGCAACCCTTGCGGCCGGGCCGCGCCTCGTGGCCGCGCTCCCAGATCGCTAGTGCGCTATTGCTCTAAGTGCCCTCATTAGGCGGCCAGGCTGCGCAACCACGTCGCTGTGGCCAACTAATTCTTCCATGATAAATGTAAATGCACGCATTACGCGGCCAGCGGCCAGTGGCCACGCTCTGGCCGCGCGGCCAACGAGATACGCCAATTTGTATGAAATTACTCAGTGTGTGCGCACTGGTCGCAGCGGCCACACGTTTTTTATGTGTACAGGATGGCTTTTGATACTGAACGTTTCATTTTAGAAATACAAAACAGAATAGCGTTATGGGACTAGTCAACGAATGATTATTCGGACATAAATTTAAAAAGGCAATTATGGTTGGAAGTGACTAGTATATGTGGTGGGTGGGGAAAATTTGGAAGAAAAAGAGAAAGGAGAATGTAAAGGTTAATACTCGGATGTTAAATAATAGAAAGGAATGTTCACTAAAATTGTATTGTTAAAATGCTACAAATAATATATGTTGGTGGAAAGAGCGAGGGAGCACGCGCGACTTCCTTTAAGGCGATCTGATCACGTACTGATTTGCTTAATTAATAATTTTGATTGTTTGGCGTAGACGCGCAAAGTGATGATTTGGTAAAATGCAATTAAATGCTATGATGTGCGGTTCGCCGTACATGCTCCCGGGCGAAATGTTACAAAAACTTATGGTACTAAGATTCATAAAAAATTAAACAATATCATCCCCAATGTAAAAGTTACGTTTTTGTGGTCTAGGGGATGTAGCTTGGTCAACTGCCGTGTTTACATTAGCATTACTAGCTATCACTTTCACTTCACTAGGCTGACGGTCAGCCATTATGCTCTGCTTTCGCGGATGTTTCACTTGATTCACTTCACTAGAACTTGAATTGATGTTTCGTGAAAATGTCACTGTTGGTTCCGACTGCATGAGGATCCTGGTAGACGCCTTCCTCCTGCACCACAGGTATACCGCTGCTGCTACAATGGCCGCGCACAACAATCCGTAAGAGATGACATATAGGTGAATGTCATTTGTTGACAGGGCCTGGTGATTTCGATCGATCTCGTTTGCAGTGTTAGTTGTATCCGTTTTCAATTGTTTGATCTGTTTGCCGAGATTTTCTTAGGTTTGATTTAGCGGATCTGCGGATTCTGTGTAGTCCGATAATGAAATGTTTACTAAGTGATGGAATTCTGTTATCTGTGGAGTTTCAATTTCCGGGCCAGTTTTTATGCTGTTTCCTGAATGGGAACGAGAGTATAGAGCAAAGTCTTTGCCTTTGATTATGCACTTAGGCTCCAAACTAATTATACCAGCTCCACTGATTTGCTTGTAGGTAACCTGATCTTGACAGATAATCCTGATCGGATAAGTATTGCAGCAAAAGTATAAATACTTTGATGGGCCGTTCAGCTCAATCCACATATCGCTGCAAGGAGATTTGCTTACTGCGCATTGATTAATGTCGTGATTAATCTTGCAGAACTTCTCGTCAATGGGAAGATAGTTGACTGGTTTGTCGATTGTACATAAGTATGAATTTTCATTATGTTAACATAGCTGAAGCTCAGTAAATGATATTGTTACATAAGCATCCTTTTTCAAGTTTATTGCTACGTACTCTGTGATAGGAAGTACGTTAAGCATGTTAGTACCGAATTGATGAGGTACGGAGAGGATCTTATAAATCTTGTAACTATCTCTGCTGGACAATGGAAATGTTATTTCGAATATGACATAGTCTGACATTACTCTGGCTTTTACTCTCAGCATGCTATAGACTGATCTAAGGTCTGACTGTATGTTGTCCACTGGTAAGGTCACGTCTTTGGTCAGCTGACCAGATATAAACTGTAATTCATTCCTTAATTGATCAGGGGTTAATAAGTGAGTGTTGAATTTGCCATGATACACGTCTGTTATGGTATCTAGTAGAGTGTCCTGGATTGCTTTCAGATTGTGAAGTAAATTGACTGCTGTCAGTGCTGACAAAGTGAAATCCTGACTGTCACGTAACTTGTCCATGTTTTCTTTGATTATGTTAGTTGCTCGATCTAGCTCGTTTAAATGCTTGTTTATTGATTTATGTTGCAGTTGCATATGTTGTTCTGTTCGTTTTAGCACATTGTATTCAGCCTCAACGATAGATGTTTGGTTTTCAAGTAAGTTTGTGAGATGATGCTCATTTTGTTTTATGAGTTGGATGTCCCTTTTGTATTGTTCTGCGAAGTTCTCATCTAATACTCAAAACAGCGCGTTTGCAATGTTACCTATTCCATTGATAAGGCCGCGACGCCGTCTGGCGTACGCGTCAAAATGCTGATTCAATAGGAGTCGGTTGTAGTGTTGTAATTCTGAGTACTCGTGATGTAATTGGAGTAGTAGCATGCCGCAGCGAGTTGTTTCGGTTTATGAACTGCATGTTTTATCTAAATAGTTTAGGAACTTTGTTGCTGTTGTCATGCCTTCCCAATATGGAGATATATTGTAATAGACAATGAGGGTCCATTTGTCTCGTATAAGTTGCATGTTATTAATAGAGTCAAAATATAACGAGATATTGTTGGGTAATGGCGATATGATTTCTGTTGTTTGTGATGTTGTTATTAATGACATAAAAAATATCAAGGAAATCGCCATTGATGTAAACAATGATTTTGGTTTAGATATATTGGGCTTAGTTTCTCCTACCACGTAGTTATTACTGTTTTGTTTGTTTTTATTCTCTTCCTGTTCACTTGACGAGATCGGTAGAGTCGATAATTTGACTATAGGTCGCTTGATGATACCATTTTTTGTTTTGAGAGATACTACTCGAACGAGACCATCCTGTCCAGGGTGGAGTGTTATCACTCTGCCCATCATCCATTTCCCCGGCGGGAGATTATCGTCCTGTATAGTTACCAATTGACCTATTTCTATGTTTTCTTGAGTGTTTGTCCATTTAGGACGCATTGACTGTTGTGCTAAATATTCTGTTTTCCATCTCTTCCAGATGTCATGTGCAATTTTGGCAGATAGAGTTCATGTTCTGTTTCAATAATTGATGTTCCTGGCCTCGCAGTTAGGAAATGAGCTGGAGTCAGTACTTCCAAGTCATCTATGTTTTCGGATAACGCACACAGCGGTCTAGAGTTCAAACATGACTCTAGTTTTGTTAAGACGGTTGTGTATTCCTCAAAAGTTAGCTTCTGTTCACCAACTACTCTTTTAAGGTGATGTTTTAGACTTCTAACGGCTCTTTCCCATAATCCACCGGCACTTGGCCACGATGGCGCGTTGAAATGCCATTGTATTTGTAAGTCTGTTAATTCTGCTAATAAGTTGTTGTTAAACATGCTTTGTAGGTCATGGAATTGTTCTTGTAGAGCTCTGTTCGCCCCAACGAAGTTGGTTCCATTGTCGCTGTATATGTGACAAGGAGCCCCTCTTCTGGCCGCCATTCGATGTAGTGCAGCTAAAAATGCAGAGCTAGTTAAATCGGACACTAGTTCCAGATGAACAGCCCTGGTCACCATACACACGAATAATGCTATGTAGCCCTTTGTTGTCTTTATCCCCCTTCCTTTGTTGTTTTTTACCTCAACATAGCCAGTGTAATCTACACCAGTATGATAGAAAGGGGGAGCGGGTTTGCTTCGAGATTCTGGTAAATCTCCCATCAACTGGTACTGCATTCTTGGTGAATGTTTTCTGCAAATGACGCAATTTCTAACTTCTTTCTTGACCGCTCTGTTACCTCCGATTATCCAGTACTTCTGTCTGATATTCGCTAGTGTTAAGCGTGGCCCACCATGGTAAGTTAATAGATGAGCTTGATTGATAACAAGTGTTGTTAAGCGGCTATGGGTGGGTAGTATTGCTGGATGTTTCATCTCGATTCCAATGTCTGCTTTTCTAAGGCGACCGCCTACCCGAAGGATTCCCTCTCGATCGATAAACGGATCTAATTTTAGTAGACTACTCTTGTTGCTTAATTTACTGTGTTTTTTCAAGTGTTCTATATCTTCTAAAAATACTGTTCTTTGTATATGTTTAACAATCAATAACTTGGCGTTTCGCATTTCAAGTAACGTGAGATACGATGGTAATGAACTGAAAGTAAAGGGGTGGTTTTTGCGTATCTGTAAGCTTTCTTACAGCTACGCATGATATGATCACGGAAAGTCAACCCGGTATTAAAACTTACTCCTAGATCCTTGATTGCCGTGACCCTTAGCCCCGTACCCGTGACCATAGGCAACTCGTCAATATGGTAGTTGTGTAAGATAGGATTGTGCGCGCGAGAAAAAGTGATAGTCACGCACTTCGTTCTATTAAATGGCAAAAGGTTTTCTTTGCTCCAGCTCACTACCCTATCTATGTCCCTCTGTAGCCTAATGCAGTCATCCTCGTTTTTTACCTCGAGAGACAATTTGAGGTCGTCGGCAAATAACAAACAGTGAGCGTCTTTAATAGAATAAAAAATGCCCGATACAATAAAAAATGAATCAATTCCAATGTTCAAAAAGAAATTAAAAATGTTATTAATTGATAAGGGCTACTATTCTGTTCAAGACTTTTTAAACGATAAATTAATTAAGATTTGAAACTCAAGTAACTGATTATGACATATTTTGTATTTAGTTGTTCTGATATTTGTATTATTTTAAGTTTGACCTTGGTATTTTAATTTAGACATATTTTTGACATTTGTATTTTAATTTTGACATGATCTTACCATTTATTGTATTTAGACTAATATATTTTAATTGAATTCTTGATTAATATTAATCCACATTGAAATGATTATTATAGTTTTTTCTGTGTTTAAATGTTTGCATGCCTTTTGAGGTAGATTGTACAAGGGTCTAAACAATTTTTGTAAACATCTTTTTATTTACGTACCTACTATCTCAGCAAATAAATCATTATTCTATTCTATTCTATTCTATTTAACTACTTCTGGTAGGTCATTTATCATCAGAATGAACTCCAATGGGCCAAGATTACTCCCTTGACTTACTCCAGATCTCGTGAAATATGGCTCTGATACATGTCCCGCATATTCCACATACTGCTGCCTATCGCTCATGTAACCGGCAAAAAAATTCAGTAACTGTGGGGTAAAACCGAATGCTGCTAACTTTTTAAGCAACACGTCATTATCGACTAGGTCAAATGCTTTTTTGAAATCAAAGTAAGCAGCATCAGCTTGTCCCCCACTGTCCACTGTCGGCACCAGTTGAGCCATGTGACAGAGCAGATTACTGGTGGTGTTTTTACCCGGCAGAAACCCATGCTGAGCGTCAGAGAGTTGTGCGCTTACCTGAAGATAAATGCTTTTATGAATAGCAGCTTCCAATACTTTTGCCGGCGTCGACAACACTGCGACTGGCCTATAACTCTCCACCGATTCTGCTGAACCAACTTTTGGTACCGGAACAACGCGAGTCACTTTCCACCTCTCCGGAAACACTGCAGCTTTTAAGCACATGTTATATATGTGAAGCAGTGGCCTAGCTAGTACCCGTGAACAATCCCTGAATATGTAGGGTGGAATGCCGTCAGGCCCTGCAGACTTTTTCGGCTTAAGACCTTGAAGTGCTTGACATACGTCGCCTAAATCTAATTGGTTCAAGTGTACACGCGCTGCCCCATTCCCGTAACCTGCATTTGCTATGGCCGTGCCTACATTCAGCTCTGGTCGTTCTGCATTATAAACGGAAAAAAAATACTCTGCAAACTCTTCAACACAGCGTTGACCAGTCAATGCCTCGCCGTCTTTCAGAATCACTTGCGGACTTCTCTTACCCCTTTTAGCTTTCGCATAATTCCAGAAGGATTTAGGATCATTCTGCATCTGATTCTGAATACGGTTTCGATATTGTTCTTGTGCAACTACCAATCCCTTTTTAACGTTGGTCCTATACCAAGCAAACGCTTCGTAGTCGGCTTTCGACCCACTTGCCTTATACTGTTTATGTAAAAAGGACTTTAATCTTATGTCGCGAATTATTTCATCAGTATACCACTCAGGATAAACGTATCTTGAGTCTACACGACTTCGCTTTTTTTGGAACGCAGTCATCTATAATAGAATTAATAATGTTATAAAAATAATTTAAACTCTCGTCTAAACCTAATTCGTACAAAGAAGTCCAATCTACGGCCGCAATTGACGAGTACAATAACCCAAAGTCGGCTTTATTGAAGTTCCAACCTGGCGGTGCATAATCGCATACGTCAGGTGCAGCCGAGCCTGCTGAGCCGGGGCGCCGGCGGTGCGTGTGCGTACTTACCGATATGTCGAGCGGCGGGTGGTAGGCGTCCACAGGCACAAGCGGCGCCTCTGCCGCGCGCACACTAACACTCCCTCCCTCCGCCAGTGCACTCAACACCAAATCCAACTGACGACCACTGCAATTATCGACTCTGTTACTCTGAGTGAATCCACCAAAGGTTTGAAAGTATTCGAAATAATTATTTACGGCTAAGGAACATGAATACAAGTTAAAGTCTCCTAAAACCACTATATCTCTGTACTTACAACAAAGCTGCTCAATTATATGAAATAATAACATATATTCATTGTCATTACTATTGGGTGGGATGTAAACAACACAAAGTAAAAACATAAGCCTGTTACGCAGGTACACAGTAGCACAAACTAGTTCGAACACTTGTTGGTCAACGTTCACGTCATCTATACTAATATTATAAAGCGGAAAAGTTTGTTTGTTTGTTTGTTTGTTTGTTTGCTTGAACGCGCTAATCTTCGAAAGTACTGGGTGGATTTGGATGAAATTTGGTATGGAAGTAGCTTGAAGCTTGAGGAAGGTTATAGGCTACTTTTTACCCGACTGCAAAAAAGGAGAGTTATGTTTTTACCGTGATAGAATCCACAGGAGCGAAGCCCCGCGAGAGTACTAGTTTGGTAATAAAACTCGCCGCAACTCAAAACGCGGTGTGGCCACGAGGCATGCGCCGCCCTGCTTGCGTCCATCCGCTCGGTCACACCTTATAATTGTGTATCCAGGTGGAATTATTTCTGCATCATGGATGGAATCATTGCATCCTGTTTCCGTGATTGCAAACAAGTCTGCATTGGCGATAGAAATACTCATATAACATTCTTCCAATTTTGTTCGAAAACCTCGCACGTTTTGATATAATATTTCAACGCTGTTACGTAAATTTTTTGGTTTGTTGATTGTTCTACGAAACCACACCCACTCTGCAAATTCAATATTTACAGCCCAATTTTCAGGATTACACAATATTTCATAGTTACTTTCGGGTACTCCTATAATAAAAGATGAATAATCCCTTTCAGTCTTGTGTTTTATTCTTTCTACTTTAATTGGAACATCTTCGTCATAAATTTTCTTGACGTATTTTTCTAAAGTTTCCACTGTTGTTTCCTTCTGCAAACGCCATACATGTAAATATTTTTTCTTTTCTGTTCCCTGAATATCAATCGTACTCGTATTTCCGCCTTTTTTTATTTCGGTGTTCGAATATTTACTTTTTCTTCTATTAACGATAGTCCAATTTCCAGATTCTTCCTTTTCCTTCTCCGTATCTACTTTATTACTAGACATCATCCCGCTGCTCGATATCTGCTTCTCCTTTGACAATATTCTCGCCGATTTCGTAGCCACACTTTCGCTTGCTGGTACGGATAAATTATTTGTATCTACCCGCGTTTGCTTATCTTTTACTACACTTGCAAATGACATTAGGTGTCCTTTAGAACTATGATTAATGTGATCCCTCACTTTTATTTCACTATTCCTGAGACTTTCTTCAAGGTTTTCATTTTTTTCTATTAGGACTTTAATTCTAGCTTCTAGCACATCAACTTTACTTGCCTTATCATGAACTACCTTCAATATTTGTTTTAATTCTTTGAGCTCAGTTTCCGTGTGAATAAATCTATTTTGCAATAATACATACTGCTTTCTCTGCTCTTCCAGCTGGGACTTACTTCCCAGCGAAACTCCTGTATCACGTCCAGAAGCTGGGTTTCACTATCGATAATTTTGCTATTGTTTCGACGACTGCCTCGTTCGGCAGTGTTCACGTAGCTGCACGGTGAAAAGGTCTAGCTTATCAAGGGCGATCCACGAACAGGAGTGTCGGCATTACACCTTTTAGGCATTGTGCACGCACACTCGGGGCAAATCCACTGGTTCTTATATTCCTGCGAGAAGGCCTCAACTGTTTCCTTCGTTAAAGCAAGACACTTAAGATGGAATTTCTTCTTGCATCTTTCTTGCGAACACTCCATAAAAAGCGAATCGTCCATAACGGCATCACAGCCGCTACACTTTGTACCCATTTAAGACTTCGATAGAACTTAAACCTTTTTTTTTAATTTAGTGACACACACGCTGTCGGTAACGCGTCCGTTCGCTAGTTTCGCGGATAAATAATCAGTTCGGCAGAAAAGTGTACCAAAAGTGAAAAGCTGTCTATAACTGACGCTTTGGCTAAATACGTTGAGGCGGACCTCACTCGTAAGCAATACAACATAATCAGGACTGGACAAGAGCATATTTACCCATGTTATTCTCTAATCCAAAAAGAGAAAAAGAAATGTTATCCTAAAGATATTTTCATCTCTGAAACCATAGCCAAAGTGAGTCTTCAAAATCTCCTAAATCACACTGCGCAACGCCTTTGCCTCTATTTAGAAGAAGTTTTAATGGCGGCAAGTGAGTGTGAGATGCAAAACATGGAGCTAATCTGCAAGTGGGGCTGTGACGGGTCCAAAGCGCAAGAAATCAAACAAGTTTGAAAACAAAGCAGATTCAGATGCCCATGTTTTTATTAGCTCATTGGTACCACTGAGATTGATTAGCAATGTGAATGAAACAAAAAGGGTATGGTGGCAGAATCCTGTTCCTTCATCTTCACGTTTCTATCGTCCAATAAGGATAAATCCTTATTCATGGATATATTGAAATATATCCATGAAAACAATGACGTGACACGAACAGAAACCAAATATATAGAAAACCAGGCTCAAAAAACTGAAGTGGAAGCAAATAACAGTTTGATAAAAGTGAAAGATACTGTGGTACCCACAATGGTAGATGGTAAAGTGTGCAATGCTGCAACCAACACATCGTCAACCATGAGGTGTTACATATGCAAACATACTTCTAAAGATTTCAACTCGTTAAAATCGGTAGATGAAAGTGCAACAGATTCGAATTGTCGATTCTCCATGCCAGAATACGATTTTTTGAATCAATTTTGCATCTCTCCTATAAATTACCAATAAGAAATGGCGATTAAACCAGGAGAAAATAAAAATGCCAACGAGAAGAAAAAGCTCATTCAAGAGGCATTTCAAATTGAGTGGGCTTGCTTGTTGACGTGCCAAAAGCAGGATTTGGAAATACCAATGATGGTAACACATCAAGAAGATTTTTTTCGGATCCTAAAACTGCCGCCGAAATCACAGGCATTGACTTTGACTTTATTAAGAGGCTTAAAGTAATTCTGGAAGTGCTGGCTAGTGGGTTCGAAATTGACACAGAAAAGTTGTCATCGTTCCTGCAATCCACAGCGGAACTATACGTCAGTTTGTATAGCTGGTAGCCAATGACGCCCACTCTTCATAAAATTTTGACACATGGCGCTTTAGTTATTAATCATGCTCTACTCCCAATCGGACAGTTATCGGAGGAAGCAGCAGAGGCGCGCAACAAACATTTTCGCCTATACTGGCAAAATTTTGCGCGAAAATTTTCGCGAAGAAAGTGCAATGAAGACGTGATGAATCGATTGCTCTTGACATCTGATGTCTACTGAAAAATTGGAGCTTTTAAAACAGGACGAGGGAAATTCGACGATTTCACGTGAATATGATGATGAAGTTGATGGAGATGTCGACGAGGATAGCGCATCAGATTTTTAACGATATATTTTTTTTATTAATTGACTATTTGTATTATTTTAACAACATATAAAATTAGTTACTTAAGAATATTTGGTTGTAATTTACAAGACCTAATATCTTCACCTAAAAAACTTCTAATTAATTTGTAGTATGTTCTGAAGAGTTGAAATTACATTTAGACACTAGATAGTTATTAATATACCAATAAATAATATTGGCCGGCTTTTTAAGTCAAATAACCGTATGTGCGACGAGATCGCGCGGCCTGGCCGCCTAATGCGCGGCGGCATTAACGATAGATGTGTCGCGCAGATGTAGCGGGGCGGTGGTAAGCTGGGCAAGTGTAGAATTCTTAACGTTTAACTTAGTAACCACGCAGAGCGGATAATTCTTTCGAGAAAATGATTTAATATGAAAATTTAACGTATCGATTTTTTTTCAAAAATGGAGTTGTGCCTAGTAGTGGATATCTAATTCCAGAAAAAATTTGGCCGGTGACAAAAAAATGAGGCGGTATAAATAATACCTGTTATTAAATTGATATTAATAGTTACCAGATGCCTTATAATATATTATTTTATACGATACTATTTCTTTCGACTAGTTTCTTCAATGGAGGTAGGTGGCTTCAATATCAGTTTTTGGAAAGACTGTTTAATAAGTAAGTAATTTCTTGTGTAATTTCATGTTGGACAATGTAGTATATAGATAATTATGATCTGCTTGTAAAATATTTGGAATTTGGTTATAACGACCTGACGGAAATCGCGGGCCGGCAGCTAAATACCTATTGTCCTTAATTCTTTATTGTACACAAAAAACATAACATAATATATGGTGATACAGACAGTCCATGTACAAAGGCGAGCTTAACTCAGCAATGAGTTTTCTCCCAGCAAACCCTTGAGTTATAGAGAGAGAACATATTCGAGGATAGGATCCAGTGCACAATATAAACCTAGTCTAATATATAATTTTATTATACATACTATATATATGTCGCAGCAAGGCGTAGATATTAAGAGACTTACTTCTATCAATTTTTACAAGGTAGTGAGATTATTCTATCTGCCAATGTCTGTTGGTTGTCACTGCTGACAGTGACAACTGACGCTGACACGCTGATGTGACACTGATGTCAGATGACGGTAGTGACGTCATTCCATCTGCCTCTGTCTATCAGGTGTCACTGTCAGTGTCGGGGGTAGTGTAATTTGATAACAAAGTGTCGTTGGTTGACAAGTGAGAGCGGGGTAGCGTGGTGTCAGTCAGTCTGCCATAGAACGTGTACGTGAGCAAATAAACCTCACAACCTCCATCCGTTTCCATCGCAGGAATTCGTGATTATTTCGGTTATAAAAGTTTGTGAAATCATTAAAGAAGATCAACACTATCTGTTCGTGGTATTATTTCCTGTTTGCTGAAGATGTACGAGGAGGAAAGCTTGCCTAAAGATAACGTTAATGTCATATACTAATATTTTTTCAATAATGAAAGGAAGTGCTCTTTAAGTGTTCTTTCTTTTTTCTTTCCTGAATGATCCAATCATCAAAGAAAAGCCACGTAACTGTTCCCTAGACTTAATTAAAAATGAAAAGGATGATATAATATACAACCTTAAACAAAAATTGACTACACCAAGTTTTCTCAGCGTACTTAAACATATAACGATTTAGTCGGATGTTTAAAAAATGCAAGCACAGAGCTACTACGACAGATTCCAAAATTTAATAGCTTGAAAACTTCACTGTATAGATACCGAAACTCTGCAGCAAAATTACCAAAAATACAAAGTAAAACAGTTGAACAAGTAAAAGTGCCACCTGATTACCAACACATTCTTTCGGCAGATTATACACAAGGTAAAACAAGAATTATTCTGTTTTCTTCAGAACGGGCAAGGCAAATCTTATGCGAACTTACAGATTTCATTTCTATGCAGATGGTATATTCAAAAGTTGTTCTCCTCCCTTCGATCAGCTTTATACGATTCACGGGGATGTCGGGAGCACACAAAATCATACGAATATGATGCCACTTGTGTATGCTTTCATGAGTAATCGGAAGACAGGATCGTATGAAATATTATTTACTATAATAAAGGCACAAATTCCAGATTGGAATCCGATCAAGTTTAAGATGGATTTCGAACGAGGAGCCATGAAAGCCGTCACAAAAGTCTTCCCGTCCGTTGTATTGAAGGGGTGTTATTATCATTATGAAAAGGCTATCTGGACTAAAGGTCGATAACTCAAACTCACTAATGCAAATAATGTAAGGAACCAACGCATAGTGGCACTTAGTGCAGTTCTGCCTTTATTGCCACAGACAGAGATAATGAATGGTTGGGCCTATATTACACGCCATAAAAGCGAAGATACATATATCATAAAATTCATTACTTATATGGAGAGGCAATGGTTAAAGGAGACATGTATACTGGTATGGTGTATATTTGGTGAAAAACAAAGAACAACAAACTTTGCAGAAGCATGGCATCACAAGTTAAACAGAGCTGTTGGGAAAAAGGCGCCCAATTTGATGCATTTACTGCACTCACTACAAGAAGACGCTTCTTTTCACACGGTTCAGATTTGTCAAACACAAAATATTGAGAAATCAGCGAAAAAGAGAAACGAGAAATAAATACATAGAGACGAATTCATACAAAATCCGAAAATTGAATTCATACAAGGTGATATAAATGTCAGGCATTTTCTTGAAATGTACGGAGTTAACATTGTTTAGTTATGTAGCTGAGACCTTTTAAATGTCTGTATTTGTCTTGTCTGTCACCCAATCACAGAGCGTGATTTAAAGAGGGAATGACAAAACGATTGCCATCTTGATTGTTGGGTGTGTCGGTCGTGTCAAGACTCTGAGCTCGGTTGGTTGTGTGGCATGAAAAGAAACCAGAAAATTAACTGAGTTGTAATTGGTATTTCGTAACGCTAAAAGTAAAATGTGTAACCTACATATTATTCTACTCTGTAAGCATTATGGAAATATAATAAGTGAATACCTGTGAACCTGTCTATTATTTCTACTTTGTTGCTCTGTAAGCATTATGGAAATATAATAAGTGAATACCTGTGAACCTGTCTATTATTTCTACTTTGTTGCCTTTTGACTGACGTGGCCCAAATGATACAAATTGCCGTGCACCGTGTCAGGCATTTTGTCCAGCACGTAGGTAAAAAATCACGAGTTCGAGCAATCCCGGATATAAAGGGTGTCTCAGTAAGAGTGCACTTTTTAAAATTGGAATATTTTTTTTTCATGCAAGTGGCAACTCTAAAATTTGACAGCTGTCACCTCTGTTTATTCCGATTATTAAAAATGGAGAGCTTTTCGAAAGAACGCGTTATAATTGTGAAAACTCATTACAAAAATGGGGAAAGTTACGCTGAAACCGCTCGCAAACTTCGCCAAATTTTCAGCCGAGAAAGTGCACCTAATTTGTCAGCCATTCGAAGAGTGGTCAAAAAATTTGAAGAAACTGGTTCAATTATGGATAATAAGAATCCTTTGCTTCAACGTACCTGTCGGTCTCTTGAAAACATTGCTGCTGTAAACGAGAGTGTCGCCGAAAACCCGAAAACATCAATTCGACATCGTTCTCAACAACTTCAAATTTCACGAAGCACTACGCACCTTCATGCGTACAAGATTCAGTTAACTTAGGAGCTCAAACCAGCAGACCACGGAAAGCGCCGGCAATTCGTTAAATGGTTAATGGAGCAAAGTGAAGTCGATGCCAATTTTTCGGAAAAAATCATTTTCTTCGATGAAGCGCATTTCCGTATGGATGGCTTCGTGAATACACAAAATTGTCGAATTTGTGACTCAGAAAATCCTCATGCAATCCATGAGAAATAAATGCACCCACAACGAGTAACTGTCTGGTGTTGGTCAGGCGGCGTGATTGGACCTTAGGTTTTTTAAAATGGAATGACTGTGAACGGTATTCGTTACAGGAATATGATAACGGACTTCTTGTGGCCTCAACTGGATGGTATGAATCTGGACAACATGTGGTTTCAGCAGGACGGCGAAACCTGCCACACCGCGCATGAAACAATCGACTTATTGCAGCAACGATTTCCAGAACACATTATCACACGAAATTCTGATGTCAACTGGCCACCAAGATCGTGCGATTTAACGCCGTGCGATTTTTTTCTTTGGGGTTTTGTGAAATCTCGGGTTTATGCGAATAAACCCGAAACAATTCCTGAGCTCAAATCGGAAATCCAACGCGTCATCGGTGAGATACAGCCACATCTCTGTGCAAAAGTCATGGAAAATTTCATAAAAAGAGTAATGGCCTGTCATCGGAGCCGTGGGGGTCATTTGCCGGATATTTTATTCCATACTTAATCGGAACATGTCTTCTTTACAATACAATAAAAATATCACAACTCTGTCATAAAATACTTGTTTTTATTTTAAAATAAAAATGTGCACTCTTATTGAGATACCCCTTACATTAAAAGTTCAGTTTATTCTGGTAAACGCGATGAAACTGAATGTATAACACCTAGCAATGTCGTTATATCTCTTAGGACCAGCTATCTCAAAAGCAGGGTTGTAACGGAACTTCGCCTCCGCCTCCGTTACTGCGGAAGTTTTGCGAGAAATCGTATCTTCGCTTCCGTCTCCGCCTCCGCACAACTTTTGCGGAGATGTAACGGAGGTTTATTCACAAAGACTCAGCCGTCCGGCTGCGTGTTGCGCGCGAAATGGTCAAGAATCAACGAGTGGCTGGCGGGAACACGGTTGGGGTGGGGGCGGGGGTATGTAATTTGTCAAATGATATACGATAGGAATCAACCTGTCGAATTGCTTGGACGAGTTGGACGTAACGTACGAAGTTTTACAGATGTAGTGTAATTCTAATTGAACCGTGATTGGTTTAAGTTATTTATGATGATGAAATGGAAAATTTTAATTAGTGAATATAATAAAGAAAACCGACTCAAATAATAGACCTTTATTGCGGTGGAGAATTAACAATAAATATAAAGCTTTTTCTTCCATTGTTCGCAGGTACTTACAGCGTCACCAAGTTCAGTGCCAAGTGAACAATTATTTAATTCAGCTGGTTTAATTTATGAACCCCCGTCTGGAAGGTGACAAAGCCGCAAAACTATTGTTTGTCAAATATAATTTGCCTCTTCTTAACTTTGATTAGATTAGAAGGTAATGTTTATTTTGTACTTTTAATAGTTTTAATGAACCACAAATTACTGTTTTTTCTACATCTACTTTCACCTCCGCCTCCACCTCCGTTAACCTCCGAATCCGCCTTCGCTAAGAAGGCCTCCGTTACAACCCTACTCAAAAGGGTCATATACACCCTATACCGACAATTGGTATACTAGGGTTGATTTAGGTAATAAGCTTCTAGAAGAAGATACTCATCTCGTTGGTACGTTGCTCAAAAGTAGAAGACATTTGCCTAAAGATGTTATAACAGGAAGCCTAAAAAAGGGAGAATTTCGAGCAAAAGCGAATGAAGACGGTATGACATGTATGAAGTGAAAAGATAAACGAGATGTTTATTTACTCTCGACGAAACAATCAATTGGATTTTCCAGGACACTAAAAAGAGGCAAGGAGACAATGATACCTAAAATCATGACCGATTACAACAATGCTTTTGCATTTCTAGACCTGTCAGATCAAATGATCCCCTCCTCAACACCCCTACAAAAGTCTATAAAATGGCACAAAAAAACTGGCTGTGGAATTGCTGCTCAATAGCGCTTTGCTCAATTCTTACATAATGTATAAACAAACTTCTAAGTCTAAGGGGGGGATAGTAGACTACAGAAAGAATTTGTGCAAATACCTAACAAAATCTGTGTTTCCCGATAGCTATAACCTAGGGGTCTTTAAGTCAAGAGTGAATAGGTTACTTTTCGGTAAGCGTGCTTCATCTTCGATCACATCATCACTTACCATCAGATGAGATGGTATTCAAACGCGAACCTATAATAAAAAAAGAAATAAAAAAATAAAAAAAAATTATATGCAGAAATAATAAGGAAATAAGATGGAAATTGATCACTGCCTTTAATCAGCTTCAAACCAGTCAACTTTGCTAATAAACTCTCTCAGCGACATTTAAACTTCCGAAACGAAATAATGTTAAATAAGCCAAACAGCTGTTGAGCAGAAGTATAGCACGTGCTTTAGAACTCTGGGACCAGTTAATAATATATGAGTTAGTTATATATAAGTCAAGAGTGAATACGTTACCTCTAGGTAAGTGTGCTTCATCTTTGACCATATACAATATCAAAAAGCAATAGTAGAATGCAAATCTAAAACTCGATTTTTAGGTTTCTTAATTTATATTCAGAGTTTAAAACACCTTTTTATAACTTATGACATTGCAGCAACACCAGCACTATGGTACATCGCGACATACAGATTGAGTCAAGACCATATAGAAAGCCTTTTTGGTATTATTCGGTGTCAAGGTGGTTACAATAATAATCCGAATACCGCACAATTCAAAGCAATGTACAAACGAATTTAATCATTTAGAATTACGGAGTCCCTTTAATGGCAACTGTATTCCTTTAGAGTATATTCCCATACTCACTTGCTCATCGTCTGGAGTTTTAAATATTATGTCTTCTTCAGGCCTGCGTGCTATTGAAAAAATTCAGATGTTTCTACACTTAGTGATGAAAGATCAGAGAATAATGTTACTATTCTAGCTGAAATCATCAATAATGAAAATTGTTCAGAATCTATCAAACAAATAACTGGATATATATATCAGGTCCGAAAATTGACAAAAGTTATTAAATGTGAAACCTGTGTTGATGCGTTGTATACGAATGAAAAATTTTGGTTCCACAAATTAGTTACAATAAGAGGTATGGGAAGCCTTTTTTTTCTGGGTGGGACAATCATCGAATAACTTCTCCCGCTCTGGGTTAAGCGGAAGAGAGTGTCAGACTTCTACTGACTAAAAACCCACCCTGTCCCTTCAGCTGCCCGTAAGTTCCGGGGCCGCGGTATCTTGTTAGTACATTTCCACAACCCCGGCGGGCAATGGCTCCGTCACTAATGCTGACAGCTCGTATTGCCACACCTCGTATTTATGTGTAAAAAAAAATCCAAAACTATAATATATACATGTTACATAGTGATAATATAGCACTCTACTGGTGAAAGATTATTTTAAATCGGTCTAGTAGTGTTTCAGTTTATTCATTACACACAAGAATACAAATCCTTTCTCTTTATAATATTAACGTATAACACATATGTATTAATAATGACACGATAATAACATTTAGATATTCAAAAATATTATTAACTTTCAAATCTCAACATATTATGATATTAATATGGTATTGCAGTCAAATCAGTGTGTTTTGAAAAGCTTTTATTTTAATTTCTTTTTGTCTTCTAAAATATTGCTGAAACCTTTTATGACCCTATAGTAAATCTATCAACACCTAAACAATTGTATTTTTTTATTACACGTCGTCGCTGCATTTTATTTAAAAAAAAAACTGGCTTAAAGCTTTTAAGTAGTTGAGATAAAGCACTGCTTGGGATAGTTTCATACAATGTTGTAATTACGTTATGACTAGAGTTTATTTATCATATTTTCAAGTCTATACTTTTGCACACATTATTTCATTACCTACTTATAATTTTTATTTATAGCTAGCTGTGTTTCTATATTATGATAAAAATCAATGTTAACTGTTATTTGTTTCTTTCCAGAGAACAACGGTGCGCCACTGGGTGCGAAGATATGAAGAAGAAGGAGAATTAACGGAACACGTTCGTGCAATTCGATCCCGGGCTATAAGCGGAGCTCAATTAAATAATATGATAGCCACTTATCAAGAGAGTCCTTTCACAGCCACTCGCAGTTTCGCACAAGAATATGAAGTTTCAATGCAAACTATTAGGAACGAGTTGCATCGAGCTGGAGCCCATCACAGACAGCCTGCAAAAAATATTTTGACGCAAGAGTAGAAAACTGCTCGCGTTCGATTCGCTCGTGACTACAGAGAATTCGATTTTTCTCATGCCATATTTTCCGATAAAAAGTGCTTTAAGTCCGCAATAAGGTCGTCGGAATTTATGGCGTGTAGATAACACGAGATACAAACCTCAAAGTGTGATCCCAAATGCAGAATCGGGTAGTGTTGTTGTTAATATGTGAGGCTGGATGAGTACTGCTCGATCAGGCGAGCTAGCTTTTATAATATGGAGCGCAAACGGCCACACGTATTTAGAGGTGCTACAAGATATCATGGTACCCACAGTGCGCACGGTGTATCCACAACTGTACGTGCCGGAATTTTATTTTTTCCAAGATAATTACCCGATACACCGTGCGCGAGGGTTGTTCAAGAGTGGTTGTGAGGGCAATCCCAAATTAAAACAGTGCTGATCGAGTGGGGCGCTCCAGACTGCGATTGTGTTTGGAGCGCCCCACTCGATCAGATCTGAACATTGTACGCGTCGCTCTCCGTTCATACCTTTACTGTATATAAATTTGTAATAAACCAGTATTTTAAACTCAGCGTCGTCATTTATACAGTCCACTCAAAGGAGACGGGGATTTTTGGGCCAAATTGCAATAAGTTGAGATATTTAAAAAAAAAACCGTCATATTTTTAATTCACAATCTGGAAGACGAGAAATCTTTAAAATAAATTTTAAGTCACGAATAAAATGGGATATCGATTACTACAATCGATTAATGTGAATGAGTTTAAACAATTGAACACAAAACTACTACAAGCAACAGATTATTGATTCAATCTAAGTAAATAAATATATTACAATTAACACAACGTCAGTAGTTTAAAAAAAAATTCAACATACTACAAAGAAATCTTAAAGTAGATTCTCGTTTACAAATCGATATATTACTTGTGTTTGGCAACTGTATTTTTAATCTGTGCTGACAGTGACAGCCACAGAATACCTTTTGACAGTTTTAGAATGTCAACAATCACTCGTTTCGTAATATCGTTTCACACGCGTGCGTTTTGAGTGTTTCCCGTTGATTTATTGATATTTTCCTTGACCACTGCTTTCTTCCTACGGACTTCTGATATTGCTAAACTTGTACGACTCTTGCTATCATACCAGACACGGATAATCTCGTTTTCTCGTCTGACTTTGACTCGCTTATTTGGATTTTACAGCCTGCATATGGATTGGATATTGACACCATGGATCGCTGTGTTAATTGTGGTATAGCGATTAGTCGCTGTAATACACTTGGTCAACGAGCTTTAGATGATGTAACGACACTTTCAGTGATACGTCATTGGCGTGCACTACAACCTGTACGTACAAACTTGTACTCACCTTTTCTAGTTACCCAATGTCTACAATGCTGGTCTACAGGTTTCCTCTTTTAGTTTCCATAAGCGTTATGCAGGAACTATAGTAACGCTACATATAAAGGGCATATGGAGATTGTTTACATTTAAGTTAAAACCTAACTGCTGGTATTACTGTAATCATGATTTGTTGACATTAAAAACTATTATCATCTTTCAGGTAAACAGCAGTGACTATGTTTGCCAAGCTTGTTGGGATTTGGCTCAAGAATAATCTGTTGATGAAGCACAACAACTAGGCCACCGTAGCGTTTGTCTTGGTTGTGGTCGTTCTCTTGCATCAAGAGTCCGCCACCTACTTAACACATAATTATTATTCAAAAAAGTTTTTTTATTTTAAACATCATCCTCCTGGGGTATCTCCAAATTACATATTTGTGAGTTTCCTAATGTCCTCCCACTCAATAAAACACAATTAATATAGTAAACAACTGTCTATTTTAACAAAATAGCAATCATATTTAAAAAATCAGCTATGTAGAATAGGTTGTTGCCAATTCATTGCATATCCTCACTTTTACAAAACCTCCTATAACTCTGCTCTCAGATTGCCAAAATTCGTTGAATTTTCAGTGATGTTTTGCTAATATATAAGCTGTTAATCGACACTAATTTCATCTTTTTACATCTTGGCCCAAGAATGTATGAAAGCGTTTCTGTCTCCTTTCTACTAATGCAATCATCCAAATTGCCAATACAGTTAAGAAAGCTCCACATTTTCTCAAAATCTGAAGAAATATGCTTAAGGTGGTCTTAAAGATGGTAGTGGCATGTGGAAATTCAATTTTTTTCCAAATAGCTTCACAGATACTATAAACAATCTCAGACACTGTACTAATACCCAAACGAAAGCTATAAGCCAAAAAACGAAATGCCAACTCAGTGGAAAGATATCTGAAATATATAAAAAAATACAATTATGTAAAATTTAAATATAGGTATCTATACTTATTACTTAATATACCTACTAAAATTATATAAGGCATCAACACTAAACAATATTTATTTTTTACAGAAAACGCTTTAAGAAAAAAATGGAAGAATATTCGGGACCAATTTATGAAAGTTTTAAAAAATCCAGTTTCTCGTTCTGGTGATACTGGAACTGATCATGACACTTCAATGTGGCCATATTTTCAAATGATCCAGTTTATAAAAGATGACGTTACCCCAGAATTAAATGAAGGCAATTGAGATGAAACTACTGATGGAAACTGTAGTGATAACGATAATGAGAGGTCCCCAACTCCCCCGTTAATAGCAAGTTCATATAGAAGTACACAATATACGAGCACCAAACGTAAATGTGCACAAGGAAGACTCCTCAAAAATTAACGGCTCTAAATCGGGAAAAGCAATATTTTGTAAAAGGTGAAAAGTAGATGACATTTTGGTTTTTGTAACTAGATAAATTAAAAACCGACCCACTAAAAAGCGAGAAAAAAAAACTTTTTTGCAAAAAATAAAACCGACTTCCATATCAAAACACTACAAACCAAAAATAACTTCGGAAGACGGTGTGAAAAAAAAAAAGAAAATACAAAACCAATAACACCGACTACCGAAATTTAAGTTATTTTTGTCTTTGTAGTGTTTTGACTTGGAAGTCGGTTTTATTTTTTGCAAAAAAGCTTTTTTAAACTCACCTTATAATTACAAATAGTCTTTCTTCGGGTTTTATGCTTTTATGAAAATTGGTGTCTTCCTTTGAAATCTCACTCCTTATTGAATCCACTATGTAATCAAAACATTTGACAGTCATCCTGGTACATCCAAAAAATCTTGAAGGATGTTTTCTCAAATTACTATATGAGGCGTATAGTTGCAAAACACCCGAGAACAGTTTTTTTTACAAATTAATTTATTTACATCAACGGCCAGTATTTCAAATTCTCTTTGAAATAAGAAAAAGAAATCGTAGCAGATCCCACTGTAAGCGTACAAATTTACAAAGGCTAATTCGTGTTTAGTAACCAAAACCGCCATAACGACATGTTTCACTTTCAAACGGCCCTAAAACCAAATACACCAATCAGAGCGCTTAATTCATTCATTCGCAATATGGTGATTTCTGTTGTTGTTGTGGAGATTACGTGTGATATTGACAAATCCAGGAAACGTCCTGTTATAAAATCTAAGTGGAAACGAGAGAAAGCACGTGAAAAAAGGTATGTTGAATGTTTACTAAAAATGCACGTTTTGTTAGTTTCGGGTGGTGTTAAACAAGCTTGCGATAGTAGCACTAATAAAAATTATATTTATTGAATTTCATTGGGAAAAGATAAATGATATGTATAGTTTTTTTTAAAGATTTTATTAGTCCTTTGTCAGTGAGTCGAGTTTAAATTTTTATTTGTTTCTTTCAGGTACAAGGCTGCGGGTTTTCCAACATGTCCTTCATGTAAATGATCTATGCAAATGATCAGAAAATTTTACGATAAAGGTGCCAAAGTTCCAGTTTGTCAGAAAACATTTATGGATGCTCTATTAGTTAAGAAAGATCGACTACAGGGTGTTTTGAAACGATTTCATGAAATTGGGGGACAAATTCCTCAAGAAAATCAGGGCGGGGACAGGAAAACTGACAAGTTTATTGCTAGAAAATTGTCTGTTCAGAGGTTCATTGAATCATTTAAAGACCAAGAGAGTCACTATTGTCGATCTAAAAATATGAATAGAGTGTATCTTTTGTCAGAACCCAACATACGCAAAATGTGGCACATGTATGTATGTGGTGTATTTCTCATGAACCGGACTTACAACTAAAACAACATTTTTTCAGAAAAATCATTAACCAAAGCTATAATATCGGGTTTGGAACACCAAGAACCGTCGTTTGTTCAACGTGTACAGAGTTTGGTGAAAAATTAAAAACAGAAGCACATACGTCAAAAAAATTCAATTAATTGTTGAAAAACCTATTCACAGATTGAAATACAAAGCATCTTACAGAATACTGCGGGAAGAAGTTGATGGGCTTTTGACAATTTCTTTTGACAGTCAAAAAAAACCAAGCACTTCCTTAATTACTGGATCAGTCTGCTTATTATAGCAGACAATTTAGTTTCTACCACTTTGCAATAGTAGCAGGGAACTCGAAGGCAAAATTGACGCCAAATAATGTTTATTCCTCTTACTGGGACGATACAACCCACGCTAAATAATAGTTACAGTAATGAAATAATCAGTGCTGTATAAGTCTTTCTGCAAAATATTAAAATATTTATTATATTATAGCATTGGCACTTAAACCACTAGACCAACCGTTCAGTCTCAATCTTGGTTAGTTAATTACAACTATCATTCTTATATAATTTACCGTAACAAATAAGAGAATTTGTTCTTTTTCAGGACAATGATGATGTTCCAAAATTTGGCTCACCTACCAGTCTGGACCAAATAATATCTGTGACATGGATTCTGTGTACGACACCCCAAGAAAAGCAACGCTTTTAAGACGCGAGTCCGTAAATAAGTTTTCGAAAACATTTTTTACTAAAAAATATTTTCCTTAAAATTGAAAATAAAAGACTACGAAAAACAATAGCAAGTATGAAAAATATTCTGAAGGTTTAAAAAAAATATCTTACGAAGCAACAATTTTCAGAACTTAAATAAAAACATCTAAGAAAAAATTAAGGAAGAAATACCCAGCAGCTCCTCGAAAATTTGCGTTAACTTTAAATTACTACTCCTCAGCGGCGTATAAATACGTTAGGCGAGTATTCCATATTGCCCTACCTCATCCCCGCGTTTTGGCTAAATGGTACCAAAATAGTTCAATGTTGCCAGGTTTTACAAAACAAGCTTTTGAAATTTTAAAACAAAATGCAATTTTTCCGGAAAGCGAATTATGTGTGGCCTGATTGTAGATGAAATGGCTTTCAGACATCAAACTCAATGGACAAGCAAGCAAGGACAAGCAAATACAGAGGGGTTAGTTAATTGTGGTTCTGGTTCTTCAGAAAACAAAGAGATTGCAACAGAAGCTTATGTTTTCATTTTAGTATGTTTAAGTGAAATTTTTAATATTCCTGTAGCTTACTTTTTTGTCAAAAGGTTATCATCAGAGACGAGGGCTACTTTAATTATGGATTGTTTAAGACAAAGTTACGCAGCAGGCGTTGACATAGTGAGTTTGACTTTTGATGGTTGTGCAGTAACTTGACTACTGCAACACTTCTAGGCTGTAAACTGAACGTTATTGATAATTTAAAAACTACATTTAAACATTCTAAAACTAGTAAAGAAGTTGCAGTTTTCCTAAATCCATGCCAAATGATTAAATCGGTACGCAACACTTTTGAAGCGAAGTTAGTTATTTTTAATAATGGTTAATAGTAATAATTAATAGATAAGGTGGTAACTAATAAAAAAATCTAAACAAACTGCAGACAGACCAGGGTTTAAATTTCGCTAACCGACTTACACAACGTCACTTAAATTTTCGCAATGAAATTATGAAAGTTAAGTTAGCCACACAGCTGTTAAGCAGGCGTCGCAAATGCTTTGCAGCTTTGCGAAGATATACTTCGTTCATCAAATTTTAAGGATTGGGTCCCACTAAAGACTTCATAATATTATTTAATGACTTGTTCGATATTTTCAATTCGAGAGCTCGTGACAAAGCCAAGTCCAGGTAATGCAGAAGAAATATTTATTTTTCTAGAAAGGGCTAAAAAAATATATACTTGAATTGCGCATTTATAATAAAAACAGAATTACCCGACGTGGACATGTCTTTATGAAAATAACTAAAAAGAAGCTCGTGCAATGTAAATCTAAAATGCTTTTCAGTTTCTTCGGCGGTTTTTTTTTAGTTTAATTATATAATTTTTTATCAATATTATGAAGAAGAAGGAATCACACACGCCAAGATAACTACAGGAGTGCCTAGGGGAAACGGGCAGGTAGAAAGAATACACAGAACCATAATATCAATCCTGACGAAGCTATGCATTGAAGACCCTACCCAATGGTACAAGAATGTCTGTCATATGCAAAGAGCATTGGTACCTTGGTAGAGAAGCATCAATTGTACCCAATTTGAACTACTTGTAGGAACAACTATGAAAACTAAAGACATTGAAATTTAGGATAATGCAAGAGGGAAGAGACATCTTCGTACAAGATAGAGAAGAAAAACGACGAAAGGCAAAAAACAAATTTTGCAGGTGCAGGAAGAAAATATACAAGCTTTTAACAGAAAACGTAAAGAAAGTACTAAGTATAAAGAAGGTGACTTAGTAGCAATCAAGTGAACTCAGTTTGGTTCTGGGATGAAGCTTAAGCCTAAATATCTATGAGCATATAGCATCATTAAGATCAAAGGGAACGACCGGTACGATGTACAGAAGGTGGACCCCACTGCAGAAGGACTGAAGGACCAGGTAAGACAATCTCTGTAATCGATTTCATGAAGAAATGGCCCATTGACTGAACCATTATCATTTAACCTTAAACATAATTTATTCTGTGTATCCACCATAATTTTAGTTGTTAAAATTAGCAATAGAACATTAGTGTGTTATTAAGATAAGTTGGTAAAGCTGTAACAATGTGTTAAACTGTATTCTTTTTAGTATTAGTATTGTGTTAAGCAGGCTAAAATATTGTATTCTTGTTGGTGGTAGGATTGAGTTGTAAGATTAATTATTACTAAGATAAATTTCTGAACGGTAGAGAGCTGGATGTTTCCTAACGAATGAATGTACGAGTGAAAGGGAGAGAATGACCGTAAAGTAAGATGGCGCACAATCACAATTGTAAAGAGTTTAGTTTTATGCCGGAAGGTGAAATAAAATAGGAATACAAGTGTACGATTGTTTTTCTGAATATCCCAACACTACATATGTATACTTATATCTGTACAGTCACCAGGTACAACAAAAAGAGGTCATTTTTTAAATAATTTATTAATTACAGATACAGAAACGCAAATGCTTAGTGAAAATGCACAAGTTGGTACTTCTCAAGACTTCTTCGTTCATTTGGATGTTAACTAAGATACGGTGCCTGAACAACATACTCCCACACTTAAAGAATGTTGCAAGAGACCGATTTCGCCACATATGCGGGATGTCAAAACCACACCAAAAATGAAGGAAACATTAACTGAAACAAAGAAAAAATTATAAATAAGAAGTGCTTCAATAATTAAAAGGACAAATCAGAAACAAGTTAACGAGGTTGCCATAACAGCTAAAAGATTAGAAATATTGGAGATTGAACGGCGACAGGAACTTCTTAAATTAGAAAAAAACTAAAATTTAAACAAATTTTGAAAGTTTCTAAATATCCCAGTTATCTTCTCAATAGCTATGGCTTCAATAAAGTTAAACGACAGTTAAACATCGATTATATCTGTCGCTGCGTTTCTAAAGCTGAACCGATAAAATAACTATGGGACCGATAGCTAGTTCCATAATTTGACACTAGGTGGATCTGTTTAAGAGATAGTTTAAAATTTATTTTTTGGTTTGAAATCGTCATTAAAACTAGTTTTATTTGTAATTTTATTTTTTCTAGAGTAAATAAGAAAGGTTAAGCACCTTTTTAGTTTAAATTATGATAATTTGTCATGTGCTAATAGGCTGTATGAACTCATAAACGACATGCTTGTCAAATCCTTAAAAAAGAAAACGTTAAAATCTCAGTCTCAGATCTCTCCGTGTTAATTTTGTCGTGCGTGATTCTGTTATTAAATTGGTTTAAACTTTATTTATTTATTTATTTTATTATTTATGTACACACAGTAAAATACATTAAGATACGCATAATTATAATATCTGAGTACAAAGGTATTTACGTTATTACATCGTTTTTATCTATTTATAATGGAATCTGCAAACCATAGCAAAAATTTTACTGAAAGAGAGAAGATGCTTCTTATCGAAGTAGCCAAGGAATTTGTATTTATAATTGACAACAAGAAGACGGATGGGACTTCTGTAGAAGCCAAAAACTAGCTTGGATGGCGCTGACTGATAAATTTAATGCCGTCTCGGAAACTGGAACTAAGACTGAAAAGCAGTTACATGCATTACATGATAATTTAAAGAAAAAAACAAAAAAAAACATGAGCTACACACACAGCACAAGACAGCGACAAGGTAGGTCGTATCTCTGTTATTTGTGTTTGATAAAAATCTTAACTTACATTAAACATAAATGTAACACGACTCTTAAGTTAAGGCACATGCCGTAATATCAATTGATACCTACCAATAATAAACATAACTAGACTTCATCAGCATTATAAATGCCTCAGCAATCACTCAATTCGTTACAGTATTTTCGTGTTCTGTTATTATGCCAATTAATAATATAATGTATTTACGTTAAATTTTAATTTCAGTCCGACACGTACAAGATAGGAGGTGGACCATTTTGTCAAAAACAAAACAACCGCAGTTGATGAAAAAGTTGTGGCCTTATTAACTCTTCAGTTCCAACTATTACCTAACGAATTTCACTCATCAGCACCATATTACAACTTAGGTAAGACTAAAGTAACCATAAGCATAAACATAATAAAATAAAATACCTGTGAACATTTTGAACAGGGACTCTCGATTTTCAAATATATTTTTTTATTGACAAAGCTTACTACATGGTTGGGTTTCTTAAGAATTAGTATGTAGCGACTACAATCTGTCACCGGACACCTAATGTTTTATAGTAAGACTTACTTTATAAGTGATACCTATGATTTTTTCTATACTGCGTGTTGACATTATTATTTTATGCCAACAAGGCAGGACATATGGATCTGTAATCTGCCTAACATCTGTTTGTAAAAGATTTGATTTGATTTTGTGAGTCTATATAATAATCCATCACGCGGGCCCAATGCGGGTCAGTCTAAAGTATTTTTTATAAAACACCAGAAAGTAATTGCTTAGATCAGGCTCTAATATTTTATAATTATATATATATATATATATGTATATATATTATACATATACACCCTTTTGCAAAAAAAAACGGGCACCTAAGGAAATTTACGTTCTAAGGTCGATTTGAGTTAATTAAATGAAATTTATTGCTTTGACGTAGTCTGTATACTTATAATCGTGTAAATTAATGCGCGTGAAGTGAAGTCGGGCAATTAAAAGAAAAAAATCGACGGATTCTTTAAAACCGATGTACACGCCCAAACAATAAGAAGTGGTCGGCAATAAAGACAAGATTTTTTTTACTTCTTTTAATTAAATAAAGTTACAAATGTAAAAACCTAATAACGAGTGTGACCTCCAATTGCCAAAATCACAGCTTGAATCCTTCTGGGCATGCTTTCCACGATGTTTTTAATAACGTTTTGAGAAATACGTTCCCACTCTTCTGCAATGACTCTTTTTAGCTCCCTGATGTTTTGTGGAGCAGGTTGCACTGATCTTACCCGTCTCTTTAGAACATCCCAGACATGCTCAATTGGATTGAGGTCAGGACTTCGAGCTGGCCAATCTAAACGACGGATCCCAACTTCTTGCATGTACGCTTCCACGTCGCCAGAATGGTGCGGGCGAGCATTGTCGTCCATAAAAATGGAATCTTCCCCAAGTGCAGTCAATGTGGGTTGTGCATATGGAATTAGGACTTCCATTATGTACCGGTGTGCATTTAATGTTCCATTTTCTATGAAAACTAACTCCGTGCGCTCCGTCGAATTAATTGCTGCCCAAAACATAACGGAGCCTCCGCCATAAGGAGTGATTTCTTTGAAACACACTTCCGCATAGCGTTCCCGTGGTCTTCGCAGCACTCGCCGGCGTCGGTCCTCTCCACACAAAGAGATTCTAGCTTCATCAGAAAACAATACTTTATTCCAGTCCTCCAGAGTCCATGAAGCACAGTTCCGAGCAAACTGAAGTCGAGCAACAAGGTGCTCACGGAGTAATTTAGGGCCCCGAGCTGGGCGGTAACTCCTGATATTGGCAGCCAAAAGCCTCCTCCTGACCGTCCACAAGCTAACTTCTACTCCTCTTACTTCTTCAAGGCTCTTCTTCAGGTCCACACTTGACGCTTTACGATTCCGCAACGCTTGACTCACCAAAAAGCGGTCATGTCTTGGTTCTGTGCATCGTTTTCTTCCCAAACCGGGTCTTCTTTTGACCTAACCGGTCTCTTGATACCGTTGCCAAGTCCTCTGGACAGTTGAACGACTCACATTTAGCCGCTGAGACATGTAAGTTTGCGAACAACATTCTTCAAGTAGGGCTATAATTTTACCGGCCCTTATCGCTTTACCACTCATATGAAAAAGTGGTATTTAATGTAAAAAGAAAGATTAAATTGTTTAATTTGCAGGAAATATCCAAAAAGTTTTAAAATATCGTAATCAGTTAAAAATCGTTTTAGCAATTCGCGCCATTAGTAAAGCAATTTTAGAATAATCCACAATAATCATTATTTTCCTTTTATTAATTTAAAATTTTAAATTTGGAACGTAAAGAATCATGCCAGGATGCTTCAAATAACATGCCAATACATCGTCAAATTAATAAAACCTATTTCTTGTTCTTCTTCATTGAAGTAGAGAAAAAAATCGAAAGTGCCCGTTTTTTTTGCAAAACAGTTTATATACTTATATCTGTACAGTCATCAGACACAACAAAAAAAGTGGTCATTTTTCAACAAACGACAAAAAGAGGAGGTTATCAATTCGACGCGTATATTTTTTTTTTTTTATGTATGATCATCGAGTACCCGAAGACGGCTGAACCGATTTGAAAAATTCTTTTTTGTTCGAATGGGTATACTTCGAAACTGGTACCATTATCACCAAAGTCAGGATCTGATGATGGGATCCTGGAGAAATCGAGGGAACTCTTCAAATATTATAGGCACACCTATGGCGTTTTGGGTATTTCTTATAGTAACTTGTGCAGTTGCTCTCAAAAACTATCATTTGGGGAAGGGGAACTGATGATGGCCGCCGAAACTACTCAATAATAAGTATTGAGTGGATTGCGATTCGATTACTTGAATATGGATGTTAAGCACTTTATGCTCGTCACAATGCATATGGTGATGTAGAGCTGATGGTGAAGTACCAGGAGAACTCCTCAACAATTAATGGCCCAGCATTGGGAAAAGCAATATTTTGTAAAAGGTTATAAGTAGTTGACATTTAGGCTCTTGTAACTAGGTAAATTAAAAATCATCCAACTAAAAAGAGTGAAATAAAAACTTTTTAACAAAAAATTAAACCGACTCCCAAAAAACACTGCAAAGTGAAAAATAACTTTAATTTCGGAAGTCGGTGCCAAAAACGAAAAAACAAAACTAAAGACACCGACTACCGAAATTAAAGTTATTTTTCACTTTGCAGTGTTTTTTGCGTTGTCAGATACAGAAACGCAAATGCTTAGGGAAGATGCACAAGTTGGTACTTCTCAAGACTTCTTCGTTCATTTGGATGATAAGAAAGATATGGTGCCTGAACAACCAACTCCCACATTTAAGGAATGCTCCAAGAGACCAATTTCGCCACATATGCGGCATATCGAAACCACACCAAAACTGAAGAAAACATTAAAACGTTGAATGCCACACGGCCCACCGGTGAGCCTAGCCCAGCTAGACTCACCGGTGGGCCGTGTGGCATTCAACGTGTTAACTGAAACAAAGAAAAAAAAATATAAATAATCTTAGTGCTTCATTAATTAAAAGGAAAAATCAGAAACAAGTTAATGAAGATGCTATGACAGCTAAAAGATAAGAAATACTGGAGATTCAACGGCAACAGGAAGTTCTTAAATTAGAAAAAACTAAGATTTTAATGGATGTGAATATTGAATTTAAAAAAAAATCTTCTAGAAAATGCTAAAATGGACCAAGAATTTAAAAGAAGAAACTAATTTATGATGGTCAACATTAAAATATTAAAATTCTTCTTTTTAAATTTCAGTTGTCAATGAATCTCCCAAAGTACACATTTAGCTGTTATCAAATTTCATTAAACAATTAAAATTCGTCTTTTCAAATTGAAGTTGCCAATGAATCTCCCAAAGTACACATTTATCACATTTCATTTAGTATCTTTTTAACTTTAAATACAATTTGTTGTACAGAAATTTGCTTGTTTTATTGTGTATAAAAGAAATATGTATGTAATTTTATATTTATTAAAGAAAAACTTTACCAACCTAAAATATTGCTCCAACAATAACCGACGAAAATGGTTTCCTTCCGAGGAAAGAGGTTCTTCAACAGATTTTGCAACAATATCTTCTTCATGAGCTGATGAAATGATGATGAGATGAAAGCAAAGCTGTGTAATACAGCTATTGCAACAATTACAGCTAAAGTGTGATCGAGTTTTAACCTTAATTTTTGAAACAGGCAAGGAAATCTTCTTTTCCATACACCAAATGTCCTTTCAACTGTTTTTTGTCTTAATTTGTGCTTCATTGTAAAGTTTCTCTGCATTTGTGGATGGATTCAAAAATGGTGTCATCATGTACCTTCCACAAGAATAAGCACTATCTCCCACGAGGTGACCATCTATCTCATTGTTATTCAGGCGCGCTCGCAGGAATGAGTGAGCCATGCCAGCGAGCATCTAAATCACGGATTTGTAACTTAGCATCACAAACAACTTGGACATTATTAGAAACGAAACCTTTTCTATTCCTGAATAATTCTGCATGCTCACCTCCAGTAGATTGAATTGGTATATGAGATCCATCTATACAACCAATTACATTTAGAAATCCTGCTATATTATAGAAATGTGCCTTTATTTCTCTAAGGTCTTCAACATTTGGCATATAAATGTGATTCCTAGCTAGCTTTGCAATTTCCTTGCTTACTTTATACACCGCTCTTGACACAGTTGTTTTATGAACGTTCATATCATCACCAATTATAACTTGACAAGTACCTGTAGCATAAAAGCGTAATGTTATGATTTGTTCTAACACAGACAATGTAAATTTGCGATTCATAACAGGAGCGAGAGCAGGGCTGATGATATCAGTAAGGTGTATCACAGTATTCTTATCAAAATGATATCTTAATTTGAATTCTTCAACCGTATACATTTCGAAAGGATTTCTCCAGCATCTAAAGTTTCTGGGTATAGATATGTTAGCAATAAACTCCAGCACTTCCAAATCAGACTTAGATAAGCTGCTCGTATTCATTATGCTATTCATAGGTTAGTTCTTCAATAAAATATCTATATATATTTTATAAAGTTAATATATTAGCTTAACTTCACACTTATCTTTGATTGGCTATTTATTAAAAAAAAAAAAACACGATATAACTTAAAGCAGAGTTAAAGTTCACAAATGAAACATCAAATAAAGTTAGGGAACCGATAAACGGCACAGATTGGTCCGATAAGTTAACCTAAGTTTAAACGTAGTTTATTGTACATTGCGTTGTTCAGAAACGCAATTTCGTAAGTTATCAAACCAATAGCGCTAATGAATAGATAAACTACCGATAAAAGTACCTCAGCAACCGGGCATAAGTTAACTTAAGTTTAAACGGAGTTTATCGTACATTGCGTTGTTCAGAAACGCAATTTCGTAAGTTATCGAACCAATATCGCTAATGAATAGATAAACTACTAATAAAAGTACCTCAGTAACCGGGCATTAATCTGATACAACAATTAGAAGTGCGTATAATTCAGATTCTTACACTAATATTTATAGACAAGCAATTACTTGCTAGTAAGTAATTTCTTAATGAAGTCATTACTTGAAGATAGAATTCTTCATTACAAAATCTTTTTCTATAGTCGAGTAGTGTACGTTACTTACTTGAGTAAATACTGAAGTAAGAATCTACGCTTGATAGTTGTTTCTTTCTGGTAACACTCAGTTAATGTGTTTTGTTGCATTAGAAGGCATACGTCAGATGTAGATTATTTTGCTTTAACATCTATAATATTACTTAAATTTTATTTTTCTTTATAATTACGATGAAACTATACATAAAAAACTAATTTTAATTATTAATTTCATTTTTTTGTTATGATCAAAATCTCAGTATACAAACATATCGTTCTTATACAAAAAACCACAAAAGCGCACGTAAGTAAGTAGCGAACAGCATGAGCGTTTCGTAGGACCGCGACAAGTCCTCGCTTGTCGCCGTCCGCGTTACCCCGCTTCGCCTAGCGGCCTGCCCCTGCCACCCCATCCCGCCCGAGTCCTCCGCGTACGGCGTATCTCACTCACTCAGTCACTAGTTTAAAGTGAGAAAAGCCGTGCTCGCTCCCAATAAAATATCGACGCTATTGTTACAACATATATTTCACGTTTTGCTGTTTTATTTGTGTTGTGTGTGGTTGGTTTTTATAATAATATGGATGACGCGAAAGCATCGACCAGTGCTATAACTCCACCGAAGAAAGTGAGAAGAACTTGATGCTATAATGTTGACTGGGAATCGCGATTTTCTTGGTTAAATAAATATGAACACAACACAAAGGGCTACGGCAAATTGTGTAAAACTACGTTCACTGTGGCTTATGATAGCGTGAAAGCATTAACACAGCAAGCCACGTCAAAGAAGCACAAAGATTCTGCAACTGCAGCAGCCATGTCTCAGCGAATGAATTCTTTCTTTACTCCAAAAGGCAGCGCGCAAAGTGAAAAAGTTAGCATTGCCGAAATGGCTGAGGTTTATTATAGTATCAAGCACCACATTTCATATGTTGCTCAAGATTACTCATTAAAAGTATTAAAACAAGTTATTACCGATTCAGAAATCGTGAAACAAATGACTGGAGGACGCACTAAATGTACTGCTTTGATCAACCAAGTTTTATATCCATATTCAATGGAACTTGTGCAAGAGGATTTAAAATATTAAGTTCCGTTCTCCATTGCTACCGATGCTTCTAATAAAGGAAACAGAAAATTCTTTCCAGTTGCGATTCAATATTTTTCACCAAAAGACGGTATTTGTCATAAAATTTTGGACTTTTACGAGGACTCATTAGAAGATTCAAGATCTATTAAAAACAAATTATGTCAATTGTTGCAAAATTCACAGCTACCATGGAGTAGAGTAACAGCATATGGAGCGGACAATGCCTCTGTTAATTTCGATGTTTTCGAATTATTATTCCACTTTTCAAAAGATAAAGTCTGAAGAAAATTATGAAATAATAGCCGCTCACTGCAATGATCACATATTTCATAACTGCGCAAAAATGCTTTGAAAGTAATGCCTGTTGATGTGAAAAATATAGTAATAAAAGGTTTTGCAGAATTTTCTTGTTCTGCAAAGAAACGAGAAGAGTTGAAGGAGTGCTTTGATTTCTTCGAGAGCCAATACAAAAATGTAATACGTCACGTACCTACAAAGTGGCTCAGCTTGTTTAAAGCACTCGATACGATGATTTCGTCGTGGGGACCATTGAAAAATTACATCTTAGAGCAAGGTTCTGACAACTGCCCAAGGGCTCTTTGGGCTATTTTATCAGATCAAGAAGACCAAATTACAAGTGAGACCAACCCCTCTTACAGTGTACAATTATATTTGTATTTACTCATAATTTTATGGCTTCTTTTCAAGAAATTTTGCTGCTGTTAGAAAAACATACCACAACATCATATAATCTGCATAACATAATTGTGAAATTTCGGAACAACCATTTCGGAATGAAAGTGCATATGGCATTAAGAAAAGGTTATCTTTCAAATGATCAAATAAAAGAATTTACAACAAATGCTCAATGCAAAGTGTTTACCAAAGATTAGCATTAGCTTATATAGAGAAGTGGTATCCCTTCGAGAATAACAGTTATAAGGCTTTTAGTTGTTTAGATATCGAAGCCGGAAGACTGCCTACGCTGGATCAATTGATTGAGTTGTGGTCAAAATCTCCATGGAAGCAACAAACTCTCCTCAAACCATCTACGAAGAACTAGCTGCACTCCAAAGTATTTTTTCTTCACTTGAAGGGAACTCGCTTAACATGTGCAATTTTTTTAACAACGAAGCATGAGACATTTGTTCGCAACCAACCTCCGTCGTACCAACTCTGGCGCACGCTCTCCATTACACCGCCTAGTTGATACTTATAATAAAAACTTCTGTTCTATAGATATTTTGTTTCTAGGTAAAAATGTATTTAAAAAAGATATTACATCTGCTTTAAAAGATAGTAGTTAACGATTAAATTTATGTTGTTGTAAGCTCTAAGTCAACAATGTAATTTCATTTATCAACAGCTAGCTAATCCGTATTATAATCTGTGAATAACGTAGTGAGTAGTATATTTGTTACTATGATTCGATCATGTACTGTTTATAATCTGTATTATACTACTGTTTGTTATTCCTATGAAATAAAATAAAATAAATAAAATGATGTGTGTAGTACTCGTATTCTCATATCTAATGCTTTTGTGGAACGAATCTTCAGCGTCTTTGGAAATGTGTGGACGGATGAAAGAAATCGTTTCGCCGTACAACCTGTAAAAAGTGAATTATGCGTTTTCTTTAATATAAATGTTAGTTGCACGGAATTCAAAGATTCAGGTCCGTTTGAACGTATATGTTATTAGCGTATGCATATAGTTGTATGTAAATTCTTTAATAATTTTGCTTATAGTTGACACACCGACACGAAAGACGTAATAAAGTTCTTGAAATGTACACCCAGATGTTGCATACCCAAAAAAGTAAATTTATCATTTAGTATATACTATTATATATTGATTTCCTATACAAAGTAACGTTAGTGACCAACAAATTTTGTATGGGAAGTCGAAATTTTTATGAGCGTTGTTAGCAAAGTCGTAGATCAAAACTTGTTGCTTTTGAACTCACTAATAAGGTGGGGCATGCTCATATCAGGACCAAATAATTACCTATTATATATAGATTAAATGAAATAAAATTGAACTAAACTGAACTAAATTAAAAAACTACCTAATTAAAATAAATTGATTTAAACATTAGTAATACTTTTTTTGCTTCCCATTATTTACTGACCGATTAGTACTAGCGCTGACATTTTGACTCATCCACCGACCAATATGATAATTAATTACTGACAAGTCTATTCTACCTTCTTATTCACCTTTCACTTACTAAGTTATTAACAACCATCTTATATTATTATTTACTTATTTTAGGAAATTACTGAACAGGCTTAAGGATGTTTCCCTTGTCCATTCCTTATTCAAATTTGTCGCCACTTGCCTTCACCTATCGCTTTGAGTAAAATCCTAACAACGCATCGCCCCCGCCCTCTGGTGGAGCAAGAAAAAACTAGTGTTAAAACTGATAGCCGGCCGTCGTGTGCAAAATCCGCGCGCGCGGTGAAAAACACTCAAAACCTGGTGAAATATGACTGCTAGTGACATAGTGTGGTGATCTTCTGACTCCCAGTCTCCTGTAAGTACCTGACCATCCAATTTATATCCTGTAATATAAAATAATTTTAGTCGGGTTATATCACAATAACTTCTGTAATTTACGTAATTTATTGCTTGAAATCTTAATATCTATAACAATTCACAGTAGTCATACACTAACAAACATTATTACATAACTATTTCATCTAAAGGTATCGATTTACACCTAATAAATCTCAACTTAGGCTCGTATTTTTATTCCTACTATCATTGATATACTAAAAACCCAAGATGCACACTCAACGTCTCAAAACCGTCCGCATAAAATGAGTGCTTAATTCTAAATGATGCGCTCATTTCAAATAGTATCGCGTCAAATTTCAATGGCCGCGTTTTCAGTGTCAAAACAATGTATTATGGCATCTTATTTATTTTAGTCGCATAATAAAAATTACCCTGTTGAACAAATGATGGAGTCGATTTTTTTTTTTTGTATTATTTTATTTTTAATTAATAAGTTTATGCTTTATTGTCCATATTGTCCATACTAATATTATAAATGCGAAAGTAACTCTGTCTGTCTGTGTGTTACTGTCCAAATTGTTTAGCGTTTTAAATATATATTCTTACAGTCCACTAATCTAATGAGTCGCAAATAAACCTGCAAGCGAACTACACGTCATTTTCTTTAAAAAGTCCCGGTAAACCAAAGTGAACCTTAACCTAATGAACATTTGGTCCGTAATCGAACCGGATAGTGCTAATGAGTATTAAGCCCGTCCGACTAGTGAGAACAATTAAATAGATTTTACCTGAGTGCGATAAGAGGTCGACCGGTGACAATATTGCTAATGTGTTATGTGCAAGATTATTTAAAATACGAGTTATTACGTTGAAATTGATAGACCAAAAACTGTTACTTGTTTACGAGGTGTATGTGACTTTTTGAAAGAAACATAATAACAGTACATTGAGTGAGTGTTTAAAGAGATTAAAGTTAACAATCTGTTATTTAGTGACAACTTATTACCTAAAACAAGTGACTATTTCGAGTTGTGTTTTCTGGAAAACACGTGCAGTGGTGTTTATTTGTTACCAAGATGGAGGCACTTCTTACAATACAAGATGAGTTGTAGGACAATTTGAGGAAAGCTGAGAGAAATTATAAGAAGTCTCCGAAAGATAGACTTAAACGTATGTACTTAGAAACGAGATTGGAAGTGCTAGAACAACTATATCAGGATTTTAAAGATGGACACAAGGAGATTGTTGCAAAAGCGAAGAATAAGGAGGCAGCTTATTTTACTGAGGAGAAATATGAGATTTTTGAAGAGTTATATATGCAGTATAAATCAAGTTTGAGAGAATCTTTGCAACAGTTTGTGCCATCGGTTATTGAGTTACCTAGTCCAGTTGTCGCGAACAGCGCGACCAGTAGTTATGGTGATGTAAAACTACCTCGCATACAATTACCTACATTTGGGGGTAAATACGAAGAATGGCAAACGTTTTATGATATGTTTTCCTCATTAATACACACTAATAAGAGTATTTCATCAGTGCAGAAATTGCATTATCTTAAGTGCAATTTGAGTGGAGAAGCGTTAAACCTACTTAGTAATTTTTCGACGACTGAAGCAAATTATGAGGAAGCATGGAAGCAATTAGTTCGGCGTTATAATAACAAGCGTTATAACTGTAATGCTATTATGAGAACATTATTTGGTACAAAGAAAATAGTGAATGAGTCAGCCGATGCAATTAGGAGTTTATTGGATACAACATCAGCTAATCTTAACTCTTTGGAGAACTTGGGCATTAGTACCGACACGTGGGACGCAATCATCATATATCTCGTTATATCTAAACTGGATACGGAATCACTTAGACAATGGGAACAGAATGTAAATAAAGTTTGTGATGACTTGCCCACATGGACACAATTAAAAGATTACTTAGAGTACCGATTCAGATCTTTGGAAATGAATAATACCAACGAGAACCGCGCCCCACATCATACTAAGCCTAAATCAAAATCATTCCACGCATCAGTTGAGAAAGACGAAAAGTCTAAGGCTAAACCTGAGTGCCCTATGTGTAAGGAACAGCATTATCTCAACCAGTGCAAGCGTTTTAGCCTTATGACAGCTAAAGAGAGACAAGACTTCGTACAAACGAGTAAACTATGTTTTAATTGCCTAGCCTACTCATGCGGCAATTAAGTGTCGTCAAGCGTTTAGTTGCAAGAGATGTGGCAGGAGGCATCACACGATGCTACACTTTGAGTGAGAGAATCGGGAGCCAACCAGTAGCCAGGAGCCGTCAACCACAGTGAGTGAACCACAGGCGAGCGCGAGTTCAACACGAGGTGACACACTAGTGACTGCTACATTTTCTAGAGGCGAGCTGCAACCCAACAACGTGCTACTTGCGACGGCTACGGTTAAGGTATTCCGTTCTGACGGTTTAAAACAAATAATTCGTGTTTGCTAGACCAAGGGTCGCAGGCATCTTTTGTATCTGAGTCAACCGTGCAATTACTAGGTCTTGTACGCAAACCAGTTAGTGGTTGGGTGTCAGGGCTGGGAGATGGCCGTATGAGAATTAAACACACGGTTTCACTTCGCCTGGAATCACGTCATAATCCAGCTAGTTACATCTTAGTTAACGCTTATGTATTGAATTCTTTAACGTCATTACTTCCTTCAACAAATGTGTGCTCACCAAAATGGGTAGAAATTGACCATCTTCCTTTAGCTGATCCTACATACACGACGCCAGGCAAAATAGATATTTTGTTAGGTGCAGAGGTTTATAGCGAAATATTACTTGATGGGGTTTTGAAACATCCTAATTATAATTTAATAGCTCAAAATACAGTGTTTGGATGGATTTTGTCAGGAAGAATGTCAAGAGGAACTCGAGTTAAAGATAATCTCATTAGTATGCACGTACAAATGAAAGAAGACGAGTTACTTAAGAGGTTTTGGGAGATGGAGAATGAGCCTATTTTAATAAAGAAAGACATGACTAATAGCGAGAAATTATGTGAAGATTTATTTGATTCAACTACAGTAAGAGATAATGAAGGGCGATTCATAGTGAGATTACCTTTTACAACGGAAGATCCAAAGTGTCAATACGGTAATACAGAAAAAATTGCAATTAAGAGGTTAGAGTATTTAGAGAGAAAGCTATCGAAAGATTCAAAGTTAAGAGAAGAATATAATAAAGTTATGAGTGAGTATTTGAGTATGAACCATATGAGAATGGTGTCTGAGAGTGAGTTGCAAAATTCTAAGGCTGTCTATCTTCCTCACCATGCGGTGGTGACAGAAGACAAAGACACCACAAAAGTGAGGGTCGTTTTTGACGACTCGAGCCAAGGTGACAACATTGTGTCACTCAATGATGAGCTCCTTGTTGGACCGAGATTACAACAAGATTTGAGGCATATTTTGATAAGATGGCGTCATCATAAAGTCTGTATCGTAGCCGATATTGTGAAAATGTATCGGATGGTGAGAGTGGCAAATGAGGATACAGATTTCCAGAGAATTGTCTGGAGATTTGATCCTTTAGAGCCTATACAACGTTACAAGTTGTTACGTTTAACGTTCGGTACAGCATGCGCGCCATATCTAGCTGTCAAAGTCCTGCACAGACTTGCCGACCTAGAAGAGGAGAAGTATCCATTAGCTGCGAGTATAACAAAACGATGCTATTATATGGAGTACTTAATGACCGGTTGTAACACGGTTAATGAGGCCATACAAAAGTATAAAGAAATGAATGAGTTAATGAGTGGTGGTTTTGAGTTACAAAAATGGAATAGTAATAATGAGGAGTTTTTAAAGCAGATTGGGAAGACTGAACTGAGTGAAAGTCAACCTATTACATTTAATAATTTTATTAAAGTTTTAGGATTGAGTTGGAATAGAAAAAATGATAATTTTGAGTACGTGTTAAACTTAACTGAACCAAAAGATTTAGTCACTAAACGACAAGTATTATCTGAAGTCGCGAGGTTGTATGACCCTTTAGGCTGGATTGCCCCAGTGGTAGTGAAAGCTAATATTTTAATTCAGAAACTGAGGAAATCTGGTCTTGAGTGGGATGAGTGTTTAACGGATGAATTACTTTGTGAGTGGCTCAAATACAGGCTAGAGTTTATTGATTTAAAATGTCTAAAAATACCCAGGTGGGTCAATTTTAAACAGGATTGCAAGAGAGAGTTGCACGTATTTTCTGATTCTTCAAAATCAGCCTTTGCGGCAGCTGTTTATTTACGAGTAATTGACAGTTCAAATAGAGTGTATGTACATTTGCTGACCGCAAAGACCCGAGTTTCCCCAATCGTAAAAGAATTTACTATTCCCCGTCTTGAATTGTGTGAAGAGTACGAGGATATTTTTTGGTCAAAATATTCATCTTTAAATAAGCTACTAAAAATTGCATCATATTGCAAATGCGTTTTAAATGATAAATCAAAGAAAGATAACAGACTTAAACTAATTGAATATTTTAATCCAATTGAAATGAACGAGAGATTATTAGCATGCATAAAACAAGTACAAAAACGTGAGTTTTCTTTGGAAATAAAACAGATGAGTCGAGGATGTGTGCCTAAAAAGAGTAAGTTAAGATATCTTTGTCTAAGAGTGAGTGGACGAATGGAAAAATCGGATGTGTGCTATGACACCAAAAACCCAATTATTATGCCCGCTCATCATCATTTGACTAAGGTTATAGTTGCGGATGCCCATGCAAAAACATTGCATGGCGGTCCACAGGCTATGTTAGGTTATCTTAGAACAAAATACTGGATATTAAGTGCTAGGGAACTTGTCAAAAAATATTTCAGGGAGTGCACTATTTGTTTAAGATATTTCACTAAGAAGACTACAGCTCTAATGGGCCTGCTTCTAGAGGCAAGGTTAAAGCCCAGTAAGCTCTACCCCTGACACCAGGTCACTTCTTGGTGGGAGAACCATTGTTAAATATTGCAGATGAGGATTACTCTAATTGTAATGTAGTTGGTATAGATAGATGGCGATTAACGCAAAAAATTGTAACAGATTTTGGAATAGATGGTATAAGGAATATCTAGTTAATTTAAATCAAAGGTATAAATGGAACACTAAACATAATGAGCCAGAATTAGGTGATGTTGTTGTTTTAAAAGACGATAATATGCCGCCAGCTAAGTGGTTACTAGGTAAAATTACTAAAAAATATCCTGGACCAGATTATGTTACTCGTGTCATGTCTGTTAAGTGTAAAACAGGAGAATTTAAGCGTCCAGTAAGCAAAATTTGTATTCTAACTAAATGATTTTATTTGATACTAGCTTCCGCCCACGACTTCGTCCGCGTGGAATAAAAATCCCCCGATTTTGAAACATTCTTCATTAGTGCTCCGCTCCTATTGGTCTTAGCGTGATGATATATAGCCTATAGCCTTCCTCGATAAATGGGCTATCTAACACCGAAAGAATTTTTCAAATCAGAACCGTAGTTCCTGAGATTAGCAAGTTCAAGCAAACAAACAAACAAACAAACAAACAAACAAACTCTTCAGCTTTATAATATTAGTATAGATATTATAGTTGTTAAAACATTTGGTTAAAACCTACTATTATTTGTGTTATTTCCTTAATGAGTTATCAACATACTTTATTATGCATCGAGCTTTTGTACTAATGACCTATTCATTACAAACGTGTTTTTGTTAACGATGAAGTTAAACTGACTAGGTTGCTCGAGCTCGCTGTCGCATTAATGTGTTTAGAGTTAAATGTATAATTATGTATGTACCTAGTTACCGTAGGTTAGAAAGATAAGTATTTTGTTGTATAAATGTTACTTCTATTAAGATGTTTGAGAGTGTTTTCTAAAGGTTTTGTTTACATTTATTATGAGTTAAGTTTACGCATTTGTTTTGAATAATGTTGGTTTGAGTAAGAGTTTTGTAAAAACGTAGTTAAAAGAACTATGTTCTTTGGCGGGCGGAATGTCCAAATTGTTTAGCGTTTTAAATATATATTCTTACAGTCCACTAATCTAATGAGTCGCAAATAAACCTGCAAGCGAACTACACGTCGTTTTCTTTAAAAAGTCCCGGTAAACCAAAGAGAACCTTAAGAGCGCGTATAAAGCAAAATTACCAATTTTCTATTTGATTTTACATGAAAAATTCCAGACCAAATCTTAAAATAAAAATATATGAATAACTACATCATATTTTCAAGGGCTCTCTCTGATCAAAAACATAAAATAATAACATTTCCTTGGTAGAAAAAAATCACGAAATAACCTCTAATTCTCATGTTTTTCCGTTTTGTACTCGATATGGTAATGCCTATTGCGACAAAAATTTGATAAATAATTATATTTAAACAAGAGTAAAGGCTTTGCTTAGGCATTTTATGTAATTCCTTTTAGTTTTGGATTTATTACGATAAAACACTTTTGGCGCATACTACGTTTTTATTCCGCGCAAGAAGTCATCTTCCGTCGCTCGTTGCGGGAGCTTCAAGCATATTTCTATTTCACACATCAGTCGCTACCGCTCTGTTGAGACGAGAGGACTACGCTCAAGTGTTTTAGCTGCGCCGAGTTATAATCATTTCAATCGTAATTGTTGTTGTTGTTAGAACTAAATAGTGAAATGGGAAACAAAAAAAAACATTGAAAGAGAACTAAAAAAGTTACAAATTGACAGGATGGCTAATTGTCGAAGGTAAGTTTGTGAGTTACTTGTTTGTTATATACTGAAAAAATAAAAATACATTTTATACTTTCGAGAAAGTTTATGCAGGTGATTTTAGATTTTATTTTGAGAGACACAAGATCTAAATTCGTTTACCTACGCACTTTCGTGGGCCGAGTAGGTAACTAGACATAATAATATGTGGGGACATTTCACACACGGCTGTCTGACCCCAAACTAGGAAGACCCTGTACTATGGGTGTCAGACAGCTGATATACATAGACAAATATATTTTTAAATACATACATATATAGATAAACAACACCCAGACACGACGATATCAAAAATTCGTGGTAGGTACTTTATTAGATTATTAGGATAATAGGTAATAAATTACATTCATAATAGGTAGCTATTTACTTTTGCTATTTTGTTATGTTATTCTTCACGATACAATTTTATGATCATTTTCCCATAATGTAGGTAGTTATGAGATCTTCTAAAAATCTAGATACACGGATGGACAACAATAATGATCTTGCGAGTATCCTATATAAAAAAAAAATATCTACCTATACCACTTCTTATTTAATATTTCTATGGTCACTCGTAGTCGTAGGTAACGCGGGCAGAATAGTATATGCAAAATAAACACAAGCTTTTAGTTGGTATCCGTGTTTGTTCGATGAAATATATTTATATCGATTACGAACCTATTTAAGTATGCCCATTAGGTATTTAAACCCTATTTTTGTAGATCAATTTATTGTGGACGTGATTGTATAACAAGGAATTTGTTTTGAAATAATATTTTATTTTCAGAATGTGGCCACCTCGCTCGCCAGATTTAAACCCATTGGACTTTTTTACTGGGGCTGTTTAAAGGAGGTAGTTTATAAAGAAGAAATCACTTCAGTTGAACAGCTGCGACAACGCATACGTTCGGCTGCTGACGAAATATCGTCGGCAGGATTTGCGCGCCGATTGAGACGGTCCTTCATAAGAAGGTGTAGAGCGTGTATAGCAGCTGAAGGAGCCCACTTCGAACATCTTGTATATTTTCTTTTTCAATAAATTTGTTTAATTACTAATGTCTTTTATGGTGTCAACAAACCCATAGTGATCAAATTTTAAGGAAATTCTCATTCTCTTTGAGTCTAAAATTAGTTACAGCAGTGTTAAAGTAATTTAATTTTGAAATCAAATTTGTATAAAAATTCTCCTTTAAGATTCGAACAGCAATAACTTTGTACTTTATCAAGATACTGGTTATTATTATACCATTTTAGAATTTGCATTAAATAGGCAATTATCTATACTTATAATAAATCTGTAGAGAGGTCAATTCTGTACATGAAATATATTTTTCAACAGTATTATAGATTGACATATTATATTTCCCTACTAAATTACGAAAGTTAATCTGTGTGTTACATCTAAATCACTGAACCGTGAGGAAGGACATAGGCTACTTTTTTTACGAAAAACGACGGAAACGTGGACAAAGTCGCGGGCAACAGCTATCTATGCTAATATATAAGGCTGAAGAGTTTGTTTGTTTGTTTGAACGCGATAATCTCAGGAACTACTGGTTCGAATTGAAAAAAAATATTTTTAATTAAATACTCAATTTATAGAGAAAGGCTATAGGCTATATATATCATTACGCTAAGGCCAATAGGAGCGGAGCACCAATGAAGAATGCTTCAAAATCGGGCTTAAATTTAACGTTAGCCCAAAGTAACTATTCCACGCGGACGAAGTCGCGGGCAAAAGCTAGTCTAAAATAATGAGCCACCGCAGTGTAGTACATTTTTTTTCGATATAGTCTGGCGGGAATAATTCCGAATCATTCCCGTCGTATACTTCGGAAGTATTCCGAAATATTCCGAAACTTTGGGAATATTTCAACTGCCAAAAGAAACCAGGAAAATCGACCTTTGAAGTCGGTTAATATACCAAAACCTGCTCCTACCTAAGTATAACAAATACTTTTCTGAAAACCGCATCAAAACATGTTTGCTTGCAAGGTTTGCCTTTAATTGTTTTTATTGGCTGGGCTATTAAACGCGTTAAGTAGGTAGGTAATGATTAATACCTACCTATGCGACTCGCGAATACTCGCGATGCGTACAGAGCTACATACAAACGAACCAAAAACATAGGTAACCCTTTTTCAAAAAACAAATAAAATATGCTAGGCCTGGTTTTTTATTCAACTACTGACATTTATAAAAATAGCATTCAATTTCCAAATAAGTAGAGTACCTACCTAGAAACAAAAGAATAAAAATCCTGTTAATCGCAGGCTAACATATCTACCTATAAAAATATCAACATATACTTAATCAATCCCATTTATAATAAAACTAGTACTCACGCGGGGCTTCGCTCCCGTGGATTCTATCACGGTAAAAACATAACTCTCCTTTTTTGCAGTCGCGTAAAAAGTAGATAGATAGATAGATAGATAGATATATTCTTTATTGTACACCATAACAATAAAAACAAAATTATGGACTTGACAATTAAAAGGGTGATACAATGGGCGGTCTTATTGGCCGGTGGGCGGTATTAAAGTAGCCTATAACCTTCCTCAAGCTTCAAGCTATTTCCATACCAAATTTCATCCAAATCCACCCAGTACTTTCGAAGATTAGCGCGTTCAAGCAAACAAACAAACAAACTTTTCCGCTTTATAATATTAGTATAGATAAACATTTATATTTTACTCTTGTATCGTACGTAGTCTCGCACTGAACAATAATTAATCCACCCACCACACAACAAACAAACACGTTAATTTCGATTGAATTATTCGGGCGAAATATTCGGAAACATTCGATTGCGGGGTACGAATCTTTCTCGCGGGGGGAAAATTTCTCCGGGGAGCATCTCCCCTCTTACCGCACCCCGCACCACCATCGCAGCGCGGCGGCAGCGGCCGGCGCACAGAGGGCTTTATTTAAATTCATTTTGAATAATTCTGATTTAAAGAAACTTTCCCAGAAGTATTCCGGAATTATTCCGAATTTTTCAGAAGTTTTGCAACTATAGATACAGGGGCCCAAAATTGCGTAATTCCGTAGAAAAAAATGTTAAAATTTAAGAATAACTATTTTTTGCAATATTGATTTAGAATGTAATAAAAAATCTTGATACTGATCTGATAATACAAATATTCAGGACTGATATAAAAAAAAAACAAAATGAAAAAAATATCACCAATTTTAGAAATGGTACCTAATTTTGTAAGAGTAAGTACGATTTTTATTTAAAATATTAAAAATATCAATAATTTGGTCATCCATGGGCATATGACGATATAAGTGGGGTAAATGATAGATATTATCTGGCCAATCGACAGTTTCAGAGTTATCCATTATTTACGCCACACCAAAATCACGCGCCAAAATAATATTATATTATACATAATATAATATTACCTTTTGGTATTGATTTTATATTGATTCGTGTTCAGTATCAGTGGTATAGTCATCTCCTACTAACTTACTATTTACGTATTATTCGCGTACACATAATAACATTTCGTAATATTGTATAACGCAGTCATACTTTGAATACAGTTGTTTCGTCTGAATATTATACGTATACTTACTACAGAAGATACGCGTCGAGCGAGCGCGTAGGTACACGCGCGATCGTATTCGATGTGAGGAGCGGGTAGGACAGTGCGGGTGAATTCTAAAATTTTGCTGGCTTTAGGCGCGCTCTTAACCTAATGAACAGTTACCTTTCACGCCTAAGCCGCTAAACCGATTTAGATGAAATTTGGCATGAGAATAGTTTAGGACCGTGGGAAGAACACGGGATAGTTTTTATACCGAAATTCCCACGCGATCAGGATTTACGTGGGAAAAACCTCTACGCGAACGAAGACGCGGGCAAAAGCTAGTATTTAGAATAGATTAAAATAAACTTTATTGTACACCAAAAGTTAAACACATCTATTTTACAATAATTAATACTAATTTAGTTTTTGGCAAATATGTATACGTTATATATAATATACTGAAGGAGAAGAGGTCGTCAATTTTACGGTTTTTTTAATGTACGTAGATAAAATAAAGAAATAATTTATTGAACATAAAAATATTACATCTTTCAAGTGAAGCCCCTGACTCCTATGCTAAGCGAGCCTGTATTACAGGAATCAGTATCCTACGCTATACATTAAAACACATTTCAATATTTATGTAATAAATTACAAACAAAAAGTAACATTAGAAGGTATTGAGAACAAAAGAAATAGAAGCGAAACGTGTATGTGTCTGTAAGTTTGAGTGTATGTGCGTAATTGCGCGTGTGTGTGTGAGTGTGTGTGTGTGTCTGGAACTCTGGACGCTTGTGCGTTAACATGAGTGTGTGTTTTGCATAGCTTAATTTACTGTACTGACGAAATGATTTTTTTAATATCATCATAGCTCAAAGACTGAATGGCCATGGTTTTAAAATTTGTTTGACTTTATGTCACATAAGCTTCTAAATTGGGATAGTTTTATTAGCTCTATTGTAGATCCTAGAACTTAATGCCTAAAAGTATCTAGACGTAAGTTTAGTGTGACATTTGGGAACTTTACAAACGGTGTGGCGTAGTGGTTTAGGTGGTAGAATAAAAGAACTTAGACCACAGGTTTATAGCATTTATTTTGAAGGGGGGTGGGTTCAGTTCACAGAGGGTTCCCTCACTGGTCGAAGGTATTGGATGGTACTGCCCTGAGCTCAAGCCGCGACGCACACAGACCGGCGAGCCGATCCGAAGCCGGCAGCGACCACGTGTCCGAAGCAGAGGTTGTGCAGGGCAGACCACGGGAGAGGAGGTCTCTCCTCCTCACCCAACTCGCAAGTGGCAGGCGCAGAGGTTATTGCAGGTGGACCACGCGACAGCGCGTCTCTCCGGCAGTAGTACGCGGAGGCAGCGGTGACACCCGCCGCGTGGCAGACACTGATGTAGTTGATAGTCGAGACGAAAGTGTAGAAGTAGAGAAAACGAAAACGAAAACCCTGGAATCACACGAAGGGTGCTTCCGTAAGCGTGGTGCCAGGAATCATGAGCGCCAGCGATGCGTGCGTCTCCCAGCCGCAAGCCCACGGAACAGTACCCGGGAAACGAATGGGAAACTCACCATCGCGGCGGTTCACAAAGGTTATAGATAAACGTGCGCATGCCGCGTGCAACGATATAGAAGGTAACCGCGTGACAAAGCGTTTAAGCTCGTAGCTGCTATGACACAGCAGGAAAAGAATGCTGCGGCCTGCGTACGCTTCACAAATTTAGAAACACTAGTGGAAAACAGATGACAATGAAATAGCACAGTTATGTTCCAGACGGAAGCCATCTTGACAACCGGGCAATTATATAAATTTACAAACGCTGCAGATTATGGCGAAATAAGAGGATTGCGATTTGCAAGATGGAGAGAAAATGGCAGATACGACGAGCACTTACCCTTGGGCACAGAGGGGTTTCAATATTAGTTACTTGCAACAGTAGGCGGTGAAAAAGAACTCAGCGAACCGGAGGTTAGAATTTATAGCCGGTCACCGCATAAGTGTTGTCACTCAGCGAAACCATAGACATTAGGGATTAGTGTGGTAGTCGACTCTAGTTTAATCGACTACGACGCAACAACGGGAAACCCAGTGCGTTTGCTTATTAAATCTGGGCTTACTGGTAACAATCTGTGTCTACGTAGTATGGTACGGAGGATATATATTGGGAACTGTAAGTACTTGAGCTTCCGAGTATAGCAGTCCAGTGGGATAAATTCGTTTTTTGAACGACATCACTTTAAGTATTGCCCATTGTGCGCGTTCCGCTCTTAGTATTACAATTTTAAACGTCCCTCCCCATACTGGAATAATTTAAATGATTTAATAATAGAATAAAAATATATTTTAAGTATATCGATTCATCATGGGATAACTTATGGGTTCACGACATGCGGTATGCTAATGATAAAAGTGTGTATGAGTGTTGCTTTGGCGCAACACCAATCTCATTAAAAACTTCTTATTTTTATACTTTAGTTTTTCTCGTGACCAAATAAGTTGCGGAGAACGGACATCAATCGTCAGCCAACAAAGGCGAGAGATTTTTTTTATAGCGAATTTTTTTGACGAAGGTATTATATATATCACGGCAAAAGGTATAAGCTTTATTGAATTAAAAAAATTAATAAACAATTTTAAGAGTTACTACTTGTTTCATTGATATACACATGTTCTACCCAAAAACATTTACGATATAATTACGTCTTTAGAACACAATTTAATAAACTTATAATACTAACAAAAATGTCTTATAAAAAAAATTAGTATAAGGTGTAAGTCTCCACTCAAGGCCTTGTCCTATCGAGCAAAGTCAGTCGTAACATTTGATTGACTTTCGCACACTGCTTTGTAAAAACAACTTTAAACAATTTTCATAAGATGGAATTTGCAAAAACATATTTTATACTTATAGCATTACTATTACTACGTAGGTGGACAGTTTTGAGCGTCACTTTTCTTCGAGACTATGCATCTTGGGTTTTTAGTATATCAATGCCTACTATCTATAATTTTTGGACTCAGATACGCGTAATCGTTTCGAATCTCAAACAAACATTTCACAAATACCGACGTTTTGTGAAATGTTAAAGTTTCTTCAAGATTATATTAAAATCTTAGAAACTAGTCACTTGTATTCAAAATCTAATATCCATAATAATACTAACCCTCGTAACCTTGAGGGGAAGAAATCTTAGCCCGCATCTGGTAGGCAAAATAGCAGTGTATCTAAACGCTCATCTTATCTCGCAAAATCTAACCCACCTGCAAATGCGGCTTGTGAAACGCACTTGATTTATCGGTGCCCTACCTTTCAATCTTTGGATTCTCGTGCTAGACTCGCGTCAGTACAAAGTAAAAACATGTGTACAAATTGTTTACGTACAAACCACGTCATAGAAAAATGCGTATCTAAAATGTCTTGTACAGTGTGTGGATTACGTCATCATACCCTATTGCACGTTGACCCAGTCTCATCCAGCGCCGGCGCAGTCACTGGAGCGAACGTTACAGCTCATTCTCACGCCACCGTTCCCAACCACGATATGGTTTTACTAGGGACATGTCAGGTGCGCGCGTTCAATACCGCCGCTGGCACGCAATGTACCGTGCGCGCGCTCATGGACAGTGGGGCGCAGGACTGTTTTATTACCTCTGCGTGCGCGCGAACACTAGAGTTAAAACTCCGCCGGTGTACTCTTACGGCCGAGCTCAATATCCTACCTACCTTTAACAATCTGTTAAATTATCTATCATTAGTAGCTGTAGCCGCATGTTTGTGTTTCAATAAACTAAGATAGTTAGGAATATCTATCTTTAACTTTGATCTACCTTTGGGAGGGCTTACTGCTTACCATAAATAGGTAGAGCAATAAAAAAAAACGTAGAGCGTCTCAATAACATTTTGGCAGTTAACTTTAGTTAGTTTATAATACTGTCAGTTAAAAATTTGCTATCTCTCGAAATTGGACGATTAACTGCTGGTTTCTGTAGTATTTACAACAAATTTCATTAAAAATAATGGATTTGTTCAGTGATGAAAGTGATAATGAGCTGTATGAGGCTGGTGTATTTGATTCTGCGGCAACTACAGAATCTGATGAACGCAGAGTGTACAATCGCATTAACTACGAAAGTGAATTTTCTGATTCGGAATTTACATTTAGATTTAGATTAAATAAAACTAGTGTAAATGAATTATTAGTAAAAATATTACCACATTTGAGAGTAACATCCTCCCGGTGAGTAAATTATTTCTAATAACCTAAACGCATCAAGTAGTAGGTACCAAGAAAAACAATGGACCAACTAGAGTAGCTAATCATAAGATATTTTAACGTTTTTATGTATGTGACTACAACTAACCTAAACATATATTTCAGAAACTACGGTGTATCTCCACTACACCAGTTGTTGCTCACACTTAGATTTTATGCATTGGGCACAATGCTTGTATCTGTTGCGGACTTCATTGGAGTCTCAAAAGCTACAGCTAGCAGAATTGTGTTTGATGTATCTCGTGCAATAGCTGGACTGTATCCTGAATATGTTAAAGTTTTGGAAAACACCCAGCATGCCTTCCATGCCATTGCAGGATTTCCTAAAGTACTTGGAGCGATTGACTGTACACATATACCCATACAGTCACCCGGTGAGTTGGTATTTTTACTGTTAAAATGTTTCTAATACATAAAAGTTATGCTTTCATTCCTTTTACAATACTTGTACTTATTCAAATCTAATCTAATAAATAAGGTAATTTTTATTTTCAGATTCAAATATAGGAGAAGAGTACAGGAATAGAAAAGGAATATTTTCAATAAATGTCCAAGGAGTCTGTAATGCAGACTTGTTATTTATGAATGTAGTTGCTCGGTGGCCAGGGTCTGCTCATGATGCTACTATATTTAACAATTCCATTTTTAAAAGTGAGTTTGAGTGTAGTATTTTAATAGGTATTTTGTATTATTATTATTAAATTCTTCATGCATACCTGCTATCGTTACCTACATAAAATTATATTCTTATTATTATTTTCAGTGCAATGTGCAGATGGGATCTTTGAAAATAGATGGCTCATTGGTGACAGTGCATATCCTTGTATTTCATACCTATTGACACCATTGCTCAACCCGGTATCTTTAGCAGAAATTCGCTACAATGAAGCACATATTAAGACCAGGAACACCATAGAAAGGTTGCCTACCTGTTTTATTTATATACATAGGTAGTGTTTAGGATCAATCAAATATTGTTAATAATTTAATTAATTTTTTAGATGTTTTGGTGTATGGAAAAGACGCTTTCCAGTGTTTTCATTGAAAATCCGTCTCGCAATGCAAACAACACAAGCAGTTATTATTGCCACATCTGTGTTACACAACATTTGTATGTTGAATAATATAAGTGATGTGGAACCTGAAGTTGAGATACCGCTTGAACAAGCTGATATTATCCCAGTTGAGGGTTTGGGTCACCAACACCACGGTGCTAGACAGCATCTGATAGATAATTACTTTAGTTGGTATGTATCTACATCACACATATTGACATCAGTCCTATGTCCTAGAAAATAATATGAAATAATCAGGGAGTAAATTGTTTTTTTTTTTGTTTTCAGATATCTACACAGCATATTTGTGGCCAGTTTTAACAAAAGAATATTGTAAGACATATGTTATCAATGCTGATTATTTCTAAATAAAAAAAAAAATGTTCAAACTTTTTATTTTCATCTCTTTTACCTTCAGTTTTTTTGATAAAATATAATTAAGAAAAATACAGAGAACATAATTTATTCGTTCAAATTTGGTACATACATCTAAAAATATAACACACTATAATTAAAGCTTACACTAGGATCAGAATGAGGAACATCTGTGTCTGAACTAGATAAGGAATATCTGTATTTCAGACATCAGAGTTCTTCCTTTAGTACCACTTCACAATAAACTAAGTTTCACCACTGTACAGTGAAATTTTGATAATAGCAAACAGTAACTAAATACAATGAATAAAGATGAGGAATTTTAATGGAAAAAGAACCAAGATATACAACCATTCTTAATAATAATAATAAATTTGAAATTATATAGTAATAGAGTAATGGCCTCCCATGTGTGAAGTGAAAATGAGTGAGTGTGTGTAGGAGGGTGTTATAAGCTACTGTACTACGGGCGCTAGAACATAATTATACAATATTTTTAATTAAACACTACCACACAATCCTTAATTATCTACCATAAATGACAAACATAATAACTAATCAATACATATGTGTATAATGATATATCAACACTAATTTAACTTATAAATATTGGGAACTAAAACTATTCATTACAGTTAATTTTTTGTTTCATTAATTTTATTTCTAATTCTAGTTTTGTATTCTCTAATTCTATTTTTTTTTTATTTTCTAACTCTATTTTTTTATTTTCTAACACAACTTTATGTGCCTTAGCTTGAAAGTAAGCTGCCATCCCCAGATCCTTGTCTCTCTGAGCTCTCTGTACTTCTTCAGAGAGCTTCCTCCGTTTATTTACTGAAAAAATAAAAGGGTTATATTCAATTTAATCAGTATTTAATTTATATCAAGATTCCTTCACCACTGCTAACACTAATGAATTCAGTTTGTACATCTTACAACCTTTAACCAGTACAGTATATATAAATACAACACTATCTCACAACGGGAACCCATATTACTGAACTGTGTAGCTAACATTGTAAATCAATTTTAGTGTAAAATATGCAAACTTACAGGCACTTTTAGGAGTGTTAAAAACAAAGTTCTTTGTTGTGAAACTTCCACCACCACCACCATTACCACCATAATCACCACCCAACACCATAGTTCCATTGCTTTGAGCTAGCTCTGGCAATGGTTGGAAGTCTAAAACTTCCACAACTGCTTCTGAGGTGGCTTCGCTAGCAACAGCTTCATTCATCCCATCACCGCCAAACTCTGTTGTTAAACCGTTACATGTAGCACCTAAAATAGATGCTACTCGGTCTAAAACTTCATCGGGAGGGATGTAAGACTTCCCCCCTCCAGTCTGTAAATTGAAAACAATGTTTAGAGCAATTATTTTGGATAAAATGCATGAATACAGATTATTGTTATAAATTCATAGAACTACAGACCTTAAGGTTGTTTTCTCTTATTATAGCACTACGCTTCCTTGCAGACTTCTTTAAGTTCTCCCACTTGAGTCGCATTTGCTCAGGATGCCGTATATCTCCCGTAACAGCACTGAACTCCTGTGCGATTGCCTTCCAAGCTTCCTCTTTTAATTTATTGTTTGTCGCGTTCGTCGCTTTTGTTGTTATCACTTGGTTTCTTGATATCATATCAAGAAGGAGAATAATGCTGTCCTTACAAGCGGCTTAGCCTTAATCTGAAAGTAAATTATAATTTAGACGCGAATCGGTGGCAAGGAAAGAATCCTTTTGTGAATCCTGTTGTTTACGTGTCTATAATTTAGATTATAATTTTATTTTAAAAATAAAATTATAATCTAAATGTTTGTGTGATGAGCACGGTCATTTGTTCTTTGTCTGGGTGTAATTTATCTATAATATGTATGTATTTAGAAATATATATGTATGTTTATCAGTTGTCTAGTATCCATATCACAAGCTATGCTTAGTTTGGGACTAGATGGCGTTGTGTGAAAAAGTTGTGGAATATTATTATTATTATTATTATTTAGTTGTTCAGCCATTATATGATATCGTTGTACAAGTAATTAATAAACACAAATAAGTTAGAAACATCCAAACAAAACAAAGAATGGATGCGGAGCGCGTCGTTAGCGTCGTTTGCTAGCAGATGTCAAAAATGCGTTTAATTGCTTGATGTTCGAAAGTATTTTATCATTATTTATTAAAATAAATCCAACGTTTTTCGTATAATTATGAAAGGAGATTTTAAATAAAGTATAATGTTACTGAAGCTGATATCGTAAAAGCAAAAATAATATTTTTTTCGAGAACTTAAAACATGACGCAATTTTTTTATAATGCTAAAACAGAACGCTTCGGAGGGAAACGTTAACCGACGGTAAGGGACGTATCTATGTTTAACTGTAGGTAACATGTCGTAAACTTTGTTATTAAGACGGAAGTAACATATAGATCAGATGTTAGAGTAAAGCTCTGGTAGCTATCCGAGTTTAACTTTCGATAGATTATTAAGATCGGCCGTTATAGCCGGACTAGGACAAAACTCAGTTACACAGGTAAACGGGGTGACGGAATGCACTATACGACCTGTACATGGTGATGCTCCATACTTTAATCTCAAGCTAATCATATTAGATAACATCACTGCTCTAATACCTAGCGTTAAAGGTACCATCAGTCGTTCGAGAACGTTGCAACCATCTAGTGTTAGCCGATCGCGACTACGATGTTCCCGACAAAATCGATTTCTTAATAGGAGCGGAGATATTCCACGCAATCTATGATGGTCAACGTATCAGTCTGGGGCCCGGTTTACCTACCGCTCTGCATAGCGTTTTCGGGTGGATTCTGACAGGAGCAGTAAACTCTAACTCTGTACCTTTCAACACCGCGTGCTCGTTAGTGGCCACCACATTTAAATTAGATGAACAAATTCAAACATTTTGGGAAGTGGAGGAACCACCGCGCGCTGTTATCACCGTACCCGAGAACGATATCTGCGAAAGCATGTACACGGATTTAACCTATCCTCTTAAAAGATGGCGATCGTTCTTTGGGTGTAGTATAGTATTGGGTGTACCATAGTACCTGTTGAGAACAGTGTGGAGGTCTCGAAGGTGGTGATGAGAAATAATTGGACTGTATGATTTGCTGGTACAAACTGAATATATTAACTAAAATCGACATATAAACAATGCGGTGGCCCGTGGAGAAGTGTCCTGTGTGTGCGCGCTGCGCGAGTCCGCGACGCGGCCGTTCCTCGCCACCCGCGCCCGCGCAGCCCGGTGCCCGCGTCCCCCGTGCCGCACTCCGCACCGCCTGGCCGCGCCTGGCTCAGCGGCTCGGAGGCGCTGCCTGCAGCGCGCGAAGGTGTCGAGGTTCGATTCTCGACAGTACCTTGTCGCGTTTAACTCATCTTGAAAAGAAACTTAATCGTCAGACTGAACTTAAATCCGATTATGTTAATTTTATGCGCGGGTACGAAAATTTAAATAACATGTATCCTGTACCTAACCCTGCGGTACCTACTCTCAATCAGTATCTTATCCCTCACAGTTGCGTCGTTCGCCCAGAGAGCACGACCACTAAATTGAGAGTAGTATTCGATGCTTTTTTTTTATTATTTTTTAGCGTGGTAAAATTATCAAATAAGGGTGGGAGGGACTGTCAGACTTTTACTGACTAAAATCCACGGTGTTCCTTCAATAACCCTTTACGTACCGGGGTCACGGTAACGGGATGAGTCCCACGACCCCGGCAGGCTTCGGCCCTCTACGGGGGGGCCTCGTCATATTGCTGACGCTCTTTGAGGCGCGCGTGGAACACAACGCGCCGTCGACCCGGGCATGGTCCATGGTCGGTCAGCGAGTTGCCCTTTACTCGCTGTCCGCATGCCCGCGCCTACGGTGGTCGGAGATCGACGGCGGACGTCCGACGCCGTGGGCGTCTACCACTGCGGCTGGGCTGGAGGGAGGACGCCATCCTCTCCCTCACGCGGCCCGCCTCCTCCTTTGGAAGCATGACTGCTTCGCAGAAGGAGGCGACCGCTTCCCACTCCCTCTCGCCCCGCAGCATGGCCTCGACCAATGCCGGGCGCGAGAGGTCTCCGCCTATCGCCGCCGTGAGGACACGTCGGTGCTCTGCCCAGGCGGGGCAGTCTTGCACCATGTGCTCTACGGTGTCCTCAGGGCGACCCTCGCAGTGGTGACACCCAGGCGTTTCCTCCTTTCCCATCAGACACAGGTACCTCCCGAAACTTCCGTGTCCGGTGAGGACCTGCGTCATGCGGTAGGTCAGGACGCCATGACGCCGATCTAGCCACTCCTCAAAGAGGGGTCTTACCGCCGCAATTGCGGCGTGCCCGAGTATTCGATGCTAGTTCTAAAACTACTAAAGGTACATCTTTGAATGATATTGTATTCACTAGCCCTAAACTTCAAGTGGATATTGTAGATATCATAACTGGCTTCAGATTACACACAATAGTTTTAACTTGTGACATCTCAAAGATGTATAGAGGAATCTTGATCAGACCGGAGGATCGGAACTTTCAACACATACTATGGCGAGAATCTCCTAGTGATCCAGTTAAAGAGTACGAACTTGCGACTGTCACCTACGGAGTTAGTAGTTCACCTTATCTGGCCATCCGCACTCTCCACCAATTGGCGGCCGATCATGGCGCCGCGTATCCACGCGCAGCTGAAGCTCTTCTTAACGAGACATATGTCGATGATATTACGACCAGCGCACCCTCTGTACGTAAAGCCATAGAACTAAAAGATCAACTTATCAGTTTCTTAGGTTGTGCTCAACTTGAGATCCGAAAATGGAGTAGTAATTCACAATCCTTTCTTAAAACTTTGCCTGTAGATCATTGTCAAACACCTAAACTTTTCTCTGAAGAAAGTGATAAATCAACGTTAAAAATCTTAGGAGTCCAATATGATCCTGTGAGTGACAATTTCAGTTACTCACAGTCTCCAATCAAGGACAGGGAAGGTACCAAGCGTTCAATCTTATCTAGCATCGCGCGTATCTTCGATCCTCTTGGGTGGCTCACACCTTTTATCTTAAAAGCCAAATTGCTCCTTCAAGATTTGTGGCGCCTCAATCTTTCATGGGATGAACCTGTGCCCAGAGACATAGCTCTAGAATGGCAAAATTTTATAACAGATCTCCATAACTTAAAACTAATAGAAATCCCTAGGAGGATTATACCTTCTCAGTCAAAGGAATGTCAACTCGTCGGATTCTGTGACGGATCCACTAAAGCATATGGATGTTGCGTTTATCTTCGTGTCATCACCTCTCACAACGTACAAATTTATCTTTTAATTGCTAAGTCCAAGGTAGCACCTCTAAAAGTGTTGACAGTCAACCGCTTAGAGCTTTGCAGTGCTGTATTACTGTCTAAAGTAATAAATCGCATTTATGCCTTGCTTAGTTCAAAACTATCTTAAATAAGTCTATATTATTCACAGACAGCTCGACTGTATTATCACATTCACATTACTTCTTCTGGGGATCATATAGTTCTACCCATAGCATCACACCCGTCAAGATCATCCTCGAGGATCAACAACACCCTGGCTGTCCTGAAGGATATCATCAGTATAGAGATGAAGAAGAGTTGCTTACGTTGTGCCAATGGAGTTGGCCCAAAAAGACAACAACATCTACAAAGGTATGTCACATCACCACAGGGTCACTAGAGAATAGTCCCAGTGGATATTTTGTTGATGGAGTGAAGGCCAACTGCGAATCTTACACTTGCAGAACAGACTCAGGCTCATATTTTGTACACACCACTCCACTACAAGCTATAGATATGGAGAGAGCATCATCACTAATAGTGGAAGATGCCCTGTGTACACCCCAGTATTGTATCAATCCAAATGCAATGACCCTCTACAAGGCGGCTAAACTCCTTCAACCTGTGATAGGATGGGGCAGGAGTTATGTGAGACAGTTATGACAGGAGAGCTGGTCTCTTATCGTTTTCTCACTAAGGGGCCATCTCCACGAGCGAGAGAATCGCGACGGATCCGCGCTTCTATTGTCGGGTCGTCTCCACGAACGAACGATTATTCCGCCAGCGTATCGTCGCGACTGGTAACGGAATCGCCGCGTGCCCGCGACGACTCGTAACGGAATCGCCGTGTTTCCGCGATGAGGCGCGAAATGACGCTGTGTTTGACAGCGCGCCCGCCGCGCGCTTGCTGCGAGAGCGCCGCATTCTGCGGCGAGCGCGTGGCGTGCGCGCCACCAGTAGCGACGATACCGCGGCGATACGACGACGTTACGCGCGCACACTGCCACTCGTCGCATCGCCACGATAACATCGCCGTGTGGAGACGCGTTCATAGAGAGTGTATAGAAATACGTGGCACGACGATATTATCGCCGCGATTCTCTCTCTCGTGGAGAAAGCCCCTAACAGAACAACAAAGATGAAACAAATAAAGAAGGATACCACTCTAGACATACAGAAGATAATGTACTTAGAAGAAGAAGCTCTCAAGGTAGCGCATAAGACTATGATGTTGTGCCAGATCATCAAGCAGCTAAAAATACTTTACTGGATGACAGCGGGATCGGCCCCTACCACGTTGGCTCGCCAGGTTTTGAATAGAGAAAACATAGTTGCAGAGGCTGAAGGGCCCGTCCTCAAAGTGTGGGGGTGCCATGTGGTGTCACACTGGAAACCAAAGCCTTCACAATACTGCTACAAATTCCCTCTTGTCACATATGTAACCACATACGACACTACCTCTAACAAAACAGGATATTACAACTATGAAACCTCCGAGATGTCCTGTCCATGGGACAGACCCACAGCAGAAGCCTCCAATCATATGCCCACCCCTCTCACCTACGATGATCTAGAAAACTACACCCCAGAGGTGGAGACACTTGGTGCTATGATCCACCACTTGCATAGCAGAGACTCTCTCCCACTGGCGGTTTGTGGGGTGTGTCTTCTTGTCTGGGTGATAGTCCTGGCACCACTGTACAGGCTGAGAAAGGAGGTAACAGAGTTAAGAGCAAGACAAGATGGGATGCTGTTTGCCATGAAGTGATAGATATACTTGTAGCCATTTTATCTATAGAAAAAACAACGACCTCTCACATCATGGAACATGTAGAAGACCTACCAGGTGTAGAAGCCAAACCAATCCAGAAGACCCCCATCTACAGAGGCGAAAGACACCTAGCCTCAGCTATACTTACCACCGAAATTGACTACATCCTGCGCCATCGAGAAAACTGCAGCCCTCCGTCCCCATCACAAGAGGATCTTGGATGACATAGGGGAAAGCTATGTACTCCCCGCCAGGGGCTTCCTGACCTGGTGCTGCTCTGATCTTTCCAGATGGATAGAGCATTCCAGAGATGCCCTCGGTCTCCATCAGCGAGCAGCAAGCGTGGCCAGAATGGCCATGGAACTAGCCTACGGCCACTTTTACAAGACAACCGCCCCCGCTCTAACTCAGAGTTCCTTTCCACTCAACACTCTATATTCAAACTTAGCTATCAGCTGGAGTTCCATGATAGCCAAAGTGGCCCAGTCAACACAACCCAGGCAAACCATAGACATAGGTAAGGTGACCATCATTTTCGAGGCAGAGCTGTGTTTCATCAGTCACCTCTAATATCTGCTATGTTGTTCCGTACTCACAGATCCTCTGCTTCTCAGACATGTGTTCTGCATGGTTTTCTGTCGACTGCTACACTTGGATTCACCAAAGCAAATACCCAGGATACTCTCTAAATCAAGAATATCATGCTTGCCTGCAACGAATATAATCACTCTTACGAGAGCACCAACAAGCTACTTACACCCTGTTAAAAATGTGGCCATCTTTGCTTATCGGCTCGATCCTCCGTGACCTTGAACAGGCACCTGAATTTCTTAACACCATTACACAGGATCTTCCCCAAACACTGAAACAGTCTGAGTTCTACAGGTCAGAGACCTCAACAATAACATGCCCTACTCACGTCATGCTAAAATTAGAAATGGCAAGACTTTGGAAGACTATGGGTCATCCAATTATAGATATGGATGCAAGCACTGCCACATGGTTCACCAAAGGGACCGTTCTAAAAACAGATTTGCAACCTGCAGCGGAGGGCATTGATAATATGTTTAAAAAAGAATTCTGTCGCCAATATTATAAGACTCACAAGAAATGGCCGAACCTCACGTTCTCCTCTGCAGCCCCTGACCATATAGTAGCATGTTATAATGCCAACGAGTGGGGGGAATCCTCAACCTACAGATGGGCGCCCCAAGACTTCGCGGAAGTAACTCTTATGAAGAACTTTGAGTTCAACTTTCATATAGATACCATAGACATAATATCGGATAAGGCCATCATACCATCGTTGCCTGAATGGATCCATGAATATGATAAAAGAAAGTAGACGTCGTAACGCTAAAACTCACAAAGCATATCTCTGCCTCATAGTCTGCCACGCTACCAAGGCCGTTCATCTCGAGCTGGTTACGGAGCTCACATCTGAAGCGTTCATTGCGGCCTTAGATCGGTTCGTATCGCGGAGAGGACTTTGTCACTCCATAGTCACAGATGGTGGTACTAACTTCGTGGGTGCCAGGCGTTATCTGTCGGAAGTTAGCGGAATGCTCAACCGTGAAAGCGATAGTATTTCCAGTCAGCTCGGTTCTCGAGGAATCACGTGGAAGCTCAATCCTCCTTCCGGTCCTCACTTCGGAGGCATATTCGAGAGCGGTATCAAATCGACAAAATACCATCTCAAACGTATCATCGGGTCCCAGACTCTTATCTTTGAAGAGTTTTATACTATTCTAACGAAAGTGGAAGCTATGTTAAACTCTAGACCCTTAGTAGAACTATCTTCCGACCCCGGCGAGGTTGACGCTCTTACAGCTGGTCACTTCCTCATCGGTCGACCTTTAATATCTTTGCCCGAACCGGTGTATGCCGAAAACGAAACCGTACGTACTCGTTGGCAGCTACTCCAGCGCCTAACACAAAGCTTTTGGCACACTTGGCAAAGGGACTATTTGCATACTTTACAACAGCGATGAAATGGTTTAAACACGGCAACTGTCAGCCAAAACTGAACGATCTTGTAACCATATATGAACCCAACTTACCTGCTAGCGAATGGAGGTTGGGTGGCGTTGTTCAGCTCCATCCGGGCAAAGATGGCATAACTCGTGTTGTGACAGTCAAAACGTCTAAAGGCTTACTTGTAAGACCTTCTGTCAAAATTTGTCCTCTTCCAATTGTACAAAACAATTAATTTATCTACATCATATTTCCACCTAATTTTGTACACTTATAACACTTAACCTATTTTTAGTACCTAGTATATTATATTATAACTTACATATTAGAGTTAAACTTATTTATTTTATTTATTTATTTATGTACACACATGACACTTATACAGGAAAAAATTAAATACAGACAAAAGAGCACAAAGGTGCTGCTTATTTCCTAAGAAATTTCTTCCAGCAGACCTGCGACAGGAGAGTTGAAGAGGAGATGATAGACACAGTGTGTATAAATACTAATTACGATATAAAACATACTTAGCTATAAAATTAAACTAAAATGATATATTTAATAAATATATACATATATAGAATTAAAATACATGCTATAAAAATATATACCTATAATAAATATATAAAATTACGGGATGTTAGATAGGTAATGATCTTTGACCTGCTTTTTGAAAATAGTAATGGATTTAGCTTCGCGGATTTTAGCGGAAAGTGAGTTTCACAGTCGTACTGCATGAAAGGAGAAGGAGTGGGAATAGAAACAGGTTTTTTGGGATGGGAAATTGAGATGGAGTTTAAGGTGGGATCTACAAAGGGCATCAGTAGGACGAGTGAATGAAAAACGATCGCGCAGGTAGCTAGGATATGCAGGATTGAATAGGATGTTGTACAGAAGGAATAATATTCGAGTGTTCCTGCGAAGACGGATAGGGAGCCACTTGAGATCCTTGCGAAACTGAAAGACATGATCGTATTTCCTCAGACCAAAAACAAAGCGAATACACAAGTTTTGCAAGCGCTCAAGCTTACATAAGAGCTCCTCAGTGGCATCCAAATAGCAGGCATCAGCATAATCAATAATCGGCTGAATTAAAGTTTGAGCTAAAGAGATTTTAGTTTTGAAAGGCAAGAAGCTTTGAAGGGATTTTAAAAAGTGGAAGGAAAAGTGCACCTTACGACTAACCTCACTTACTTGCGCTCGCCAAGAAAGATTGCTGTCAAGTAATACACCAAGATTCTTTGCAATATCCGTGTACGCAATGACCGAGCCGTTAAGGGATAATGGCCTCAAAGTGGAAGTGTCAAGTGCAGAGCGATAGTATCGACTACCTAAGATCATAGCCTGGGACTTGGACGGATTAATCTGTAATCCATATGATTTAGCCCACTGACTAATATTCTCCAAGTCACAATTCATGGCACTAATCGCCGAGTCCGCGTCAGCCAGCAAGAAGTGTCGGTATAGCTGCAAATCGTCTGCATAGAGATGGAAGTTCGAGGTGATGATCTGAGTAACTGTATTAATAAAGACAGAGAAAAGAAGAGGAGAAAGAACGCCACCCTGAGGCACACCAGCAGTGAGATCACACCAATCAGAAAATTTTTCATCAAGGCGGACACACTGAGAGCGACCCCGAAGATACGAGTCAAACCAGGATAGTGCAGAAGGCGAGAAGTTAAATGAACGAAGGACTCCAAGAAGTATGTCAAAATCTACTGAGTTGAACGCGCAACTGAAGTCAAGTAGGACTAATACGGTGAGAGATTTATTGTCCATAGCCCAGCGGATATCGTCGGTGACTTTCAGAAGTGCAGTTACTGTGCTGTGACCAGTACGGAATCCAGATTGGAAAGGGGAAATTAGATTGTGTGCTGTAAGGTATCTAGAAACTTGGCCATGAACAATATGTTCAAGAACTTTAGAAAGGAAAGGTAAAATGGAGATAGGTCTGAAGTGAGATAAGGACGATGGATTGTTTATTTTGGGAACAGGTATTATATGTGCCTGTTTCCAGGCACTAGGAAATGAGCTAGAAAATAAGGAATAGTTAGCAATGTGAGTTAGAATGGGGAGCAATTGAGGTAGAATAGGTATTATCATCCTCAAACACACATTGTCATGACCAACAGCAGAAGAGGAAATAGAAAGTAGAGATTTTTTAACATCGTCTTCAGAAACAGAAGTCAAATTAAAAGTTGGGCAATTTGGTAAAGGCAAATCAGTGAGCTCTTGCAAAGTTGAAATTTTGACACTAGGTTAAAGAGAAACAGGAGGAAGAGAAAAGTGTCTATTAAGAGCACATATGTCAATATCTTCACAAGTATTAGAGGGTGATTTGCCGATGCCAACTGACTTTAGAAATTTCCAGACATCAGAGGACTTTCGATTAATAAGAGATTCGTGGAAATAACGTCTTTTAGCATCTCGACACATACGATTGCAGCGATTACGCATAACTTTAAAGTGATCAAAATTCTGCTCCGTGGATCTACGTCTATACCTACTCTTCGCTTTATCCTTACGAGCAATAGCATCTTTGATTTCAGCAGTAATCCAAGGAGCAGGATTATGTTTTACTTTAATTCGCCGACGCGGTGCATGTTTGTCATAGAGACCCAATAGCTCGGAATTGAAACAGCTGACTTTCTCGTCAATACTGAAGCTTTCGACTACAGAGGTCCAGTCGATATCTCCTGCATCACTTGCTAACTCAGCAAGATCTAGGCCATTGTAATTACGTAAATAGCAGAAGCGAGGTTTACGTTTGGGAGATCGGATACGATAGGAAAGAAAGATGAGGTCATGGTAAGAAAAGGTTGCAGTAAGCTGGCCAAACTCAGCAACTTTGCTAGGTGAAGAAACAATCATTAGGTCCAATAGAGAAGGCGTGCAGTTGGGAAAATTATGAGTCGCAGATAGAGGTAAAATTTCAAGATTAAAAGAGGATAAGAGAGTACGAAGTTTGCGAGAACGAGTGTCGTCTTTAAGTAAGCATGTATTAAAGTCACCCATTAAAATAACGTGCTCGTACGCAGGGCAAAGTTCATTAAGAGATGATTCTAAGGAGTCAAAGTAATTAATATGTAAATTAGGGGAGTAGAATACCGCGAGTAGAACTTTGGTATGATTTAAAGTAATCTCAAGGAATAAAAATTCAGCCGACCCAGAGTACTGGGATGGAGACGAGCTAACAATTTTGTGTGGTATATCAGCACGTATGTAAATGGCAACACCACCACCACCCTTGCCGGTTCTGTCATTTCTGACCAGAACAAAGCCAGGGAGTGAATAGTGCGTAGAAAGAAGAGAAGGCTTAAGAAAAGTTTCAGAAATAAGAAGTGCATCTAGATGAGCACTGCTAAAGGATGCCAGAAGATCGGAGTAGTGACCAGGAACACTCTGAGCATTAATATGCGCTATATGAAAATTTTTGGGGTATTTAGAAAAAATAGTGGAAATATTATCATGCAAAGTGTGAAGTAGTGTCTCACTTTCCGCGCTAATAAAACTGCAAGTCGAAGAAGAACAAGAGAAAAAGCTATCATTCAAGTCAATTAGATCATCCATAAATAAATATAAAGTAAAATAAATATATATACAATAAAAATAAAATAAGTTAATACTAAATACTTTTTAGTTTTTGCTTTCAAGTTAACTACCCTAACTCGCTGATATGTTGGAAGAAATTAACAAATCATAACAATACCACAAACATAAAATACTAAAGATCGAACACAAACTAACGAATAATTTTGTAGGACATTTAAACAAAACTATTAAAATATTCACAAAAGCATACAATGCGATTACGGAACGAAAATAATTAAGTCAGAAATAACGTAAAATTGACAATGACAGTTCAAGCTAGATATGACATATTGTCATTGACATACAAAACAGGAAAATGTAAAAATTACACTGACATTTTATTATAATCTAATCACTATGAAGGTGATTAAAATAGTGCAAAATGCTTTAACTACCGACATATAACTGAAATCATACACTCCGACAAAATTAAGAAGCTACTTACTATCGGATCAGAAAAATAACTAAGTTAGTCACGCCGCGTCGCCGGCGCGCCCTTCTTTGCCTTAACATTCCTCGTAGTAACATGTTTCACAGGTTTTTCAGCCTTTCCAGAGTCACAGGAAGTATTTGGGAATTGCAAAACCAGCGCACGAAGTTCTCTCGGAGTTTCAATCCTGTGACGCTTAGTATCAGGTGTGACGATCACTATCCTGCCCTCCGCCGACCAGCAACTCTGAATTCCAAAATGTTTGCGTGCGTCCATGAAAGTACGGTGCCTAATTTGCGTCAAGAATTCAGAAGTAGTGTGTAGTGAACCTTTCAAGGACTTTTTACTCTCCCATATCAAGTGACGGTGCTCAATATTGTATAATCTGACCAATATAGGCCGAGCTTTGCCCTGCGTAGATCCCAATCGATGGCAAACATGGATATTGTCTTTCTTAATCTCGGACAAGCTCATTTGGTCGGTTAATATCTTAAGAACTACATCGAGCGATATTTTGTTCTCATCAGCTTAATTTTAACTTAAAATCTTATTAGCAAGATGACAAATGAATCTGCGTAGGCTTAAGTCTCAAACTTCATCTCTCTTATCTTATGAAATCCCCGGTTGATTTCAAGAGGGGGGATATGAACACGCTTAAGGATGTTTCCCTGATCCATTCCTTATTCAAATTTGCAGCCACTTGCCTTCACCTATCGCTATGAGTAAAATCCTAACAACGCATCGCCCCCGCCCTCTGGTGGAGCGAGAAAAAACTAGTGTTAAAACTGATAGCCGGCCGGCGTGTGAAAACTCCGCGCGCGCGGTGAAAAACACTCAAAACCTGGTGAAATATGACTGCTAGTGACATAGTGTGGTGATCTTCTGACTACCAGTCTCCTGTAAGTACCTAACCATCCAATTTATATCCTTTAAGCCTGTTGCGTGATAGAAAACTTCAAAAGCGTCATTGGCTACACGCGATACTCAATCAAATACTATATGTTATAAAAAAATGGAATTAGACTAGAGATGTCTGGATGCGAACATTGACGGCCGAATACTGAACCTCCACTCAAATCTCATAATCATCTAAAAGCTACTTAAATATAAGCATCCCTTAGATTGGTATCAGCACGTTCTCAGTTACAAAATAATTCAGTTTCCGTTTCGTATTCGTTTTACGCAGTCTTCTTTGAACAATTATTTTCTATAATTATTAATCAGTTGAAATATAACAGCGTAATGTAAGTTTGGTTTAAATTAAGATTTAAATTATGTATTTATTTACATTAAGTATATAAATATCAAAAGAAGACGTCATAAGAAACGAAAATTTCTTGAGATAATTGTCGTATATTGGAACGTCACACTTGACATTTTACGCGGCATTATTTATTGCATAGAGTAAAGTAATTTAGTTAATTGATTCACGATGGAGGAGAAGAAGAAACGTGGATGCAATTATACACCTGCTGAGAAAGATATGCTCTTGGAACTGATAAAGAAGTAAGTACCTACATAAATAATGAAATACTGTACTTTGTACTTATTTAACCGTAAGAGCCTGGTGCATGTAATAGTTTGTTAGTACACAATACATGCTTATAACATACTCGTACATAGCCAGGGGTGGCCAGGGCAACCCACTGAATCTTGTGAAAGGCTCAGAATAAAAACAAGGTTTATGTCTATCTACTTTTATTCCTATAAGCATAAATACGGCCAGATAATGCATTGTTACACATACTCAGCTGAACATTTCATAGATCCTAAGTTTAATTCCAAACTGTTTCATGTTATAAATAATATGTTACATATTCTTGATATCAAAAGATAATAAAAAATAAAGAAACGAATGCCAACATAATTTTGAAGAAACGAGAGGCTTGGGATAGTGTGCCAACTGCATAATGCTGTCGCTGTGAGCGGCTGCAGGACATGGCAACTACTCCGGCACCTCTATGAAAACCTCAAACAGAGGTCTAAAAAGAATATAGCCAAAGCAAATGTAGACTTGATTTTTTTATGATATCTATTTATCATAATTTTAATATAATATTTCTTTATTTACTAATTTCTTTAAATATTTTTAAGCATCTTCAGTTTTACGAAATCACTAAAGAGCTACAAAAGAAGGCATCAATACGAGTAGATAAGGTTTGTATAAATTATATATTTCTGGAAAATTAACATAGACCTTAAGCTTTGGTTTCCTAGGATAGCGGTGCCGTCGAACAGCGGCCGTAATACAGCGGTGAATGACGTCACTAGAACGTTGTCTATATAAATAAAATGGTGCGGTTTCCTAGAGAGCGGTAACTGACACCGTAACATCAAAAAGCGGTGCCGCCATTTGCATGACGGCCGTCTTGTCGGTGTCAGATGGTTTCGTGAACGTTTCCAAAGAGAATGTAATACATTAGATAGCGATGAAGCAGACAGTGTGTTAAAACGGCCGTGGAACTTTCCACATGTCGTCACCGTAAAGACGGCCGCCTTTTTGCGTCCGTAATATTACGGCCGCTATATGACGGCACCGCTTTCCTAGGAAAACAAAGCTTTATAGAACATCTTGTGATTGTAATTTTTATTTTTATAGAAAGAAATCAATCGCACTGGTGGTGGAGCCTATAAAAGTTTTCTCTCTGAACAAGATGCACAGATTTTAGCCATGGCTGCTCCTCAAATTCAACCGTTACATAATTAGCATGATGATGATGCAATATATTTGATTCTGAAATATTTCTTTGACATTCGTTTCGCCGTCGAACGGTTCACCGACAAAACGATTCATTTTTCATTATTTCACCGAGAGAACGTTTCAACGGCGGGCGATTCCCCGTCAGAACGATTCACTTTTGGAAATTTCATCGATAGAACCTTTCACCGGCGAACGATTCGCCGACACAACTGTTCGTCTGCCCCTGGGGTATAAAACATAGATATTCGACATGTAGACCTGTTTCCGTGTATAGTAAAAAAAAAAAAAAAAAATACAATCAATAAAACAATATGATACTAATACATAAAATTGAACTTTGCACTCATAGTCATTCCGAAGGATTTTATAATATCCGGCTAGCTTATCATTTAACTCCGTATAATTCGAAATTAAATGCACAATGCATGCTTGTATTATTGAGGTAATGATAGACATACATACTTGATATTAAAACACGTTTGCTTAATTTCTAAACGAAAACAATTATATATGAAAATGTGGGTAGTCCTCAGTTTTTTTATGTCTGCCCGGAATTAATTTCCAACGTGTTAATAAAAAGGTTTAGATTTGTTGTTAAAAATGAGTGATTGTGTAATGTTAAAGTGAAAACGCGGTAAAGATATATCGATTCACGAAGGGTATTCCTATCATCTAAACAGAATACGAAATACGAAGTTCTACTGGCGGTGTACGAAAATAGATTCTACCCGGTGCAATGTTGCTATCACTCCAACAGTCTCTACGAATAAGATAAAAGCTCCTAATACGGCGGTAATCAAAATCGCTTCCTATTGCGGTGGTATTTCTATTTTCAAGTTTTATTCCTGTTTTATTCAGTTTAAGTACACCAAAACATTAACTATTTATTCCAAATTTATTACTTCATGACTTAACTGACGTTTGCAAGTATAGCACATAGACAACACAACAAGATCAATCAGTCTGTGTAACGGCATCGACGTGAGAGGCGTTTCCATACAAACGCGGAACAACAAAAGCAAGTACGCTAATCTTAGAACAATGAAGCATAGAAGGATAGTACGAGTGCAAAAAGTGAGGCAACTAAAACATAGCCATTTTGGCTAACTTTGCTCGACGAGCCGTCAGTACTCAAGGTCACATTCTGCCGAACAGAGCTCGCGAGTAAATAATTTAAAACGACCGTTTGTAGTGTAAAGGGATGTCATAGTCCTTCAGGAAAACAAAAAACGTGTAATCGAATTACATTTCACAAGTAAATACTTACATTTTATACATTATATTTACATAAATCGACCATCAAACAAAAATTCTAATAACCTAACTTATCACAATTCAATGTTGCTATCCGTGAGGAAAAAATACCCATATTGATTTCTTTTGTGCTTATTTTTGTTTACAAAAATAATGTTTTGGCGGCAATTATGTATGCGTCAAACTAAACTATGTATATTTATTTACAGCTACTACCTACAGTGTTTTATAAGTAAAAGTTACTGTTAGTTCGAAGAGTGGCATCATAAAGATAACAATTTTATTGATTAAGATTTTTTCATTTAAGTAATGTTCTCAATAATATTTTTCTATTTCATAAATACAACACATACTTTTAATTGATATCAAACGAGATTTTTCAAGCAATTAATACATTTCTATATCATTATAACACATTACACATCAAACATTCTAAACGTAATGAACGATATCTCATTTCGTTTACCTTCCATAAATATATGTCATATAAGTCATATTACATGGAAAAACATCATCTTATCTAGTTTCATAACATAAAATACTTGATTTGATCCAGCAACATAATAGTGCGTTTTCCCATTTTTGTGGGTAATGGTCTGGTAATAGTATCACTGAAAGCTATATTTGTGTGCGTTTGAAGAACGTAGACACATTCGGCTCACGCACACAAAGAAAAAAAAGTGAACACACGAAATCGCTCGTGTTTTGTTCTAGACTTGGGGGATGTGACGCTAATATTTATAAACTAAGTTTTTCGTATTAATAAGCCGTTCAAGTTTATTTATGTATTATTTATAGCATTTTTCTACTATTACACCTACTATTTAAATAGCTTGTTTCATATTTGTAACTAATTTTTAAGCAAAAAAATAAGAAATAAAATACCGCCGTATGATACGAATTTTATAGATTAATCCTAATACGGTGGTATAAATCCGAAATAGGAAAAATACTGGGCATGTTTAATTGTATATAACTTTCAATTTATTAACTTATTAAATTAGTTCCAAGTTTAGTTGAAATAATTATTAATCTGATAAATTAGAAACCATATTCTGCGGCATGTGTTCTTAATTAGAAATCTAGTTAAATATGAAAACTGTTGAGTACAAAATATTGATTTCTTAGAAGGGGTAAAAATAGGAAGGTGTATTTTAATTTATCACAAATCATTTATTTTGTATAACTGTTGACTTGAGTTTTACACATCTGAGCCAAAAAACTGTTATCGTTTGATTAAGGATTTACACTCTTTTGTTTATCGAAATTTTGATGGGTCAGAATTAGGATTATTAAAAACACGAGTAGATTTCCTGTTACGGTGGTAGTTATTTCCAGGTAACTCTGTATTAGGTTATATGATCTCCTATTACAGACCTATTCATAGAACATAAAATTACAAAATGTAGGGTTGCGTAGATAAATGAAAAGTTTTGTCTTTTTTTGTGGATTCTCATTTTATATGCATGGTTTTTATTTTGATAAAACCAAAAGCGATAAAAACTTTTTTATGTAAATATTTTTATTACATTTATGTAATCTAAGTAATTTTTATTTTGTTTTTATAGACAATATGGACAGAAAGTAACGCAAGTGTTATACTAATGCGCAAGTGGCTGCAGCATTTTCATAAATTCGACAAGGTATGAGTATTTACAAAGCCTCGAGACAATATAATGTACCTGAGACTACGTTACGGAGTAAACGAGATGAGCTTTACGAGAATGAACATTGTGGTAAGCAACCAGTACTTAACTTAAACGAAGAAAGACAAATCGTTGATTGGATCCATTACCTTGGTAAATGTGGCTTTCCAGTGACAAAAGATTAATTATTACACACTGTCTCTAAGTTAGTTGAAAACCTACAGCGCCCTAATCCGTTTAAAGATCCAGGAAAAAAATGGTTTTTAGGTTTTATGCAACGACATCCAGCAGTGTCAAAACGTGTGTGACAAATCTTCCAACAAGTAGAAACCAAGTCACGGAAGTTGCATTGCGAGCGTGGTTTGAGCAAGTAGAATCATACTTTAAAGAAAACGATTTGCTACAAGTTTTTCAAGACCCAAAACTTATATTCAACTGTGATGAAACTGGGTTTTTTCTTTGTCCAAAAGACAAACAAGTTTTGGTAAAAAAGGGTAGTAAACGAGTATGTTCAGTACCAAGCCAGCGCAACGATACTGGTATGCTGAACCGTCCACGGTTCGTGGACCCCTAAACGTTGCTTACAACCAAACTACAGGCTCTCCGGCCCTGTCAATATAAAATGCTACCACTTACCTTCTGAGCTGGGACGCCAAGTTACGACCCTCCTGAGGCCACGTCCGTGTGGTATGTATGTATTAAGTGAGTAAGTGAAATGTGTAATGTGAGCAAGTGTTCATGGACGTTCACAAAAAGCCGGTCTTCAGATGGCGTGGTCCAGATAGCATCACAGCACAACTCTGCTACACTTTAGCCTCAGATTAGTAGCTATTTATCACTATGAACAATTATTTTCAACAAACTCGCGGGCTATGCGGTCTGGCGACAATACGGCGTTATGTTCCAAAATATCCCAGGTTTTTCATCAAATGGGGATTACAAATTCCAATCGATCACTAATCGGGACCAAATTATCTTTTAACCGCGTAGATTCCACAGGATTTTTAATTTCAATCAATGAATCGATCTCAACAAACACGGCGGTTAGTTTTACAAGGAACGGAAACGTCAAGTGAAAAAAGTTATAGACAATAGAATAATGTTGCCAACCAAAATGTGCGTTCGGTTTCACGTTGGACAGAACAGAGTATATAATCGTAATGCAAATGACGAAAAAGAATGCTTGACCGTTGTTGGCATCCCCAACATTTAATTTAATTGCAACACTAATATTATTATAATGGCAATGTTCTTATTATCTGTCGAACTGTCACTTATCAGTTCACAAAAAATATAGCAACCTGATTGACTCAAAGAACAAGTCACGTTTTTTATTTCACGACCTCTCTCTCAAAATTCATTAGTCAAACCCTGTGAATTACAAATATAAATATGGTTCTTCGAGCTCAGAGAGAGGCCGTGCAAAATTGTGTTATATTGTGTCGTGTAGGAGTGTTGTTGTGCAGAAACAAATTCGCCAACATCTACAGCCGCCGATCGATTTTATTGAGCAATCTAATAAATTTGCTATCCTCTGCTCAAAGTAAAAAAAAGAGCTTAAGAAACCGTATGAAGGATCAGCCTGCCTTTCAAAAGACGCAGTTGCTGACCAAAGCCGTACCACGCTGCCATCATCGCTATTCGGCCGCGTGCATTAGGAGTCATCTAGAACATTCGACGACATCCGCTACGAGTGGTCGCGCTGCCGCCACTCGCCGCCAGAGGCGCCACTATATTGGTAAAATCTACGGGGTTCCAGCCGCTCACCGCCAGAAGTAGTGCACTCCGTATTGCTCTTCAAGCTGCAAACAAATTTCGTCTCAATTCCTACAAGTGATCCGTCGAAGTTCTGCCACTCGCCGCTTGGGGGCGTTGATGTGCTTCCGCCCAGTTTCTGCAGTGTCGCTGTTTTGTGAATGTACTCTAATTTTGGTTCTAGCCGTGCACGCTAACATTAATTAAGTTAAATAATACTTATTTTCAGCTAAGTTAGTTATGTACTAAAATGTTGGAATCCGATGCTGAAAATTAAGATGAGAAGTTGGCATTGGTGAGGAAGCGTGCTGCCGTGAAGGGCGTCTTAACAAAGTACTATAACCTGTTCAAAGAAAGAAAGGGCGATTGCGATCATCAAGCCCTTCTTCTAAAAGAAGAGCGCCTGAGATCTACCTTTGATAAATTCGAAAACTTTTTTTCGAGGAACAATTTATTTTGTAATGAACACAGATTAGCTTCCGTAAAAATAAATCAATTAATATGGCAGTATACAATTTTCTTCATAATATATTAACACACATGGATAGAGGTGACCAAACGTATGCACTTTTTATGGACCTCACAAAAGCTTTCGATTATGTGGATCACAAAATACTGTTAAATGAATTATACGCTTATGGTGTCAGGGGCAATATTTATTACCTTATTAAATCTTACTTGAGTAATAGGACACAAATAACACAAATAACAAGAATATGCCCCTACATGAAAAAAATGTTAAATCATTCATCGTCATGTAGACAAGTTACATCCGGCGTTCCACAGGAAAGTGTACTGGGTCCACTTCTTTTTATAATTTACATCAATGACCTTCCAAAAGCCGCAAAATACAACACAATTCTATTTGCCGATGATAGCACAGTACTGTTCACAGGAGATAATAAATCACACATAGAACCTGAGATATATATGACGTTAGATAGCATTCTAAATTGGTTGACATTAAATAATTTAGACATTAATCTTGACAAAACAAATTTCATGACATTCAGAAATAGAGTAAGTAAAATAGCAAACATGAACATAAATTACAGAAATAATAAAGTCCAGGAAGTAGACATTACAAGATTTCTAGCTATAAAAATAGATAATCATTTAAATTTTAAAGAACACATTCATACATTATGCACTAGACTAAATATTTTTCTTATGCACTGTTTAAATTTAAGCAAACAGTCAGGACTCCTACAGTCCTTACAGCCTACAACGGCTATATTGCACCTATTCTAAGTATTGTGTTATTTTTTGGGGCAATTCTACTAATAAAGAAGCGGTATTTAAAGCCCAGAAGAAATGTGTAAGAGCCATAGCCAGTATAAAAGTAACTGACAGCTGTAAACCATTTTTTTTTTGTAAAATTTATGATTCTTACGTTACCATGTATACATATAATACAGGTTATAATTTTTGTTAGAACAAATACAAATCTCTTTAATAAGCTACACAGCAAACGATACAAATTCAATATATCGTCGTCTTATTGCAAGAACTCATTAACTGCAAAAAATCACTAAATACGTTTTTATCTATAGTGGACTTCTTTTGACACATTCTACAAAAGGCAAAACTCACTCATTTCTATCTAGTCAATTTTAGGCGTTACGTCCTTGCCATTAAATCAATAACTGCAACTTTGGAAATCAGGCATTTACAAAAAATTACTAAGCTGCACAAGTTATTTTTATTAAATAGATAATTATTAAAATGACAACATACATATTATACAGAACTCATTTTATTACTTTCTGTTATGATTAATTGATCACAAGTACACAATAAGTACTCTTAATGAATTTTATCGAAATGAATTTTATATAAATCATGATATTTAAGATTTCCCTAAAATCATTTATTGTTTTAAGTTACTTTTTTATTTTGTCGATCGCATAATTTAATTTAATTAACATCTACCGGTGTATGACCAATAAGTAAAACGGTACTATCGTCTGACGAAAGTGACAGCGAAGTCGTAGAAAATAATATTAACATCTTCAAAGTGCTGTCCGATGTAAGAACTTTCATATATGCCATTATATAACTAATTATGATGTAAAATTGATTAATACAACTAAGTGGAATGTCATGTATCTTCTCTCTTCCAGATAGACAATGTTTCTAAAAATATCAGCCCACCACATAAAAATGACAACGCTGCAGTTGAGTCTCTTGAAGATGACTTGTATTTATCAGTAAGTTCCTTCATATAAATGATTGTTTTAGTGGTGTATTTTACTAAACTATGTATATTGATTGGTCAGTAGCTATTTACATACCGTATTAGATACCTTACCTGGTTTTCATACTTGTAGGATGATTCGGTTGCTGATCCTGACTGGAAGAATTCTGAAGACTTAGCGGCAAGGTGGCACAATAGAAAAATAGATACCTATGACCAAAATGAGCAAAAAAGAAATCGTTCACAAAGTTTACCTTACAAAACCTACAAAAAACAGACGCAGCCTCCCAAAGCACCTAAATCCGTAGAGTACAAATGTAAATTAAATTGCTTATTAAATTTTCCTGAAGAAGATCGAAAGGAAATCTGTAAGCCTTACTGGGCACTATCGGATTACTGTCGACAGTAAGATTTTATACTAATGAATGTTATGGTACAGGTGCCACAGCGACGTTTCGTAAATGCAACCAGAAAGAGGACTGTATCTCGTTATTATTACTTTAATAAGGACGACCGAAAGATCAGGGTTTATGAATCGTTTTTTAAAAACACTCTTTGTATATCTGATGGTCCCATTAATAAGACATTTTCAGAAGTAGGAACATCAGGCTCTTTTATAGGTCAGGACAGAGGTGGAAAGCATGAACCAGTCAATAAAACAAAAGAAATAGAAGTAGAATTCGTCAAATAACACATCGAGGCTTTCCCTTAGATGGAGTCTCATTATTGCAGGAAAACATCATCTAAAATGTATTTAGGTAGCAATCTTTCCATCTCCAAAATGTATGAACGCCTGTTTCCATTAATGTGTATCGCGACATGTTTTTACTCAGTACAATTTAGATTTTCATAAACCCAAAAAGGACTAATGTTTAATGTGCCATAAATATGACCGAGCCAAAGCTGAGAACGCCTCCGACCTTGCTGTTTTGCAGCAAAAGTATGATGAGCACATGTCTTTAAAAAGCAAAGTCGAAAAGCTAAAGAGTTGGATATAGTTCGGGCAAATGAAGATAACAGCTTTAACTCTATTACGATCGTTTTGCACTTGCCGACTAGTAACATTTCTCTACTTTACTACCTGCGTAAATTAAACGTTTACAATGCTACCATTTATGAAGCCCATTATCCAAATGATCGTTTTTGTTACTTATGGTCTGAAGTAGATGGAAAAAGAGGAAGTGATGAAGTGGGAACCGCACTATATCTTTGGATTCATAGTCTACCTCCAACAGTTACCGAAATATCTATATTTTCTGATAATTGCGGAGGTCAAAATCGTAACCAGTTTCAGTTATACTATACGTAGTTCAAGTTACCCACCTCGAGGTGATTGAACATAAGTATTTAGAATCGAGTCACACGCATATGGAGGTTGGTAGTATGCATAGTGCTATCGAAAATCAGATGCCAATATTTTCTATGATAGACCTCTGTAATGTTGTAAGATCAGCTAGATCGAAAAGAAAACTAAACAAGAAAAAAAAACAGCAAAGAAGCCTTATGAACTTATTGTAATGAGCAACTGATATCTTGGACCTAAAAGAGCTAAGAAACAACTTAATGGTCAATAGGTTAATTGACTCTGAAGGACAAAAGCTGTAGTGGATGCAGTGGCTGAAATTTAAATGCTTCAAGTTTGAAAAAAAGCGGCCTAACATTATCCAATATAGGTATGATTACGTTTCCGATTATAAAGAAATGCACGTATCGAAAAAAGAATCATCGATTGTATCTAATACTAAAAACCTGCGAAAGCGCAAGCATGACGGTACTGAAAGTGTATTTGACTACAATAGTTATTCCCTTAAAAAAGCATATACCAGGAAACTTCAATTACAAACTCAAAGAAAAAAGATTCAATAAAAATGTGCAACGAAAGAATGATACCTGCAGAACTACACCATTGGTATAATAATTTACCTGACAAAGAAGGTTCAGATCTATAAAGCAGATTGGACTGCAAATGAAGAAGCTGCCTATGTGGCAATGGTTAGAAAATTCGTGGCAGAGCGATGTAACGATTCCAGCGATGAAGCCATGGCTGACTCTGATGAACAAACAAGCGATGGAGACAAAGAATATGAAGCTATACCGCACAGGCCAAGCAATCACGAAAATAATGAAGGAATTCATAGCTCATTTAAAAGACACAAAGAAGACATTGACAAATTGTGGCTTCGGGAGCTTCGAGGAGTGGGCATGCGGAGAAGGATTCTCCACGACATATGGGAAACTCCTAGCGACGGATTGGGAAGAAGATTTGAGCATACAATTATTCAACCACTATTCGGACGCTATCATAGAGTTGGCGAAACGCAAAGCGGAGCAAGAAGAAACGGAAGAAATTGAATATTTGTCATCGGTGAACACGAAGAACTTCTCCACATCATCCACGACTGCGCATACTCAGGTTCAACATGCAGATGCCTCCACATCCAGTGACTACGAGAATATGTCACAGAAAGTTCCGAAACCGACTCAAAAATCTGGGAAGAAAGCCAATCCAGTCTTGTTCCTGAAGGAGATATCACCGTTGAGGAAGCGGAAGATATCGAGCGACGACGAGGAGTATCAAGCTGGAACACTATTTCGAGAGTCACAGGCGAGTGTGGAAGAAGAAAGCGAACCGGATGTGGATATTCAACCAACAAAGAAGACAAAGAAGGTAACCTTCAAGAAGAGGGAAGAAGAGATTGACTCCGAGGAAGAGATGGTGGAAACAGAAGAGGGTTACGCCTCTATGCTCGCAAATCTTGCGCGAGCTCATTCCTTAGTTCAAAGTACTGGCAAAATCTCACAAACTATTTCCTTAAAGGACGACGAAGGTTATATCAATATAACGTCGCCGGGAGAGCGTGGGTCAATGGTTATGAAGTTAGAGCTGTACCCATTCAAAGATTGTGTGAAATTGCAGAAGAATCAGTACTGGACGAAGCGAAGCTTCAGCTCTTTGGCAGTGATCTCTGGACCGGACTCGCCTGCATACAAACTACTGATGGCCCTTAGTGCTCAAATAACCAAGGACATAATGAAAATCAAGGGAGTAAAGACCGAAAAGAAAAATCAGACCGGATGGAAAAGTGGCTAGATAGTTTTGTGATTACACCTATGAAAAACATATTGTATACAGGTCATTGGATTAATGGGCCTTATCGTTATGTTCCTAAGAATAAGCAATTACTTTCATACTTACTTGTTTTCATAACATTGAACAAAGTATTGTTGATATGTCTTATCGTGAATTGTTTTTAAAAACACGTGTTATTTCCATGGAAAAATTAATCTATGTAGCGACATGGAACTTTGTATCTGAATATTATTTTGATGTGTTTGATAGTCTTAGAGTATTAGAAGAATTGTTGTGTTTTCAATTTGGTAAAGATACTTATAATGTGTATAGTTTTTTAAAGAATTTATATTACTTAATTGATAAGAAGGTACCTAAAAAAATTGTATTTGTGTAGTAGGACCTTCATGTAGCGGTAAAAATTTCTTTTTTGATTGTTTAATTCATAGTTGTATTAACTTTGGTAAAATTGGTAACTTTAATAAGTACGATCGTTTTCCTTTACAAGATGCGCTTCAAAGACGCATTTTATTATGGAATGAACCAAATTTTGAACCTGGTTCTGAAGAAATATTAAAGTTACTATTTGGCGGGGATACTTGTTCGGCTAGAATCAAATACGAAGGTGATGCTTGTATTTTAAGAACTCCTTTAGTGGTATTAACTAACAAGGACATTATTCCAGAAGAGACTACATTTAAAAGTTGTGTCTGGAAATATTACTGGAAACAAGCACCATTCCTTAAGTATTTGACAAAAAAGCCACATCCCTTAGCTATGTTTTATTTGTTTTTAAAATATATTATTTAGTCTAAAAATAATTTTAAGTTTGAATCTTGGGAATTGGATGTAATAAAACACAAATAAAGGATTTTTTTTTCTTTCGGTAAGCCAGATGTGCGCCGGTACCGGAGCCGGAACCATTTTGTTTAAAATGTGTGTTGCGTTTATTGGACTACTAATGTATGCCCATGGCAACTTAGAACAAAAACTAAAATTCATTTTTTTGTTGAAAACAGCACCATCTATCAAAACGTTAAGGTAAACAAATTGCGGTGTTGCTACAGTTAAATATATTATTTTATGCTGGGAGTTACGTTTTAGTTATTTGTTTTCCTTTTGCAATTAAGTTTTTGTTTTTACGCTAGTGCATCTGCTTGGGCAAGTTTTATTTAATTTATAATTTTTCTACTGTCACATTTCGGAACGCACCTCTAATAGTATAATTATGTTGTTATCATCATATTTCTGAACGTATCTTACATATTAGAATACAGATTCTTATTTGACCGCAGTTTTTGAGCTAACCATATCTCCTTTCCTCATATCCAATTCCCATAAATCAGAGAGAGAAGAGATGTTCACCGCGCGCGCCATTCAGAGTGGCGCATTCACCGCCAACCAATCACCTCACAGACGCTGTGATTCGAGAAAATATAATTACTTCCGCCATATTGTGTCTTCGTTAAGAAACCACACCGCAAGTTACATCCCCGCGTCGCGCGGAACTAATAAAACCGCTAATATATCTAGAAATCTAAAAACTATTAATTATCCGTGTTGGCCAACACACGTGTGACAAAATAAAGACCAAGTGAAGTGCTCAAGCAACTAAGAGGAAGAGATTCAACACACGTGCAACATCTTCTCATACTGTCCTTGCATCCACGCGCTTCAGCCAGAGGATATCCAAGTCCTTCACAACCTACTTCCTACCCTGGTCAGCTCATTACTGTGTGTGGTCAATATTTCACTGCCAAAATTACATTCCCGCTTAACGGTCCTTCGAAAGCCGCATGTTACCAAACCGCTAACCGCACCAGCATCTGCATGTTGAGTTGAGCTTTCGTTCCTCCATGTTTTTGAGTCGCGTTAGAATTCGTTCGTGTTGAATTGTGTATGCTCATCATCGAGAACTGGTGAAGTTACTTTGGACTTGCATAGCCACTCTTTAGAGTTTGGACCTGTAATTGCACTTGTAACAGTGATCTTAACCATGTCTCAAAATTCTTGTTGTGTACCTGGATGTGTTGTGCTTAGGAATGTCGGTAAGTAAAGTGGTTCTAATATTTTGCTAAGGGAGCTGGCTTAGCACCCTATCACCACTTTGATCACACAATGCAACTTTATCCTCATATCCCTATTGTAATAGCTGCAGAATGTATGATGTAAATCAAAGTCGCTATGAATGTTTTTGTTTAAATTCTAAAATATTTTTATTCACTAGTTCACCCGGGAAACCATTACTTACTATTCAAATGCCATAGTACTACAGACTTTCATTTTATCCTTTATCCATTTTATTCAGTAGTTTAAACTGTTTGTACAATTTATCGCACCTAATAGTTTAATCATTCATGTTTATAGGTGTGCCTCTACACCGATTCCCGAATCCAGAGACAAGTTTACAACTTGGATCTTAAATATTGGTAGTGAAATAGCTGCATTGGATTATCAAGATATATATGACAACAGACGGGTCTGTCATAGACATTTCGGAGATATTCATAAGTATCCAAGTGGTAGACTGTCTAAATTGGCAATTCCAACAATGCATATCCCAGGTAATACTAATATTTATTAGCAATATAATATTTATCAATCCATTTATTTTGTTGAAACAAATAATAAAAATATGCAATATTTTTATATTATTTTAGATCTGCAAGCACAATCATCTCGGTAAAGAAATGGTTAAATCAAACTCTGATACATCCCGAAGTAGCAAGTTGCAAAAATGTGGTTTTAACACATCAGGTATGTATTTTTAACTACAAAAGAAATTATATTTTATTTTATTCATTAGGGATAAAAAACAGTTACATGGTAGAAAACAAAAAAATACTTAAACTAAAAAAACAAACATGTAACCCACACCATTGTCCATATATAATTAAAAGTGTTTAAAAGAAGTTGAGTACTGTGGTTAGGCATCTGTTATTCCAAATATAATGTGCTTATGATATTTAATTAGTGTGCTCCTTATTTAATAATATGGCAATAGCCTTTGACTTAAAGGACTGTTTAGATAAGGTAAATATATCAACTTCCAAAAAGTGAGTATTGTATGACTCAACGAGAGGACGAAGAGGTGCGCGCTCCCCAGCATTAGTCTCAAGGTGGATTTACATCAAACGAGCGAATGCTCATTCTACCCTCACTATGTCAAATTATTTTAGTGTAAACAGGCGTAGAACATTCTTTCGTTGTTCTTAGTGCGTTCGCTAAGATTCTATGGAATGTTCTAAGAATGCTCGCTCGCTCGATGTAAACGAGAAGAAGAAAAAAAACAGCAAAGAAGCCTTATGAACTTATTGTAATGAGCAACTGATATCTTGGACCTAAAAGAGCTAAGAAACAACTTAATGGTCAATAGGTTAATTGACTCTGAAGGACAAAAGCTGCAGTGGATGCAGTGGCTGAAATTTAAATGCTTCAAGTTTGAAAAAAAGCGGCCTAACCTTATCCAATATAGGTATGATTACGTTTCCGATTATAAAAAAATGCACGTATCGAAAAAAGAATCATCGATTGTATCTAATACTAAAAACCTGCGAAAGCGCAAGCATGACGGTACTGAAAGTGTATTTGACTACAATAGTTATTCCCTTAAAAAAGCATATACCAGGAAACTTCAACAAACTCAAAGAAAAAAGATTCAATAAAAATGTGCAACGAAAGAATGATACCTGCAGAACTACACCATTGGTATAATAATTTACCTGACAAAGAAGGTTCAGATCTATAAAGCAGATTGGACTGCAAATGAAGAAGCTGCCTATGTGGCAATGGTTAGAAAAACGACGCTAGAGCGCGCGAACAGTTGCTTAGAGCGTTCTTGCGTGTTCAAACGTGCTCGTGCCCCTGTAGCGTGTTAGTCGATTAAACTAGAATCGAATTAACACGCTCATCCCTAATGTCTATGGTTTCACTGAAGTGACAACACTTGTGCCGGCTATAAATTCTAATCCCCGGTCCGCGGAGCTTCTTTCTCACCGCCTACTGTTACAAGTAACTAATATTGAAACCCCTTTGTGCCCAAGGGTAAGTGCTCGTCGTATCTGCCATTTTCTCTCCATCTTGCAAATCGCAATCCTCTTATTTCGCCATAATCTGCAGCGTTTGTAAATTTATATAATTGCCCGGTTGTCAAGATGGCTTCCGTCTGGAACATAACTATGTTATTTCATTGTCATCTGTTTTCCACTAGTGTTGCTAAATTTTAGAAGCGTAAGCAGGCCGCAGCATCCCTTTCCTGCTGTGTCACAGCAGCTACGAGCTTAAACGCTTTGTCACGCGGTTACCTTCTATATCGTTGCACGCGGCATGCTTACGCTTATCTATAATCTTTGTGAACCGCCGCGATGGTGAGTCCCCATTCGTTTCCCGGGTACTGTTCCGTGGGGCTTACGGCTGGGAGACGCACGCATCGCTGGCGCTCACGATTCCTGGCACCACGCTTACGGAAGCACCCTTCGTGTGATTTCAGGGTTTTTCGTTTTCGTTTTCTTTCTTCTCTACTTCCACTGCCTTTGGTCTCGAATATCAACTCAAAATCAATCAAAATTGTTTTTATTTTACATAGGCCTAAATGGGCACTCATAAAACGTCAGAAGTTAGTGCACGGTTCGAAATTGGTCGTTTCCTATGGAGAAGAACCGGCAAGAAACTCCACGGCCACTCTTTTAAAAAAAAATCTTGATTTTCACAATCTTTGCATAACAGATACAATTTTTATTTATTTTTTTGGTATGAGAGGACAGTATAGACTAATTGACATAATAAAATGTAATATAACTAAACAGAAATGAATCTCAGAGTCTATAGTGTTCACACATTTACATTAAAAATTTACTCACACACACACAAACTACCTCAGCGTCTGCCACGCGACGGGAGTCACCGCTGCCTCCGCGTACTACGGCCGGAGAGACGCGCTGTCGCGTGGTCTACCTGCAACAACCTCTGCGCCTGCCACGTGCGAGTTGGGTGTCAAGCTGCCTCCGCGGCTACCCGCAGGAGAGACATCCACTCGCGTGGCCTGCCCTGCCTATCCTCTGCTTCGGACACGTGGTCGCTGCCGGCTTCGGGATCGGCCCGCCGGTCTGCGTGCGTCGCGGCCTGAGCTCAGGGCAGTACCATCCAATACCTTCGACCAGTGAAAGAACCCCTGTGAACTGAACCCACCCCCCTTCAAATAAATGCTGTAAACCTGTGGTCTATTAGTTTTTATTCTACCACCTAAACCACCACGCCACAGTGGCGCCCACTCGGTAAGGTTCACAGGGTTTTCTTCACTGGTCGCTATTTACCTTTACTCACACATCGTGGCGGTAAGTACTAGTGTGTAATTACCATATTTTCTAGTGCGTGTAGGGTATTTACTAGTGTGTTCTTACTGTAATTTTTTTAAATTTGTTAATTTTGTTTCTGCTAGGGTTTTGATCTCAATAATTGTAAGGATCACAATGAGCGCTAACCCAATTAATCTTATCCACCTAAGAAAGGCCGAATTAGAATATAGGTCATCATTAGAGGCGGTGAAAAGGGCACAGTCACTGACCTTAGAAAGCAAATTAACAAGCTTTCTAGATTACATGACACTGAGGATATTTTGCTGTCCGGGATGGATGAGAAGGATGATTTGAGTGGTCTGAGTCAGACGCAAGAAGATTTACCTTGTTGTTTTTAGAAACGTAATTATTATTAATTATAATTATATTAATTAATTATTATTTCCTTTATTTAACACATATCTCAAAAATTACATTTTTAAATATTTTTCTGTAAAAACGTACAAAAAAAAACATTTAAAAATATAAAAAATGGCAGTCCATCGGTGTCGGGAGCAGGGTCCAAGCTACCGGTGGTTAGGTCTCCAGAGAAAGGAACCTCCTCACAATACGAGCTGTATCGAGGAGTACTGCCTTCTGTATCAGGCCCTTTATCCAGCTGTGTAACGCCAGCTTCGACAGATGGTCATCGAAGCTTTTAGCTATCAGCCCATTGACTGACATGACAATGACAGCCGAGTCCACATTCCACATGTCAACAACCTCATGAGCTAAGTCGAGATACTTTATGTGTTTCTCCTTCTCAGCTTTCACGAGATTCTCGTCATGTGGGATGGTAACATCGATTATCATTGCGCGGCGCACTAATCAGTCTATCACCACTATATCAGGCTTATTGGCAACAATAGTCCTGTCAGTGATGATAGACCGATCCCAGTACAACGTGACATGGTCATTTTCGAGAACTGGGTCGGGCACATACTTGTAATACGGTACCTCAGAATCGACAAGTTTGTATTTCAAAGCAAGTTGCTGGTGGATAATTCTGGCTACTTGGTTGTGTCTATGCAAGTACTCGCCGTTAGCAAGACGAGAACAACCGGAGACAGTATGTCTGATGGACTCACCAGGGTGATGGCATGCCCGACACACGTCAATCGTCCCGTCCTTCATAATATGTCTCCGGTAATTATTCGTCAAGATAACTTCGTCCATAATTGCACAGACAAAACCTTCAGTTTCTCCGAAGAGATCCCCGAAGCGTAGCCAGGCAACGGAAGCTGTCAAATCTACATCGGGCCCATAGAGAGCCCGATAGTAGCGACCATGAAGCTCCTTGCTTTTCCATACCTCCTTGCGGTCATCTGCGGTGAGTATAACAGGTTTGTGCCAGTTCTCTTTAGCCATGGTCAGCGGGGTGAGTCCCTTGTCCACTGCAACCACATCTCGGTGCATACCCACATCGGCTTGAAGGAAATATTCCCTGAGACTGCAAATCTCGCGGTTGTGGAGAGTTTTGGCATTTAAAAAGCCTCGACCTCCACACTTCCGCGGGATGTACAGTCTCATCACCGATGATCGTGGGTGATGCATCCGATTTGCGGTTAGCAGTGTGCGGACCCTCCTATCCAGGGCGTCCAGTTCGGTTTGAGTCCATTTGAGTATGCCGAAAGAATACATCAACACCGGCATGACCCAACCGTTGAAGGCGCGCACCTTATTTCCTCCCGACAAAAGGCTGTTTAATACCTTTGTCAGGCGGCCAAAGAAGCGCTCCCTCAACGATTGCTTCATGTCAGTAACATTAATGCCCAAAGCTTCCGACATACCCAAATACTTATAAGTTTCGGTCAAGCAGAGAGATCTAAGGTGTATGGAGTCTGAAAGTTGAATTCCCTCAGATTCCATAATCTCTCCTCATTTTACATGCATGATTGCGCATTTGTCCACACCAAATTCCATCTTGATGGCGCTACTGAAAGTTTCAGTTACCTTCAGTAGTTCCATCAGTTGCAAGTTGTTGGGGGCAAAGAGTTTCAAATCATCCATGTAAAGGAGGTGGGATATACTTTGACCTCCTCTTCTCAACCGATAGCCCAGGCCTGAGTCCTCTAACATTGTGCTTAGAGGATTCAGGGCCAAGCAAAACCAAAGTGGACTCAAACTGTCACCCTGAAATATTCCCCGTCTGATCCATATAGGCTCATCATTCCCTCGGATCGGTCGACATCCTGGATTGCGAAATACCGTCTTCCATTGCCTCATACATGACTCAAGGAAGGTGCGTAGAGTTGGATCTATTTTGTAAAGCTCTAGCACCCTCATGAGCCAGGTATGAGGAACAGAGTCATAGGCTTTTTTGTAGTCTATCCAGCATGTTGATAGATCTTTGCGGGATCGACGAACCTGTTGGCTAATGGCCATGTCAATGAGGAGTAGCTCCTTAGTGCCACGGGACCCTTTCCTACGTCCATTCTGAGAAGTGGACATAATTGAGTTGCACTCAATGTGCATATTTATTTTCACTCTCAGAATGGACGTAAGAACCTTATAGACCGTAGACAAACAAGTAATCGGTCTATAGTTTTTGGGTTCCATGGGACTACCACTCTTATGGAGCAGGTGGGTACAGCCAGTCGTAAGAAACTCTGGTAGAGACCCAGCCTCTAAGGATGCCTGGAATTGAGAAGCCAAAAGCGCGTGCGAGCTGCTATACCACTTGAGCCAGAAGTTGTGCAGTCCATCCGGTCCTGGAGACTTCCAGTTTGGTAACGGATGAACTGCTTTGGCTACATCAGACTTATTGATGGTTATTTTATCCATTTGTGGTATAGCTTCACATACGCGTTCAACTTCACGCATCCAGTCACCCTCAACATGACAGACGGGTACCGACCAGATGTTGCGCCAGAATAAATTCGTGGCGGTATCATCCGGGCGGCACACATCAGTCACATTTTGATTGGGTCGCTCCCAAGCTCTGTATACCCACCTCTCATCGCTCTGGAACATGCGATTCTGTGAGTACCGTTCAACCCGCCGCTTAAACCGTCGGATACGGCTTGCCCATGCACAAATTTTCTGCTTCAGGAAGTCAATGCGCTCCGTAATGTGGGGTGTGTATTCTCGAGGGCTGATCCCAGTCCCCGAGAAAGCCCGCCGTACAAAACGCATTACACGTGGGCGTGCATTGCCTTCCTTGAAGCAGTATAGTTTGCCGATGAGTGTTCCGGCCTCATCGATACGCCTCTCGATCCTATACTGCCAGGCTGGTACAGCAGGTTTTGGTCGAATAGCTTCGTCGTTATTAAGGAATTTGACGTTAGCTAAGCGACATGCCGTAACAGCCCCGCAATACAGGATTGAGTGCGTATCAACGAGGTTTTCGCTGCTCTCAAAAATATTCTCAAGCAGCGAGTCCAAAGCACACACCAGCGCCCTATTTTTTTTGTGCATGGGTAACCGTGGTAGCCGGGGTCTAAGTTCAGGCGGAGCCGATCTATACTCGCGAAGCGCATCCTCCAGTGCGCTCCTCAGTCGATCGTTGCATTGGCTACTTACCGTGACAACCCTATCATCTAGCTCATTATTATGACTATGGAGCCGTGATGTCATTTCGCTACTAGCGGGCGCTTGTACCACGGCTTGTGTCGGGGACGAGATGATATGGTTGCTTAGTACCTCTGAGCGCAGCCTATCAAGTGTTGCGTCATCCATCCTGTGGCTACGCTGGATGACCCGCACCTGATCCGACAGTCGTTGGGCCGAGACGTAATTATTATTATTATTATTGATTGATTATTATTATTTATCTTTTAAAATACTTAAGGCCTATGTAATACCATCAGTTGACATACCCATTCTACTGGGCATTGACTTCTGGAATCTTTTTGAACTGTACCCTAAAAACAATAAGTCAATCTTTCTTATGAGTCATTATAAACAAATTAATTATTATTAACTAATAAATTGAAACAAATTAATTGATTAATTTTTTATTAATTATTACTATTATTATTATTTATTGGTAACTAACGATACTTGGTACCTAAAAATCTATAATGGCTGTATACAGAGCCCAATTTCTTATCCTAATTATCTTATTAAGGATGACAAGTTATTTCGGTACATGAAAAGTAAATTCGCTATTTTTAATGAGTTTGACTTACTTACTTTATAACTTACTTTTTGTAGTGACATGCTGTTTCTCTAAGTATTGTCTTCTTTTCCCAATGAGGAATGCTAACGCTAAAACTATCTGTAAACGAATGGAGGATAATGTATTTTTGGTACATGGAATACCTCAATGTATAATTTTAGACAATGGCACTCAGTTCACTTCAAATGAAACTAAAAACTTATTCAGTAAATATAACATACCTAGCATACACTATACTCCTAGGTATGCACCACAGATTAACACCGTGGAAAGGTACAATAAGACAATCATAACAGCTGTTTCTACTTACATTAATAATGACCAACACTCTTGGGATCTACATATCCCAGCAGTACAATTTGCACTAAATAGCTCAACTAGTGAATTTACTGGTTTCACACCTACATTCCTTCGCTCAACTTTCAAGGACTCAACAAATAAAAGCAGATAACATTATTACACTATATGAAACTGTATCTTCAGATAAAAAAGGTCTAGGTCGTACCAATCTCATCACACACTGCATAAATACTGGAGACATGCTAAAGCTAGATGTTGTTGAGCCCTGTGAAAGTCCTTGGTCTTCACCTGTACTTCTCACACCTAAATGGGATGGCAAATTGTGGTTCTGCTTAGACAGTCGCAAGCTAAATTCTGTAACTAAGAAGGATGCTAAATACCTAACAAGTCTAGATCTTTATAAAAGTTTCTGACAGCTACCCTTGAATGAAAAAAAAAACAAGCATCCCGTAGGCCTAGCTAACTAACTAGTGTTTGACCCCATACAGGGTCACACGATGCCAAGGGAACACACACCCACGACTGCCTACCATACTAGTCGTGGAGGGTCAACTTGTACCTAACTACCTAAGTTAACTATAACTCTGGTTATAGCTATCCTAGTGTCATATTTCACACCAACCTATAGTGTGGTAATCCTACTTAAAACCTACTGACTAAAGTTACCAAACTATTATTCCAAAATTAACTATATTTATTTATCTTTTAACAGAACTAAATACCATGACTGAATGGCTATAAGCCAACATAACTTCAGTTCCATGACCACCTGTCTGCTGACACACACATACATACACTACACATCTAATTTCCTTGATTATTTTCTCTTCACGGCGTGACTATGAGAGGCTACAGAGTGGGCCCTCAGGGCGATTCTTTAGTATCATGGCAGAGTAGTCTCCATGGTACACTACCATTAACTTTTATTTATGTTATTATGTCCTCATGGATGTCTTAAAGACGGCCCCCTGAAACATGGGTGTCCGCACACTAATTAATCTACATTAATTTCCAACTAGGCGTAGCTATGGAGAACGCAGCTGACCCTCTTTGTTAGAGGTCACAACACTTCCTCATAGCATACTATCATTACTTATTTGTATTTATAAACTACTGTTCTGAAAACAGCTTCAAGCCAGTAAATGTCTATATAAAATACCGTATCTACCTATTAACTACTTACATAGTAATCTATAACTTTATAGTCTAGTTATAACTGTAAAACTTTCTCACTACTAACCTTAACACTATTCATAAAACAATATATAGCATAGTCCATTGTATTGTTTTCTTTTTATAACCGCTGGTACCTATCTGCCACCACGGTTAATCTATGTTCCAGTCTACCCTGGTAACAAATCTAACATTAATCTAGGCCCTAAACCAGATTAAAAAAAATAACTTTTAAACTATTCATAAAACTTTATAACTGCTGGTATATCTGCCACCACGGTTAAACTATATACCAGTCTACCCTGGTAATAAATCTAACTTTAATCTAAGCACTAAACCCGTAACCTAACTTGCACTTCATCAATCGTTTAATAATAGCATCTACATGAAATATTCTAACAACATTTAGTCTACAAACTTATCTAATTTCTTTTACCTAAGCACTAAACCGGAAACCTAACTTAAACTTTAAATCACCTTAAAATATTGAACAAACGTATCCTGAATATCACTTAGATTCAACCTGCCCTAATTAAATTAATAAATTCTCTTAGAAAATATTTCCGCGTGTTTCATAACATATACTAATTAATTCAAGAACATTGACATATTATATTTGACGTTTACGTACTGACTTTCACATCTCGACGTAGTTACCTACCTTGGATACTTGTCTTTTAGAATTACGTCTATAACGTTCGGATATTCTCGCAACAGTATGGATATGGACTTGATTTATTTTTTTAAAATTTCACTCACGTTCGGAAACTCACTCGAATAGACTTTGACATAAGATGCGTGTTCCAGTAATGAAACTTAAACCAATTTGAACATATACATGGACCATCACCAAAAAAAATAATTTCTTTTTAACTTTAACAAAAATTTTTTTTATTTTTTAAAATACTCTTAGCTTTGAACTTTAACATAATTTAATTTTAAACCTAAACATAAAATAGAACCTTAACTTATTATTATATTGTTGTTAGAACTTTGATAAATTAATATTCAACGATGAACTTACTTCTTGCTATGAAACCTAACATTAGCCTGCAACAGTCCACCAAGGTTACCTAACCCTATGGAGATACACTTGCTTTATCTTGCTGTTTTTCCTACTGACTGTCTCGAGTTAAACTACTCTATAATTAGTTTACCTTTCGTATGTGATAGTAAGTCACTGACTTAGGACTACTTCCAAGTCAGGGATGGACATAGAATGGATGGATGAATGATTAATAGTATGGAAGCACATGAATGGGATGTATGAACGTATAGGTAGTCAGTAATAGTGGTTTAGGCCTTCTAGCGGATTTATCCCAGGGAAAATCCTTCGCTAACAGGCGGGGTACTGTAGCGTGTTAGTCGATTAAACTAGAATCGAATTAACACGCTCATCCCTAATTACTATGGTTTCACTGAAGTGACAACACTTGTGCCGGCTATAAATTCTAATCCCCGGTCCGCGGAGCTTCTTTCTCACCGCCTACTGTTACAAGTAACTAATATTGAAACCTCTTTGTGCCCAAGGGTAAGTGCTCGTCGTATCTGCCATTTTCTCTCCATCTTGCAAATCGCAATCCTCTTATTTCGCCATAATCTGCAGCGTTTGTAAATTTATATAATTGCCCGGTTGTCAAGATGGCTTCCGTCTGGAACATAACTGTGTTATTTCATTGTCATCTGTTTTCCACTAGTATTGCTAAATTTGTGAAGCGTAAGCAGGCCGCAGCATCCCTTTCCTGCTGTGTCATAGCAGCTACGAGCTTAAACGCTTTGTCACGCGGTTACCTTCTATATCGTTGCACGCGGCATGCTTACGCTTATCTATAACCTTTGTGAACCGCCGCGATGGTGAGTCCCCATTCGTTTCCCGGGTACTGTTCCGTGGGGCTTACGGATAGGAGACGCACGCATCGCTGGCGCTCACGATTCCTGGCACCACGCTTACGGAAGCACCCTTCGTGTGATTCCAGGGTTTTTCGTTTTCGTTTTCTTTCTTCTCTACTTCCACTGCCTTCGGTCTCGAATATCAACTACCTCAGCGTCTGCCACGCGACGGGTGTCACCGCTGCCTCCGCGTACTACGGCCGGAGAGACGCGCTGTCGCGTGGTCTACCTGCAACAACCTCTGCGCCTGCCACGTGCGAGTTGGGTGTCAAGCTGCCTCCGCGGCTACCCGCAGGAGAGACATCCACTCGCGTGGCCTGCCCTGCCTATCCTCTGCTTCGGACACGTGGTCGCTGCCGGCTTCGGGATCGGCCCGCCGGTCTGCGTGCGTCGCGGCCTGAGCTCAGGGCAGTACCATCCAATACCTTCGACCAGTGAAAGAACCCCTGTGAACTGAACCCACCCCCCTTCAAATAAATGCTGTAAACCTGTGGTCTATTAGTTTTTATTCTACCACCTAAACCACCACGCCACACCTCTGAGCCGTCTCTTCAAAGTGTTCTTGTGTTCTAGCGATTGTATACATATCTTATCGATTAAATTATGGATTGGTCTAAAGAAAAATGTTTATTAATGATAGAAGTCTACCAAAATTCCAGATGTCTGTGGGATTCGACGTATGAACACTATAAAAATACAACTTACAAACAAGATGCTTGGCAGGAAATTGCAAAACTACTGGAATGTAATGTTGAAAAAATAAAAAAAAGATGGACTCGCTTCTTGCATCTTACCGCCGAGAAAGGCAAAAAACAACGAGTACGAAATCAGACAGCGGTGCCGATTGTACTTATAATTCTAAATGGTTTGCATTTGAAAGTATGACTAAAGACTTTTTGATGGACTTATATAAACCGAGGAAAACAATTGATTTGGCCACTAACCAAAATAAAAACATGGTAAGTAGGTACTTATGTTTATTTATTATTTAAGTACATATCTATACTAATATTATAAAGCGGAAAAGTTTGTTTGTTTGTTTGCTTGAACGCGCTAATCTTCGAAAGTACTGGGTGGATTTGGATGCAATTTGGTATGAAAGTAGCTTGAAGCTTGAGAAAGGTTATAGGCTACTTTTTACGCGACTGCAAAAAAGGAGAGTTATGTTTTTACCGTGATAGAATCCACGGGAGCGAAGCCCCGCGTGAGTACTAGTAATAAATAAACATAAGTACCTACTTACCATGTTTTTATTTAAATAAGTTTAATGGTAGGGTAAAAGCACCAGTCATGGACAGTGCTCCAGTGATGGACAGTTTAAACAGTATTTATAAAAAATAAGTAAAATTAAGTATATTTTTCTTTTTTTTACCCCCGACGCAAAAGAACGGGGTTCTATAAGTTTGACATGTGACATCTTATCTCCCGAACGGATGAACCGATTCTGATTTTTTTGTTTGAAAGGTGAACTAGTCGGAAGTGTTCTTAGCTATGTTTCATCAAAATCGCTTCAGCCGTTTTAAAGTTATTAGCTTGATTGGTGCTTTTAGTTGAAATAAGTAGTTACATTTATAACCATTTTGAAAACTTCTTGCCCTGAAACCCTAGTGCGCACCCCTGCAATCATGCAATATTGTTTTGCCATGGCAAAATATCAGTCAAATTAAAATAGCTTGAAAATTCTTTACGGATATTTTAACAATGTAAAGTGTGTCTTCGTCCAAAGTTTAACGGGAGGAATGATGTTAAACGGTCCACATTTCTCCACTGGCCTGGAATAACAACGTCATCTTCAATTCTGTCCATCATGTCCGGTGAATTATATAGCTTCCTAGAAGCGTTCCTTTTCATCAAATAATATGTAGGTATACGCAGATCATTACGATGAGATATGCTTTAACCGGTTGTAGCAACACAGGTCTTTCGCAATACACAAAAAAACTGCTGAAAGTATGCCAAACGCATTTTCTACTATTCGTCTTGCTCTAGACAAACGGAAATTGTAAATTCGTTTTTCGAATCTCCTGGCGTGAGTACCAGGATACGATTTCATGATGTGTGTTTGTAATGAGAATGCATCATCAGCTACAAATACGAATGGCATATTCTGTTGTCTTCCTGGAAGGCTTTGGTCATTAGGCAAAGAAGAAGTAGCAAAAATGCCCCACTTCCGACTGCAAAGATAACTATCTCAAAAAGTCGCTAAAAGTTAGTATAAAAAATGATATACATCTTCATATATATCTTCCTTACTGGCTAGCACATAAAAAATTGCTCTAAATATTAATTCAGGGGCAGAATACCTGTAATATACTAACTTTTGATTTTAGTTATACAATGGGATTAAAAAGCAATTAAACACTGTAATAGCTCATTTTGATAATAGATATTGTTTAGTACCGTACGTGTTTCCGAACGTACATAATAACGTCGCCGCCGTCTCCAGCTCGCTGGTAAGTATTAAAATATTATTAAAACCTATTATTGTAAGGCAACGTGAGTTAGGGCTCCGCAGAACAGCGGACAGTTCGGCCACCCAGTTCGTTGCCCTGGGTGCAGGATCAAACAGATATTATACTAGGTTAATAATATTAACATATTAAAAAAGTATTATTTTAAAGTAACGCTTACTATATTATTATGATCTATTTATTTTATAAAATAATTTCTGGTATTACACACGGAGAGCTACTCTTAACAATATACCGACGTTACTCAGGTACGAAAAAACCGAGGTTACTCTTGTTGTTTCGCTCACTCAGATGAGAACAAAAGAGGTGTACCTGCACGCGGGCTCCTAAATCGCTCCGCTCGCAGTCCTGCGCTTGCGTTAGTAATCTTCGGTGCTGTGTATATAAGCCCCGCACGTTGGTATTGCGACTGGCGGCCATCTTAGTGACGTCGTCGAACTGTCAGTACCGTTCGCATGGTCAGCCAGTGCTTACGTGTATTAAGTACCTCCCCCACGTGTTTTTATAGCTTTTTATTTTCGTTGTCCTGTTATTTTTGATGTTAAGTTTTGTTATTATTATAATACTTATTCTGTTAAAATGAGTAAGAAAGTTAGTAACAGCCGTGCTCGTGAAATGATTATTAAAGTCAACAATTATTTTGTGAAGGAGAAAGAGGACTCTAAAAATATATAATATAAATAGGGAAAATATGAACCGTGCCCTAAAAAATGCTTCGGACATGTTAATTTCAAAGCAACTTGTGACGGACATTTTAAATGTTTTACAAAAATACCAAAGTGATGGAACGTGTGGCGTGTGCTACGGGCATTGCAAAAAATACAGTGACAAAATTACGACGAGGGCATGAATCTGCAACAGCTAGTAGCAGCAAAATGAAAACTCCTACAAAAGCAAAGAGACAGAAAGGAATATTTCGACGGATTTTCTTTAACAGCATTAAGAAATATAATTCATTTTATGTATACTGTGAGAAAAGAAATACCTACAATGCGCAAAATCATGGCAGCTGCAAAAAAAGACCTTAATTATACAGGAAGTGAAACAACATTTAGGAAAATAATCAATCAATCAATCAATCAATCAATCAATCAATGTATTTATTTGTGTACACAGGTCTTAAGGTCTTAATATTTTTATAAATGTATCTCTGTGTCCTGCCACAGACAGTAGCATACAAATTTAAATTACAGTCATCAAAATCATTACATTCAAAAGTCACAGTATAATATCCACTAACAAATTATATAACACAAAACAGTCAATAATAATAATCAATTTCAAAATAATCGATAAAAACATAATAATCAAATAAATAAAAAATAATCAGCCAAGCTAAAATCAAAATAAATACCTACTTAGTCAACTTTTCAATAGTAATTAGTAAACAATAATTAAATTTACAACAATCAAATTCATAATAATTAATTTAATTAACAGTTACATAATTTTATCTTCTAAGAATTCTGTCACACTATAATAAGCTTTTTGCGCTAGAAATTTCTTTAATTGATTTCTTAGAGCAGTCTCATTTAGTTGTTTCCACTGTTTTGGCAACTTGTTATAGATAGTTGGACCCATACATACAATACTTTTGCGCATAAGTGCAGTTTTGGCTTTGTGTGAGCAAACCCTACCATTATCTCGTCTGTTACGCGAAATGGTATCTTCCAGAAGAGGAAACAGCAAAGGATTTGCTCGAACAAACATTATAACCTCTAAAATGTACAAACACGGTAGTGTAAGTAGTTTGTGCTGTTGGAAATACGGTTTGCAGCTGTCTGACGTTTTTAGCTTAAACATAGACCTAATACATCTTTTTTGGCTCTTAAATGCTAATCCATTATCTGTAGAGTTTCCCCAGAAGATAATTCCGTATCTTAGTTGTGATGCCACTAAACCGTGATACGCTGTTATCAAGGCATCTGTATTCACAATCGAAGACAGAGAAAATAATGCATAGGCAGATTTACAGGTTTTCTTACACAAATTCTCAATATGTTCTTTCCAGTTAAGTCTGGTATCAATTGTTAGTCCGAGAAACTTTGTTGTGTTAACATTTTCAACAGTTTTGCAATTATACGTCAAATTAAAACTTTCTGCTGAATTCGGACGTTGTTTGAAGTGCATAATCTTAGTTTTGTCTAAATTTATCTTTAAATTATTCAGTTCTAGCCATTGTATTATATTTTTTAATGAATTATTAATGTCAAAGTAGTATTGCATTATGTCATTATTGTCACAAGAAATTGTTACCGTACTATCATCTGCGAAAAGTGTCATGGGATGTGGTATACTCCTAGGCAAATCGTTTATATATAAAGTAAAGAGTGGGGGTCCCACTACACTCCCTTGTGGTACACCATAAGTAATTTTACGTTCCTCTGAAAGGAAGATTTCTTCTCGTTTGGTAACTATATTCACTCTCGAAGTTTCTGTCCTTTGTTTTCTGTTATTCAGATATGATTTAAATAAACTCAGCACATTACCCCTGATTCCATATGCATCTAACTTCTTTATCAATATTTCGTGGTGAACATAGTCAAACGCCTGCGTCATGTCACAGAAAATGGCACACACAGGCGTTCTGTTGTCTACCTTTACCATAACTGTATAAAGAAAGTCGTAAATTGCCAAATTTATGGATTTATTTTTCCGAAATCCTTTTTGTTCATCACACAATATACCATGTTTCTCTACATATCTATGCAATTCGGAAGAAATATATTTTTCAAAAATTTTGGAAATGATTGGGATAAGCGAAATAGGTCTATAATTTTCTATAAGTTCTCTATCACCTTTTTTATATAAGGGCTTCACGATAGCCATTTTCAAGGCATCCGGAAACGTTCCTTCAGAAATGCAAAGGTTTATAATAAAACACAAATGCTTGCAAATTTCGACTGCAACGGCTTTTAGTACTCTAGTAGATATACCATCATATCCTACACTGCCCGTATTCCTCAAGGTTTGTATGATTTTATGAATGTCCTGAGGTATGCAAGGTGCCATGAACATGGAGTTTATTTTGCTTTGAAAAAGTAATTTATTATTATTATCTATAGTGACAATTGGTTGTATTTTATCAATAAAGTGATTATTGAATTCATTAACTACTTGACTTGGATTCGTTACAGTCGTATTATTTATTTTAATATTACTTATATAATTTTTAGGAATGTTACATTTAGATTTATTTATTATTTGCCAAGTGGCTTTACATCTATTTTCCGAAGTCTTTATTTTATAGTTATTTTGGGAACGCTGTGTCAATGTAATTATTTTCTTGAACAGTTTAGAGTAATTTTTATATTGTATTTTATTGCAAAGGTTTGGTTCTAGTCTTTGCTGCCACAGGAGTTGTCTTTTCATCTTACTACACTTTTTAATTCCCCTCGATAACCACTTTTGTTTTTTAACTACATTAACAGCGAAACGACATTTAGGAAAACACAGATCATAAAATAATCCAAATTCCTTTATAAATACGTTAAACGCTGTGTTTGGATTGCAAGTTTTATACATTTCTGAGAAGCTCAGAGCCTTTATACAATGTTTAAATTTTAAGATGTTATCCCTGTTGTAGTTACGTCTAACAGTATGGTACTTATCAATAATACATAATTTAGTAACAGGACATTTAAGTAATTGGGCTGTGTGATCAGAAAGTGCAAATTCCAAAATTTCTGTTTTACATTGTTTGTTGAAATTATGCGCAAAATTATCTATACATGTCTGACTTACAATTCTAGTTGGTTGATTTATAGCTAGTTTTAAGTTAAAATTCATAAGAATGCTTTTAAATTCCATTGTTTGTCTGTTGGTTTTCAAAATATCAATATTGAAATCGCCAGCTATGACAATGTTTTTATAACTCTTAGTTGATAATTCTCTTAAGACTATTTCTAATTTAGTAAAAAATTCATCAAGATTACTCAATTTTGGCACTCTGTAGATACACACAATTACAATTTTATATTTAATAAGTTCAATCGCACAACATTCGAAAGTTTCCGGTATTGACATTTTCGATATCTTTGTTAGTTCTATCCACTCGTGACCATTTCGAACCAGGATGCATGATCCACCTCTTTTAACTTTGTTTCTGCTAAAGTGTGCCGCCAGAAAGTAGTTCGGTATGTTAAGTTGGTTTTCATAGCCTTCCATCAAAAAGTGTTCAGTGATGCATATTATATCTACTTGCATTTTCTTTTCTGCCAGCTCATTGATACAGACGGTAAATTCATTTGACTTATTCAACAATCCTGCTATATTCTGATGTATTATGTTGAGATGTTTAGACACGAAAAAGTTCATTGTTCGTCATTGTATCCTTCCTTATTTCAGCCTCATTTGTGCTACAAGCATTAAAATCTGACTGTATGTACTCAATCAACTCATATATGACCTTGAATATAGTTTGTAGCCCAATGTTATTAACAGCGCCAGTGTGCGGGTCAAACATGGTGCCATCGCAGCTTAAATTCTTATTACTTTCTAGATAAAAAGCATGTTCGTGTGTTAGTATATCTAAATACAATAGGTTATTAAAAGTTTCTACTCTAAAATTATATAAGTTTGCGTACTTTCCGAGTTTGTAGGTTGGCGTACATATAATAACGTTCGTGTGTGTGATTTCTTTTAGTACACATCTAACATGCAGGATAATATCAATATATACTTTTGTAACCTTGAAGTCCTCTTCACCCAAAAATATTATGCAAAAGTCATTTAAGGAGAAATCGGAGAGTTTTTCTTTAATACCCTTCAATAATTGCTGCGTATTCCCACGAACTGTAATATAATGACAACGATTTTTCCAGTTCAATGTGTTTTCGGCAATGTTCAACAGCTTATTCTTATTATCTGTGCTAAGTAAACATATCTTACTTCCTTCCACCGGATGCGAGGAATGCGATGTACTCGTATGTTTCTGGTCGCTTATAATTCCTTTGACTAGTGAGTCATTTACATTTTTTTCAATCGTAGAGCTTTCTAATTGAATTTGCCTCTTGCTCGTTTTTTGTTTCTTCAATTTGTTTTTTGTATTAATAGATGGCTTCTGTGTAGCTGGATTATTTGTAATCTTGCTAGATAACTCATTTTTCATGATTAACTCATCATTTATCTTTCTAAGTTCGATATTTTCTTGTGTAAGTTTTGCAATAATTTGGTGAGCATTTTTTAATTCCAACTTAATGTTCATGACTTCTTCACGTAATTGCTTTAGTACATCATCTTCATCTTCAGATATATCAGGGATAGTCGTGGCAGTATCATTCAGAGTTATTGAGTGAGCTACCCCACTTTCATTTAGGATTGAATCAGATTTCGTTCTGGTACGACGGAAAGTGATATTCTCTAAGAAATTCATTTTATAATATACGTATACAGTATGCCTATACTATTTCAAACTCCAATTTACTAGTATGAATGAAACGCAGGATGGTCTCAAAAGGCCGATGTTCAAGTCTTGTTTTTTTTTTTTTTCTTTTTATTAGTTGATTTCCGAACGACCACTTTTGTGTCAGTGTCAAATATTCCTGAATTCTGATTGGTGAATAGTTTTGGCAGAGAGTTAATGAGTCAGCTGTGGTTTGTTTACATTAGCAATATTTTGTCAATTTAAATTATTAACTGTTTTCAATTTATGAGTATTTTGCTATAGCTGCACTTCTATTGTTATGATGTAAGCAATTCACACTCACGTTTAGCTATTTTAAATGTTTATTGTCCTTTTCCGTGCACAGATTCCAATGTTTCGTGTTTGAGTCCACAATCACCAACAGTCACTGATAATGAATTTATGTTTTTTTTTTCCAATCCACTTAATTGCTCTTAGGCATAACAGTCTCACGTTGTTTTTTATCGAAACTACGCGTAATTCTCGGTGTTTTAGCGTTGTGAGTACAATATCAAGATTAAATTACTTTAAAAATCGCGGATCGATATCTACCGTGGCTGGTGTTCAATCAAAAGTGATTTAGGATATCAATTTAAAAGATGCTACCAGAAAAGACTGGCTCTAATAGAAAGACCCAAATTCAAGCGGGCTTAATATTTACGCCATATGAAAGACAATGACTTGCTAAGTGCAAACAAAAAACCTGTTATCTATCTCGATGAAACATGGATACACGCATACTACACTGTAAAAAAATGTTGGCAAACACCAACCGATGTTGGAGTGAGAAGGAATGATAGCCCTGGCCGCCGGTGGATAATAGTGCACGCGGGAAGTGAAACCGGTTTTGTAGATAATGCACTCTAAAGGTAAGGATACATGACGACACCAGACACTAAATACTCAGTGTATACATGGAATGTCTGTGTGTGTACACTGCCGCGACACTTAGTTGCAGATGTCGTGACGGTGTCGCTCTAGTATCTGTGTCGCCGCCATAGAGACATTTTACCTAGACTAATGACGTCACGCGCGTGGTCTGCAGAGGAAATCAAACCTTTGATTATATTTTATGAAGCACTGCCAGAACTATGGCAAACATGGAAACCTGATTATAAAAATTGAGTAAAGAAATCTGCAGCGGTAGAAAGTTTGGCTGAACAATTTATTACTTCTGCATCGGAAATAAATAGAAAATTGCACAATTTACGAACGCAGTTTAATAACGAACTGCGAAAGCTTAAAAAAAAGAAGAGTGGACAAGGCACAGATGAAAATTATATAAGCACTTGGGAGTACTTCACAAGTTTATTTTTTTTAATGCCGAGTACCGTACCAGCAAATGAAACACAAGAAAATTTGGTAAGTTTAATACTTTATTAGTTTATTATAAATTTCAACTTATGTATCTGTACTGCCAGCTAACTTCGCCTTCAGGAGATACAAAATATTCCATATATTCTTCACGAATTTCTTTACTTTCATTGGACATATTGGATCCCAGTGGTCTACCGGAGAATAATACATTATCTGGAGGGAGATCTTGTCTCCAACTACCAGGTTGCAAGATACCAAAAAATAATAATTATTATAAACTAAACTTAAAATCTACTTTCAGCTGTTGCATTACAAAGAAAGTGGAAGAAAATCCGCAGCTGTTTCACAGGGGAAGTTGGTCGCCAAAAAAATGTATAGTCCGGATCTGGCGGTGGATCACGTAAAAGTGAATATGTCTTCTTTCAACAACTGCAATTCTAAAAAAAATGTTGTAGCTGTAAAAGAACCTGAACACGTTGCTGATGAAGAACCTGAACACGTTGCTGATGAAGAACCTCCGGAGAACTCTGGACCAGATATACAGAAGGTTCAACGTAAAAAAAAGAGAACAGAGGCCACTACGTGTCCCGAAGATGATAAATTCCTGGAAGCTCTACAGAGAAGCATCGAGACGAGAGAAAATTTTGACGCAAAAAATGATGACGAAGACAAGTTATTTATGTTGTCTTTGGTAGGTACATTAAAAAAAGTACTTCCAGAAAGAAAACTGGCTACGAAAATTAAGATAATGTCTATACTCGACAACGCAGATAAGCCTGAATATTACCCCCAAAGCTCATGGTCGCAATCCCAACAAATGCAACCGTCTCCTTCAAGCTACCATCCTGGATATTCTACTCGTTCCGAAGGTTCTAAAATGCCACACACCGTACATACACCCTTGTCGAATTTGTCAAATTACTCCGAAGAATGAACCATTTTAGACATATATGATTAAATTATAAATATATCCTTACCTCAATGTCACAAATAGTTTTTCTTCAGGACTTTTCTTAATTATTTTAATAAATTCTTAAAATTTATGTCGGAATGATGTTTAGTTAAATCATTCCGACATAAACTCAATAATTCATCAAATGATGTTAGTGATATCCTCAGATAATTGTAAATTTTTTCAGGGTATGTTCTTAAATTTTCTTAGTTTGAGAAAAACACCGCCTTGGCTTCGGTTTGATACAAACAGATGTACCCATATTTTTTCTTTTTTCATTTCATGTTTTTGCGACGCTGGTAATAATAAAAACTTTTTAGCAAAAAATAGAACCGACTTCCATATCAAAACACTACAAAGCCAAAAATAACTTTAATTTCGGTAGTCGGTGTCATTTGTTTTGTATTTTCTTTTTTTTTGACACCGCCTTCCGATATTAAAGTTATTTTTGGCTTTGTAGTGTTTTGATATGGAAGTCGGTTCTATTTTTTGCTAAAAAGTTTTTTTTCACACTTTTTAGGTCGGTTTGTAATTTATCCAGTTACCAGAGCCAAAATGTCAACTACTTATCACCTTTTACAAAATATTGCTTTTCCCGGTGCAGAGCCGTTAATTTTTGAGGAGTTCTCCTGGTACATCACCATAAATTCTACTTCACCACATGCATTGTGACGAGCATAAAGTGCTTAACATCCATATTCAAGTAATCTAATCGCAATCCACGAAATACTTATTATTGAGTAGTTTCGGTGGCCATCTGGGGTCTTTATCATCAGTTCTACTTCCTGAAATGGTGCTTATCGGGAGCAACTGCAAAAGTTACTATAAGAAATACCCAAAACGCTATAGGTGTGCCTATAATATTTGAAGAGTTCCCTCGATTTCTCCATGATTCCATCATCAGATCCAAACGTGACGACAATGGGACCAACTAGAAAGTATTCCCTTTCAAACAAAAAAAGAATTTTTCAAATCGGTCCAGCCATCTCCGAGTTATGAGGTAACAAGTTCAAGACGAATTGTAAACCTCCTTTTTTTGAAGTCGGTTAATAATAACAGTGCAGTACTTTCCACGTCCATTCCTGACCGTGTCAGGTCAGGTCAGGAATGGCATTGGCGACGCGATTTGGTGACTCAGTCTGGCGACGCAAGGACGACAGACGTAGCCATGGCAACGCCTTACACATTCCGGAAAAAAAAAACTGAAAAAACCAGAGTCTGCTACATTTTATTAACAATTTTATGTAACATTTCTTTTCTAGTTCTTTTTGTGTGCCTAAGTTATATGATTGTTTTTTTTTCTCTAGCTGGATATGCTCATTCTATAAAAGGCGACATTTTTTTCGGGTAATCAAGTAATTTGGGATGCATTGTATAACATTTTACACTAACTAATCTATCACTGAGGATGGGATGCACCCAGTAGGTACTATCGGAATGTCTCTCTTTCTCTTTTGACTTTCCTCCTTCGTTGTATGAGAGCAATAATAACATTTCTTTTCAATTTTGTATTTATTCCCATTGTGCAACCGTTGTCTTCAATAGTCAATTACAAACTTGTCAAATCGTTCAAGAATAGTCGACCAACTTTTGACTAGTCGGCGCATTCTTCACCAACCAAACTGTTTAGTTGGCTCGGTGTGCGCACTAGCAGCCCAACCCGACTAAACTATTGGCCAATAGAAAGTCTGCAGTTTGCGGGGGCTCTAAAAGATTACGAAAGAATGCTCTTGTTCTAGCTCTAGCTCTTTGTCCGTTTGATGTAAACGCTGAATACGAGTTTTCGTTTACACTAAAGTGCCCTGTAAACGATCAAATTGTTTGTCAAATTTTACGTGTTTGTCAAATTATTTGATAGTGTACTGCTGTGTTTGAGGCGTTTGTCAAACAATCTACGTGTTTGTCGTGTTTGATGAAAATCTGGATTGATGTCGAGTTTGACAAACAGGTTTGAACGTGAACGGCGGTGTTTGTCAAACAAGATCTCACACGTTGTATTGACATCATGGAGGACGCTACGCTCAGTGACGATATGAGTGGCAATATTACGAACAAAGAATTTACGTTGCATTTCATATCTGTTTATCGTGATATGCCGATGTTATGGAAAATAAAATCAAAAGATTATATGGACAAGAACAAGAGAAGCACAGCAATAAAAAAAATGACAAATTTACTGAAGATGTGTCGCCGGAACATTACGGAGGAAGACGTGAAGAAAAAAATTAATATTCTACGTACGAGTTTCAAGCGTGAAAACAACAAAGTCAAAAAGTCTATGCTTTCTGGTTCTGGTACAGATGATCTATATGTACCATCATTATGGTACTACAAAGATTTAGAATTTCTGCAAGATCAAATGGAGGGAGAATCAGGAATTAGCACAATAATAGAACAAGAGGTAAATAGTAGTACTGTTTATTGTATTGTATTTTTTACACGTACACACAGCTACACATCAAGCTATACTTAACCAGTATAAGCTGACTTCTGATTGTACGAAAAGCATATACAATGCGAGGTCAGCTAAAACTGGTTTTGTATAGCTTGATGTGTAGCCGTGTGGATAACATAAAAAATTACTCTAAACATTTGTTTTGCCATGGAACAGCGCCCGTTGTATTAAAATATTCACAAAAATCATCTCTTACTTGTTTTGCTAGAGTAGCACTATTTCCAGCTCGAGTATGCTCAATACCTAACAACATTGACTCATTTCTCCAAGTACCTGGAATAACAGCCCCCGTAACAAAATCTTCCACATCTATTTCTCCATGTCGAATGTAATTTTTTTGTTTCATAAGTAAATTGTGTAGATGGCAACACGCTATTACTACTATTTTTGCTTTTCTTGGAGATAATTTAATAGGTTTTTGGAAAATCTTAAAACGACTTGCAAGAATGCCAAATACATTTTCAATTATTCGTCGAGCACGAGATAATCTATAATTGAAGATCCTTCTGTTATCATTTAACACTTGTTTATTGTAAGGTTTCATAAAGTTTGGAAGTAGTTGGAAAGCTTCATCGCCTACAAACACAAAAGGCATTTTTTTATTAGTGTTTGGCAATTCTTCTGGCTCTGGAATCTGTAATTGATTGTTCTCAAAGCAATGCCAAAATTTTGTGTTTTTAATTACCCCTCCATCTGACACTCTGCCATTTGCACCGACATCAACCATAATGAATTCATAATTTGCATTTGCTATACCCATAAGTACTATGCTGTATGTTCCTTTATAGTTATAATAGTAGGAACCAGAATGCTCAGGTTTTTGCAAAGTGATATGTTTTCCATCTACAGCTCCAATGCAATTATCAAAATTCCATGCATTTCCAAATCGTCGCGCCAATATCTTCCAATTTTCTTTTGTTCTGGGTACCTGAAATAGAAAAATGTTTATTATATTGTTCTTTTTATTTCCAGGAATCATCATCATCACAATCTTTAAACTCAACACCTTTGCAACCTTTGGCATCTACAAATCCAGTGCAATCAAAAAGGAAGAAAAGTGAGGACTTGCAGCGTGACTTATTGACATTAGCCAGGGATCATTTCAAAAAACCTGAAAATGAATATCAAGCAATGGCAAGAAACTGGGCTTTTAAACTGGAGAGGATGTCTGCAGAACAAAGACGACTGGCAGAAAAGTTCATCAACGAAATACTCTTTGAAGGTGAAGAAGGAAATCTTCGTAGACATTCAGTAATAATTAATCCGAGCAATCAATATTCCATTCCCTCATCTCCATCTTCTGTTCTGTACATTCAATCTCCTACCTCTCACACTCAATCTACTGTTCCGCAATCTCCATCTCCCGTTCCATACATTCAATCTCCTACCTCTCACACTCAATCTACTGTTCCGCGACCTCCATCTCCCGTTCCATACATTCAATCTTCTATCTCTCACACTCAATCTACTGTTCCGCAATCTACATCTCCCGTTCCATACATTCAATCTCCTACCTCTCACACTCAATCTACTGTTCTGCGACCTCCATCTCCCGTTCCATACATTCAATCTTCTATCTCTCACACTCAATCTACTGTTCCGCAATCTACATCTCCCGTTCCATACATTCAATCTCCTACCTCTCACACTCAATCTACTGTTCCGCGATCTCCATCTCCCGTTCCGTACATTCAATCTCCTACCTCTCACACTCAATCTACTGTTCCACAATCTCCATCTCCCGTTCCATACATTCAATCTCCTACCTCTCACACTCAATCTACTGTTCCGAGACCTCCATCTCCCGTTCCATACATTCAATCTTCTATCTCTCACACTCAATCTACTGTTCCACAATCTCCATCTCCCGTTCCATACATTCAATCTTCTATCTCTCACACTCAATCTACTGTTCCGCAATCTCCATCTCCCGTTCCATACATTCAATCTTCTATCTCTCACACTCAATCTACTGTTCCGCAATCTCCATCTCCCGTTCCGTACATTCAATCTTCTATCTCTCACACTCAATCTATTGTTCCGCATTCTCCATCTCCCCTTCAGTACATTCAATCTTCTATCTCTCGCACTCAATCTACAGTTCCGCAATCTCCATCTCCCGTTTCGTACATTCAATCTCCCATCTCTCATACTCAAAATCAAGCTCAAACTTTGTCGAATACAGAGCAGCCTGTGTTAATTCATATTCCAGACTCGCAAACAAACGAAACTGAAGCTGAGACAGCAGCAAAATAGTTGACACATTTTTATTCATTTTAATTAGTATGATTTAAATAAAACCTTACCTGAATATTGTTGCATAGTGTTTCATTTATTGCTTCACAAGTTTCAATGATAATGTTGCTCAATGTTCGAGGTGCAACGCGGGCTTGAAATTTTAAGTCTTCGAAATCGGCACCGCTAGCCAGGTACCTCAAAGTTATTGATAACCTTTGAGAAGCTGGTATAGATTTGCGCATAACTGTGTCCTTTTTTTCAATACGAGGACGGAGTATAGTCAGTAAATCTTCAAAAGTTTTATGGTCCATGCGCAGGAAGTTTGCGTAGTCTTCAGGTTCTGTGCGCAATATTTCCCGTAGCAAATTCTCGTGGGTATATTTATCTCTTAATTTCAACCATTCTCGACTCCATCGTCTTCTTTTTTTTGTCTTGATACACAGTGCTAGAGTCAATGCCAAAAATGCGTCATCTGAATTACTCATTGTAAGCGCTCGGCACGGCGACGTCACGTCACATGAAAGCAGAAACCCGAATCTACTAAAAAGTTAACAAATTTGTTTGATATTTGGTTTGATCGTTCTTAAACGATGAAAACGTGAAGTTTGACAAACAAATTTGTCAAGCAAATTTGATCGTTTACAGGGCACTTTAAAGATCACGAAAGAATGCTCTAGTTCTAGCTCTGTGTTTGTTTGATGTAAATCGACCTTTACACATGTCTGTATGGAACAGTCGAGGAACGCACACCCTCCGTTGTACAACAGTTCTGGGCACTTTGTACCGTAATTTATTTGTAAGGCCGATGCAATCAAATCTGTTGGTACATAACCCATAAAGGGAATTGCCCGCCCTTTATATGTATCGGAAATATAAAAAAATATACTGAAAATGTGGCCATTGTTTAAAAAAAATTAGATTGCTTTGATATTCCTCAATATAAAAAAGTGTTTTAACGATGGTAAATATTCTATTGTATTTATCTTAATTATAAAATAAAATAGAACAAGTTTTTTATGCATTACACATCTATATTTTCATCATTTTCATATATGAATAATATATCATCCAATAATAAAAAGTAAAAAAACTAAAACCCGACTACAACAAAAAATCAATGCTAAAAAGGATGAAACAAGATTTTCAGGATGCTGAAATAAACAAGGTTACTGGAAAAACAAGAACAGAACAAAAATAAAAGCCGTAGTTACACGTCACGTTATTAATTGTTTTGTTACGGTTGATATCCTATATAACGTGTGACTACGGCTTTTATTTTTGTTCTGTTCTTGTTTTTCCAGTAACCTTGTTTATTTCAGCATCCTGAAAATCTTGTTTCATCCTTTTTAGCATTGATTTTTTGTTGTAGTCGGGTTTTAGTTTTTTTACTTTTTATTATTTAAACTATTTTGGTGTTAAATCACTGTGCTTCTATACTATTTACTTTATTTTTTATAAGTTTAAGGGAAGCCCTTTCAAATGATACCAAACACGGTATATCTAACTTACTTTTATTTTTTACACATGACTTTTTGAGCGCTAGAGGGCGCCACGTTTAATTTAAGCAATATTTTTGATAAGTACAAGTGAAGCCCTTTCAAATGATACCAAACACGGTGTATCTACCTCATTTTTATTTTTTTACACATGATTTTTGTCCACTAGAGGGCGCCACTTTAAATTTAAGTAATGTTTTGGAAATGTGCATGTCACGCCCTTTCAAATGATATCAAACACGATGTGTTTATCTTATATTTAATTTTTAGCACAACACTTTTTGGGCCCTAGAGGGCGCCACATTGGGTTTTGTAACACGTCACGTAGCCTACGTTCAGCGGACGGTCAAGACGGTTCTAACGATACCTCATTTGTCGAGTTCCGATAAGCAGCTTTGGAGCTATGAGGGAACAGATGAACATACACACATACATACATACATACATACATACATACATACATACATACACTCGAGTCGTTCTGTATTTGCAGCTCGGATAGAATTGGGTAGAAATTGCCTTGTCTTGCTATCGCTCGGTGTCACTTGCCTATAGTTGGTTCACGCTAAGAAAGTAGTGACGTCATCAGTGCAACTTCAAGGTAAGGTGTTTTCACAATGGAGTAAAAGTTCAAAATTAAAATATTTCAAAGATTAAGTTTAATAGACAAAAATCAAATTATTTGTCTTAAATTAGTATATTTTTATCAGTGTCAATAGAATAATTTTCGCGTAAGATTTTCTTCTTGTATCACGTGCTTGCAGAATTTATTCCATCGATTAGCATCTATTAAAGTTGTATACGTATATGTGTCACTGTATACAGTTACATAAGCTTATCTAGCTGCACTTCAGTAAGATCTGGATAATTTGCATCAGCATGGTCGAGAACAAGAAGAAGAAGGGATTGGGCAAGCGCAATTTTAGTGGCAGTCGGCAGGAAATTGCGCAATCTGCGTAAAGACCCCGCAGAGGCAAACATTTTGCGGCTTACTTCTTGCAACTGTGGACCCCAAGATAAATCCTTATCAATATAAATACCTAGGTCTTTTACTGAGTCACAGTAAGGTATAGCAGCTCCATCAAAAACGATTTGGGGAAGGGTCATCCAGTTAATTTTGGAACGTAGCCTAGGGCTGCCAACAATAATGACTTGAGTCTTCGCAGGATTAACCTACAAACCATGATCCAAACTCCAATCGAAGATACGCGCTAAGTCTTTATTCACAAACTTCACCGCCTCAGACAGTTCTTCAACGGGAGCTTGCGAATAAATTTGCAGATCGTCAGCATAAAGGCGATAGGATGAGAGAAGTTCATTTGAAATAGATTTTACAAAATATTAAAACAATATGGCAGGTAAAAATATTCCCTTGTTTCACACTTTTTGGAATAAATTTTAGTAGTCGGGTTTTAGTTTTTGAACTTATTTTTATGTTCATTTATTTATCTTGCCATGACAATGATCCTTCATCGGAGGAAAAATATTCAGTATATTTTTGACGAATTTCGTCCGCTGTCAGATTATTGCCTTCTAAATACAATCGACTATTTAATCGGTCTCGATTGATTAAAGACTCAACGTGACCTTATGTATGAATAAAATTTTGCAAAACGCAAGGAGTCTTTACAATAGCAACTGTTAAATCGAGACTTAAGTTCAAAGATCGGTTCAAATTCTCCATTTGTTGGCCATTATTCCAAATGCACACTCGACGTATCTTCTTGCCCTCGTCAAGCGATAATTGAATATCTTTTGCTCTTTTGTGAGTACGTTACCACCATTTTTTTTTTTTTTTGACGTGGTAAAATTATCAAATAAGTCCTCCCACTCCGGGCAGGGTGGGAGGGACTGTCAGACTTTTACTGACTAAAATCCACGGTGTTCCTTCAATAACCCTTTACATACCGGGGCCACGGTAACGGGATGAGTCCCACGACCCCGGCGGGCTTCGGCCCTCTGCAGAGGGGGCCTCGTCATGTTGCTGACGCTCTTTGAGGCGCGCGTGGAACTCGACGCGCCGTCGACCCGGGCATGGTCCATGGTCGGACAGCGAGTTGCCCTTTACTCGCTGTCCGCATGCCCGCGCCTACGGTGGCCGGAGATCGTCGGCCGACGTCCGACGCCGTGGGCGTCTACCACTGCGGCTGGGCTGGAGGGAGGACGCCATCCTCTCCCTCACGCGGCCCGCCTCCTCCTTCGAAAGCATGACTGCTTCGCAGAAGGAGGCGACCGCTTCCCACTCCCTCTCGCCCCGCAGCATGGCCTCGACCAAGGCCGGGCGCGAGAGGTCTCCGCCTATCGCCGCCGTGAGGACACGTCGGTGCTCTGCCCAGGCGGGGCAGTCTTGCACCGTGTGCTCTACGGTGTCCTCAGGGCGATCCTCGCAGTGGTGACACCCAGGCGTTTCCTCCTTTCCCATCAGACACAGGTACCTCCCGAAACTTCCGTGTCCGGTGAGGACCTGCGTCATGCGGTAGGTCAGGACGCCGTGACGCCGATCTAGCCACTCCTCAAAGAGCACCATAGGGTCAAAGTACGTTAGCATGAAGTGCGAACGCTTCATCGGCTACAAAAACATATGGTAATATATAGTTAGTATTTATTATAGAGCATAGGGGTGGTATGTTTAACGTACTGTCAACAAGATTTTTCAAAACTGTGTTTCTTTGAAAACATTTGAATCACATTCTTCACCATACGACCCTACATCAATAAAATTGTGGGTATCATGCAAACGTCCTTCGGCTGGCATCATCTATGACGAGATGATTGAGTCCCGTAGAATTTTCAAAAGTCGTTTGAAGTGGTGCCAAAAAAATCAGGATCAACTTAGGATGGACACTCTAGCTAAACACAGATCGGCAAAGGATTTCGGTAATTTCTGGAAGGCTACGGGTAAGCATGATATTAAGCCTGGCCTTCCTGTGAGCGTGGGTGGAAATAGCGAACCGGTGCATATTGCTAATTTATTCAAGGAGCATTTCAAGGTCAGCTCCCCGCTGGGCCCGTCAGTGTCGTCTATTAGTCCTGAGGCTGGATGTGTCGCAGGTGAGTCGTCTGTAAATTTTACAGCTTCTCAAGTAAGGTTTGTTTTAAAGAAAATGTCGGGGGGTAAGTCTCCTGGTCACGACGGGCTTAGTGTCGAGCACTTGCGGCATGCTGGAACTCACCTGCCGAGGGTCTTGGCCATGTTTTTCACGATGTGCATGAATCACTCTTATTTACCTCATGATTTAATGAAAACCATCGTAGTGCCTATTGTGAAGAACAGGACTGGGGATATTTCGGATTTGGAGAACTACCGCCCTATATCACTAGCTACTGTGATTGCTAAGGTGCTGGACGGTGTGTATATAATATATACATCTACATGACGCTCAATTCGGGTTTCGGCCCAGGCTATCCACTGAAAGCGCAATAGTGAGTCTCAAGCATACCGTCCAATACTACACGGATCGTAGGACACCGGTATATGCCTGTTTTCTTGACCTCTCCAGGGCTTTTGACCTCGTATCGTATGATGTGCTCTGGAGAAAGTTGAAGGAAAGGGGTGTACCTGTGGTCATGCTTAATATATTGAAATATTGGTATGGACACCAAACGAATTTTGTGAGGTGGGCTAATACACTCTCTGAGGCGTATAGGTTGGAGAGCGGGGTGAGACAGGGGGGACTGACATCTCCCAAGCTCTTCAACTTATATGTAAATGACCTCATCGTCGAGCTCAGCAGCAGGCGTGTCGGGTGCTCAATAGACGGCGTCAGTATCAATAACATAAGCTACGCGGACGATATGGTGCTGCTGAGCCCGACGGCGAGGGGTCTCGGAGAGTTGTTAAAAGTGTGTGAGGTCTATGCCAATGTCCATGGCCTATTGTATAATGTTAAGAAGAGTGAGTACATGGTCTTCAAGGCTAACGGTAAGTGTCCTGATCTTCTTCAAAATATTACCCTAATTGGCTTGTGCATAAATCGTGTTGTAAAATTTAAATACCTAGGACATTTCCTTACCGACGGCCTTGAAGACGATGTAGACATTGAAAGGGAACGCAGGGCTCTAGCGGTCAGAGGTAACATGCTGGCCCGCAGATTCTACCGATGCTCTGATGATGTTAAGGTCACCCTTTTCAAAGCTTATTGCCAGAGCTTTTACACGGGGAATCTGTGGGTTAGTCACACCAAAAGGTCGCTGGATTCCCTGCGTATCCAATATAATAATATTTTCAGGATGGTGTTGGGGCTGCCGCGTTTCTGTAGTGCATCTGGGATGTTCGCACTATTTCACACTGATGGTTTTCATGCCATTATTCGCAAGAAAACGGCATCCCTGATATGCAGATTGCGTGGCAGCCCCAACATGATCCTGAATACCGTAGCTGATAGGGTATCATCCCCATTATGGAAATCCCTTATTATGAGGGTTATATAATAATTTGTTAATTGAATAATTGTAATAATGTGTGTGTATCTGTAATTTGTGTTGTAATCTTTGTGCATGATGATAATTTAATTTAATTTTAAGAACGATTATGACATGATAGTTTTGACATTTTTCTAATTTGTAATTTTAAACAATGTATATGGATCTTTGGACATCTGAATTAAATGATTTTTATTTTTATTTTTATTTATTGATTCACTTTCTTCAAGTTTCATTATTCTAATATGTTTTCCGTCCAGTGCTGTGTCAACAACAATGTCTTGGACATTGTGGATTTTTTTATTTTTTTTCATATCCCTGTGCTATATCCAACCATTCTTCTTGTGTTGGCATTCGCATATAAACTGTAGATAATTCTGACCAAATATGATGAGTAACTTCACGTACAATGTTCGCTACTGTTTTTATTCCGATTCGAAAATCGAAATGAAGACGTGCGAAGGCATCTCCAGTTGCCAAGTATCTGTGAAAATATTGTAACAATGTCTTACAATGAGGTCATGTCGTTTTTTATATGAAGTTTATATCAACTTGCAATAGATGGTATTAGTAAAAAAAGGCGATTGACGCCGCTTTTTTGACTAGCGCCATGTGGTAACTTTGAACTCGTGAGCTTCGAAGATAACTGGAGTACCGCTGATCACTCAAGACAAAGGTTTTTTTCTACACATCACTGTTAAGATACATTTCCTGGAAAGCTTAGTCCATAGCTTTCTTACTGTATTTACTGTAGTCCGTTTTTGTATCAGCAAAGTTTACAATAAAAAATTGACAACTTTGCGAGATAGGTGGACGAAATGCCACAGAAGACTTAAAGAAATAAAATCGAGATCAGGTGCTAAGAAGGTTCGCAAATGTGATTTTTACGACGAAATGTTATTTTTGACAAAAATTGTAACATGCAGAGACACTGAATCAAATATACCCGAAACAAAAAACGTGGAAAAAGTCCCGTAGAATATACACTGATTGCGAAAAAAAAGGGAACGGGCTGTTAGCGAGATGGACAAAAGTATGGCAGAATTTATAAAAACTGTTACCAAAGAAGAAGCGAGCCGTGCCATGTCATTTTTTAAAATTATAGCTTCAAACTGGAAATCCACCATTTCCTCATCAAGTTTAGTGATGAGGAAATGGTGGATTTCCAGTTTTTTATCAATTTGTTTGTAATTTTTGTCAAAAATAACATTTCGTCTTCGCTTCCCTTTCGTTGTTGCGTGGCACTTACAAGTTTTAAAACATCAAACTGGAAATCCACCATTTCCTCATCACTAAACTTGATGAGGAAATGGTGGATTTCCAGTTTGAAGCTATAATTTTAAAAAATGGCACGGCTCGCTTCTTCTTTGGTAACAGTTTTTATAAATTCTGCCATACTTTTGTCCATCTCGCTAACAGCCCGTTCCCTTTTTTTTCGCAATCAGTGTATATTCTACGGGACTTTTTCCACGTTTTTTGTTTCGGGTATATTTGATTCAGTGTCTCTGCATGTTACAATTTTTGTCAAAAATAACATTTCGTCGTAAAAATCACATTTGCGAACCTTCTTAGCACCTGATCTCGATTTTATTTCTTTAAGTCTTCTGTGGCATTTCGTCCACCTATCTCGCAAAGTTGTCAATTTTTTATTGTAGACTTTGCTGATACAAAAAACGGACTACAGTAAGTACAGTAAGAAAGCTATGGACTAAGCTTTCCAGTGTAGCGTTGTAGTCGATTAAACTAGAAGTCGACTACCACATTAATCTCTAATGTCTATAAATTCTAACCTCCGGTTGGCTTAGTTCTATTTCACCGCCTAAAGTAGCAAGTAACGAATATAGAAACCCCTCTGTGCCCAAGGGTAAGTGCTCGTCGTATCTGCCATTTTCTCTCCATCTTGCCAAATCGTAATCCGCTTATTTCACCATAATCTGCAGCGTTTGTAAATTAATATAATTGCCCGGTTGTCAAGATGTCTTCCGCCTGGAACATAACTGTGTTATTTCATTGTCATCTGTTTTCCACTAGTGTTTCTAAATTTGTGAAGCGTAAGCATGTCGCAGCATACCTTTCCTGCTGTGTCATAGCAGCTACGAGCTTAAACGCTTTATCACGCGATTATCTTTTATATCGATGCACGCGGCATGCTTGCGCTTATCTATAATCTTTGTGAACCACCGCGATGGTGAGTTTTCCATCCGTTTCCCGGGTACTGTTCTTTGGGTTCACGGCTGGGAGACGCACGCATCGCTGGCGCTCGCGATGCCTGGCACCACGCTTACGGAAGCACCCTTCATGTTGATTCCAGGGTTTTTTTTCTCCTTCTTCATTTCTACTATCAACTACCTCTACGTCCGCCGCTCGACGGGTGTCACGCTGCCTCTGTGACTGTCTGCGTGCTATTGCGTGGCCTGGCCGCATAACCTCTGCGCCCGTCTGCGCGCTATTGCGTGGCCTGCCCGCATAACCTCTGCGCCCGTCTGCGCGCGAGCTGCCTGCTACGGGGTCGGCCCGCCGGTCTGCGTGCGTCGCGGCCTGAGCCCAGGGCAGTACCTCCCTTAATCCATCGACCAGTGGAGAATCTTGTGAACTGAACCCACCCCCCTTCAAAATAAATGCTGTAAACCTGTGGTCTATTAGTTTTTTTATTCCACCTCCTAAACCACAACGCCACACCAGGAAATGTATCTTAACAGTGATGTGTAGAAAAAAACCTTTGTCTTGAGTGATCAGCGGTACTCCAGTTATCTTCGAAGCTCACGAGTTCAAAGTTACCACATGGCGCTAGTCAAAAAAGCGGCTTCAATCGCCTTTTTTTACTAATACCATCTATTGCAAGTTGATATAAACTTCATATAAAAAACGACATGACCTCATTGTAAGACATTGTTACAATATTTTCACAGATACTTGGCAACTGGATGCCTTCGCACGTCTTCATTTCGATTTTCGAATCGGAATAAAAACAGTAGCGAACATTGTACGTGAAGTTACTCATCATATTTGGTCAGAATTATCTGCAGTTTATAAGCGAATGCCAACACAAGAAGAATGGTTGGATATAGCAGAGGGATATGAAATAAATAAAAAAAATTCCACAATGTCCAAGACATTGTTGTTGACACAGCACTGGACGGAAAACATATTAGAATAATGAAACTTGAAGAAAGTGGATCAATGTTTTTAAATTATAAACATTTATTTTCTATTGTTCTCATGGCTATTGTGGATTCCAACTACAATTTCATTTTTATTGATGTAGGGTCGTATGGTGAAGAATGTGATTCAAATGTTTTCAACGAAACACAGTTTTGAAAAATCTTGTTGACAGTACGTTAAACATACCACCCCTATGCTCTATAATAAATACTAACTATATATTACCATATGTTTTTGTAGCCGATGAAGCGTTCGCACTTCATGCTAACGTACTTTGACCCTATGGTGGTAACGAACTCACAAAAGAGCAAAAGATATTCAATTATCGCTTGACGAGGGCAAGAAGATACGTCGAGTGTGCATTTGGAATAATGGCCAACAAATGGAGAATTTGCACCGATCTTTGAACTTAAGTCTCGATTTAACAGTTGCTATTGTAAAGACTCCTTGCGTTTTGCAAAATTTTATTCATACAGGAGGTCACGTTGAGTCTTTAATCAATCGAGACCGATTAAATAGTCGATTGTATTTAGAAGGCAATAATCTGACAGCAGACGAAATTCGTCAAAAATATACTGAATATTTTTCCTCCGATGAAGGATCATTGTCATGGCAAGATAAATGCACATAAAAATAAGTTCAAAAACTAAAACCCGACTACTAAAATTTATTCCAAAAAGTGTGAAACAAGGGAATATTCTTACCTGCCATATTGTTTTAATATTTTGTAAAATCTATTTCAAATGAACTTCTCTCATCCTATCGCCTTTATGCTGACGATCTGCAAATTTATTCGCAAGCTCCCGTTGAAGAACTGTCTGAGGCGGTGAAGTTTGTGAATAAAGACTTAGCGCGTATCTTCGATTGGAGTTTGGATCATGGTTTGTAGGTTAATCCTGCGAAGACTCAAGTCATTATTGTTGGCAGCCCTAGGCTACGTTCCAAAATTAACTGGATGACCCTTCCCCAAATCGTTTTTGATGGAGCTGCTATACCTTACTGTGACTCAGTAAAAGAAGCGAAGACGAAATTTTATTTTTGACAAAAATTGTAACATACAGAGACACTGAATCAAATATATCCGAAACAAAAAACGTTGAAAAAGTTCCGTAGAATATACACCGATTGCGAAAAAAAAGGAAACGGGCTGTTAGCGAGACGGACAAAAGTATGGCAGAATTTATAAAAACTGTTACCATAGAAGAGAGCCGTGCCATGTCATTTTTTTAAATTATAGCTTCAAACTGGAAATCCACCATTTCCTCATCAAGTTTAGTGATGAGGAAATGGTGGATTTCCAGTTTGAAGTTTTAAAACTTGTAAGTGCCACGCAACAACGAAAGGGAAGCGATGTTCAGCATCAATGGAGTACTGAGTATTACAAAACAATGCAGCCTTCTACGTCGTCATTTAATTTATCCGGCCCATCATACTCGACTCGACCAGGTTACAGTACTCAAAATCTACATCCATTGAATTTGACACCGAAACTATTAGTAATAATGTGGAAACATCGCATACAGATGAATTTCAGTTTGACTTTTCTAAAGAATATGAAGATTTGGAGCCTGTTGAATTTAGAAACATGTGACACTTCAAAGACATTGATTATTGTAAAACGTTCAAATGAATGTGCTTAAAAATAATTACATACCTTAATGTTCAATGGCCAATCTAATGTATGGAGGAATACTTTCTCGCATTTTGGTATTTTCATGTCGTATGTTATTTTCTATAGTTGTCAAAAGCTTGTCATACGTAGACATTTTCATGCGAAAATAATCCACAAATTTTTCCTCATGTTGTCGCATTACACGATAAAGGGTAATGAACCCACCAAACTCATTTTTCTCTTGTATAAATGGATGAACCCAGTAAAGTCTCTTGTTTTTGCTTCCTTTTTCATTTTGTTACAATAATAATATGCAATTATTATTCTTTTTTGCTTTGTAGTTAACATTTTTATAAATAAACGAAAATGATTATCAGACTTGTTATTACTTGCGCGCCCTACACCCAACTGAAGACTGCACGAAAAAAATCGTGTCGTGTACACGTTCCGATTGGTCTTATCTGCGGAAGAAAAGTTTTCGTGTGTAGAACAGACAAAATTCTTGTCGTGTACACGAAGAATTTGTCTTGTCTGCCGCAGACACGGTAAATTTTCTTACCGTATACAAGCGCCCTTAGCCGTACGCACAATGAAAGTATTCCCAAAACGTTTTGTGCGTATGGGTGGGATGTCCACCATGTAACGATGGCGCATCGACATTTGTCTTGTAGTCCGATGATGGAACGGGCTTGGCGGAATTAGCTTGTCAGTACGAGATCCGGCTGCAGAATTAGTGCATTCATCGAGTGTTTGCTAAAAACTAAATTTTTACGCATATTTATGATTAGGAGAATATATATCTACCAAGCTGCCTATCAAAATGTGGCCGCTAATATTTTTAATTATATTATTGCTAATTGATTTTTCGGAAAAAATTTCATTCGCTTGTTTTTTAAATAAAATATCGTCCACTTTACGGCAATATACATACAGACTGAAAAATCACGGTTGCCGTTGCACACTTGGCCGCACCTCTTCGCAGGCAGGTGTAATCAGCTGGCAATCGCTATCCTCGTCTGACTAGTGATGTTACGCGCTAGCTCTCTTTCACTCCATCTTAAATATTTACCATCTTTAACAGCCAGAGACCCTTATTTGCGGCTAGATTTAATTAAACAACCGTATATCATAATAAACAGAAAAAATTAGCTTTAATTTGATACATAAATAATAAATGTACGTTATGAACGTATAAATGTATAAAAATTATACCTGTTTACACCTGGCTGCGAAGAGGTGCGGCCAAGTGCGCAACGGCAACCGTGATTTTCCAGAGTCTTTATGTATATTGTCGTAAAGTGGACGATATTTTATTTAAAAAACAAGCGAATGAAATTTTTTCCGAAAAATCAATGAGCAATAATTTAATTAAAAATATTAGTGGCCACATTTTGATAGGCAGCTTGGTAGATATATATTCTCCTAATCATAAATATGCGTAACAATTTGGTTTTTAGCAAACATTCGATGAATGCACTAATTCTGCAGCCGGATCTTAGACTATGTGTAATTCCATCGCACACTCCTCGAAATGTAACCGATGGACTTTCAACTCGTCGTCGATGTTCAAGGCTCTGGAGCTTTGATTCGACCAGTGAATCGTTACCGATGAGTCTCTTGACCCTTTTCTCGATAGACTCAAGCGCGTCCAGTTGGTAGTTGGCAGATCCATCCCAAAGATGAGAGCAGTACTCCATACACGACCGAACCTGGGCTTATGATTTATTTTTCATTAATTCAATCTGATTATTGTTATGATTAATTATGTGTAAAATAGTTTTGTGTTGCGTTGTGTGTTAATTAATATTGCGTCACAAAATATTTTTTTACATCGTTCATCTTGAATGTTGAATTTTTGGCACCAAAATAATTTTTCATTTGGGCCCACGCCAATTCAATAGGATTGAATTAAAGGGAACTGACCAGCTTGTTAGGGTGTTCTGGCTCGACGTGGACATTAAGTAAAATAATAAATGAGTTGTGTTTTTAATATTTAATTCCTAGTAGAAATGAAATATTATAATAAAGTTGCAGCAAGTTAAAAAAATGAACCTTATTTAGCATGTGCAATAATGTGATCTTGTCGCTGAGAAACTTCTACTATGAGTATTTATTTTTTAAATTAATAACAAAATAGTGAAAGTGAGTGTTTCTTTTGTAATACAAATTATTCTCGTTTATTATAGTGACATTAACTAACATATTTGTGCAACAGTTATAAGTTAAGGGAATATTAATGGATAAAATAAAACAAGCAGTTATAGTTTTTTACAATGGTTTTAATCTGAATTATAAATGATTAAAATATTATCTAAAAACTGGGCGGGTGGGGTAATATTATTCTCATGTCTTGCCCAGCTTTTAAATACCACACTATGGTCATGACGTGAGCACAGCAACATACCGTTCTTCGGCCTACGAGGCAATTGCAATAATAGTGAATAATGGCTTCTCTGCTCTGTTGATTATTATTATATAAAATATAAACAAAATATGTTTATCGGCTTATGTGCCTGCTTTGTATTTTGCCTCTTAATATTGAACAATTGCCTGCCAAGGGTAAACCTTCTAGGAGGTTGCTGGCTCTGTCCGTGCTTATTCCTATAGTATAGGAACCTTCATTCCTAATATTTGCTCCATAATATGATCGTGCCTGTTTCAACTAGTATATTCCACAACCAAATAAAATAAGTTCACTGTAAGTCAGTCTTGGAAAAGATACATCATTTATGTTTACATTTATGTTTAAGAAATGTTTGTGTCTTCTATTTAAATTACTCTGTATCACAAAATCAGCGAGTGTGTTATTCATATACAGTCTCTCATTCACTATTTCTAAAATTTGACCTGCATCTACTCTATCACTGATTCTTAGATGAAACTTATTTAATCAGCGCAGAAGCCACCTTAAAATCTAACATTGCATGCTTGGATGCCAAGTTACAAAAATCGTGTCGGAATATTTTAAAAGAATGAAAATTCCATTCACTACTTCTACAATCCACCTTACCATTGTAACGGTTCTAGGTTTATTAGCTGCCAACGTTGATAATTGAGTTTCACCTACTTGTAAAGATGCAGGCATATGTACAGAATAATTACATTGTTCTAATAGTGCCACACAGTCTCTAAAACCCCTATCCAGAATAAAAACGTCTCCTGCCTGAAAATATTGACTTAATGCATTTGCCTCATCTCTAAATTCATGCAACATAATGTTGGCATCAGATGTTGTTGCTGGATAAGAGACTAACACATCTATAATATATCCATCAGAGCATACCATTAGGAGTGGCTTCATTAGGTAAGGAATAAGTCTTCTTTTGATATAGATAGTTGGAACTCTTTTGAACATACAAATATGTACCATCAATTATAACAATTGGTTTTCTGTCATCACCACCAAACAGACCATTGGGGATAATAAGATTTCTATTTGCAATTTCTGCCCTTGTAATATGATTTATTCCCAAGTTATGGGGAATAAAATCCTCATTCAAAATGTCACGAGCTTTGCCCATTAGTCTGTGCAATGATGTTCGTGGGATGTTCAGCAATGATGAAATTCTTTCATCGCTGTCCCCAGTTCGGAGTTTTAATTAAATATGCAGTAAGGGCCAATGAACCATTGTGCATCTCAGATATCCTTGGAAGATCTGCTTTTAGGTTAATAAATTGATCTTTGGACAGCCTTATCCAGAAATGAACTAAATCATCAGATATTGCCTATGGAAGTCAAATGTCTGATTTCTTTCTTTGACAAATGTAGCAAAGTCCTGAACATGTTCTACTGTAAAGGTGTGGTTAGGATTTAATATATTGGAGAATAGTTCATCCCAATCATTATTCAATAAATGAAAACTGCATATTCTGCAGTTTTTCGGTACGTAAAAATTAAAATCTGTGAATAACTTCACCCTGAGCCATATTGGGACAGTCGCTCGCTGTGGTGATTCACAATTTGGACAAAAACAATGGCCTTGTGTATCCAGTGCTCGTGAATAATTCGGTAGGTTAATTGTTTCTGTTCATGCTGCTGGTACATTAACAGCTACTGGAGCAAGAACTGGAACTCTGTCAGCTCGCTGCCAACATGGATGGCAGATGCGATCTGATCCATGAACCTTTAACAAAATAATTCTAAATTAGTGGCATTTCAATATATTGATTATTTCTTTTTATACACATAATTAAGTTCATTACATATGTTTTTTTTTTTTTGCTTTTATGTATGTAATGAAATCTATTGACATTTGTACACCTTTTTGGTATAACATCTATAAATTGTACCTACCTATGTTAACAAATTAATAAATGACTTATGACTTACATATATAATATATCCTAATCAGCATCAGCCGCCTTTTCCCAACTATGTTGGGGTCGACTTCCAATCTAAACGGATGCAGCTGAATACCAGTATTTTTCATGGAACAACTGCCTATCTGTCCTCCATAACCCAGTTACTGGGTAAAACTACACCCCTTGGTAAGACTGGTTATCAGACATTATCTGAGACTCGGGCAGGTCTTGGTATGTAAAGATGGTCATCCATTCACCGACCAACTGAACCGATCAACAAATGTGATCAAACAACCCGTGTGGCTATTATTACTTAGTCACAAACCTCAAATAATATATCCTATCTATAATACATAAAAGTTAAAATATGCTCACCTGCCGTGGTGCTATTCACTCGCTAATCACATTTCTTATGTGTTTCTCTTTCTGTATTTGTATGCAGAACATGGGATCTGGTACGCAATACAGAACATTGACAGTTGACAAATATTTATCGACGACGACCACTACTTGTGCTTTGTTCAGTTTCTTGGTCCCTTGAGTAATTAAATGCCAACATCCAGCACGAAAGGTAGACCAAGCTACGGGCTGTATGTAACCTGTAATTATCACAAGCATTTATAAATGCAGTTTGTTTAAACAATAGACATAATTAATTAATCTGTATCGATAAAAAATTCAGAAACAGAAAAATATTAAACAAGACAACTGAGTTTGTTTCAGATGCTTCTCAAGCAGTCGTCTAGTTAAGAGTTGTCAGACTCTCTAGTATGGGCTATTTTATGTAAGTACTACCTACTGAAATCGTAATAGTTTGTGAGAACCTATTTAATTTAATTAAACATGTTTGAGTTTTGAAAATAGACAAGACTTACGATTTGAGGGGCAGTCCACTGTCGAATAGTTGATTGAACTCCGCCCCTAAGACGACCCACTGACCCAACGAGCTCCAGAGTGCGTCTTCTGCGATGCGTAATATCGATGCCACAGTTAACACATCGCAATTCTTCCTCATAATCCTCATTCCCACGCGAGGAAACTAGACGATGCACAGGAGCATCCGCGTTCATGCCAAGGTTTTCGTACAAAGCAGGTTCAATGTCCAAAAGTAAAGCCGGGTCTTCCTAAGGTGCGAATATCGGAATCCATTATAACAAAAACAAACGTTCGACAACAAAAACAACACAAGCTAATATTCACTCGCAAGTAATCACAACACGGAACCAAAGCGAATAGATTTTTTTCAGTAATTGTTGACAGACGATGCAGTTGGTATTGTCAGGTAATAAAAAAAATGTTTAACAATAATCGTTTTATGGATTTCATAATCGAGTCTTTAGTCAGATTTAAATTGATTTACATACGGAAATATAAATCTTTTGACTGTTTTCATCTAATCACAGATAAATAAGCATAAAAAATGGTCCAAATCAGTTAATCAGTAAACGTGCTCAAGAAAGACTATATTTTTTAATCAAATATTTGATATCGATTTTATATCGTATTAAAACTGAAATCTCATAATTTATTACGTATTAACCCAGAACCTAAGCCACCGACAGAGACTGCAATAAAAAAATTGGCAAATTGACGATGCTTTGCGCATACAATCAGCGTGAATACTTTTAATTCAACTTTTTTATTTATTTTTTTCCTCCTACGAGGTTTACAAAAATATTTATTTCAGAATTAATTATATTTATTTGGTAAAACACTTTTTACTGAACGGCTTGTCCACGTTAAGCCGAAAATGGCAATACCCTTTAATTATTTTATGTAGATAACGCATAAAAGACAACTGTTTTGCTAAAAGATCGGCAGTCAACTGGTCAATGTGAACTTAGCTTTCTAATTTGTTGCGACCTTATTGGTTGAGAGGCGGCGGACAACGATGACGTCACTATTTTCTTAACGAGAAGCAACTATAGTTGGTTGAGTATAGACAAGCGCCAACGTGTATAGACCTCATTTGACGTAGCTTGTCATAACTTGCAGAAGTGTACGTAGACAATGTGGGAATGACTGAGTATGCTGCAGTACATAGAAAGGGCTATTATGATGAATGAATATCTAATGGCTCTAGTGACATGTAATCAAAATGATGTGTTTTTTATAGAGGACAGGTACATTCTGAAAAGTGAAAACACAAAATCCTTGTCATACTTTGTGAATATTGCCATTGAGACAGACGGAAAAGTCGTTCAGTCCGTGTGTGAATGTGCTGCTGGTAAAAGGGCCAAAGGCTATGCAATTTTAAGATATAAAGAACATTCTGAATGGCTTATCAAAAAAAACACCCACAGAAAACAAACGGAAATGGCATGAACCAAAGAACAGAAAACTGAATTCACCTCCAATAAAAGCTGAAAATCTTAAATTTGAAATACAAGATTATAATGTCACAAAACGCAAACGAACGAATTTGTGCTTTGATCCACGCCCTGATAACACTTGCAGTACAGCAGAATGGAATGATATTGTTAGAAAAACAGGGTAATTAACTATTGTTCTTTAGAAAACAACAGGTTTGGTTTATACCAAACCTGTTGTTTCCCTGCATGGAATATCTAATGACCATGATTACCTTAAACTACCCATCCCTGACCAATATGTCCTTAAAAGAATTACTGTAAGTAACCTACATCCCATTTTTTCATTTATTATACAACGTGTAACGGAGGGAGTATATACATACCAAGGGCAAGGCTTCTTTGGGTGATATCAAACGATATTGGAAGGGTTTTTTAATCCTATCTCTACATGTTCGGAAGTAATGAGAATTTTTAATACATTGATACCATAAACCGATCTTTTCAAATTGAAATAAGCACATTACTAGCATTAAGTCAACTGATCGGTGTCAGTGAACTATTTGTAAATAAAAATAAACCTCTTACTCCTGGTATTTCTGAATAAAAGGTTCCGCAAAGTTTTCCTTTTTGTTTACAAAATATTATTACTGACTTTTCCTAAACTTTGATTATTTTTGGGAACTAGCTACAATACAATTAATTGGTCTAGGTATCAAATTTATCTAAATAAACCTGCTTGCATTGTCAAGTGTATCATTTACACACTTGTTGGTTTTTTACGTAGTTGTCCTTTTGTAGAAGATTATACCCTGTTTTTTAATCTCAGAGACAGAATTGACACATGCAAATGTCAAGTTTAGAAATAATGTTGCCCGCTCTTTTGCGCAGTGTTGTACCTACGATACCAGTTTGTAGAATCGGAACTTTTTACCCGACTGCGCGACGCAAAAGAGGTTAATGTGTTTCACAGTCTGTGTATGTATGTAAGTATGTGTGTTTGTACCTATGTGGTGATGTACAGGCCAAACGCGTGGGCTGATTTGAATAATTCTCACGTTAATCAATTCGTCGTAACTATGCGAGTGTCACTAGAGAAATGATAGTTAATTATCCAAAATCGGCAAACTATATCAAGTGGCAGATATCCCACTTGATATAGTTTGCCGATTTTTATCCTTGCTTTAGTGTTACGATTTTTCAGTCTTTTTTATATGATATTTAATTTCTATTTAGTTTTATACAAGTAAATCACATATTTATAATGTATGTTTATATAGCTTCCGAAAAAATATAAAATTTTGACATTACCTTCCATATATATCATAGAAAATGCAATGTTTGTGAGGTCCAACCCTAATCTGTTTCCGAGCATGGCTGATGTATTTCCACGCAATAGACGTGACAACACTCAGATTTGCTTACAACAAGCTAGAACTGCTCTTATGCGCAAGAGTGTCTTTTGCATGGCTCCAATCATTTATAATAAATTGCCAAAAAGTTGGAAGCTTTTAACTGATGTGCAGTTTAAATTGAAAGTTAAAAAATTCTTAGCCGAAAGAGCTTACTACACGATTCATGATTTTTTATGTGAAAAGAATTTTAATTTATGACTATTATAACTTTTACCTATTAATTGACTACTTTAAATGACTGTAATAACTTTACTTACTTGTTTTGACTATGTTATACAAGTCAACTGTGACTGTGATATTTTAATTATTGAATTATATAAAATTAAATTGTTTTTATTAATTATTTAAATAACTTTATTAGCTGTGTAATTTAATACAAAATTATTAATAATTATAATTTACATATACCTACTCACCTTAAATATTTGTATGCCATTGTATAAATATGGCAAACATGACGACCTGTGTAAACTATCCCTTAACAACTTGCATGCTTTTCTTTTGTGTGTATACTCATGTTTGGACAAATAAAATGATCTTATCTTATCTTATCTTAGTTAGAGGGGTCAACAAGATTGCTAGTAATGTGAATTATACCTATATTGCGAGTTTTCTTTATAAAAAAAAATATATAAAAATCGTAACACTAAAGAAAGGATAAAGTTGGAATAATTATTCCGTCTTCCTTGACTTATAATATTGGTATTTGATAATGGCTTGGATAATGGCCAGCTAAAGTTGGTGTACCTTCACTTGGTGAAGGTGGTGATGATTTTATTAGCTTGTCCCTGACCCTGTGATGATGCTGCCGCTTATATTGTGCTGGGCAGTAACAATACATTGGGCGTTTCTTCATTGGCCGGCCCGGCCCGGCACCGATACCGATAATGACATCGGTGGACGCTTAATTCTATAAAATTGTATGGAATAGTGTCTCATTGATTCGGCCCGACTCCAATATTAACTGCAAGGGATGACCTTAGCTGGGATGTATTTAACTTCTAATTTATTTACAATAGGTCTATATTGTATTGAGCAGGGTAAGGACACTAGAAGGCTCTATTTGTGAAGTTGATCCGAATAAACTTCTAAATACACTTCAAGGCCACAATTCCTAGCAAGAATTAAATAATCTGTGAAATCTTTAACATAGTTAAACTAAAAGGTAATTTAAAAAAATCCTGACTACTCAACTGAAAGGAAAGAAACAAGCACTTTTTTATTTAAAAAGTGACAAGCAGGCGTGACCCATCCCATTTTTATAAGAATATATATTCGATTGGGTCCCGGATTGGCTTGCAATAAATCGGTAGTTATTGTGTGTTTTTATGTGTCATCTGGGCCATATAGTTGACGACAATACTGATAGGTTTACCATAGAAATAGGTGGTGATTCTGAAGATTCAGAATATTCCTAAGAAATGGAGTCATTATTTGAATCGGATTAACGAATACCTGTAATTAATTATGATTTTAATAACATAATTAATTACAGGTATATAGATATCTTACATTATTAATTTTTTATTTCTAGTTTTAAATTAGCATCTACACATTATTTCAGGATAACGTATTATAAAAAACCGATACTTGATTTTATCAACGTTAAGTTTCGATAGTGGCACATCACTATTTAAGATTTGCAAAAAACTGGCAATCATCGTAATGTCAACTTTGTCTCTGAGAATAAAACCCCCCCCCCCCTATTTATTCAATTCACAGATCGAATCCCGTGCTCTTGAATCGATCTTCTAAAAATTCATTAAAAATCGTAATCAAAATTTTAAATAACATTAAACACACCTTTATTTTATGACATATTTACAGTTGCCAGTCAGGTAGGTAGGTACGTCTAACTTTTAATAAATAACAATTGATAACCTTTCCGGCGTAATTAAATGACTTTCATACTGATGGTACAGCTGCAGATGTAGTCGGTTAACATAACAATACCAACTAAACTAATACAGAATACGACCGACGCCGAGCGATTAATTTATAAAATACAGCTATTTCATTCGAAATAAGAACTTCTATCAAACCGTAAAATGTTTCAATCTTTGCTTAGTGCTAACATAAACAATGCGAACAAGTTAAAAAGTGTCGGCATATTATGTAATTAATCTTGTTTGAAATAGATAAACCTACCTATTCGCTGTTTATGATTATCAGCACAATACTTTGGGCAAATATGAACTTATTTATATACCCTTATCATAATAATTTTTACAAATATGATCCAGGAGATACGATTCACCTTACTATTGAATCGAGTTGCTTATTGTTTCGAAAAATCGTCAGCTCGTACAATGGTACTGCACGTAAGGATTCCATTTTTATTATCAATTCAATGGAATTGATAATAAAAATTGAATCCTTACGTGCATCCTACCACTAATTGCTTAAATAAACATTATTATTTGCCATCAGAACTTAGAATAGAAAAAGGATTTAGTAACAATTAATGTTCAACTGAACCCAAAACATCATTTCAATACACCTCTTCGGAACTTATTCCTCTCCTAGTACAAATAAAATTACAGTGGGTTGCGTTCGTAATTTTTAAAACAAAGTTATTTTTTTTTAATAATTATGACGAAAATTATTAACAACAAGTTAATAGTTTTTTCTATTAAAAAATAATAGCCAGCACGCATGATTTTTGTCTGTAGGACTAACCGAAAGAATTATCGGAAGTTCACGTTTTGTCGGTGAGTAGTACATGGGTTTTATTGGTTTGACCATTAGGTTTAGTCTTTATTTAATTCAAAATTAAGTCAATAAAAAATGTCGCAAAACTGCATCTAACTGTGAAAAGAAATTAATAAAAAGTACTAGGACAGCATGAGTAACAGGAATTGTTAATGCCGAATTGAAAATCCTTTGCTCACAGAACCCTGATTACGTTACTACACACACAATGTACATCATAATGTGTGTAAACCTAATGGGATAGGATCTTCGGGTACGTGAAACAATTGCTGTCCATGTAGTTTAAATAATTCCTGGTAAATTCAACTTCTAATTCAGACTTCTAACGAGATACCGCAGCCCCGGAATGCAAGGGCAACTAAAGAAACAGGGTGGTTTTTAGTCAGTAAGAGTCTAACACTTCCTTCCGCCCCACCCAGGGCGGGAGCAGAGTCAGCAGTCATTGATAATTTTCCCACCCAAAAAAAAAGAATGATTTTTCAATTTTGAATTTGAACTGCGTAATTAGTTTGCTCTGGTGTGTTAGATTTACTTAACAGTTTAACGGAGTTTAGTTGAAATTATTGTTATTATGTAAAATAATCTTGAATTCTTGAACAATATTTTTTAATAGTAGTGGACAGTAACTGGGACAGCTACCCTAAAACGAAATAATATTTAGGTACCAGGATAGCAGGGAATAGGAGCTTTATTTCTTTAGCATTATTGTGGACTTTTTTTGTTATGTTTGCAAAATGTCGTTAAGTAATAGGGAATATTACGAAATGGTGATGTGTATCGGAGCAGAAAATGGTAATTTGCGAGCTGCCGGAGAACTGTACCGTCGCCGTTTTATTGAGGGTAGACCAGATGCTGATCGTCGACGGCTGCCTTCGTCGGCATGTTTTAGTCGGATGGTACATCGTCTGTTCCAAACTGGGTCATTCCAAGCACCTGCTTCAGAGGGTCGCTCGAGTACTACCGATCCAGAATTTGAAGAAGCCGTATTTTTAACTCAATCCACGCACTAGCACACGTCGAGCTGCATTAGCGCTGGGTGCCTCTAACCATATGCAGGTATGGGGAGTGCTGAGCAATGACGGTCAGCACCCATATCACTAACGTCGCACCCAGGAGCTGATACCGGCAGATTTTTTGCCTCGCGTGGCCTTTTGTGAGTGGTACCGAAACGAGTTAGAAGCTTCGCCAGATTTTGGTTCAAGAGTATTATGGACCGATGAGGCATCCTTCACGAGAGCGGGAATAAGTAACATACACAACGAACATGTTTGGTCTCACACGAACCCGCATGCTTCCACAAAGTCGTCATTCCAACACAAATGGCGACTGAACGTGTGGGCAGGTATAATTGGAGACGTCGTCGTAGGACCAGTTTTCTTGCCGCAAAGCTTAAACGGCCAAAATTATTTAAGCTTCCTGAGAAATGAATTAGACGATGTCCTCACAGTGCTACCAGTGTTAAGTGAATCTTGTGATGGGGAATAATTTAATTTATCAACACGACGGTGCGCCGGCACACTTTGCTCGAGATGTGCGCCATTATTTAGATGCACGCTTTCCCCAGTGGGTTGGGCGTGGTAGTAGAAGCTTGGCATGGCCGCCAGATCCCCGGACCTAACCCCGTTAGACTTCTTTTTTTGGGGGTACATTAAAAATGTTGTGTATGCAGTGGAGTGTGATACAATGGATCTAATGAAAGTGCGGATTGAGGCCGCTTTTAGGACAATAACACCAGAAATGCTACGCAATGTTCAGGTATCCATCAACAAGCGAGCGGCCTTGTGCATACAATACCAAGGTCACCACATCGAACCCCATCTTTAAAAATGTAAGTCAGTTTACTAAATTAAGCAAAGCTTTAAGATTTTGCTGTTTACTCGGTAATAACTAATAATAAGGGATGAAACTAGTTAACCTACCTAAACTTTGATTCGATTTTTTACGTAAGTTTTGTTATCTCAGTGTTTACGTGCAATTTCTGGCTTGATATTAACGAGTAAACTGTAAATCAATAATTACGCATTATTTTTTACATCACGGTAAACAAAGTAGGTAGGTATGGTTTATTGCACGCGCGCGTCATCGCTTTGGCGGCGCGGCGGAGGCGTCTTTTATTTCGTCAGTTCGCGCCGACAAAAGAACACCGCCTCTACAGAATTACGGAAGAGATTTATCGTGATATGGAATAAGTGACGTGGAAAGTTATTGACCTACGTAGTGCGGTGACACGTTTGTTATGATTTCAATTTAAGAAACATACGAAACCGAAAATTTGGTATCAATTTTTAAGAGTATTTTATTTTGAGTTCAAACGCTTCCAATTTCGTTTGATATCATCCAAAGAAGCCACGCCCTTGGTATGTATATACTCCCTCCGTTACACGTTGTATATACCTAATATAACTTCTGTAAGAAAGGTTATGGGTTTCATGCTCATCAAGGACACACTTTTACTATACGATATTGATTAACATAGATGTTTACTCTAGGTTTCTGGTAGTATGTATGTCTCTGGTTATTTACCCACAGTATGTCTAACGAGAACACACCTATCTTGGGATCAGATTACTTTGTGTGAGATGACCAGAATTTAATAATATTTATCTTTATTAATATTAGGTTTCTCCAGAAGAAGCAAGTTTGATAGAGCAGCAAACAAGGCAACAGTCACAAAAAAATATGTGGCCTAGTGAACGAAGCCTCATGGTTACTGAAGGTTACTGGATCTCATGTTTTCAATATATGCAAGTTTACTGATAGAAGAGATCAATTGAAGTATGCTGAAGATAATTTGTTTCCCAAGCAATTTAAAAGAGAAGACAGCTATTGAAGCCTATGAGTCTATGTCTTACGATACAGTACAATGTTGTGGATTTTGTATTTCTAATAAATATCCATATATATTGGAGCTTCGTCTGACGGATTAATTGAAGAACTAATAGTATTGGAAGTGAAATGCCCTTTCTCAATAAAAGATGAGTTTATCAGTGTGGATAATTATAAGCACATAGAAATAATCAATAATGCATATTGCTTGAAAGAAAGTAGCCCCTACTATTTTCAAATTCAAACACAGTTACTTGTTACTGAAAGAAAGAATTGTGATTTTCTTGTTTGGACAAATAAAGATGAAAGGAGAATTTATGTAAATAGAAATGATAAGCTTATTTCAGAAGTTATTATACCTAAAATAACTGCTTTTTTATCATACATACATGATACCTGTTATTGCTAGAATAACAGGTATCATGTATGTACGAGAATTTTATAACTTTATCTAGTATCTACCATTGTTTAGTAGTTTCATTTCAACTAACAACTCAACCATCTTTCAGTATTATATCCATTGTATGGATTTACAATGTTTAATATTTATTTGTATAGCAGTCTGTTTTAAAGGGAAAGGGAAGAATAAATAAAAGTTTAATAAGTAATTAATTTCATTTTATTTTATTTATTAAGTGTCTATATAATTACGTAAGCATGTTTACTGTAACATCCATATGAGAAACTAGATCCTGAATTTGAAAACCACGATCACCAAGAATATTGTCCCCTTTTTTAAGTAGACTCATTATTCCACACATTAATATTTTTTTCCATAATACAGTCTGCTTAAATACACCACCATCACTAATACGGCTTTGAGCACCTACATCAACAAACAGAAAAAAGTAATTACTGTCAACTAGACCTAAAAGAAAAATACTAGTCTCCTTTGTAATTGTAATATTCTGAAACAGTTGCAGGGGGCATTGTATTTTAATATGTTTCCCGTCTAATGCTCCTACGCAATACAGGAATTTGAATCTTCTTGCGGCAGTAAACCACTCATCTGGAGATGTAGGAATCTGGAAAAACAAAAGAATATATATTTGCTAAACCTTTTATTTTTCAGATACAAGCAAAAGACGAAACTAGTTGGACAGATGGGCAGTTTGACGCTACGCAGGCCGAAGATGATCAAGGACAGCATTCAAGCTCTTCAAATCTTACCATGCAGGAAGGACTTACACCTGCCATGAATAGAAACGCATTGAAGCGCCGTTCTCCTAACCCTCCTGAGCTTCAAAAAGCAAGCGAACAAATGCAAAATGCATTAAAAACTATCAATTATCAACCGTACCGGATTACCGTATTAACAAGCAAATCTACTCAAAAGGAAGATGTTTGTTTTCTCTATGGAAAATTATTAGTGTACAGACATCGCCTTAAGGACTGGGTCTGCCATCTACAACACAGCGATTGGTCGTCCACGGATGCCGCAAACCAATCACCGCCGTGCTACGCAAAAACGTCAATTTTAAAAATCTCTTTTTCTCTTGTTGATTCTGATCACTACTATCACATCGCACGCATCTTTGTTAAACCATACATATTGTAATATTCGCAATATACTGAAATTTCAAAGTAATTCCTGGCGTCGACTACATTATTTCAAGAACCTTCAGTCTCCACACACGCAGCAAAGCTGAAATCTCAACATTTTGACCTTTGAGCCGAATTCTGGATTTCCTGGATGACCTGAAAACGCCCATAACAGGTACAGCCAGCCATCCAGTCTAGTCCTATTCATCTCCATTTCAATTAATTGTGTAAACTCCGTGCTATTGCTTAATTTCAGTGAAATTCTAATCGTGAAATTGTGCGTTGCCAACGAAGAATCTCGTCGTAACCGTCACATTCAAACGTGAGTACTCCTTTCTTTCTACTTTCCACCAAAATGAGTCAGTGAGAGATCTCAGCAGGTCAGAAGTCTCGTGATAAATCTCCTTATAGGCTTAATCCGTGTGATGACTGTACACTTGTAAGGGATCTTATTAAAAAACGAGGCATAGTGATAGGTAGATTAACACGCTCAACGACAAGGAAATTTTTAGAAAAGGATGGTGGAATTGCGTTTTTTTTTTTATTGCAGAATCTAATTTTACTGGTTTTACTTACTACAAAAAACATTTTTGTTTCTTTTATTTTACCCCCTTTATTTGAGGTGTATAATTTATGATACACTGGCCAAGGAACGTAGAATTGAAAGATTCGCATTCCATGGGCCAGGTATATCATTTAGTATACACCTTGTTTTTGCTGTTTTCTTTTAGTTTTCCTTTGCAATAGTTATTTTTTTCCTCTTTTCAGATTACAGTGAAGAAATACGTCGGGAAAAAGAAAAACAAATTGAAGAAATACAGAAAAAAAATGTTTTTCTCTGTATTTCTTTAATTTTATTTTCTGATTGTTTCAGTATTGAAAGTTAAATGCTTTTGAGACATTAGCAAAATGGATTATTCATTAGACGATTCAGTAAATGATCTAAATTATAATCCCAGCAATGATTTTCGTCCGGTGAACGTTATACAGAGTGGACGTGTGTCAATCGGTCTAAGAAATTCTGTGCTCTAAATTCTGTTATTGGTGGAATCCAATTCCTTGTTACTCTTGAAGTGTTTTTACCTGCCGGCTACTCCCGCTGGGCGGTACTAGAAGAGGACGCAAGTATTTTTGTAATTGCTGCTTGAAACAAAACCCGAAAAGTGGTCGCGGGTTGGCTGGGTTCGAGCCGTCGACACCCCGTTGAAGCTTCGTTTGGGTCGAGACTTTACTCAACGCGCCACCGAGCAAGTAGCGGCGAATTCGCAATTACTGGTACCAACGCTATGCGGATCTGACGTCACGCCAGCTACGACTACGACGAGAGTGCTACGGGCCTACGAGATTGTCTACGAACACTATATCGGGTATGACACTTATACTGTGCTACTCGGAACAACAAAAGATTGATTGACGGATTTTTTACTTATTACGATTGTGAGTCTTTTAGTTGAATTACTACAAATTTAATTGTGTGCCATCTGTTATGGCTAGTGTACAGCGCTCTCCTCCTCCTCCTAAAACGCCTAAATCTCAGAGTAATAGTCTGTGCCAGACTCAAACACAATCTGAACCTGATATCAACACGGCAGTCAAGAAGTGTGATTATGTTAATGTTAATAGGAACAAACGGCCACGCCAAGGAAATTCCCGGCAAGGTGGGGCTGATGTTGGTTCGCCGGGTGTGGATAAGAATATATCATGTACGTTGTCTGAACAGACTGCCCTAATTACTACATTATTGAAAGATATAGGGGAAATCAAGGCCCAAAATTATCAAATTAAGGCGTCTAACGCTCAAATTCGAGAGACCAAGGAAGAGATCATGAAATCTATATCCTTTATGAATAAACAATTCGAAGATATGAAAAAAGAGATCGAGGACTTAAGAAAGGATCGTCAGTTACAACAAAACTACATCGAGAACTTGGAGAAAAAGATACTTGACCTGCAACATAAGTCACGCTCATCTGGGATTGAAATCCGTAATATCCCGCAGGATAATTCCGAAACCAGCATACAAAATAAACATACAGCATAAACAGCCTTACAAAAACCGTATGCAAGATTGGAAAGGTGGTTGGGCTCCTTATCCCGGAATCAGACATTCGTGATATTTATCGACTTCCTGGTAAAACTACTAGTCCCTCCGTCCCACGCCCGATAATCGCGGAGTTCTCAAGGGTGCAAACGAAACAGGCGCTCATATCAGCTCTACGATCATTTAATAAAGTGAAAGGGAAGGATGAGAAATTAAACACCACACTCATCGGAATACCAGGTAAGCCCCAACCACTTTATATCGCCGAGCAACTGCCTGCAACTACGAAAAAACTGTTTTTTCAAGCACGAGAGTTTGCCAAGAGTAATACCTACCAATACTGCTGGATGCTGGCAAACGAGAAGGAGACAAGCAAATATTAATCCATTCTGAAAAATGTCTTCAGGATCTTGGAAACAAAAATATGTGATTATTGCTACTGTGTTTTTTAGTCTTGTGTAGATTAAACTCAATTAGCTTTGTAAATTCTATGTGTATAAGAAATCACCAATTATCACATCATACATTTTCAATCATGCTCTACAAATCACGAAACCACAAACATCACATACTTTTTTACTATGATACACTAACATCAATATGTTTAATATCCACGGAGCGATGCCCCCATTCATTTAGACTCCAACCATATACATTCATACATCTGTTTTTACTGTTTGGTTCTGCTATTAAATACTAATGGCTATCATAAATAATCTAAATGACGAGCTTGATCAAATAAACCTAAATTCTTTTATCTGTAGTCCAGAGGAATGTTTAAAGTATGTCAATATATCCAACAGCAATATTACTCTATTACATATAAACATACGTAGCGTAAATAAAAACTTTAACCAGCTCCAAGCCCTGTTAAGTTTAACTAAAATTGACTTTGACATTATCATTCTGACTGAATGTTGGCTTAATAAAGCTTGTTATCTACCAACTTTGGATGGGTTTGCGTGTCACTCAACAGGTTCCAACGCGAATCAAAATGATGGAGTCATGATTTACACAAAACAAAGCCTACATAGTTACGTATGGGAACCGGAATTTAAAGGTGGAAACTGTCTCTTATGTCAAATAGATAATAACCTTGCCGTGGTTGCTGTCTATCGTTCTCCATCATTAAATTCAAAAGAGAATTTCGACAATTTCGCAACTAGCCTGAATAAAGTATACGACGGTCTGTCCTCATACCCTAATATCGCCATCGTAGGTGATTTAAATATTGATATTGGATTAAGTAACAGGAATACTCGTAGTTTTGACTATCTTACTCTAAACGCTTCCCACGGGCTCATCCCAACCCATCTTTTCCCTACTAGGCTAGAACGTTGTATTGATCATATACTGCTGAAGTCAAATCTTCTATCAACTACACTTGTTCTGGATTCGTATATAACAGACCATAAACCCGTCTTACTTAATATTACGAATGCCAACCCTCAACGGAAAACCAATTCCTTCACCACACGCATAAATCACTCTTCTGTTATTAAGGAATTAGAAAAGGTAGATTTCTCAATTATACAACAAATTGACGACGTAAATACATGCATGAATAAATTCATAAACATAATAAAATTGGCCATTTCAAAACATTCGCAGATGGTAAATATTCCAAGGAAAAAACGAACCATTAAACCATGGATAACCCCTGGGTTGCTTAAATGTATAAAAAATCGAGATAAAATGCATATGAATTTAAAAAAGACACCAGACAACCTAATTCTTAAAACCACGTACGTACGGTACCGCAACTTTTGTAATGACTTACTTAGAAAGTTAAAAAGAACTTATGAGCAGAGTGAGCTTGAAAAAGCCAGTAATAACCCCAAAAACTTGTGGAAAACAATAAAAAAAATAACGAATACACATAAAACGCAAGTAAGTCCTTCTGAGTTGTTAGAAATACGAGATAATCCTACATCCTCTATTAACGAAGTCTGTCACTTTTTTAGCAATGTGGGAAAAAACCTGGCAGCAGACATCATATCACAGAACTTAGCTCAGCCAACCCCAGCTAGCAGCAAGGCCCCGTTAATAAGAAATATAGCTCAACATTCCACTTTAAACTCTCTTGCTATACTGAACGTCGACGAAGCTGAAATAGAATCGATTATTCTTCAGTTACGGAATGATTGTGCCGTCGGTTGGGATGGAATAACATCCACTATTTTAAAAAACGGTCGACATGTATTGGTTCCGCCAATAACATACCTCTGTAACCGTTGTTTACAGACAGGTGTGTTTCCTGATGCCCTTAAAAGGGCAATCGTGCACCCTATTTACAAGGGAGGGAATAGAAATTGTGTCAATAATTACAGGCCTATATCAGTCCTGCCTGCGCTATCTAAAATTCTTGAGAAGATTATCAATAACAGTCTACGCAGCTTTCTTAACAAGAACCACATTGTTGCTGACAACCAGTATGGATTCCGTCCTGGGTTGTCAACAGAAGATGCGGTTCTAGATCTCACGCAATCGGTTGCTCAATGCTTAGATAAAAAAATAAAATGCCTAGGTATCTTCCTGGACCTTTCAAAGGCATTTGACACAGTTTCTATTCCCTTACTTACCTCGAAGCTGGAATTTCTTGGGGTACGTGGCAAAATGCTTGAAATTTTTAAAAACTATCTGCAGAATCGTACGCAATGTGTCAAAATTGATTCGTACCTTAGCGGCGAGGAAGCGGTGACATATGGCGTTCCTCAAGGAAGCATCCTGGGTCCTACATTATTCCTAATTTACGTAAACGATCTATGTAAGATGAGTCTCCCAGGCTGCAATATTTATGCGTATGCAGATGACACTGCAATCCTCGTGCAAGGACTTACTTGGGATGATGTTAAAACAAAAGCTGAAGTAGCTCTGGCCCAAGTTATGGAATGGCTTAACTCCAATTTACTCACACTAAACCTACAGAAAACCACCTATATCCCTTTTGCAATACGACGTAACACCAAACCGCCACACACTTTTCATATCACTGCTCACTCATGCGCAAACCCATCAGAACCCTGTACATGCCCAACACTCACTAGAACTGACAGTGTAAAATACCTGGGAGTACAGATAGACGACGGTCTAAGATGGGACAAGCAAGTTGATGTACTTACCACCAGAACGATGCGTTTGATTCACATCTTTAAGTCTCTTAGAGAGTCGGCTAACGCTGACACGCTAAAATGGTTTACTATGCTCTGTGTCAGGCTATCCTTGGCTACTGTATTACTGTTTGGGGCGGTACAGCAAAGACTTATCTTCTAAGGATTGAGAGAGCACAAAGAGCAATACTTAAAGTAATGACTAGAAAACCCTATAGATATCCAACAACCAAACTCTATTCAGACTGTTAAGTTCTTTCAGTTCGTCAACTCTTTGTGCTCAAATCAATTCTTAGAAAACACACCAGTTTCCCAAAGCCTAATCCAGCAAAACGAACGTGTCCTTTCCCAGGTATTCCACACAAAACTGCTTTCGCGAAACACCAGTTTTACACTTTGAGTACACACATTTACAAAAAAGTTCACAAACAGCTAAACATATTACATTTAAACTCATATGCAATAAAACAAAGTAACAGATTGGCTGATACAGAAGGACTACACGGAGTCTTTGCTCACTTACGTCGCTTAAATCGGAGAATGCACGCCTTCAAACATACACACACAAACATACACACACATGCATACACACACATACATAAACACACATATATACACACTAATACATCCATACATTCTCACACATAAATACACATCCACATCCGACATCCAACAATTGCAAAAAGAAAACTGACTGCTGACAAACAGTAGATCGGCGCAGTCCACTGTTGTATGACTAAGCATATTGAATATAATAATTAGCTGAACACTGTCTCTTAGAATACAGGCCAGCATAGTTTAAGAGGCAGGGTTATTTTATATTTAAGTACAGAAATTCTGTAACATACTGTAATGCCTTAATTAATCTACTTGTTACTTGTTGTCAACTGTTTGTGTTTATTTCTGTAATTGTAATTTTGATAAATAAATAAATAAATAAAATAAAATAAACTTATAAGTGACAATAGTGATAGTGATACAGGAGACATCAGCAGCGATGAAGGAATCCCACTGGCTGAATTGAGGTCGCGAATACCACAGCAAGCTGATTCACTAAACGTGCCGAGTACTTCTGGTTCAACAACCAACATTACTGAAGAAGTGATAGTGAAGCAGTTTATTGACAACATGCAGTGGGTCCTACCAAAAGATCCCGGTCCTCAAGGTGAACAATTTCATAGTAATCTAATGGCCAGCCATTAGATTACTGTGAGTTGTTTGTTACGCATGACATCATTGACGTTAGCAACCCCGCGCATTAGGCGGCCGCGCGACCACGTCGCTGCGGCCAACTAATTCTTCCAAGATATATGTGAATGCGCGCATTACGCGACCAGCGGCCAGCGGCCACGCTCTGGCCGCGCGGCCAACGAAATACATCGCGACACACAGGCGGCCACGTGGCCGCCCGGCCAACGAGATCCCAGATCGCTAGTGCGCTATTGCTCTAAGTGCCCTTATTAGGCGGCCAGGCTGCGCAACCACGTCGCTGTGGCCAACTAATTCTTCCATGATAAATGTAAATGCACGCATTACGCGGCCAGCGGCCAGTGGCCACGCTCTGGCCGCGCGGCCAACGAGATACGCCAATTTGTATGAAATTATTCAGTATGCGCAAACTGGTCGCAGCGGCCACACATTTTTTGTGTGTACAGGATGGCGTTTGATACTGAACGTTTCATTATAAAAATACAAAACAAAATAGCGTTATGGGACCAGTCATCGGATAAATATTCGGACAAAAATTATGGTTGGAATTGACTAATATATTCGGTGGCGAAAATTTGGAAGAAAAAGAAAAAGGAGAACTTGGTAAATATTTTTAATTATTATTGTTTTAGTACCTAGTTTACCTATTTACTGAACAACTTTGCTACACACGAGTAGGCTTTTATTTTTATAACAAAATAACATTCATAATTTACTCATCAAATTTTAAATAAGGGCGTAGGTATAGGTAGCATGAAAGGTTTATTTTATTTATGCTTCTATGATATGAAAGCTTTCCCGCATTAATAAAGTAATCAGCGAATTGATCCCTGTATTGAATTGATGTTCTGTTAGCTCTTACATTTTGTGCAGAAGGTATTTCAGATTCATTAATACAACGTATCTTCAAATCTGTATCCATCGTTAGAACGCACAATATTATGGAGGATGCAACATGCTTGGACTATAGCAATTGCAAACTCAGTACCTACATTGATAGGACGATGAAAAATTCTTCATTTGTTTGACAATATCCCAAAATTGCATTCTACGTGCACGGGACAGCCTGTAGTTAAAGACTTTCTTCTTGTTGGTCAAATTCCTGCCAGGGTATGGTCTCATTATATTTTCTGTCATCGGAAAAGCTTCATCGCCAACAAGAACAAAAGGCATGGCAGGGCCATTTTCTTCTATAGGTTTTTCACGAGGTATATTCAAGTGACCATCCATGAGACTTTTGTAGAATTTTGATTCTTTAAAAATACTGGAATCACTGCATTTTCCATAGGCTCCTATATCCACATAAATAAATTTATAATCGGCATAACATATCCCAAGCAATACGAGTGAGAATTAGGTTTTGTAATTGTATGTTTTTTAAACTTTCAGCCACTTCCATCCAATTTGACTCATTTAGTACAAGAAACGCCATGTGTTTCATAAGCTGCCATATTATAATACAAACATCGTACACAATTTCCCGCGCTGTAGTGTGGCCTACTCGAAAGTTATCACTGATTTCTGCAAATGAACACCCACTTGCTAAATACCTGTAAGTAAAAAAAAATATATTGTCTTCTAGTTACACGAACACTATACACGAAATAAAACTACGAGGGGCCGTTTTTAAGTTTGCGGAATGGAGAGCAAGGAGTGAAAATAAAAACACTAAATTATTTTTCTTTTTTAATATATTCACCTGCTACCCCAATACATTTTTCAAATCTTTCAATTAGCTTATGTATACCTTCATAAAAAAAATTCCAAAATATAAGCTGAAATCGCGTCCTTCACTTCTTCGTCAGTTGAAAATTTCATTCCACGAAGTTCTTTTTTCCGTTTTGAAAAGCGGTAATAATCACTGAGAGCCACGTCTGGGCGGGTGGATGGTCTAAAATATCGAAACCCACCTTATGCAGGGCAGCCAAAGCTACACGGGTCTTGTGAACCGGCGCGTTGTCGTGAAGAAGAAGGACACTTTTGGTCCATTTTCCCCTCCTTTTTCTTTAATACTTTCTTTCAACCTCTTTAGGATAGAAGCATAATATTCTGCGGTTATAGAAACGCCTTTACCTTTATAATCGGTCAACAGGATCCCTTCGGAATCGCAAAACACTGTTGCCATGATTTTTCCAGCCGATTGTGACACTTTAAACTTCTTGGGTGGTGGTGTGCCTTTTTTGTGCCACTGCATAGAGTCTTGTTTTGACTCAGGCTCATAATGATGAACACAAGTTTCATCTCCAGTAACAATTCGACTCAATAGTCCATCCTTATCTTCGTTACAGAGGTCCAAAAACGTGTGAGAACACTTCACGTGGCGTTGTTTTTGAGGTGGCGTGAGCATTCTTGGCACCCTTCTTGCACTGACCTTTGTCATGCCAAGATGATCGTGTAGAATTTTGAAAATTGTCGTATCCGATACTCCAACCATTTCTGCAAGTTGTTTCTTCTTTAGTCAGGCATCTTCCAATATTATTATTTCGACTTTTTGATGATTTCCGGAGTAGTCACCTCGATCACCCGTCCGGGTCGCGAGTCCTCTTCAAGTGAGGTCCTGCCTTGTTTAAAGAGACTGTGCCACTTGTAAACCATGGTTTTACCCGGCCAAGAGTCCCCGTAAACGGATTCCATCTCTTCCAGTATGTTTTGAACTGACTTCCCTTGCTTGGTAAGGAACTTTATTACGGCACGATACTCGATTTTTTCTATAGTGCACACTTTCTTCCAGATTGAGTTGTTTGCTTGACGATAGTTCAAAGACTAATGACCCAATTAAGACAAAACCTGGTATTTATTCTAATATTGAGTGTCTGAAGTCGTGGCCACCCCGATAATGACCTATTTTTATCATCTACCCTCCCATTTCGCGAACTTAAAAACGCACCCTCGTATTGTACGGATTATTTCACGATTTATTAAATAAAAAAAACGAATTAATCCGTAAATTAGTTTTATTTTAATGAAAATATTCTTTGTTAAAAAAAAATGTTAAAATATACGAGACACATTTATGAGAGAGTTGAGATTCTATTTAAGTTCTATGTTCTTGGTCTATTTTAGATGTAGTGCATGTGGATTGTAGTTTTTTTTAACTATTTTCGTTCTAGAGAACATTTTATGTAACTATTTTATATTTTAAATTATTGATAAAAATCGGAATGAAAAATTTAGACGTGCTTGTTGACAGCCGGGCCACAGATTATTTATTATTTATCTAGCCCTGGCAGTCATTCGACTAGTCGTGGAGTGAGCGGTATTACCGCCATTCCCACTTCTGGCCGTCAGACCAATAGAGCTGTCCCCGAGCAACCCACCCCTCCAGCTATGTCAGGAGGTGAATGGGCCCAGGCCTTTCTCCTGATACACGATCGTGCACAGTTGATAAGCCCGGGGCTCGGAAAGCGCGTGTCTATGACGGACTCGCACGCGTTGATCTTGGCTCCCATTTCCACAATGACGCACTTTAAAGTGCCTCTTGCGGTTAGGACAGAGCTACCCGCTGCTCATGCTCCCACTGTTGGCGCCGCCGTAAGGCCTGCGTCTTCAAGCAGTGGGGGTCGCGGCAAAGGTACGGGGGAAAAATCTTCTCCTCGCCCTTCGACCGCTATTCGAGCCGCAGGGAAGAGTGCCGTAAAAGTCCCGGCAAAGCCAGGCTCCAGTGCGGCTGTCCTGCCTCCTCAGACAGGCACCGGTGGCAAGGTCGCTGTGGAAACGCACATCCCTCGCGTGCCAGCTTCTACCTCCGCTGGTGCGGGGGCATCTCCTGCCACACCCGGGTACTTCGGGGTCGGGTCCATCAACGGCCAAAAAGCCTCTTGGACCTAACCCGAAGAAGAAGGGGCTACCGCCATAGCGGCAGCCTCGATCGAGCCAGAATCGGTAGCTGCTGAGCCACCCAGTTCAACCGTTCCGACCAGTCCTAAGCGGACGGCCCGTGATCGTGCGATCAAGGCCGTCCGCCGGAACTGGCCGTCCTGGTTGGCTGCTATGACTGCCACCGGATGTTGTCCATAGGACACGGAAGGAAGTGCGATACACCTCCAGCAGCTGGAGCACTATCTGGCCAATATTCCAGAAGCGGCACTGCTCGAACTTCAAGCAGTGGCCTCCAGGACAGGTTGGATCCCGGCGTTATTAACGACGGCTCCAATAGTCAACCAATAGTCATGGAATACCATGACATTTGTTGATGAGGTCCTCACCTCCTTATTATTATTATTATTGCATTCGTTGAGTAATGAAATTAAACAAATTCTGTGGCAAAATATTGTCGTCCTATTAAATTTCTTTTTGCCAAAGAAACCTCTGCCCTTATTGTAACCGAGGTTGACAAAGTTAAAGAGCAAGCGGTAACACTTTTGCCGACTAAAATTCGTATAAATAATATGGAAATATTGGTAAAATCAACTTTGATATTTTGCACGATAGATGGAAAAATTTGTAATGCTGTAGCTTCATTTGCGTCTACTCAAACCTGTTACATATGTGGTGCTAAACCAAAAGAACTGAACACTGAAACCATCATTTTACGAAAATCAAAAAAAAAGTTGTTTCACTTGGTTTATCACCATTACACTCGTGGATTAGACTATTTGTATTTCTGTCGGTTTTCTATCGGTTACATTTCGGGGAGTGTGCGATGGAATTACACAATCTAATTCCACCAAGCCCGTTCCATCATCCTACTACGAGACAAACGGCGGAGCGCCATCGTTACATGGTGGACATCCCACCCATACGCACAAAACATTTTGGGAATACCTTCACTATGCGTACGGCTAAGGAGTGGAATTCCCTGCCGGAGTCTGTGTGTCCCGATAGCTATAACCTAGGAGTCTTTAAGTCAAGAGTGAATAGGTTACTTTTAGGTAAGCGTGCTCCATCTTCGACCACATCATCACTTACCATCAGGTGAGATGGTGGTCAAACGCGAACCTATTTTAAATACAAAAAAATAAAAAAAATTGAATGTATGTTGCATATTTCTTATCGATTAGACATGAAAAGGTGGCAAGTTCGGGGAACTGAAAATAAAAATAAATTAAGTTTAAAAAAGAGAGATGTGCAATAGAAGTTTAGGCGTGAATTAGGTATTTTGGTAGACATGCCTAAACAACAAGCAGGAAATACGAATTTTTTGAATACTATCTACCAAAGTACACAATTCAAACTTTTGTTGTAGTAGTATATTTCTGTGTACTTATCTTTAATTTTAATAAATACAGATATGTCTTTTTATTTCATATTGTGTTTTATTTATATAAAAAGATAACCGATTTCTAAAGAAAATCCTTGTACGGCTGGACCTTTTTGGATGAAAATTGGTATGCAGATAGCTGGAGACCTGGATTAACATATAAGATCCCTTTCATCCGGAAATTCCCATGGGATCGGGAATTACGCGAGTGAAACCGCGGGGCACAACTAGTTTAGTTTATGAAAATATACTTTACAAACTGATTTACGAAAGATAAAATGATAAAAAGACTTTTGTCAAGCTAGTTTCTCGAACCGTCACACTGTGCGCTGGCTTGTAATCAGTCTAATAGCTCTTTTCGTACTCGTACATTCTAAACCGTGCGATCGTTATGTGCGAACGAGAAATGAAATCAGGAGGTAATTTTCAAAAGTGGTCAAATCCAAATCCATGGATTCTAAAGTAAGAACACAACATTTTTCATTACAGAATTTTTCATTGCCTTATAAAATTCATAACTAGAAAAATCCAGCCTAAAACCCTTAAAAATCTATATATATAAAAGAAAGTCGTGTTAGTTACACCACTTATAACTCAAGAACGGCAGAACAGATTTGGGTGAAAATTGGTATGGAGGTAGCTTAGAGCCAGGAGACGGACATAGGATTTATTTTAGTTTTTATCCCGGAATTCCCACGGGATCGGGATTTAAGCGGGAAAAACATCCCACGCGAACGAAGAAGAAATGGAGAGTAGGGTAGGGGTAGGGTTGGTGTAGGGTAGGGGTAGTGTAGGGGTAGGGGTAGGGTAGGGGTAGGGTAGGGGTAGGGTAGGGGTAGGGTACGGATAGGGTAGGGTAGGGGTAGGGTAGGGGTAGGGTGGGTGTTGGGTAGGGGTAGGGTAGGGGTAGTGTAGGGGTAGTGGTAGGGTAGGGGTAGGGTAGGTGTAGGGTAGGGGTAGGGGAAGGGTAGGGGTAGGGTAGGGGTAGGGTAGGGGTAGGGTAGGGGTAGGGTAGGGGTGGGGTAGGGGTAGGGTAGGGGTAGGGTAGGGTTAGGGTAGGGGTAGGGTTGGGTTAGGGTAGGGGTAGGGTAGGGGTAGGGTAGGGTAGGGGTAGGATAGGGGTAGGGTATCGGTTGGGTAGGGGTAGGATACCACGCGAACGAAGTCGTGGCGGGTCAGCTAGTAAAAAATAAAACCTTACTTTCAAAATTAGCCTATTCCAGACTAGCTTACTTTCAAACATGGTCAAATCCGTATGAGCCAATCACGTCGCTCCAAACCTCAACCGCCACCTTGAAATCTGAGGGAAACATTGAGGCAACGCGTGGGCGCCTAACGTTTCTTTTTTGTGTCGTGTTAATTAGTGATTTTCTATTAGAAAAACCGAATAAAATGGAGAAAAGTGTTGAGGAAGTGTCTAGCCATCAGGCCAATAATCACTTGATTTTCATGTCAACTGTTTTATTTATTACTAGCTGCTGCCAGCGGCTTCGCCCGCATGAAAGTAGAAAATTATCCCAAGGGAACATAGTCTCGGGAAAAAGTCATATGTGCTATTCCTTTATTAATCATGGTCTACCCCTGTACCAAGTTTCATTGAAATCTGTTCAGCCTTTCGAGTGTGAAGAAGTAACAAACACAAACTTTCGGCTTATAATATTAGTGTGATTATTATTATTACTTTATTATACACCTTAACTTAATACAGGACAATCATTTATAAAATTAAAATAAACTGGTTCCCGCGAAGGTTACCCGCGACGGGGCCCGTCGCGTTCCCACGGAGCCCATCCGCGTATCCACGCGCGTACACACGCGACGGTTGCCCGTCGCGGGCGCCCGCTTAACGCAGTTTCAGGCCTTAGTGTTATTTTGCGTTTCAGTAATCTTATGTGATCTCCGAAACTACACAACCAATTGACATACAGTAAAGAGCAAATTTTATCTCCATGATGTCCTTGTGGTGGTAAAATATATTTTTTTGATAAATACCAATATTTTCTTGCTTAAATAATCGTCCAAACGTAAGTATGTTGAAAAAGCTTTTTTTTACATAAATCGTCCTATATCTGATAAAATATAAAATAGAATTATTTAAGACGGACCAGATTGCCATACATTGTTTTCAGTTTTATGCAACTGTTTAGGCAGCGCATGCAAATAATTCTATTTTAAGAGGTACAATTTTCCGACTTGCTTGACAAAGATCATAATAGCTCGGCTAATATGCATGATATAAAGATAATTTATAGCCTATAGCACTCAGGGATAATGCAACTACATGTAAGCGAAAAAATTTTCAAAATCGGTTTGGTAGTTTCAGAGATTACCCCCTACATACAAACTTACAAATTTTACCTCTTTATAATATTAGTATAGATTTAACAACTTTCCTTATAACATAGAACCAATGACAATCCTATATGAATCGTTTAGTCGGATTGTTCAAAAGTAGTCAAATCCTGCAAAGCTTCCTAACAAAATTAGTCAAATCCTGACAGCTTCGTAACAAAATTAGTCAAATCCTGACAGCTTTTTAACAAAATTAGTCAAATCCACACCTTGGAAACAAAAGAAGTCAAATCCGTTTTTAATCACATTTTTCTCTATAAACAGAAGCATTTAATTTATTTCTGTTATTGTTTAATACTCCTGAACTCCACAGTAATCAATACTTACTATCCAAACCGTCACAACAGCGTACATCATGAGTTCATGACGGCATACAAAAGCTCACTTTTCTCAATTTGGCATAAAATGGATTTGACTGCCATTGAAAATTACCTCCTGAAATACGATAAGTAAGTAAGTGAAATGGCTTGCGAATCTCACTTCATCGCTCACACACATAGAGAAATAACTGGTAAGTTTTGTTGTAAGACTGCCACTTAAGGATACTCCAGACTGCCTGGGCGACACTTATAAAATTGCTAAAAAACGATTGTGTTGTTTAAAAAAGCGGTTTAGGAAAAATCCATTGTTAAAAATCGAATAATCAAAATTTATAAGCGAATACGCTGAATTAGGGCATTGTTCGTTAGTTAAAGACGAGCGAAGCATAATTTATTATTTATGTCATCACGCGGTAACTAAAGCAAGAAAGTGAATCAACTAAATTGCGTGTTGTTTTTGATGGGTCTGCTCTTTCTACGTCAGGTTATGCATTAAATCACATCCTAATGGTAGGTCCGACCCTTCAAGATTCTCTTTTTGCTATATTAATACGTGCCAGGCAATATAAGTTTCTATTAATATACACGTCAACAATAAGTTGTGATAATGATCAGGACAATTTTATACACTTTGTCAATTTTTCATCATAATAAAAACTTCAGAAAGTTGTTGCATATGTTCGAAGGTTTATATTTAATATGAAGCACCCCTATAATAAACGGGCAGGCGTCTTTTCACGAGATGAGTTATTGGAGTCATTTCATTCACTGTGTTTAATTGCACAGCGTGAGTCATTTTCTACCGAATACGAGTTGCTTAAAAAAGGTTATCTGTTACCGGCTAGGAGTAAAATTTTATCACTGTCTCCGTTTATAGATAACAATAACTTGATTCGCGTCGGTGGCCGCATAGATGCGTCCACATGTAACTATGAAATAAGACATCCAATACTTCTGCACGCCTCCCACGGATTAACAAAGCTGTATTTTACAAATGAGCACGTTGTGAACCTACATGCAGGTCCGACTTTATTGCTAGCAACAATTAGGCAAACAGTCTGGCCTGTAAATGGCAGGCATTTAGCTAGGCGCACAGTCAGTAACTGTGTGCGATAACGACGAGTAAGTGGCAGAACGTTATGCCCAAAAATGGGCAAATTACCATCTCAGCGTGTAAACCCGGATTTCCCATTTTTGTCCGTCGGTTTAGACTTCGCTGGTCCATTTTTTATTTTAAATCGCAAAGGACGTGGAAGTCGTGTTATGAAGTGTTATATGTGTATTTTTGTGTGTTTGCGTTACAAATGCATTCATCTAGAGGCAGTTAGTGATTTGACTAAGGATGCATTTGTGATGACTCTCAGGCGTTTTATTGCACGTAGAGGAAAACCAATTCAAATATTTAGTGACAATGGCCGTAATTTTGTCGCCGCCGCAAATGAGATAGGTGGCTTTCTGAAACAAGGTGATAAACTTGTAGCTGATTTTGCTGGTCGACAAGGTATTCAGTTTAAATTCCTACCAACTTACGCTCCTCACTTCGGCGGCATTTGAAAAGCCGGCGTCAAATCGGCTAAATATCATATAAAACGAGTTATTGGCAACAGTCATTTAACACTTGAGGAAATTACAACTTTGTTTGCGCAAGTGGAGGCGATACCCAATAGCCGTCCCTTGTGCCCCTTATAATCCTGTCCTAGTGACCTACTCTCCTTATTCCCAGGGCACTTTATAATGGTGACAGTAGTGCAGTTAAAGGTTGACCAATGGGTCAACCTTTAACTGCACTACCGTCACCAGCCCTGGAAGATAATGAAACCAACCAAAGAAACAAATATAAACGCCTGGAGCAAATAAGGCGTCACTTCTGGCAAAGATGGCAGAAGGAGTACTTGTCAGAGCTTCAACAAAGGACAAAATGGCGTAAAGGCAACGCTCAGCTCAACATAGGCGACATGGTGCTTCTAGCTGACGATAACGCTCCTCCACTAAACAGGCGTCTGGGACGAGTTCTTCAGCTATTCCCTGGACCTGATGGAGTTGCAGAGATCAAGACTTCACGAGGCTGCGTGCGACGCCCTTTTACCCGTCTCTGCCCGCTACGAACTGCTGCAGAACTGAATGGTTGAAAAGCAAGTTTTCAACGGCCGGGAATATGTTGCGGCGCAGCGCCTCACCGTTATCTTATACTAAATTTACATATCGATAGGTCTATGCACTATTGTGTTTTTAGTAGGCGTTTGTCTTAGCTACTTCCTATAACATTATAATGTACCAGTCTACCTGTCACCCTAATACTGTACGCACGATATTTTTATTAAACCTTTAAATTGTAATGGGACTTTAATTAGCCCCAGTGTATAGTTAAAATATACATAATGGTCTAAATATACATAATACATAAGTCAACCAATCAGTGTGGTTGACAGAAACGTCATACGAATTCATTCTGTGTGATGAGAACCGTTTCAGATTCACATTTCAATGGTAAAAAATATCTCTGTTTAAATTGTACATAATCCTAATATTATATCAGCTGTTTACGCTGTGGTAATACAGAGATAATTAAATACGATGACTTTGATAGTACCTACTTAAAGAGCGTATTTGCTCTGTGGTCCGCGCTGTGCTCTGGAGTTAAGGACCGCCGAGAGCTATTAGAACTAATAGAGTGAACTAGTTTACTGTCCGAAATAAACTAGTACGGAGAGATCTCCAAAGTGACCGAGCAGGCACAAAACTAATTAACACCAGCACAGATTGCACAGGCTGTAGCATTAATCGACCGAGGGTTAACACAGCGTGAGGTTGCTGTGGTGCTTAATGTACCACGTTTGTCGATGCAGTATGCCCTAAAACGATACCAGGAGACGGGCCACTATTCCCGTAGACCAGGATGTCGATTCTGTAAAATTCGAACACCAACTCACATCACATATTGCTATTCACTGCCACTTCGCTTATAGTTCAAAGTGACCTTGATTTCGCATTCTGTAACCATCACCTAGTCATTTGCGAAGTGTAGTGAGCTCCAAAGTGTTCAGTAGTATACTAGTGACTACCACACTCAACAAAGTGTAAGTCGAGATTTATCGATTACAGTTTTTTGACACAATTGTTGAATTTGGCATAGAATTTAAGGTAGTATGATGTTCAAATTAAAATTTCTTATTTTAAGGAAATTGAGGCAGCTAATAATTAAAAAAACAGAAAACTCTAAAGTAATGCCATGAATATAATCTATGCTTACCTTACGAAAAAAAATGTCAGACAGACAATATCATTAGTAATAATCTGTGGACAATATGTGCCTACTTTGATGGAAATAAATATTTTTATTAGTTCTCTTTATGCTTTGCGTTTCTCCCATCTCTGTGGGGATTCTAGGCACGGGCCGGAGCCAAGTGCATTTATATTTTAAATTTAGGTGTTTAAGAATTTTCGAGTTAAGCGGAATGTATTTAAAATGGCTGCTTTTTGTAGTAGGATGTAAGTAGTTGGGCTAATATTTAATGAATTTAGGCTATTATGAAGGGTTTTTGGTATGACTCCAGTACTGGACAATATGATGGGGATGGTTTTTGTATGAGTAACGTTCCATTTAGTCTTGAGTTCTATGGATAAATCTGTATATTTTGCTATTTTCTCTGTATATATGCTTAGAAGGTTCTGGGTGATGCATACTGCAATATCTATTATATAAACTAATTTCTTCTGTTTATCTAACATTGTTATATCTGGTCTATTATTGTATATGGTTGTGTCAGTAATTATGGTCCTGTCCCAATATAACTTGAAATTTCCGTTTTCTAATACTGCCTGAGGTTTATATTTATAGTATGGTACTTTATCTGTAATTAATCTCGTTTGTATGGCTAGAGTTTGATGTATTATTGCAGCAACTTGGTCGTGACGGTGTTTGTAATCTGTTTGGGCTATGGCTCTACATGCACCAGTAAGGTGTTGTATGGTTTCTGAGGCACCATGACAACGTCTACAGGAATCGTTGTAGTTGGTTATTATTATTATTAATATTTTGATAGTGCGTTAAGGTGTTGCAAACTTAGTGGTTTTTCCACTAAAACTGGTGGTTTTAATCCTCCATGTAGTGGCGAAATAATACTTTTAGTGGCTGGTGGATTTTTCTAGTGGTTTAACAATTTAGTTTTGGTTACTAAAATGCCGATCATTCAGCCACCAAGCCACTTGAATGACAATAAATACATATTCGTATGATTATACTTCTTCGTACTACTTTTTTTATTAAATGGTATTAACGTTTATTGTATCAGCGGCATCAAGTTCATTTAATGATATTTTGTTAGTGGTTTTCTGGTGGTTTTAGAAGTTAAATCTAGTGGAGAGCTGGTTTAACTGTTGGCAACACTGGTGCGTTGCATTGTTTTGTTTGTGTTTAATTCTATCGGGTTTTAAATTTACTGTAATACTTTGCACCATCCAAAATACATTACCGAACAACCTCCTGCGTTTGATCATTGATGGTCTATCATTATACATGTGATATTGGCAAAATAGTGGTGGCTCTTCCACAAAGACCACTTAACTAACAAGAGTTGAAGTTGAAGTTAATTCGATCGTTCAGTGCCGAAAACAATTGTGAAATAATCATGAAGTAAGTTTATACTTGTGGTTGTAAAGTTTATAAATGATTTTAATTAAAATCGTATTTATTTTGTTTTCTAATCCAACAATAAACCCTGGCATGGCAAAGGGTTTTCTGAGAACACAAAATGCCAGAAAGTGAAGTCGACGCCAATGGGAGGAACTAGCCGTGCGCCGAAATAGTATAGGTGGTACAATCAAAAGTTATAAACAGTGGACCAAGGTTAGCATCGCTTTTTTACTACATTTTAGTTTAGAACCACTTAACATTCCTCAAAGCAAACCACTTAAAATATGCGACGAATCTTGTTTTAGTGTTTTCCTGGGTTTCATAAATTTTATGTTATTGTTAATATTATTCTATCACTATTACTAAGAAAATGGAGTTTTTTTACTATAGTTTAAAAATACATGTGTATTATTGGTCTGACAAAAAAGCGCTATAAAAAAAAGTTGCAGCGCGCTCTCCTGCTAGGCGTAAGACTGGTGGTGGGGTGGAGGATGAAGTAGATCAGAGCTTGAACAAAGAGTTGTTGCTTTGTGTGGTGGTGAAAGCTTTTCAACAGGAGATGCACATTTAGGCATACAGCCATTTAAAAATGCAATAGGTACTAGCTCTTTTGCATTAATCCTGTCTGGCTGGTAGTGGCCAAAGATTGTGCAATCTGTCTGTTAAAAATATATATAAAGTAAAGTGTAATATGATTATTACCTGTTTCAGGAAAATGATACTCCATTTCCATCACACGAAGTGCAACTAATCCAAGATGCTGATACTATGTATGATATTTAAATTTAATTCATAATTGTACATAAGTGATTAATTTATGTTATATTCATATCTAGCATTTTTCTGTTTATATTTACTTATTATAGATTCATGTACCACAACCACCACAACAACAACAAAGCCAGGCACCTACAGAGGAACCACCAGCTATTGTGATTCATGTAATTTATATTATTCTACTAACTACTAGGTACATACCAACTATTATAAATCTAAAGTGTCTAGATTCTATTCTATTAGATCTAAATGTAGTACCTATAAATATTAGAATTCTATTACAGTCAAAATATTTTTATCTAATTTTATTCCACAAGGAAGATATGGAGTAACATTTTATCCAATTTAATTTTCAGGATTCCGAACTGATTGAGGATAATCAAGAACACACTCGTAATTACAGACTACCTGATCCTGCAATTTCGAGAAGGCTATTTGCTTCCTCATCCAGTTCAACTGTTATAACCAGCCAAAGCATTTTGCAGGTATGTGTCCGGGTAGGGACAGATTTGAGCTGTCACAGTAAGTGTATACTGTGACTATGACGACTCAAATCATATCTTGAGAACAGATCCGCTACACTCTGACCCGAGCTATAGGGCCTTAGTCAGTTAACCACGTCACATGGTTTTTTTGTTTACCTTTATGTAACAACCTTAACCTAAGGATTATACATAAGAATCTTTTTTATTTCATTTCTTATTGAAATTTTAAGTACTTTAATAAAGTTCACTGCGGCGCTTTAGCAACTTTCCTTGGAATTGTCAATATTTAATTATAATATAATATGTAAGTGGGTTCCTTTTAAGGATTGTTTCTGTTGTTTCAGAATAACCAGTTAGAACACACTCCTCCTCCAAATCCTCATATATATCATCCTAGCCTGTCCCGTCCACCGATAACACTTTCACACACACCCACACCTCCTTTACGCCGCGGTTCCACCCGAGTATCTTCCCCGGTGATTCGTCGTCGAACCGCTGTTTCGTCATGTCAGTGACCAATAATGTTAAACAACTTTCACTACTATTAGGTCCTCACCTATGAAATCAGGGTTTTGTGTGGAGAATTTTAAAGATGTTGCATTTTTCATACTATAAACATTTTCTTAATTTATATAACTACCTAAGATAACGTATGCCCCTTAAAGCGACACAAATAAGTTTTGGCTAAGTGAAAATAAATAGTGATAATTTCTGCTAACAAAAGAGAAGTAATTTTTAAGGTATTTTTTATGTTTCGAAAACTATAAGTAATATGGTTTTTCTACTATTGCTTTTTGTCTATGATGGTCATTATTCGATATAACATTAAGCAATTGATGAATATTTTTATTCATAGAAGTCACAACGTTCTCTTTTTGTGAGAAAAAAACGCCAATTTCATAGGTGGGTCCCAATGTTATGTGGCTTTGCTCATGCTCAATGATAAACTCAGTTCATAAACATATATCTGAGTTGATTTGTACTTTTATTTTATATCTTTTTCATTTAGGAAAAAACTCGACATTGAAGAACCTTCATGTATGTAAATATTTATCTTTTTAGCTACACGTCACGCAACGGCAATTGCTTCCCCTTCTCGCCACCCTAGGACAAATATGGTTCTGTGTTCTGTGTGTGTAAGTATAAAATAAAAATAACGATCAAAACTTCATTTTTCAAACGAATGATACGAAACGCTGCAATTTAAGATTTTTATTTACGCATCATAGTAATTGGTGTTCTTTTTCAGCATCACGTTACACGTCTTCAGTTGCTGCTACTCCACCATCTCAAAGGCGAACGGAATTTTCCATCACTACTGAGAGATTCCTGAGGGTGGAAGAACAGCAGCAGGAGATACAACGACTAAATGCACAAATTCTGCAGTCCTTTCTGGAGAGGAGCGCGGAAAGAGAAAGGGCCATGGATGAAAGGAGTGCAGAGAGAGATAGAATCTTATCTGCAGCCGTGGCTGCAGTGGGGAAAGGGCTTCAAGCATTGGCAGAGGCTATGAATAGAGATAGGGTGTAATAATATAAGTTAATATAATAAATAAGACACTACACTTTTAAACGGATTCCAGAGCGGTTTTATTGAAAGTCCATTGGTGATTAGTTTGAAGTTGTTTTTGGAACGAAGTTCCTTATCGCGCGTTGCGAAAGGGGGCTAGACAGAGAAAATTAAGACGAAAAGTTGTAACGACACTTTTTGCTACAGTAAGCTATTGTAAGCCGTGTGGCGTGCGCATGTTTCTCTCTTTCTCTCTCTCTCTCTCTCTTATAGAAAGCAAGCCAGATATTTTCGTTTCGTCTTTCATCCATTTTTTTATTTTATTTCTTTCTTTCGTCTTTGTTAATAATAAAAAAATATTAATATCACTTAAAAAAAAAAATTATTACAATTCCTTCACTAATTAATCGAAAGGTCCCTTGACACCTCTCAAGTTTTTTTGATTTTATAGATTTCATGATGTGCCAAAAAAATAAATCAAAGCTCGTCAAGAAGAAAATAGTCAAGATTGTGATATGTTTTTTTTTCTTTACTAAATGGCTTTAAACAAATACCAGAACAGTTAAAATCAAAGGCACAAATAGAATTGATTCAAGTAATAGAAAAATATAAATGTCATCCATCCATCCACCCTCAATTTACTGGGTATGGGTTTCCAAATACTTCTTTTAAACACAGTCAAAGTCATTCAGGTTATTATACTCGGTCAGGAATGGAAAACTACTCTCATCTTAACCCATCTACATCGGGATATTCTAGAAGTACTATATACATTCACCTCAAGAAAGTTCACATCGTCCATCTTCTACCTACTCCACAGCTTCTAGCGACTATATTATTCGTCACTCAAATGAATCTGAAGCTTTGGAAATAATTGAATTGTTTCCGAAAGATTGAATGTTTTGTATTTGTGTTTTTATTAAGCAATAATAAATAATAATTAATTATCTAAAACTTCGCAAATGTCTTTCATTCCATTCACGAATAGGCATATAAATGTACGAGAATCGTACCCGCGACCTCTGGTATTATTCTTTGCTGACCTCTCGAGAATTAGGTGGGTCTTGTGAACTCAACCAAAAAACTACAATATATATAAGAAATACAATTATAATTTTCATATACATATTGCACCTTCCACACTATCTCTTCATCAATCATGGTTGACTGGTAGAGAATACCTGCGGCATTAAGTCCGCCTTTGTACCTATGTGCATAAAGTGTAAATAAATATATAAGTAGCGACACGTAAGTCTGGCGGTGAACTATACGCGGAGGGGATTGCTGCGCATGGGTACTGTCACGCACACAAGACAATTGTTAGCTAAATAACGTTAATGACATTATTTTAATGTAATTTCAAATAGTAGGTCTAGCGCTGAACGAAATGTGAAGGATAGCTGCGCATGAGTACTGTCGCGCATGCAAATAATATTACCTAGGATTTATAGTAGGTACCCACGATATAATTTTTAACAATTTTTGTGGGGAGTAGAAAAATAAAAACATTACTTGTCAATTTGACAATTTTTATTTTAGATTTAAGTCTAATCTGAATCAGAGAATGATATCACGCTTTCAATGATGTCTTGAAGAACTATTGGCTTGATTGGAGATGTTCCTTTGCCGTTGCAATAGGGAATATGCATAACATTTAAATTAGTCTCAAATATTTTTTGAAATATTCTATAATGTCTTTAAATTATAATATTCTACAAGTACTTTTTTGGGTTATTTACTAAATTAACCTAGAAAATATTAAACAAAAAGTCGAAAATAAATTCAAATTTACAAAACGCTTCACCATTGGTCAAACGAAATGTAACGTCATTGGTTATGTTGTCAATGTCATATGTCATTGATTTATCTCAGCGGTGTTATTGATATGTGATTTTGTGTTGTGTAAAGTGTTTAGAGAAAAGTTGGTTAAAACTGTGTTTCTGTATTACTTGGGAACAATATTCGTAATAAATCCAATACGCTGACAGAAACTGGTTTCGTGAAAGCACAATCGGATAATCTACCGAAAATAGATGCATTTATGATGTCGGCATATATTGCATCTAATCTCAATTATACGAGCGTGGAGATTAAAGGAGTGAAAGCTGCAAGGTAATTATTACGTTACATAATATATTTTTGTCCATAACATATATTTTTATTCACAAATGTTTAAAACACTTACAGATAAACTACATAGGTACCTAACCTATAAATACCCATTTGCTACTATACATTAAAAATTGTTCATAAACTCAAATTACGTCCACATATTAGAATTTTACATAATATTGTTATTGAACGTCATTCATGTATGATATTTTTAAATACTTTTTGTAAAGTCCACCTTTTGTAATCTATTTTTTCTGTTTTGTATGTTATAAAATCTGTTACGAAATAAAGAATATTATATTGATTTACTCTAATTATTTTCTTTCAGTATTTAAGTATTTATTATTGTTGTTGTTACAGATATGAGCGAGAATCTTATGGTGATTCAGCAGTTGGCTATGTCCAAGTGAAACGAGATGGGGACATATGTGTGGTTAAAGCTCGGATTACACCTGAGCATAATGTCCGACAGAAATGTTATGCTGTCACTTGTACATGCAACGAAAAAGAAGAAACAATTATTTCTGTTGAATGTGAAGATTGTGCTGCACATTAAGGTAACTATTTTATTTGCTTAGCATCAGTGCTTAGGCTTACCAAGCTACTTGGTTGGTAAACCACATACCAATAGTATGTGTTACATTTACGAGTTACCTACTTCTAGTTGGACTAAGCGACTTTCTTATGTTAAAACCACTCTTTGAAATATGTTATGTATGTAAAAACTTTTCTTTATTGTTTTAAGTATGATTTAATAAAATATTATACATTAATAATTTCCTTTGTTTTGTTTCAGGTGGATGTAAGCATGCTACAGCTTTTTTAGCATGGCTACACCGACGTAGTGAAGGTCTATCCACCACTAGCATTGAGTGTTATTGGAAAAAATCCAAATTACAAAAAAAATAATTCCATTGGCACTAGCCTGAAGTTTATTAAAGCTAAGGATATTTATAAAGCACCTAAACCTGTTCATATACCTCCTAGTAATGGAAGTTTCCTCACACTGGTGAAACAAAACTGCATATTGGCTGGTGACACCAACAATCATTTGATGAAGTTTTTTAAAGAGTCTAACAATGTGGAAAAATTATCTATATACCATCTTATGTCATCAAGTAAAGTTAGTAACCCTGTTGATTTTCTTGATTATTGTAAACTTGCAATGACTGCAGATGCATGTAAAGAAGCTGCACTAGCAACTATTGATCAAAATGAACGCCCATTGTGGCACGAGCTGAGGAATGGCAGGATCACAGCTTCTAAAGCTTATGCCCCTGCACATTGCAAACTTCTTGATAGAACATTAACCGAAGTCATCCTGGGAGCAAGTAAGTTGAAGGACACGGAAGCTATGAAAAGAGGTAGATTCTTGGAAAGTCAGGTTTTAAAGGAAGTCGAAAATTTGCGCAAAATAAAAATAAATAAATGTGGATTAATCTTAAATAGTACAAATCCTATTATGGGTGCTTCGCCAGATGGTGAAAGTAGTGAGTACAGTATAGAAAAAAAATGTCCAACAGCCACAAAAGCCATGGCACAATATATTATAGAAGGAAATGTGACTGCAAAATAGTGAACTGCAAAAATGCAAAACAGTGCAACTACAGATGCATTTTTCAAATAAATTTAAGGCTCTGTTTTGTGTGGCTCATGCTGATTTTGAATCCACAAAAAAAGTTACTGTTGTAGAAGTGGATTATGATGCACAAGTATGTGAGACTTTATTGGAAAAATGTTTAATTTTTTGGAATGAAGCTATCTTTCCAAAATTATGTGGAAAATGTAAGTAAAATGTACTTTTTATTATTTTGTTTATTTATTTATTATTTATTTATTAAAACTTTATGCAACACAAAAATGTACAAAGGCGGACTTAATGCCATAGGCATTCTCTACCAGTCAACCATGGGTAGTGAAGAGATAACATGGCAGGTGCATAAAAAAAAACCTAAGTACAGTCGCCAGCACGTCAACGTATACCATATACATATCTATAACTATGACGCGCATTGCAGTGTTAGAAAGAAAGTAACCTTCACTTGATTGGTGAAGTTTTCAACGTTTTTAAAATTGCTCAATGGTTGCACATACTAATAATTGGGAGCCAATCATGTCTCACTAGGAATAAGCCGCACCCTCTCGCGCATGCGCGTACGCCATGTAGCGTTGTAGTCGATTAAACTAGAAGTCGACTACCACACTAATCTCTAATGTCTATGGTTTCACTGAGTGACAACACTTACGCGGTGACCGGCTATAAATTCTAACCTCCGGTTCGCTGAGTTCTATTTCACCGCCTACAGTTGCAAGTAACTAATATAGAAACCCCTCTGTGCCCAAGGGTAAGTGCTCGTCGTATCTGCCATTTTCTCTCCATCTTGCCAAATCGTAATCCTCTTATTTCACCATAATCTGCAGCGTTTGTAAATTAATATAATTGCCCGGTTGTCAAGATGGCTTCCGTCTGGAACATAACTGTGTTATTTCATTGTCATCTGTTTTCCACTAGTGTTGCTAAATTTGTGAAGCGTAAGCAGGCCGCAGCATCCCTTTCCTGCTGTGTCATAGCAGCTACGAGCTTAAACGCTTTGTCACGCGGTTACCTTCCATATCGTTGCACGCGGCATGCTTTCGCTTATCTATAACCTTTGTGAACCACCGCGATGGTGAGTCCCCATTCGTTTCCCGGGTACTGTTCTTTGGGTTCACGGCTGGGAGACGCACGCATCGCTGGTGCTCACGATTCCTGGCACCACGCTTACAGAAGCACCCTTCGTGTGATTCCAGGGTTTTTTTTTCTTCTTCGTTTTTCCTTACTGCCTTCGGTCTCGAAATTCAACTAATGCAACGTCTGCCACGCGACGGGTGTCACCGCTGCCTCCGTCACCACTGCCGGAGAGACGCGCTGTCGCGTGGTCTACCTGCCAACCTCTGCGCCTGCCGCGTGCGAATTGGGTGAGGAGGAGAGACCTCCTCTCCCGTGGCCTGCCCTGCCTATCCTCTGCTTCGGGCACGTGGTCGCTGCCGGCTTCGGGATCGGTCCGCCGGTCTGCGTGCGTCGCGGCCAGAGCTCAGGGCAGTACCATCCATTACCCTCGACCAGTGAGGGAACCCTCTGTGAACCGAACCCACCCCCCTTCGAAAATAAATGCTGTAAACCTGTGGCTTATCTTTTATTCCACCTCCCAAACCACACGCCACAGTGGCGCCCACTCGGTAAGGTTGACAAGGTTTTCTTCACTGGTCGCTATTTACCTTTACTCACACATCGTGGCGGTAAGTACTAGTGTGTAATTACTATATTTTCTAGTGCGTGTAGTGTGTATTTACTAGTGTGTTCTTACGGTATTTTTTTTAAATTTGTTAATTTTGTTTCTGCTAGGGTTTTGATCTCAATAATTGTAAAGATCACAATGAGCGCTAACCCAATTAATTTTATCCACCTAACAAAGGCCGAATTAGAATATGAGGTCATCATTAGAGGCGGTGAAAAGAGCACAGTCACTGACCTTAGAAAGCAAATTAACAAGCTTTCTAGACTACATGACACTGAGGATATTTTTATGTCCGGGATAGATGAGAAGGATGATTTGAGTGGCCTGAGTCAGACGCTTGAAGATTTTAAAGACTAATTATCAACCATAAACACTGAACGTTCTCTTAGTGTAGCTACATCAATTAGGAACCACATATTCCATAGATTAGGAAGAATAACTCCAACCACACAAGACTATTCGGTTGAAGAGAGAACTTGACTCACTGTTTGGTTGCTTAGACACTCAGTACAAAACTCTCCTGAGTAAACTCACCCCTAGTACATCAGATAGTTCGGCCAGTGGTCAGCAGGCTGAAGCAAGTGTCACAGAAACCCCAAATATAGTTGTCAGTTGTCCCAGTCACCATGGCAATAAACCCAAATACGATGGGAATACGTGTGTAAGGTCATTTGTTCAGAAAATTGAAGAGTTCAGACAAAGTAAGCGAATTTCTAGGGAGGACATGTTGAATTTTTCCTATGACATATTCACTGGCAATGCTTTACACTGGTATAGACACATAAAAGCTGATATATTGTCTTGGGACCAGTTAATTAAGCAACTTAAGTCTGCCTTTGATAGTGATGATTATGACTATAGACTCCTTTCTGAAATCAGACAGCGTACACAAGGTGAAACTGAAAATATAACTATTTATATTTCTATAATGAGCGGTCTCTTCAACCGACTCGAAAAAAAAATTTCAGAAGAGGAAAAATTCGACATTATCTCTCATAATGTTAAACCCATCTATGCGGATGTGCTAGCACTAAGTAGTGTGCAAACGTTAGACCAATTACAACAGGTTTGCAAAAACTATGAGAAATATAAAGCTAGGGCTACACACTACCATGAACCCAGCAAAAGTAATCTGAGCACTCTTGCACCAGAGTTTGCATACCACAGGCACAATAAGTCTAGTAATAGTTATAACACAAGTACTAATAATTCAGCAAAACACTACACTAACTACAAGAAACACTCTGCTCAGTCGGAAACAGAAAAGGTTTCAGCTATTAACACTAAAAAAGAATCACCCTCTAAAGGAGGTCTCTTCTGTCCTAGGTGTAGAGTTAACAGTCACTCATTGAGAAAGTGTACAGCAGAAAGATTTCCAATTTGCTTTAAGTGTGGTCTCAAAGGTGTGATTTTTCCAAACTGTAAAAAGTGCCACTCAAAAAAACTAAAGGTTGTGGGTTGTTGTAAAAAACCCAATAAAACTAAAAACGGTGGTGAGAGGGCAGATTGGCCACCAACATTAAAACCATCTTCCACTCATTATGCTGTTACAACAATCCACAATAAACCACTAAATGATACTAGGCCTTATGCAAGTATTCTAATAAATAACTTGCCTACTTGTGGACTATTGGACTCAGGTTCCGCAGTCACCATAATTGGAGATAACTTTCATGAAAAAGTCATCGATTTGGGCCTAACCCTGAAATCATGTGAACAATCTTTGAAATTTGTTGCCGCTGGGGGACAGATGTTATCACCAATAGGTATACTAAATCTACCAATAACCTTTGAAAGTAAACACCACATACTTGAGGCCTATGTAATACCATCAGTTGACATACCCATTCTACTGGGCATTGACTTCTGGAATCTTTTTGAACTGTTCCCAAAAAACACTAAGTCAATCTTTCTTATGAGTCATAATAAACGAATAATCAACTCTAATACAGACTTACACCCACATTCCCGCGCTCTCCCAGTGGCTGAAATATCTATCCAGTCCACCCTACCAGTAACTAATTATACTTGGTACCTAAAAATCTATAATGGCTGTATACAGAGCCCAATCTCTTACCCTAATTATCTTATTAAGAATAACAAGTTATTTCGGTACATGAAAAGTAAATTCGCTATTTTTAATGAGTTTGACTGGAAGGAAGTTATTCCATATGAATCTAGGTCAAAGTTGTTATTGACAACCATGCAGAACCCACGGCAGGTCATCTAGGCATTTTTAAAACTTATAAAAGACTAGCTCTTCGTTACTACTGGCCAGGAATGCGCAGTGATGTGGTGAAAGCTGTAACTTCATGTGAAATCTGTCTAGCTCATAAACAAGTAAACCATGCTCCACTGGGGGCCATGGGGAAACCTAAAGAATGCTCTCGACCATTCCAGATGCTCAGTATTGACATTGTTGGCCCTCTGCCTGTCTCTAGACGCCAAAACGCATATCTTTTTGTAGTGACATGTTGTTTCTCTAAGTATTGTCTTTTCCCAATGAGGAATGCTAACGCTAAAACTATCTGTAAACTAATGGAGGATAATGTATTTTTGGTACATGGAATACCTCAATGTATAATTTTAGACAATGGCACTCAGTTCACTTCAAATGAAACTAAAAACTTATTCAGTAAATATAACATACCTAGCATACACTATACTCCTAGGTATGCACCACAGATTAACACCGTGGAAAGGTACAATAAGACAATCATAACAGCTGTTTCTACCTACATTGATAATGACCAACGCTCTTGGGATCTACATATCCCAGCTGTACAATTTGCACTAAATAGCTCAACTAGTGAAGTTACTGGTTTCACTCCTGCATTCCTTATATCTGGTAGGGAATTAGTAGCTGACGGTTCCATCTACCAAAAAACTGACTTAAAAGAAATAATATTCCAACCTAGAGACCAGTATGCAGAAAACTTAGGTTGCCTTTCTAACATTTTTGACCAAGTACAGTCTGCCTTACTACGAGCACATTCTAGAAATGCTACAGACTACAACTTACGACGCAAGAATGTAGAATTCAATGTGGGTGATGTGGTCTGGAAACGTACTTACTACCAGAGTGATAAAGAAAAATATTTCAGTAAAAGATTGGCTCCTAAATTTACTAAATGTAAAGTATCTGCCAAACTCTCCCCTATAGTTTATGAGTTGGTAGACATGCAAGGAAAGCCTTTGGGTGAGTGGCACGCTAAGGATCTAAGGCGAAACAGCCCACCCTAACTCCCGTAGGTCTAGCTAACTAACTAGTGTTTGACCCCATACAGGGTCACACGATGCCAAGGGAACACACACCCACGACTGCCTACCATACTAGTCGTGGAGGGTCGACTTGTACCTAACTACCTAAGTTAACTTTAACTCTAGTTATAGCTATTCTAGTGTCATATTTCACACCCACCTGCAGTGTGGTAATCCTAATTAAAACCTACTGACTAAAGTTACCAAACTATTATTCTAAAATTAACTATATTTATTTATCTTTTAACAGAACTAAATACCATGACTGCATGGCTATAAGCCAACATAACTTCAGTTCCATTACCACCTTTCTGCTGACCACACACACATACACTACACATCTAATCTCTTTGATTATTTTTCTCTTCACGGCGTGACTATGAGAAGCTACATAGTGGGCCTTCATGGCGATTCTTTAGTATCATGGCAGAGTAGTCTCCATAGGTACACTACCTTTAACTTTTATTTATGTTATTATGTCCTCATGGATGTCTTAAAGACGGCCCCCTGAAACATGGGTGTCCGCACACTAGTTAATCTACATTAATTCCTAAACCTACTGTTCTGAAAACAGCTTCAAGCCGGTAAATTTCTATACAAATACCGTACCTACCCATTAACTACTTGCATAGTAGTCTATAACTTTATAGTCTAATTATAACTGTCAAACTTTCTCACTACTAACCTTAAAACTATTCATGAAACAATATATCATAGTCCATTGTATTGTTTTCAACTAAACTGTTGGTGATCTGCCACCACAGTTAAACTATATTCCAGCCTACCCTGGTAACAAATCTAACCTTAATCTAAGCACTAAACCCGAACCTAACTGGCACATCATCAATCGTTTGATAATAGCATCTACATGAAATATTCTAACAACATTTAGTCTACAAACTTATCTAATTTCTTTTACCTCTTAAACTTTAAATCACCTTAAACCATTGAACAAACGTATCCTGAATATCACTTAGATTCAACCTGCCCTAATTAAATTAATTAATTCTCTTAGAAAATATTTCCGCGTGTTTCATAACATAACCTAATTAATTCAAGATCATTGACATATTATATTTTGACGTTTACGTACTGACTTTGACATCTCGACGTAGTTACCAACCTTGAATACTTGTCTTTTAGAATTACGTCTATAACGTTCGGATATTCTCGCAACAGTATGGATATGGACTTGATTTATTTTTTTAAAATTTCACTCATTTCGGAAACTCACCCGAATAGACTTTGACATAAGATGCGTGTTCCAGTAATGAAACTTAAACCAATTTGAACATATACATGGACCATTACCAACATCTTTTTTAAACCTTAACAATTTTTTTTAAATTTCTTGTAAATACTCTTAGCTTTGAACTTTAACATAATTTAATTTTAAACCTAAACATAAAATAGAACTTTAACTTATTATTAAATTGTTGTTTGAACTTTGATAATTTAATATTCAACGATGAACTTGCTTCTTGCTATGAAACCTAACTTACACTATAGCCTGCAACAGTCCACCAAGTTTACCTAACCCTATGGAGATACACTTGCTTTATCTTGCTGTTTTTCCTACTGACTGTCTCGAGTTAGACTACTCTATAATTAGCTTACCTCTCGTATGTAATTGTACGTCACTGACTTAGGACTACTTCCAAGTCAGGGATGGACATAGAATGGATGGATGAATGATTAATAGTATGGAAGCACATGAATGGGACGTATGAACGTATAGGTAGTCAGTAATAGTGGTTTAGGCCTTCTAGTGGATTTATCCTAGGGAAAATCCTTCGCTAACAGGCGGGGTACTGTAGCGTTGTAGTCGATTAAACTAGAAGTCGACTACCACACTAATCTCTAATGTCTATGGTTTCACTGAGTGACAACACTTACGCGGTGACCGGCTATAAATTCTAACCTCCGGTTCGCTGAGTTCTCCCGAATCCAACCGACGAGCACGCACATGTCGCAGCAGTCGAGCAACACCTTGGAGCCTACTTCGCGACGCCGATAGCTCCCGAAGAAGACCCAGTATTTTTCTCGCCGGGCGCAGTCAGACGCGCCATCCTGAAGACCAAACTAAAGAAGGCTCCCGGGGCCGACGGCATCACCAACGCAGTGCTGCGCCACCTGCCCCACCGTATGGTGGTGGCGCTGGCGCGCCTGTTCACGGCGGTGCTGCGCACGGGGGCCTTCCCTGCTGTTTGGAAGGAGGGGCGCGTCATCATGCTGCCCAAGGCGGGGAAAAACGTACTGAAGCCGGAGAGCTATCGGCCCATCACTCTGCTGCCCACCATCTCCAAGGTGTTCGAGTCACTCCTGCTGCGGCACCTCAACCCTCACATCACCCCAAGACCCGAACAGTTCGGATTCAGGGCGGACCACAGCACGACGCTCCAGCTGTCGAGAGTACTCTACCAGCTGTCCAGCACGATGAACAAGAAAGAGTACGCGGTAGCAGTACTCCTCGACATGGAGAAGGCCTTCGATCGCGTATGGCACGACGGTCTAGTTTATAAACTGGCCACCTCCGCCACGCCCCGTCGCGTAGTGAAGGTGGTCCAATCTTTTCTGTCCAACAGGAGCTTCAGGGTGGTGGTCGACGGAGCACTCTCTTCACCCCGCCCCATCGAGGCGGGAGTACCTCAGGGCAGCTGCGTGTCGCCTGCGTGTTACTCACGTTACACAGACGACATCCCCACCACGGCGGACGCGACGCTCGCGCTGTACGCCGACGACGCCGCGTACATCACCACCTCGATGAACGCGAGGTACGCGGCGACGAAGATGCAGCGCGCGCTCAACATGCTCCCCGAGTGGCTCGCCAAGTGGCGGCTCTCCGTAAACGTGAGTAAAACGCAGGCTATTATCACAGGCTCAACCCCTCTGCCACCACCCTTGGAGCTCATGGGAGCCGAGATCGCGTGGGCGCCGCAGGTCAAATACCTCGGCGTTACCATCGACCGTCGGCTCACGATGCGGCCGCACGCCGAGCAAGTCGCGGCGCAGACAAAGGTAGCCCGCTCACTACTTTATCCAGTGCTATCGTCCCGCCTCCCGGCGCGTGTCAAGCTGGGCGTGTACAAGTCGTACATACGCCCCCTGCTGACATACGCCGCCCCCGCCTGGTTCGTCCTCACTGGTGAGACGACCCGCAGGCCGCTCCGCGCGCAACAGAACATGGCGCTGCGGACCATAGTAGGTGCTCCTCGCTATGTGAGGAATGACGTAATCAGGCGGGACCTCGGGATTGAGGGCCTGGATGAGTACGTGCAGCGCCTCGCGAAGGCGATGTTCGCGCGTGCCGACGCCTCTGCTTGGCCCCACGTCAAGCACCTGGCGCCCCTGCACGCGCGCCCGCCAGACGCGAGGAGGCTGCCCAGAGATCTGCTCCCGACAGACGTCGCGGCCGCATCCCCCCCGGACTTGACTCCTGGGTAAGTCGCCCCACTTTACACGCGGCTTACTCAAACAACTAAACTACGCATAACAACACTTCACCTAGTACGTAACGTGTTCTAAGTTAATATAGGCACGTTACGTACTAAAACACTCATTCATGACTCTACATGCGCTATACATAACTAGCACCGAATAGCAGCGCACGCTATTCGGTGCAGACGCACTGAGCGGCGACACACAATACAATGCCGCTCACACATACATTCTCGGCTCTGCAGTTCGAAACGTAACCGGCTAGACCTGGAAACGGGACGAACGAGAGCCCCGCATTCACTATAGGTGCGCCAGAGTCGGCACCCTCGTCGCTGGTCGGCTCCCGCTGGGCTTCCCCCGTATGGGGGTTTCACCCGGCGGGGTCAGACCGCCGGGGTGTCGTGAAGAAACGGCGCCGAAAAAAATCGGCGCCGCGGTTGCGCCTATAGTCACACAATAGCAATGAATCACGCGGGTGTGCGTTGCCGTTCACTTTTGAACAGGCACTTTCAACGCACACCCGAACATCTACGCCGCCACTAGGCAACCCGAAGACGGTCCCGTATTTACGGGACACGGCATGCTCCCGCGGGAGTGGGGCAACCCCCCGTGACCGCTCGCCGCGCCCCTGACGGGGCGCAGCGACTGCCCAGAGGAGCTGAGTTCTATTTCACCGCCTACAGTTGCAAGTAACTAATATAGAAACCCCTCTGTGCCCAAGGGTAAGTGCTCGTCGTATCTGCCATTTTCTCTCCATCTTGCCAAATCGTAATCCTCTTATTTCACCATAATCTGCAGCGTTTGTAAATTAATATAATTGCCCGGTTGTCAAGATGGCTTCCGTCTGGAACATAACTGTGTTATTTCATTGTCATCTGTTTTCCACTAGTGTTGCTAAATTTGTGAAGCGTAAGCAGGCCGCAGCATCCCTTTCCTGCTGTGTCATAGCAGCTACGAGCTTAAACGCTTTGTCACGCGGTTACCTTCTATATCGTTGCACGCGGCATGCTTTCGCTTATCTATAACCTTTGTGAACCGCCGCCATGGTGAGTCCCCATTCGTTTCCCGGGTACTGTTATTTGGGTTCACGGCTGGGAGACGCACGCATCGCTGGCGCTCACGATTCCTGGCACCACGCTTACAGAAGCACCCTTCGTGTGATTCCAGGGTTTTTTTTTCTTCTTCGTTTTTCCTTACTGCCTTTGGTCTCGAAATTCAACTAATGCAACGTCTGCCACGCGACGGGTGTCACCGCTGCCTTCGTCACCACTGCCGGAGAGACGCGCTGTCGCGTGGTCTATCTGCCAACCTCTGCGCCTGCCGCGTGCGAGTTGGGTGAGGAGGAGAGACCTCCTCTCCCGTGGCCTGCCCTGCCTATCCTCTGCTTCGGGCACGTGGTCGCTGCCGGCTTCGGGATCGGTCCGCCGGTCTGCGTGCGTCGCGGCCAGAGCTCAGGGCAGTACCATCCATTACCCTCGACCAGTGAGGGAACCCTCTGTGAACCGAACCCACCCCCCTTCGAAAATAAATGCTGTAAACCTGTGGCTTATCTTTTATTCCACCTCCCAAAGTTTTACCGAATCTTTACGAAATTGAACGAGTCCCTTGACACATGACGTGACGTCCATTGTTCGTTTCGTTTATGTTATGTCAATTGTTTTGATTCATATATTTTATACTGTGTTGTGTTGTGCTGTGCTGTGAAATGTATTTAAAGAAATTATAAACATAATAATATGCCACCTCAGTTGACGCAAATTCAGAGAGAGCGCATCAAAGCGCTTCGATTGAGTTGATGCCGGCTGATGGATATTTGACTGGACGGCCATAATGGTGAGTAATAGTTTTTTGTAATTTTTGTATTTTTATATTGAATCTAGTTACCTCTATTCCATCTAGCGATGTTTATGTGTAAATTGTCGGGGTTAATGTGTAGATACCAAAGGAATTCAAGGATTTAATTAATAAGAGGTTATTATCCTTTACTTTATATTACATATACCGGAAGGTGTGTTTCAATAATATAACGTAAGACGTGTGATCCCAAGCAGGGCTAAGGGAATACAGTACTGTTTCACATAAGGAATATCAGTCAAGTGGTGACACTGGGCTCGGAACATTAAAAACAATATTTATGGGTTAGAAAAAAGAACGATAGATGTTGAAGTATGATTGATTTATGTTTGCTATACTCCAACACGCCCCCTCAAAAATAAATCTCTTTCTTTTAATTACGATATAAAACTCCACATTATATCAAACATCATTATACAAGAATAAACACACCTATACAATATTATCATGGTCCAACATTTGTTGCGCAGGATTAGGTTAACCCAGTAGGAAACCCAGCAAAACCTAATCAGACCAATCATTTTCATCAATTAATGAAACTATAAATGTTATTTATTTACTTATAAATCTCATACTGGTGTAACGCTCCATGGAGAAACATTTCAGTATATCAGCCAGCTGGCTATCTGTAAGAACATAAAACATTTTAATTATTTCTCATCATTATATTCAGTAAGACTGCTTGCAATGCCTTTACATCAACTATTTTCATACAACAAATAGTAGCCAATAGTCATCACTTCGACTTTAAGCACAGTTTTTTTCTGCTTCACTTTGATCCATCGCCTACTCTACTTAATTATAAGATGCGGTCATGGTTTGCTATCATTTTGTATAAACAACACTGTTCATTGACCACATAATTTTAACAAGTAACACTGGATACTTTACCTATTGCTAGTCAAAGTCAACAAATATCTACTTATAACATATATTCTTATTGCTTATTAGAATATATATTCTTATTGCCGTCTCAACAAAAATCAATTCTAGACGTATTGATAAATGGCAAAGTAAATGTGAAGATCTGTGGGTCACTCTCGATGTTTCAAACACACATGCGTCACGACAGTTGGCTCTTTGTGCACTCTATCTTCCTCCCCCGGTATGTCTTCAAGCAATCGACCATTTTATTGAACACTGTAATAACGTTTTTGAGACAACAAACATACCTGTTTGTATAATTGGTGATTTCAACTTGGGCAAAAGAAACTGGACCCCAGGGGCCGTTAACAACTCTCTCCCCAACATATGTTTAAGGTTAGTGGAATTTATGAATGTAAATAAACTTATTCAGCACAATGTCGTGAAAAACTGTTCTGCGCGTATATTGGATCTGGTTTTATCTACAATACCTTCATGTGAAATAAATGAATCCAGTTCTTCTTTAATAGGTGTTGATAAATTGCATCCTCCGCTTGACTTAACTCTGTCATTATTGAAAGAATCGAATATCCCGTACAATAAACAAAACATAAGAAAAAACTTTCATAAAGCAAATTATGAAAACATTAAAACATGTTTAAACGACCATGACTGGCATAAAATTCTTGGGAATAATGATGTAGACAGCATGTTAAAAGCATTCTACGAGGTATTAGACTCAGCGATTTCTAAACTTGTCCCTAACAGTAAATCATTAACCAGCCGTTATCCTCTGTGGTTTAATAAAGCAATTATACAAATGCTAAAAGAAAAAAATAAGTTAAGATTACGATTAAAAAAATATAAGAACCCGCTAGATAAAATAGAGTTAAAATTAGTTACAAAACGTTGTCTAAATTTATCTAAGAATCTGTACAGTAACTACATAAAAAACCTTGAATCAGAAATTAAGAAAAACCCTAAGCTATTCTGGTCGCACGTAAAGTCTAAGCGAGGGGGATCCAGTATCTATCCATTGACAATGACAGACGGACAGACTATTACATCTGATGGTCCTACCATATGTGATCTTTTTGGTGATTATTTTTCATCCGTGTACACTCCTGAGCATGACACCGAGTTTGAGAATGACTCAAGTTTTCTTAGCTCACTAGAAACTAATAGTATATCCCTAACAATTCCAGAGTTTGACAGTGACTCCCTTTTAAAAAAGCTGCAATCTGTAAATGTCAATAAGGGAGCTGGTCCTGATGGAATCCCACCCGTATTTATTTCAGCCTGTGCACCTGCACTGGTTTCGCCACTATTAAAAATATTTAACACGTCGTTAGTTACAGGAACTTTCCCTCACGAGTGGAAAAAAGCCAAAGTTGTTCCCGTGTACAAGTCGGAGAATAAAGATAATATTTCCAACTACCGGCCCATTGCGATTCTCTCCACCTTTGCCAAGATATTTGAATCCATGATATGTCCACACATCCAACGACATTTTGGCCTATACCTAAGTGATCATCAACACGGTTTTGTTCCGTCAAGATCCACAGCCACAAATTTGCTCTGTTTCTCGGAAGCTCTGATAGACACTATTGACTCTAACAAACAATTTGATGTGTTGTACACAGATTTCAGCAAGGCGTTTGATAAAATTTCTCATTCCATACTTATACATAAACTATCAACGTATGGTATCACTGGACCCTTGCTGAAATGGCTGAAATCTTATATTACTAAGCGTGAATTCTATGTAGTTGTGAACGGTTTTCGATCGGCCAATAACTATTGCATGACTTCGGGTGCCCCTCAGGGTTCGCATTTGGCTCCTATTCTATTTATAATATTTATAAATGACATCCCCCACTGTTTTTCTTTTTCGGAGTGCTTTTTATACGCTGATGATTTAAAGTTTGCTAGGAAAATCGAATCTGCAAGTGATATTGACCTATTGCAAGATGAACTGAATAGGGTTATAAAATGGTGTGAAACGAACAAAATGGAATTAAATACTAAAAAGTGTTTCCATCTCTCCTTTTCCCGGAAGTCTCACTCTATGCGCTCTGAATATTACATAGAAAAGCAAAAGATCCAAGAAGTGGAAACAATAAAGGACCTAGGAGTGTTATTCGATAAAAAGGTTACTTTTGTTCCTCACATCGAAAACATAACTAAAAGGGCATCCAAAATGTTAGGATTTGTAATAAGAAACACTAAGGGTTTCAAACTGGCTAGCACTAAAAAAATACTGTACAACAGCCTTGTGCGAAGTGTCCTGGAGTACTGCAGTGTCGTATGGAGACCACACTACGCCACACATAAGCTTCACTTAGAAAGAGTCCAAAAACTTTTTCTGTGGCACCTTGCGTTTTCTATAGGAAAAGCTAAACAACTGGCCTCCTACAATAGTCGTTTGCAATATTTCAGGATGCACCCCTTATCAGTTCGAAGAGATGTCACGGATGCCTTATTTGTGTATAAACTACTCGGAAATAAAATTAACTGCCCTAACCTACTGTGTCTCCTAAAGTTCCGCGCCCCAGCCCGATATCCTCGCAATCCAATCACACTGTTATGCCCACCCTTACGCCAAACTGTCCTAGGTGCAAACTCACCAATACCCCGAATCTGTAAAGTCCTAAACAGCTGCAGTGACTTAATTGATGTTCACCATGACATTATCGAGCACTTTTCTCTTGGCAATAATCGTTGTGTTCAATAAATGTGACAATGTATGAGTTGTAATGTAATTAAATTTAAATATGCGATTTTGTATTTTATTTCGATTAATTTATATTGATTAATGTTGTTTTAAATAGTACTTAATGTTATTTTTTTTTTATTTATAATTTATTTTTTAATCTAAATAACTGACTGTGTTTCTTCTGTTTTTTAGTGCAATTACTTTGTTTATACTTCTTATTATAATAATTGTTATTTGATCTGCCTCATTTATGTTTAAAATTGTATAATTATGTTAATATTTTCTATTGATTCCTAACCTTAAGTAGTGCATGTGGTGTTAGCCTGAAAGTAATTGTTGCACTTATAAATGTAAAATGACTATTTCATACCATTGAACAGTGTAAATAATTGTAGGTTAACCTAAATAAATAAATAACATTATGAAATAATTTTGTTTAAAAGTTATCTTGAGATTTATATATATGTTTGGTTTCAATATCTCAGGACCCTTTTATTTCTTACATCAAGTATCCCATAAGATTGTTACAATAAGGCCCTTGTAATTTCTCATGGAACTTAACGCTTTTTAATCTATAATATTTTGAAAGTGGAGTGTGAACTAATTTATAATCTCTCAGGTTAACTTCTCAGGAACAACAGTTCCTGAGAAGTTAACCTGACAGCAGATCAGCATTTACTAATTCAAAATAACTTGTTGTTTTCTGACTAAGCTACTTTGGTTCACAGTAAACATTTTATTTTAAAGTTTATGATCTTCAGTGTTATTTAAGTATGTATGTTTTACACTAGATTGTCAATATTCAATAGTACTTACATACTCTTTATAACATGACAACATCACGCCTGTAATCCTCTAAAGGGAAGTCAGAGGTGCATGTAAAGTGCATTATCAGATCCACACCTTTTTATTTACCACATCCCACACCTTTACTATTAACAGTTTTAGAAATATATTGTGTTTTTGTTCTGCAAACAAAGTAAACAGTAGAACCAAATACTTTTAAATACATACTTTAATTGTGCTTTGTTCTGATTCCATTACTCAGGTGTGTTATTTATCCCAGTGTTCCCCAGAACAATCTAGAATGATGTCATATTTAGACTTGAGTACCGAAACGACTCCATTCTGTATTCATTGTTCTTAATATACTTTAGGCATTAACATTGAAAGCCACAGTATAAAGTACTGTTTAGTGGTCATTAATACCTTTTTGAGCACACAACTCTTTAAATTATTTGGAAACAAATTTCTCTCTCTTATCACAATACAAGTTAATAATTCTCAGACCAAAATTAAACACATTTTGTAATATAGTTTTGAAACAACAAAAACATTCCATCCGATTTATCCACAAAATCACAACAACCCCTGTTTATCAACAGACGAAGAAGTGATAGGACTGCAAACATCTGTGTGCACTTTAAATAAAGGTTGTTTCAAATCTTGTTTTCAATTTCTCAAATGGCCAACAAGCTTTTCATTCATACATTTAAGCTTCACATAATTTATCATTAGGCACAATAAATATCAATTGATATATATTGTGCTTGTAACAGCACAACTTTTTAGCAACAATTTTACAGTAAATAAAAAAAAACTTTCTGTAATTCATATTTTTCATTTAATAACTTAGAACTTTTGATCATTTATTCATGTTAATGTATTGTATTGAATATGTAACATTTTTTATGATTTATACCTACTGTTATGGAATATAATGATATCATATTATCGTTTTTTTTTGTAAAAAAAAATGCATATTTATGTTAATTTTGTAAAAATTAAAGTAAAAGTTTTGATGAAAGACATCTAATTAATCATAATTAAGTAGTTTATTCACTCAAAAAATGTTTAAATCTCTGAATATCTTCCAGTCCCATTCGCACTTTATATTTGAAAGAACTCATTCTGAATTTTCGCGGAATAGAAACTGTATGTCTAGCAGCTGGAGAGGTAGATATCAAAGCCATCAAATACGCATCCTGTTCAATCTTGTTATCAAGGTTATTGAAATTGGCAAGTATCATTTCACGATCTCTGGGTGACACTTTATTAAAACATTGGTAACGCTTGCATCTGAAACAATGTAATAGACTGAGTTAGGCCTACTATTTCAAGATACTAACGAAAAAAATAAATACAATGTTATCAAAACAAACCTGCAATCAGGACGGATTTTCCGAGCTGCCACCAGTTTGTTTTTGTGGTTGTTATGTTCCTCACCCTTTACTTTCTTGTTTTTAATAATCGTTTTTGAACATTATTAATTGATTAATGAACATAACATATATTTCACAAAACATTTTTGACAGCTATGACTGACGTAATGACGTTTTAGTTTTTCACAAAAACTACATAACTGCGTTCAGAAACGTCGTTTTTGTAAAATTTTTACAGTGTGACTCTGTGGTAATTATGCTGTTTTTATAAAATCGAATTAAACTGTCTAGTGTAACTTTTCCTATAGATCATATTGCCATCATTAAAAACAAAACCTTAAAATTGTTAGTTACATAGTTTTTGTAAGAAAACCCTTCAATTGTATCACTTTCATAAAATAGTACTATTTTATGAAAGTGATACAATTGAAGGGTTTCTGTAGTATACCTGGTACACCCATTATCTTGGTAACCCGTAAAATCCTACATTTCACCAGAATTTAATCTTAGCTTTTAAAGCTCAATGAAGCATACTGCCAAATATTCTTGATTTTCCAATGATTTAAAACTCCAGATCCAGATAAAAATATATGGAAACTTATCTTGCCCATTTTTACATACGGTTGAATCATATTGCATCATGTAGTTTTGAACTAACCAACCAAACCATTCTTTTATTTTTAATAATTAAACTATTTTCCAATAATGTTTACTGTATGGCAATTCGTGTTTATAATAAATTACCTAATGTTTTTAAAGATCATAACGTCACGACATTTAAAAAGAAATTATTTAACTTCCTATTGGTAAAGTGCTACTACTCAACAGATGAGTTCTTAAATGAAAAGTTTGATTCTAAATTTAAATTGGACGACGACTTGCCTTTACATTCCTAATAATTGAATTGAATCTAATACCTATGATATTGTATTCAATAATTCTTAACATTGTATTTATTAATACCTGACATTATATTTAGTATTCCTTGACATTTCATCTGATAACTTTTGACAATATATTTAGCATGCCTTGACATTGTATTTAATAATTCCTGACATAATTAGTATTCCGTTAAATTGTATTTAATAACTCGTGGCATTCTAATTAGTATGCTTTGACATAGTATGTAATAATTCGTGATATTATATGTAGGATCCCTTGAAATTGTATTTGATAACAGTTACTGTTTTCCTTATCCTTGACATTGTATGGTTTTTATCAATTGATTTTAATTTAATTTAATTTCTTGAAAATATTAGTATGCTGGAAACAGCAGAATATTTTGGATGTAAAATTGTATGTAATACCTTGTAACAACAATATTCTAACAAATAAATTTATTATTATTATTTCCTTTATTACATTTTATATACAGATTAATTACATTTTTAAATATTCCTATAAAAACAAAAAAAAAACATTTAAAAATATAAAAAACAGTAGCCCATTGGTATCGGAACAGGGTCAGACAGTAGGCATACCCAAATACTTGTTTCAGTTGAGCCGACGGATCTTAGGTGGATGGAATCCTGTTCTGTATGCTAAAACTATGTTTGTATGTGTGCGTATCGTGGCTGCGTCCCGGTACTTTAACCTGTGTCTATGAGAATAAAGCAGTGTGACATTGACTAGCGTGTTTAATGGTTGTCCGTAACTCCCGCATATCTAACAGTGGCGACGAGTTGAAAATTACCCTCAAGTGCAAAAATGACATCTTTTGGCGTTTCTTTTGGAATTTTAACTAATTTCGATCATACATCACAAGATTGGACGAGCTACAAATCTCGTTTACAGCAATGGTATATTGCCAACGATTTAACGGAAGAGTCGGACAAATTGAAGGTCAAACGGAGGGCAATTCTAATTAGCGCCCTCACCGGACCTACTTATATGCTAGCAAGGGATCTGGCGCTGCCGAAAAAGTTGGAAGAAACCGATTATGAAGAAATTCTCAAACTTTTAGACCGTCATTTCGAGCCTAATCGACTTGGATTCGCGGAGAAGTCGGTTTTTTACGCGGCGGTACAACGATCAGACGAGAGTCACACTCAATGGGCGGCCAGAATTAGGGGGTTGGCGGCACACTGCGGGTTCAAGAACTTGGAGGAAGCTCTGCTCGACAAGTTCATCATGGGCATGTCGGCAGGACGCGAGCGTGACAAGCTCTTCGCCCAGGACCAAGCGGACTTGACCCTCGCGAGAGCGGTTGAACTAGCGGAGAGTGTGCGGTGTGCTCGGCGCGCCGCGCTCACCACTGCGGGGCCGAGCGGCGCCAGCGGCGGCGACGACGGCTCAGTGTTCGCGGTTAAGGATAAGTGCAGTGTGTGCGGGTATTCCAATCACAAGTCAAATCAGTGCCGTTTTAAAAATTACAAATGTAAAAAGTGTAATAGCAAGGGTCATTTAAGAAAAATGTGCCCAGGTGATGTAAAAGTGAAGTATGTGGAGCGAGGTTCGATGGATGACGAGGACGACAACCGTAAGTTGTGCTTTAATATTCGCTGCGAAAAAGGTCAACCAATGGTGGCTAGTGTCAATGTAGGTGGGCTAATCCTGGAGTTCGAGATAGATAGTGGTTCTGCGGTTAGTATTATTTCACAAAATACCTATGACCAGCATTTCAGCAAAGTACCGTTATTAACTACCGATAAAAAACTATTTAGTTACACTGGTAATCATTTAGAAACAATTGGTTTTATTAATTTAAGCATTCAGTATTCCAATATAAGTCGGACACTTAGTTTGTTTGTCGTTCGTAACGGAGGGCCGCCATTGCTAGGCCGTGATTTTATAACCAACTTTGGATTAGAATTGACTCCAATAATTAAATCTATATACGACTCGACCGATAAAACAATATTAGACGAATTGGTTTCTAGATACCCTTGTGTATTTTCCGGAAAATTAGGTAGATTTAATAAATACGAAGTGGAATTACATTTAAAACCCAACTCGAAACCAATATTTTTCAAAGCTCGGCCGGTACCTTACGCATTGAAGGACAAAATTAACGTCGAACTAGATCGATTAGTAGAATTAGGAGTTCTGCTTCCAGTTCAACATTCCGAGTACGCGTCACCGATAGTTCCCGTGTTAAAAAAAGACGGTGGAATTAGAATTTGCGCAGATTATTCCGTTACCATTAATAAGCAGCTTCTAATTGATAATTATCCGTTGCCAACGGTCAATGATTTATTTGCTAAATTGTATGGAGGTGTTCAATTTAGTAAAATTGATCTTTCTAGTGCTTATTCACAATTTGCTCTTATGGAAAAATCACAAAATATGACTTGTATCAATACACATCGGGGACTATTTAAATACACTAGGTTAGTGTTTGGTTTATCGAGTGCACCCGCGATTTTTCAACGTGCTATGGAAATGTTGTTATCTGGGTTAGAGGGAGTAGTTCTTTTTCTTGATGATATATTGATAACTGGGGTGAATAAAAAACAGCACATGGATAGGTTAGTTGCAGTATTGAAAAGGTTAGAAGATGCAGGCCTTACTATACAACATAGTAAATGTGAGTTTTTTAAAAATGAGGTAAATTATCTGGGGCATACCATTGACAAAAATGGCATAAAAAAATCACCAGATAAAGTAAAAGCAGTTTTACTAGCGCCCAGGCCACATAATGTTTCTCAGTTGCAATCATTTTTAGGATTAACTAATTACTATCGCAGTTTTGTACCTAACGCTTCAGCTATACTTTCACCTCTATATAATCTCCTACATAAAAATTCCAAGTGGGAATGGACAGAAATACACGAAAATGCATTTAAAAAAATCAAGCAGCAGTTGGCATCGGATACCGTGTTGGCACATTTCGATCCGTCAGCTAAGTTGATATTGACGGTGGATGCTTCTCCTTGCGGGCTAGGCGCCGTGCTGTCGCAGGTCGGTAATGACGGGTCTGAGCGCCCTATTAGTTATGCATCTAGAACTTTAACCACTGCAGAAAAAAAATACGCACAGATACAGAAAGAAGCTACGGCGATTGTTTTCGGAGTAAAGCGGTTTCATCAGTATTTGTATGCACGAGCGGTGCCTTTCACCTTACGAACTGATCACAGACCATTGTTAACGATCTTCGGCACTCACCGTGGTATACCGACGATTTCAGCGAATCGGCTACAACGGTATGCAATATTTTTATCGGCATACAATTATTTAATCGAGTACGTTAGCAGTAAAAACAACAATGCTGATTACCTATCGCGCGCGCCGTTGCAAAATGAGTCATCAGCTGACTCGAGCTCATATTTGAATGGGGGAAGTGAAGGCGCGGGGACGAGCGTCCAGTGCACAGCTGATGACCGCTCCGCGTATGTTTACTTTGTCGTCGATGGCGGGTTACCAGTTACTTTAGGGGATTTACAACGTGAAACTGAGCGAGATTTAATTTTAAGCAAAGTTAAAAGTTATGTCAATTTAGGTTGGCCAAGGAAGGTATATGAAACTGAATTAAAACCGTATTTCTACTGTCGTAATCAAATTGCAGTTGAAAATGGGTGTTTAATGCGGGGCCACAAGGTTATCATACCAGAAACGTTAAGGAGTAAAATTTGTAACGAATTGCATAGTTCTCATTTTGGAATTGTAAAAATGAAAGCAGAAGCGCGTAAGCGGTTATGGTTCCCGGGTGTAGACAGTGCGCTGGAGCGGCTGGCCGGCGCGTGCGCCGTGTGCAGCGCGCTGCGCCCCGCGCCCCCTCGCGCCCCTCTAGCGCCCTGGTCTCACCCGCCGCACGCCTTCTACAGAATACATTTAGATTTTTTGGGCCCATTTAACCATCAAATGTTTTTAATAGCTGTTGATGCTTATAGTAAGTGGGTTGAAGTTTTTATTATGTCTTCATCGTATGGATCGAAAGCCGTCATCGAAAAGCTTATCGATTTAATGTCACGAGTAGGTATTCCGCACACTTTAGTAACTGATAACGGTACTTCGTTTGTTTCGCAGGATTTTAAGGAGTTTTGTTCAAAAAACGGTATCACTCACAAGCTTTCCCCGGTATATCATCCGTCTAGTAACGGACAAGCAGAAAGTGTTGTGAAAATAGTTAAAAAGGGGCTCAAAAGTATTATAATCGATAATAAAAATAAAAATCAATTACAGTTACAGATTTCTAAATTTTTGTTTGATTATCGGAACTCCAGGCACAGTACCACTGAAAAGTCACCCGCGGAGCTAGTGTACGGGCGGCCGTTACGTTCGCGTCTTGATTTGTTGTCCCCGGTGGGTGCACCGGCGTCGGCCTCGTCATCCACCAGTCTCACTCATACAGTCGAGCGTAACCAGTGCTTACAGGCCAAATACTTTAAAGGAAAGCCTAGGAAAGAATTCAAAGAAAATGATTTAGTCTGGATTACTAAAAATATGAACAATAAAAAGTTTATTTGGATCGAAGGAATTATCAAAAGGAAGATAGGAAAGGTCATGTACGAAGTTTATGTACCTGATTTGGACAGTCTGGTAAAAAGGCATTTAGATCAAATTCGGGGGCATGGTGAAGGTCAAGGTTCATCGTATTACGACACGATTCCCGACGTTCCGCACGTTGCTGCTGATCAAACCATTAACTCCAACGACTCAGATTTAGTGATTTGTGATACCCCACCCCCCGCACAAGAGTCAATCTCATCAACCCTTACCAGTACGCCCTTAGAAGAGAGTGAGGAGGGAGATGGAAGTAGAAGGGATATGTCCTTTGCCACGCCTGAATCCGACGCCTCGCGTGATGCGCCGGCGACACCTGTGCCCGTGATTAACCCGCGCCGTCTGGCGTTGTCACCAGACAACTTTTCTCCTTAGTTTTAAGTTTTTAGTTCATTATGTTCTTTTGTTGTTAGCCGGGGTATTTCTTAATTAATGGGAAGGGAATGTTCTGTATGCTAAAACTATGTTTGTATGTGTGCGTATCGTGGCTGCGTCCCGGTACTTTAACCTGTGTCTATGAGAATAAAGCAGTGTGACATTGACTAGCGTGTTTAATGGTTGTCCGTAACTCCCGCATATCTAACAAATCCGAGAGTTGAGTTCCCATGGATTCCATAATCTCTCCTCGCTTTGCATGCATGATCGCACATTTGTCCACCCCAAATTCCATCCTGATGGCGCTACTGAAGGTTTCCGTTACCTTCAGTAGCTCCATGAGTTGCAAGTTGCTGGGGGCAAAAAGTTTCAAATCGTTTGAGAGCCAGACAAAACCACAGTGGGCTCAGACTATCACCCTGAAAAATACCACACTCAATCCTAATCGGTTCGCTGTTTTCCTGGATCTGTCGACATCCTGGGTAGCAGAGGACCGTCTTCCATTGCCCCATACATGACTATTATTATTATTTATTTGCTTTCAAGTGACTTCTTTTTATTTCATAGGTATTCTTCCACAAATGTCCTTTTTTAACAACATGGTAAAATTTCTTGTGTTTAAAAGTGTTCTTGAATGGTTTCATTAACTTTTGATTTTCCTGATGATTTCTTTAATTGATTGAAATTTCAGTCTGAATTACTTTTCAATTTAAATTTCGTGCTTTGCTTTTGCCTCGTTTAACCTAACATACTGTATAAGTATTAATACATCTTTGCCTATAGTAATTGAGTAATCATGGGCAAATAAACTATAGCTATTTGTTTCGTTCCAGAAAAAAACTGTTAAACTGCTTCAGCGGTGGGAAGAACCATAGAAGCTTACCGCCGGCAACTCCACGCGAGAGCTACTACGGCGACAGACGATGCGGCTATGGACTGGTCGCTGCACACTCCGCCGATCCTTTTTTGACCACACGAATAACATCAACAGCGTGAGTCCATGTGTAGCTTTCTTAAAAAGTGAATAACAAAATTGATTATAATAATACCTACTACCTAATAGACATGTAGGTAGTTGGAAGGGCGACGCAAACCGGTTATACGCGCGCCGCGCGGCCAGTCTCAGTGATTGTTAATACTACTTATTAGTATTACTATTAGATAAATCTTCAGTTCTTTACAACCCACCTCAACAAAGAAGGAAGGAAGTTCTCAATTCGACAAATTGTTTATTTGATTATGTTTATATTTTGAATATTATTAACCGTCCTACACTCATTTAAATTTTATTCTAACGAATGTTTCAAATTGATGTGTTTTTTTATTGTTGATAGGCTTGCGTTTGACCACCATCTCACCTGATGTTAAGCGATGATGTGGTCGAAGATGAAGCACGCTTGCCTAGAAGCAACCTATTCACTCTTGACTTAAAGACTCCCAGGTTATAGCTATCAGGAAACACAGAATCCGGCAGAGAATTCCACTCCTTAGCTGTACGCACAAGGAAACTATTCCCAAAATGTTTTGTGCGTATGGGTGGGATGTCCACCATGTAACCACAGTATAAAGATCGTACAGTAGGTTGACGCCTTTGATTTTGTGGAAAATGCCGACAACGTCTAGACAGTCTCGCAGCGGCCAGGGTTGTCACAAGTAAACAATATTTATGAAATATGTTTTTTATTGCAGATCGACATCGTTAGCAATATTATTACTTAATATAATAATGAAAACAATTTTAACCTGCTCTTTACTACACGTATTATTTAGGAGTTGAGGGTGAACATAAAAATGCAGATGAGGCGCATACAAAGAGATTTAAAATTTGAACTGATGCACGTGATAATTAGGTACTGTGACACTTACTGTACTTAAATGTTGTTTAAGTGAAGGTTTTTTAAATAAATTATAAAAAATGATGTCCGCCATTTTGGATTTCAATAAGGATGGCATTTTCGTAGCAAGCACCCCAATCAACCTCAAAATTAACACCCATATCAAATTATTAAAAAGAATGACGTCCGCCATCTTGGATTTCAAAAACGATGGCATTTTCGTAACAAGCACCCCAATTAACCTCAAAATTGACACCCATATCAAATTATTTAAAAAAATGACGTCGGCCATCTTGGATTTAAAAAAGGATGGAATTTTCGTAACAAGCACCCCAATTAACCTCAAAATTGACACCCATATCAAATTATTACAAAAAATGACGTCCGCCATCTTGGATTTCAAAAAGGATGGCATTTTCGTAGCAAGCACCCCAATCAACCTCAAAATTAACACCCATATCAAATTATTACAAAAAATGACGTCCGCTATCTTGGATTTCAAAAAGGATGGCATTTTCGTAACAAGCACCCCAATTAACCTCAAAATTGACACCCATATCAAATTATTACAAAAAATGACGTCCGCCATCTTGGATTTCAAAAAGGATGGCATTTTCGTAACAAGCACCCCAATTAACCTCAAAATTGACACCCATATCAAATTATTAAAAAAAAAATTACGTCCCCCATCTTGGATTTCAAAAAGGATGGCATTTTCGTAACAAGCACCCCAATTTACCTCAAAATTGACACCCATATCAAATTATTACAAAAATGACGTCCGCCATCTTGGATTTCAAAAAGGATGGCATTTTCGTAACAAGCACCCCAATTAAACTCTAAAAATTGACACCAATATTTTATTTTAAAAAATACGTACACCATCTCGAAATTTACCTTTATTAAATAATAAAATAGTTCACCATCTTCAATTTGAAATTACTATTTTTCGTTATCTGTATTAGAATAAAGCTTGGAAGTATCGTTATAATTTTGAATAAAAATAGAACACCTAATAATATTAAGTAGGTATAAAAATATATAAAATGTCCAAACCCTCACGGCCCTGTGCGATTACCTATTAGATATTATTTTTTTACCGTCCGCCGTTCGGCGATCTTTATATAAACAAGATGAAGACTTGCAATCTCTCACAGCACACGTCGTATGCACCATTTTAAATAAATAATTAAACAACAAACACGTGCTAGCCCCGAATGATGTTTCCCAAGCTACTAACATAGTTTTGTTCGCAGCTTGGGATCGGCATTCCCGCGTTTCGCCCCTCACACCCCGCACGATTGCCCTGTCTAGACGTCTTCGTCGGACGACTGTATGATCTTTAGACTGTGATGTGACGATGGCGCGACGCCGTTTCCCTAGTAGTCCGGTGATGGAACGGGCTTGGCGGAACTAGACTGCAATTCCATCGCACACTCCCCGAAATGTAACCGATAGAAAACCGATAGGCTTGCAACACGTCGCCGATGTTCAAGGCTCTGAAGCTTTCTCTTGACCAGTTTTTCGTTGCCAATGAGCCTTTTGGCCGTTTCTCGATAGTCTCAAGTGCATCAAGCTGGTATTTGGCAGATCCGTCCCAAAGATGAGAGCAGTACTCCATACACGACCAAACTTGTGCTTGATAAAGGTTGAGCAGCTGTTCCAGTGTGAAGTACCGTCTCACCTTTGCTAGGATTCCCAATTTTTTTGGCAGCCAATAAGAGCAGCCAAAAAAAAATTTAAGGTTGGATGTCAACGTAACCCCAAAAAGCTCGATGCGATCAGTTATCGTCACGATTACACCACGGAAAGAAGGAGCCGGTTGAAATTGGGTCCTTTTTGCGGAGAATAGACACGCCCGGGTCTTAGAAGCATTAAACCGGACCAAGTTGGCATCGCCCCATTCAGAGACAGTCTTCAAAGTCAAGTTCAAGCGGCCAACCATGACTTCTCGTAGAGACTGGATCTGTGACCCACCAGCACGCGCGCTGGATATATATCGGGCGTACATACACCCGTGCGTGCTCTAAAATTGTGCTCCAGGGTAAACCCCTAGAGGAGGTGGCCGCCATCGTCAGGGTGGGTGGCTGCTCTCCCGAGCAAGTGAGGGCGGGCATTCTACGCCCTGACCACACGGGCATGTGAACCCTAGTGGTGAACTGCCCTGTAGCGGCGGCTAAAATAATTACAGAGGGCCGTAGACTCATGGTTGGCTGGGTATCCGCGCAGGTCAAACTGGAACCCAGAGCGGGAGAAGTTATTCGATGATTTTCCCACCCAGAAAAAAAAACAAAAAGAAAAAAGCGTAAACCCCTGGGTATGACAAGTACGACACGTCTGACGGACTTCTGATCTGCGTCTCCGATAGAAATAAGAGAGCTGGTTTTTCAGTCTCGAGGTGATGATGGACTGCGATGAGATTTGAGTGCAGACCTCGGATGTAAGGTGCACTTTAAGAGAGAGGGAGTGTAGCCGCTATTTAAAATTTCTCCTCCATGATGATAACCTTCAGGCCCACATTGGGCGGATGGCATCGAGTGGGTTGACTGGCCTGGAGACTGCGGGGACGCCCGAGCCCCCCGAGAATGTCCATCGGGCCCTCTCATCTTGTCGCCAACCAGCACGATGGTGCATTTCGGAATTTTTCGACAGTTGGTGGGGCAGCCTTTCATGTGTGGCTGGCACACTCCTTGGGCCCCCAACTACCTGCGGTCGGCTAGCGGTGAACCGTACCTCGGATCCCGCTACTCTCCATGACCATCATACGTCCGCACCAGTTTGAGCCAGATTAGTCTGCCCGCAGTGGAGCAGCCATTTCGACCCAACTCCTTAATAGGCTACACAGGGCATCGTACCGGAACACGGCTAGGCCGTTTGGCGGTATATTTTTGCCCTGTGGGTGGTCACAAGCCTGTGGTTAAAACCTACCACCAGTTAGTGTTACCTGATTAGCACCACCCAGGGACCACGTGTAGGGATTAGCTGACGGGTATTCTCCTACGGACGCGGGTGACTCAGCCCCCTAAATGTTGTTATTTCAAGTTAAACAAGTATCAATTTTATTTAAATGGAAATTAGATGATTTCAGAGTGACTAGCACTACTAGACTAGCAGTTATAAAAATTTTTGAAGTTGTAGCGTATACTGTGTAGTACTCTTTATTGTATAGGAATTAAAGTTATTTTTCCATAAACTCATATTTCTCATACTAAAGAATATACGGTAAGTATTAAAATTGACAAAATTTTCTTTGTTTTAGATTTCAATGGACACAGTCAGTAGGCGCCTTAAGGATGCCGGAAAGAAGTGCTGCCGCCCTGCCAAGAAGATATTAATGAACACATCCTATGTGTTAATCCAGATCATGGTCTATTTAAGTGCCAAATCCGTTCAACCGTTAAGGCGTGAAAAGTAACAAACATCCAGCCATCCATTCTCACAAACTTTCACATTAAATAGTAGCACAGTTTTACAATCCATAAGTTGTATTTTAATATTGTAATTATTTTATTTATCAAAATAAAGGTATTTAGGTATTTCCAACCACTGTTTCTCAAAAGCTTATTCTTCCATTCCTCGATTTGGGAAAGACACCAGACATGTCGTCAGTTGATGTTGCGTCATAATAAACTAGCTTCAAACTATCTGGCCGTTCCGCTCCTTTATACAGGTTCTTGTGCAGTTATAATAAGTTGAGCACGCGTACCAATGACTTGGACATATTTTCAAATAGTCTGAATAAATTCAGGCGTTATATCATGACCCTCGGTTCATAGTTGTTTCATTTATTTCTGTTGGAAAAATTACAATCTGTCTTGCTAAATACTTTGCTTTCGCTGTCGGATCCACAGTGACTTCATTTAATTTAATTTTTAAGTTTTTACATTCATATTTTAATTAATTTTTATCCTATTTATTGTTATTGCAATTAATTTTACTATGATATGATTACATTAATTTGTTAGTTAATATTGCTATTTGTATTGTTTTAATTTGAGTTCTCCATTTTAATGTGATTATTGATCACAATCAAATGAAATTATGTTGTAATTTAAGTTTAAATAAATGAACGCTATTTATAAAAATTGTAATTAATGTATTAGGAAATAATTTATCTTTTATTTATATGTTTTAATTTCTTTTTACTTTTTCTGTCAATGTTATATTTAAAATTAATCAAACTTAATGATATTGTAATAATTTAGTGTTATTTATGGTATTCTGACTCACTGAAATTCCAATGTTATCTTTGCTTTGTTTCAATGCAACTTTAGCTCAAGATTTTAACGTTAATGTTCTCTTAATTTTTTTTTTTTAATTTACCTGCTCTATACAAGTGCTGTGGACACCTATAAGTGACGAATTCACCACAAACTATTTCATTCATGTCTTTTTTTATTTGTTAAATAACTAGTGAATAAGTCGTTGGTGTGTCAATAAATAAATAAATCTCCATATTTTTCATCACAATTAGCCAGCGGTGTGGCCGTGAAGGCGTAACAGACAGACAAATTTACTTTCGCATTTATAATATTAGTATGGATAATTCTTCTAATAACGTGATAAAGATAGTGTAAATTGAAATTTTATACTTCTTTTCGCACCATTGTTATATTCTTGAGCATTTTTCCATTACTAATTGTTGATGATAATTTAAATTAGGGCCGTCACCCATTGGCGGCATCGCACGACAAGGGATTTTCCAGGGTAAGCGCAAATGATTTGAGATCTTATATTATCTTGGTTAGCATTCACATTTCGGGATACTACGGCATGCCAGAACGTTCCGAAGGATGCCAAAGCAGGCTGTGACGTATCAATTAAATTGTCGCTCCGTGCCGCCTGTGGGTGCCGGGCCTTATACAGCCCAGTCAATCTAATAAGCAAATAAACTTTTTTTTTCTTTCTACAAAAAAAAGCTTGTGAAAAATAAATATTATCTACTTAATTTTGGTCTATTGTATAGTTTGGTTTTATAAATTTTGTTGTAAGTATATTTTAATTTAGAGTAGGTATTTGTTTTTAAGTGTTCAATTTTTCAAATATTTTACCATTTATTACCTACCTACATTAAATAAAAAAATTAAGATTGTTATTCCGCATTTTATTTTATTTAACCGTAGTAACCTATCGCATCCTATCGTAGATCTTAATGTAAACTTTGAACCAAAATTGGTTTGAATGAGATCGGGTCAGCAGTTTTTGAGATATAGCATATTTTCTAAAACCGCAAATATAACTTTGTAATTCATACAAACACTATGAAAAACAAAGTTATTTAGTGTAGTTGTAAAAAATGTAAATAAGCTAGTTTTAAGAAATTTGTAAGGTTTTTTTTTTCTTCACACGAGTTCCCATAGGATCCCTTAGATGTCCTTTTCTGTACCCCTGACAACGTGTTACATGCAACATTCATTCGCAGGATGGCTGGTAGCAGCTGGACGAGAGTTTCCGAAAATCGAGTTAAATAGCGTGCAATAGGAGAGGATGATGATGATGAAGTAACGATAATAATAGATTAGACTGCTATAGGCTGATGCTGATGATAATGAAGTAACGATATTAATAGATTAGAATTTTATTTCAAAATTCATAATCTTCGAAATCGTATCTACTAGCGCAATAAGGTTGAACTTGCATGTAAAAGCAAACTTCGGTAGGTTATCTCAAACACGGCGAACTGACAAGAGACTTTTTATAGGTGTAATTAATTGGCTAAAATTCACACAGGTTCTTGATGGGGTACCTAAGTATCCATATTTTTTCTTTCAAGCAGATTGTGTTATGGGTTTCCAGCATCAAATTTCGTAAAAATACTTAGAACAGAAGAGCAAGGAACGCACGAAAACAGTTGACCGCCAGCCCGCTAGTAAGTAGGTAACAAAACCAGGAAAAGGTTATTGAAAAACCTACCTGTTTAAATGTAATACGTGGTAATATGAGTAGATAATACCTACTTAATACTTATAGGTTAGTTACCTTAGCGACCCGGCCCGGCTTCGCTCGGGTAATAAAGGTTGATTTTGCTTAATCAATTTCTCGTCAGGTAATTTGCCACACTCATATATCGGCGATAACTCATAAGATATTCATTTTATTGATATAGTGTAAAAAGCAATTTTGATCTACATTAAATCCTCAACATATCTGAAGTATTTAATTGGATAAGGAGTGAAAAAAAGATTCGTATATGACCCATCATTTTAATGTAATTTGTAAAAGAAAAAATTGTTATTGTGGGTTATTCTTGTGAGATAGACATAATATGCCATCGCGTATTTTTGTAGATCTATAAAAGAGTAGGTAACAATTCCGCCGTATATTGTATTATTATACTTAACTCAAAAGGTTTTGGCAGCGTTTTCGATTAAAGCTCCCGATAGGCTTAATTCTTTCCAACATGTTGAAGTATAATCGTCGTATTTCATTCAATCTACACAAAACCTTAACTTATTATACACTAAAACCTTCCTCAAGAATCACTCTATCGATTCTATCTATTAAAAAACCCGCATCAAAATCCGATAGGGACAGACAGACAGAGAATAGACTTTGTTTTATACTATGTAGTGATAGAAACAAAATTTGTTTTAAATTTTTACATACTTATTTAATAAGTATGTAAAAATGAAGGATTAAGTAAAATATAATTTCAATAAAACAAATTGATAATAGATAAGCTTTCATAAGTATTTTAGGCAATGCGCGGGCCGCCTGCTTTTCTTACCATGCCATTATTTCGATTCAAATCAAATCAAATCAAATCATTTATTTTGCGAAGAATGTGGGTATACAAAATAAGATGTCGAATATTTTAATAAATAATAGTTCCATCACACTCTACCTTACGGCATGCAAAAGTATAAAAACTTACATCTATTCAAGCATAATAAAATAAAAAATGACATGTCTTTGGATCATAACAACTACATTACATTAGATTCAAGTATTCAACCTGCTACGCTATTTCTTATCGCATAGTATTTTATTCTACACTACGACGCGCACACACACACATCCTCAAGTACGCACTGCAGCACGAAACATTACAAGTAAGAACTGACAAAAAGCTATACATCTCTTTCGCACGATTCTCGCTGTTGTTACTCAAACGCGTTCAAGGTCAAAGTGTAGTAACTTGATGTGCTGGCGACTGTACATAATATATTCAAAGTAAAAGTCTTATTACAAGTATATCTATACATAAATAACTATTATTAACTACATATTTATCATAATGCATATCAAATATATATAATATATACTATGTATTAATAAAAAGTCATAGAAAGGGGGTTATGAAAACTCTGCATCCACTATTTGTTTCGAAAGTAATCCCGCAACTTTCTCTTAAACGCATATTGACTCTGTAATAAAACAAATGTAAATATATGTGTTATCATTTTTTTATTAAAACACCCTGCATATTTATTAGTCCACAAGCTATGATCATTACATGATCTATGATACGAATTAAATTATGGTCTACACAAGCATGAGGAAGTAACATGTGAAATTCTCTTAACCTATTTATTACTCGTTCAACATGTATTCTTAATGCTGCTATCTGTTTTGATTGTTTTACTTCAACTTTAGTACTGGGTGTAGACTTAGAGACGGAAGATGGTCGTATGAGGGTACATGTTTTGCTTTCTAACTAACATGATAAGTCTTTAAATCCTCTGTCAGCCATCACCGCCTTGTTAGTAGGTAAACACTCCAAGTAATTAGAATCTTGTACTATCATAACATCAGTAGCCCTTCCACCATATCCATCAGAGACAAAATTGATTAAGCTATCAGGGGTACATGAAATTAAATACTTTAGTGTGTTACATTTTTTAAACTGCGACCAAGTAAGTGATTGGTGGACTGCGTCTGATGGCTTTTCAATCTGAATTTCTAGGCAATCTATGATGGAAACAACATGTGCATACCTACATCTACATTGATGCCACTAGAGGGTGCCGTAACTTGTTTACTTTTTGCATAGCTCCGATTAAAATATTTTTATAAAATAGTACAAGTGCATAATATTAGCATTTCTTGGCTTTTACTCAAAGCTTAGACATATCTTGAAGTAATATTGCGTTAACCTTGTAATAATTTACCTTAGAAGAGAACATAACTGTGAAGTGAATAACTGTGTGCAGCCTACCAGAGCTATAAAACAAGCATATTTGGACGGTATATTATTAGTGTTGGACTAAGTGCACCCTTATCCAGCATTCCCAACGCCATCTGTTTGTCTAAGGAATCACGGACTGGACTGCGTTTACTACGACACCGTGATCATTCAACTAATATCTAGCGATCGATAAAGAACTTCGTTGCTGTGAATCTTCATTGCTGTGAATTAGTACAGAGGGCGCCAGTTACACCTTGTTGTCTTTATTAAACAGCTACTGAACGTTATATCCAATATACTTAGTACGCGAAGCGACTTCAATCAAGATGGAATGCTGTAATGATGCCTCTGCTTCATCAACGAATGTTCTTCAGTGCTCTATATGTGGTGGAAAATACCACTACGAGTGCTTAAGTTTGACCTCGAACCAGTTTGTAGCTCTAAACGACGTATACAAGGCTGCTTGGAAGTTTCCTTCATGTTGTAACGTAACTAGGCGAGCCAGGTCTAATATTAACACTCCTGTACGCAGCTACACTGAGCTTCCAGCGGATGACCACACCATGGATATGTCCTGTGATAACTTAGACCACAGTCATCTCAGTTCGTCCACCAGTTTTGGCAGTAATAGGACACTGATCACAGAAAAGCCATCACAGCCGTCAAACTCCACAGAATTTGATTCATTCACAATTAACCTTCAAGCAACTTTTAGCCAATGGCGGAGTGATATGAGCAAGGACATGCTTCAAATACATGATGATATCAGGTCCACCTTGACTAGCATCCAGAAAGATATTCAGGTGCTGCGTACAGAGCAAACCCTCTTAAAACAACAAGTGTCTACCCTTCGCGACGAGATTATTGACCTGCAAACCAGTTCTCAGAACCAGACAGCAGAATTCGACATCCTCAAAAAGCGTGTTGATGACTTGAGCGGTAATACATCGTCAGCTGAGTTTGAGTCAACAGTTTGTAGCCTGGAAGCTAAGATTGACGTTCTTGAGCAGCAGGCTCGACAAAGTAATGTCGAGATTTGTAACCTACCTGAAAGGCGTAATGAAAACTTACCTTCCATCATTGAAGCCATAGGGAACGTCCTTAAATCTCCAATTTTAATCAAAGACATTGTCGCTGTACATAGAGTGCAGAGGCACTCTATGTACAGCGACATCAACAGAGCACAAGTCCAAAGAATATTATGGTAAAGTTCACCTATCGCCTGCAGAGGGACAATTTTCTCAGCGTGTATCGTAAAGCTAACTCGCTGAAAACTGATCAAATTGGTATCTTAGGTACTTCTACATCTGTTTATATTAATGAACACTTAACCTTAAAGAGAAAGCAGTTATTTTGTAGAACTCGAGAAGTTGCAAACATCCATAATCTTAAATACGTAGGGATCCGAACTGGTACCATACTAGTACGCAAGCGTGATGGTGCAACCGCCTTTGCGATACGTGGAGATGGTGATCTTAATAAAATTAAAAAGAAGACAACTGATTAACTGCTTTCTTTTCATGAAATATTATCAATGTAAGTTCGTGTATACAGTGCCTGAGCTGAATCGACATTATAATTGTATTGTGTTGCATGTTCCTTTAATTGTTTTAATTTTATAATTTTTCTACTATTTATTAATGACATTATTAATTGCTATTTTATATTCCTTTATATTGTAATTTTATGACATCATTTTGCTGATCTTCCTTTGTGAGTACGACATGGTAAATCTATATATAAAAATGTTTACAACCTGCTATCATAATATTATACTGCGGCTGTACCCTATGTGCTCAATACCTACTGCCTTAGACATATTTATGTTAAGATTCTCGTTTAATGGATAGTAACAACTTTTACACTAACTATTTACTACCAAAATTGCAAAGGGGTGAGAACCAAGTAACATAACTTGTATATGAATATTCTGTCGTTTTCCTACGATATAATCATATTGACTGAGACGTGGCTTATATCCGATATTGCTAGCGGTGAGTTTGTGGATCCTCGATACGTTGTGTACCGCTATGATCGAGATCGCGACACAACTGGTAAACGTGATGGTGGTGGGGTTTTGGTCGAAATCCAAATTTAAATGTAATGTTATGAAAATTATTATTCCCCATTAATGTTATTAGGAATGTAAGCTAGTCTAGATTTTTTTTTATTTATTCATTGCAGCCAATTTCTTGTTTAATTTGAATTTTCAATTAATTATATTTCAATTTTGCATGAAGTAATTAACTTATTATTAATGTGATGTAATTATTTATTTATTACCTATCTAATGGCACTCTATATCGTATTTTCTTTTGTTAATATGCGGATAATGTAGTGGGCTGCAATATTGTTCATATCATGTATTATCTTTTCTCTGTTTCAACACATATTGTAGCTGTTTATTGTCCCTAAATAAATAAAATAAAATAAAAATCTAAAAGATATGGGCAATTATTTATAAATGACAGATAGTGTTGGCCATACAATCAAGTCTTGGAGTTTGGCTGCGATAAGAGGTAAACTTTTAGAGAAGACTCTACCAATAGTATAAAAGTACTTTGTGAATATCCAAATTGTAATGCCAATATGCTAAAAGACTCATTTAATTAAATTTTCTTGAGTGTTATTAATATATGTATAGTAGGAAGTGGTATATTATCACTTAAAAGTTTTATTAAATGATATGATTGTTTTTGTAGGGTTACCCCTAGCAACATTTTTGGCTCTTTTTCAATGGCAGCTAGCATGCTGCTGCACATTACTTTTTTTAAATGTTTCTCGTCCTCTGAATCATCTGGCAATGAACTTATGTCAGATGAATAACTTGGTTCATAATAATCAGGGGATTTAATAGAAGAATGTTACTCGTATGATATAGAAGTACTGTCAACCGGGTCAGTGCCAAACAATTTACTATTTAGAACAGATAGCTTTATTGGTGAAGTTCCGATACTGTGTGAAGAAAGAGGTAATGGTGACAGTTTTACATTTTTCTTTTCAGTTATGTTTACATTGACACCTTTACTTCTGTACTTCGGTTTAATATTTACTTGTATAGCTTTATCACTCAGTAATTTATCCTTAATATTAGAAGTGCAGGGTTCAGTTTGATGATCATCACATACTTCAATATGAGCAGTACTGGGTCCTGCTTGATTAATATCATATACATTTGTATGGGAAGTACTAGAACTTGTTTTGTTATAACTTCTTTGTGGAGGTTCTCCAATTTCTAAAATATTACTCTTGCTATCATACTCTGAAAGAGCTTCATTTACTAGTGCTAGTCTTTTTCTTTTAACTTCGGCCGGACCTTCAACTGGTGGTGGCAAATTCCGTTTTTGACATAAAAATATATGAGGAAGCCTTTCTTTAGCCTTAGATTACGTTTTTCTCCTTTCTCCTTCATTATCTAGACACGCGGAAGCGTGTCAAGCCAAGAACTGGCGCGCAGCTCACCATGTGTAATATTACACGAACCATTTGGAGCCACTTTTGAGCCCATCATAACTCAAAAACTATTTCACCTAAACTTGTCAAATTTGGCTCATATATTGAGACTGGCGAGATACATATGTTTTCCAAATTTTATAAACATATCTCAAACGGTTATTTAGATATTAACGTCCAAAAATCGACATTTTTATGACTGACCTATAGGTCAGTCATAAAAATGACTTAATGAGAACTGGGTTATAGTTTTGATCTATAGATCAAAACTATAACCCAGTTCCAGATGACCTAGAAAGTTCAAATTTGGCATGAAGATAGGTAATTAGGTGAATACAAAGGAAAAAATCAGAAACTGGTGATTTTGTATCATTTTATTATAATTTTCACTTAACTTATAATTAGTGCCTGTAAATCTCTATTTGTGGATTTTAAGATCTTTACGTGAATATATAACGAGTTAAATACCACCCTTAATTTGTTTTAATCCAAATATTTCCGTTTTTGTACTTATAAATAAGAATATAGTAAATTTTCGTATTTATTACGCGTAACTAACCGTATTCTACAACCACTAGCGCCACCTATTATCTTAGAGGGTCACTACACCATGGAGGCAAAACGCGTAAAAAGAATTCCGGATACTGAATGGGCAATTCATTCGAACATTTCAAAGGTACAAGAAAATATAGAAAATAACACAAAAAGGACAATTATATCCCGTAAACGTAGGAAAATACAGTAGTTTAACAAAAAACCATTTAGTATTAATTTTGTTATAAGTAAGTACCTACTACTAATTTATGTACAAAAAGTAATGATATCCCATGAAAAACATAAATGTGAAATGAGAGCCAAGTTCAATATTATCATAAATGCCTTGGTTGTTGACTTCAACGACAAAAGAAGTGAAATCTAAATGGGTGCCAAGTTCAATGGTCAGTCCTGAAATTTATTTATAACAACATAAAATATCATTTATTCTTTTAACTTAGGAGAATATATTGTAGCCGGCGTGAGCGTATAATTATATGTGTAGGCGAGCTTGTGAGGAGGGTATCTGTGATCACGATGCTCTTAGCCCTATTTTTATTTATTTATTTTAATGTGGTACAAGTAGTAGCTGTTCCGTCTCCTCGTAGCTTAATTTTTGTAAATATTGGCATACAATTAATTTACATTTTTTTCTAGTTAGGGGGTATATATGTAAAATTTTATTAAGCCTATTATAAAGGTACGGGCCTAGAAAACATGCAAATTGTTTACAAAATTTTGTATTGAATATATTTACATTTTCACATACATGATAATTTCGACGTCTCTGTAATAACATTGGCTTGAAGTGCTGGTTTTTGTGTTCTTGCAGGATAATTTTATGTATAAACAATTGTCTTACCGTCATAACCTCGCACAATTGGAACAGTGTAACAGTTGGAAAACGCATAGGTTTAAACATGCTAACCTTCAGTATAGCTCTCTGGGCGACCTCAACTGCCTTTAGCGTTGTCTTGCAGATGCCTCCCCAGGATGAGATGCAGTAGGTAAGAAGTGACTGACATAGGGCCTGATATATCCGCTTCAGCAGTGAAGGGTCCACGACATAGCGTAGGTTTTTAAATACGTAGATTAATTTACGTAATCTGCTACAAAAAATTTTGACATGATCTTTAAAGTTTAGGTTTTTATCTAAGGTAATGCCAAGATATTTTACCGAGTTAACGCGTTCTAGAGGAGAACATGTACAGCTATCCGTAGTAATGCAATAATGTGAAGCTATTTGTAGGTCGCTGCGAATACTCACCGCTTGCCTGATGCTGAAACAAACATATTTTGTTTTATCAACGTTTAGAGTGAGTATATTTTTCTGCAGCCATCCCTTAGCTAAGTCAAAACCACTTTGTGCGGTATAGAACACCTCATCCCAGTTATCACCCGCAAACACCAACGCTGTGTCATCCGCGAAAGAAATAATTTCACCTTTAGTCAGTTTAAGGTTAGTAAGCTCATTTATGTATACGAGGAATAAGGTGGGCCCTAGTATACTTCCCTGCGGCACACCGTGTGGAACAGGTAGGTGAGTACTTTTCTGATTGTCCACTCGAACACACTGAGTTCGCCCAGAGAGGTAGCTATTGAAAAGTTCGAGCTGCGTGCCCCTGATACCCAGAGTCTCCAACTTACTAAGTAAGAGGGAAACAGAAATCGTATCGAATGCCTTGGCCAGGTCAAGAAAAATAGAAAGGCACTTTTTCCCTTTATCCATATTAGAGCTAATATAGTCTATGAGTTTGTTTACTGCCTGTTCTGTTGATTTTTCATGTCTAAACCCATATTGATTATTAGATAGAAGTTTATTTTTCTCGAGATATTTTACAAGACGGCTGTTTATTATTTTTTCTAGAACTTTGGAAATTGCAGGTAGTATGGATATTGGTCTGTAGTTGCTAATACGATTTCTGTCTCCTGTCTTATAAATTGGGCACACTTCTGATCGTTTTAGGGAATCAGGAAACACTCCGGTTTTTAGACAATCGTTGAAAATTTTTTCTAGAGGATATACTAGAATATCTTTGTGCTGTTTAAGAAATCTACTACTAATATTGTCACATCCTGGTGCACTTTCTGTTTTCAGACCTATGATAAGTTGACCAACCTCATGAATGTCTGTCTCAATTAATACAAAAGAGTTCGGGACAGTTGATGATTTATTATGTGTACTTATTGGCGGTAGATTCTGGGAATTAAGATTTTGTTGACAGATTTTGTCTGCCAGTGAGGTACCCACATTTATAAAGTAGCTGTTCGCTTCGTGAAGTGATTGGTCAGGAGAAGATTGGAGTGTTAGTATTTCTTTATTGTGTTTTGTGGTTTTTGTTGTGTGTGTAATGTTTTTGATGACTTTCCATAATTTTTTGTTGTCATTCTGTGCGTCCATGATTAAATTATTTTCGTAAGCTCTTTTTAGCCGTCGTAATAGAGTGTTACAGAAATTTCTGTACCGTTTGTAGGTAATTTTCAACACTTCGTTATCCGGATCAAGGCTTACCTTTTTGTGCATTATGTCCCTGTTTCGCATACAGCGGAGTAGTCCTGGAGTAATCCAAGGCTTTATTATTCTACGTCGTTTAGAAAAAGTTACAATTTCTGTATTTTTTTCTATTGCTTTCTGTAAGCAATGTGTTAGGTAATTTAAACTTTTGTTTCGGTTTTCTGTGTGATAGATGGGGTCAAAATTAATGTGTGAGATGTCTTGTGCTAAACTTGTGTCGTTAATTATGGCCTTTGATATGGTAGTATAATACCGTGTTTTTTTTAAATTTAAACAAAATAACACAGGGTGGTGATCTGTTAGAGTTGCATTAGGGACTACGGTGTTGGAAGAGACTTTAGTTTTTATAAGGACATGGTCTAAGCATGTCTGACGAGCGCTGCGTGTGACTAATGTGTGCGCTGGCAGTAGACCATGCGAAGCAGCTAATGTTAGGTAGCGTTCACCTTCAAATTTAATTTTATTCGTGTTAATTGCTAGATTCATGTCACCTATGACAACGATGTGCTCATAAGAAGACACTGATTGTAACGTATTATCCAACGACGCGAGGAATGGCTCCAGTTTAGTATAGGAAGGCGATCTGTACAGGGCAATTATGGCAACTTGTTTTCCAATAGTTGCTAATAAACAATTGCTTTCATGAAATTCAGGCTCATTTATATTTAGGTTCATATGTTCTTTGTAGTAGATAATTACTCCGTCATTTTGTAAGAGGTTTGTGCTAGTTGCTGAATGCAGGTAGCCAGGTAGGTGAGGGATTACTGTTTCACTTTTAAGCCAGCACTCTGTTAAGATAAGTATGTCGCATTTTAGTTTAAGTCTATGTAGTAAAACTTCTAATCCGGGCATATTTCGGTTTACACTTCGTATATTTTGTGTCAATAAAAGTATGTTGTCCGAAGTAGAAGCAATAATGTTATGGCAATCCTCTATTTCCGCGGTTTGTGAGTGAGATACGGATAACTGGTCAATATTTTCAGCTAAATTAGCTATGTCATCGAATGATTAACAAGGGAGTAATTATAGGCAGAAGTTTTGGTCAGGGTAGGTACACGGATTTTGCGAGGACGTTTTATATAAATAATTAAAGAATGTTTATAATTATGATTTATGAGAAGAGTATTTGAGATTGTTATTTGAGGAGTAAGTGAGTTGTGTAATTGATGTATGATTGAAGCGTGGGTTGAGTGTATTTCTGAGGTAGAGTGTAGTTGAGCTGTGGTTGTGACTAATGTAATAATTATTTGACATTATATGTAGGATCCCTTGAAATTGTATTTGATAACAGTTAATGTTTTCCTTATCCTTGACATTGTATGGTTTTTATCAATTGATTTTAATTTAATTTCTTGAAAATATTTGTACGCTGGAAACAGCAGAATATTTTGGACGTAAAATTGTATGTAACACCTTGTAACAACAATATTCTAACAAATAAATTTATTATTATTATTATTATTTCCTTTATTACATTTTATGTACATATTGTTTGTATTTTTAAATATTTCTATAAAAAAAAAACACAAAAAAACATTTAAAAATATAAAAAACAGTAGCCCACCGGTATCGGGAACAGGGTCCAAGCTACCGGTGGTCAGGGCTCTTGAGAGAGAAACCTCCTAACAATTCGCGCCGTGTCCAGAAGTACTGCTTTCTGGACCAAGCCCTTGATCCAGCTGCCCAACGAGAGCCTCCTAAGATGTTTGTCGAGGCTCTTGGCTATTATGCCATTGGCTGAGACGACTATCGGCACAATGATTGCTGTATCCACATCCCACATGTCAACAACCTCGTGAGCCAAGTCAAGATACTTAATTTGCTTATCTTTCTCGGCTTTCACGAGGTTCTCGTCATGAGGGACCGCTATATCAACAATCACTGTGCGACGCTCTAATCGGTCTATTACCACTATATCAGGCTTATTGGCAACAATAGTCCTGTCAGTGATGATAGACCGATCCCAGTACAGTGTAATATTGCCATTTTCGAGAACTGGGTCGGGCACATACCTATAGTACGGTACTTCTGATTCCACGAGATTGTATTTAAGAGCAAGTTGCTGGTGAACAATCCTAGCTACAAGGTTGTGTCTATGCAAATAGTCTCCGTTAGCCAGACGAGAACAACCGGAGATAATGTGACGAATGGATTCTCCCGGTTTGTGACATGCCCGACATATGTCTACCGTACCATCCTTCACAATATATTTCCGATAGTTATTCGTCATCATAACTTCATCCATAATTGCACAGACAAAACCTTCGGTTTCCCCGAAGAGGTCACCAAAACGTAGCCAGGCTACGGACGCTAACGTATCTACGTCAGACCCATGAAGGGCCCGGTAATAGCGTCCGTGAAGCTCCTTGCTCTGCCATACTTCTCTGCGGTCATTAGTATCTAATACTACAGGTTTGCGCCAATTCTCGGTACCTAAGGAGAGCGGAGTGAGGCCTTTGTCCACCGCTACCACATCTCGATGCATACCCACGTCGGCTTCTAGGAAATATTCCCTAAGGCTGCATACCTCGCGGTTGTGCAGGGTCTTTGCATTTAAAAAGCCACGACCCCCGCACTTCCGCGGGATATACAGCCTCATCACCGATGAACGTGGGTGATGCATTCGATTTGCAGTCAGCGTTGTGCGGACCCGCCTGTCCAAGGCGTCAAGTTCAGTCTGAGTCCATTTGAGTATGCCAAAAGAGTACATCAATACTGGCATGACCCAACCATTGAAGGCACGCACCTTGTTTCCGCCTGATAGAAGACTATTCAGTACTTTATTCAGGCGGCCAAAGAAGCGTTCCTTCAATGACTGTTTAACATAAGCAACATTGATGCCTAGTGCCTCTGACATACCCAAATACTTGTAGGTTTCAGTTGAGCCGAGGGATCTTAGGTGTATGGAATCCGAGAGCTGAGTTCCCACGGATTCCATAATCACTCCTCGCTTTACATGCATGACCGCACATTTGTCCACCCCAAATTCCATCCTGATGGCGCTACTGAAGGTTTCCGTTACCTTCAGTAGCTCCATGAGTTGCAAGTTGTTGGGGGCAAAAAGTTTCAAATCATCCATGAAAAGCAAGTGTGATATGACCTGACCACCTCTTCTCAACTGGTAGCCTTGCCCCGAACCCTCCAGCAGTGTACTGAGAGGGTTGAGAGCCAGACAAAACCACAGTGGGCTCAGACTGTCGCCCTGAAAAATACCACGCTCAATCCTAATAGGTTCGCTGTTTTCCTGGATCTGTCGACATCCTGGATAGCAGAGGACCGTCTTCCATTGCCCCATACATGACTCAAGGAAAGTGCGGAGTATTGGATTTATTTTGTACAACTCCAACACCTTCATGAGCCATGTATGTGGAACCGAGTCATAGGCCTTCTTATAATCTATCCAACATGTCGACAGATTCCTTCGGGAACGACGAACCTGTTGGTTTATGGCAATATCGATTAGGAGAAGCTCCTTAGTACCGCGGGACCCGTTCCTACATCCATTCTGAGAAGCAGACATGATTGAATTTGTATCTATGTGATTATTAATTTTGGCTCTCAGGATGGATGTAAGAACTTTATAGACCGTCGGTAAGCACGTGATCGGTCTATAATTTTTAGGTTCCGAAGTACTGCCTGATTTATGGAGCAGGTGGGTTATTCCTGTAGTTAGGAATTGAGGTAGCGATCCTAGCTCTAGGGCAGACTGGAACTGAGCGGCCAAGCGAGCGTGCGAGCTTAGAAACCATTTTATCCAGAAATTGTGCAGCCCGTCCGGCCCTGGAGATTTCCAGTTGGATAACGGACGGACTGCACGGGTTACATCTTGGGGGCTGATCGTAATTGCCCCCATTTCTGGTATAAGATCGCACGTGCGCCTGATCTCACTCATCCAGTCACCCTCGGTGTGGCTGACAGGCACCGACCAGATGCTGCGCCAGAACGAACACATGGCGTCATCATTCGGTAGGCACGTATCAGTCACACCTTGGTTAGGTCGCTCCCAGGCCCTATAAACCCACCTTTCATTGCTTTGGAATGTGCGATTCTGAGTGTATCGCTCCACCCGCCGCTTATATCGACGAATTCGATTTGCCCATGCATAGACTTTCTGCTTCAGGAAGTCGATACGCTCTGTGACGCGGGTCAGATAATCCCGAGGACTGATATCAGTCCCCGCAAACGCCCGCCTCACAAAGCGCATCACTCTAGGACGAGTGTTGCCCTGCCTGAAGCAGATAAGTTTACCAATGAGTGCTCTAGCCTCAGCAATACGACGTTCGATCCTGCCCTGCCAAGCTGGTACAGCTGGTCGAATAACTCTGTCAGTCTTTGGAAACTTGACATGAGCTACCCGACAAGCCGCTACAGCTGCACAGTATAGGATCGAATGAGTATCGGTGAGGTCTTCACTATTGTCAAAATAATTTGACAGCAGTGAATCTAGAGCACACACTAGCGCCCTATTTTTCTTATGCATGGGTAAACGAGGCAGACGAGGTCTAAGCTCAGGCGGTGTGGAGCGATACTCCCGTAATGCACACTCCAAAGCACTCCTCAATCGTTCACTGCACTGGGTACTCACGGTTATAGCCTCGTCATCATCATCTTCACCGACGTGGTCGGGTCGCGGTGAAATACTGGGTTGTAGTTGCACCGCGGCCAGTGGCGAAGCAGATGAGACACGGCTGCACCGTGATTCGAGGCGTAGTCTATCAAGTACGGCGTCATCCAACATACGGTTACGCTGGATGACCCGCACCTGATCCGATAGTCGTTGGGCCGAAACGTTGACAGCTGGTTCAAGTACCTGAAACAGAGAGAGCATCCGACCACGGTACGCAGTCAGGTTAGTTCCCCCCTCTGTAGCCCCAAAGTATGAGCGCATGACATTTTCATTGATGGAATGTGTCCATCGCATGCGCTGCACACTTCCACCGGCAGCGGGGACCCCATCGGAGGCCGGAGGGCCTCGAAGTCCTAAGCCGGCCGGAGGGCGGCCTCTTCCTCGCCGACGCGCAGGTGGTGGTGTCGTCGGCGGCGAGAAGTATTCGTCGCTCGAGCTCGACGCAGCTGCAGCGGCCGGAGTCTCTTCACTCACGGCTGGAGCAGGTCCCGGCGGCTGCGAGGCGGAGCTGAGCGACGATTCCGCAGGTGTTGGGCGTGTGGGTTGTTGTAATTGTGCCCGGCGTCTTGTCAACATTATATCATCGTCTGTATTCTATTCGATCTTCGTTCGTATTGCTTCATATGGGGTTTTTACCAAACTGGTATGTTATGCATTTCTGTTAGTTTTTTTTTTTTAACTGATTTGGTTTTGTTGAACATGGTGCATTGTAATTTAATAAATATTTATTCAAAAAGAATCGCGAAGAAAATTTTTTGACAAGCCTGTTGACAGCCGGGCCACAGATTATTATTATTATTATGAGTTGTTAGTCAGTTGATACTGGCTTTCTCTGAGAAAATGAGAATAATAAAAATAGTCTATGAGTTTTACATGGTAAGTGCAACAATAAAACAAACACCTAAACTTAAAATTAGCATGCAATGTTATAGTTGATATAATAATAATGCATAAAATGTATCCTAGATCAACAAATAGTCACATCGGTTTAACATTTTTACGTAATTGTTCTAAATCAGCGTCGTTGTTTATCCGAATGTGTGAGGAGTCTTCTCTGTTTTTAAGGTAAACAATACCATTTGCGGTCCAGCAGAAACTGTACCCATGACTCTTCCGGAATTGTCGGGCTAAGTAGTACAGTCTCTGGGTTTTATGGGTGAGAGCCTCCGTTATGTAAATCGGTTTATGACTGTAGCTTGAGTCTATATGGGTAGTATTTAACTTGGTGCCTTTTTGTTTAGTTTTATTAAAAGTTTTAACAGATTTCAGGACTTTTTCTTTCAAAAGCACAGTGGTGAAATCGACTACGATGGGGTCTGAAGAATCTTTAGATTTTAATCTATAAATATCCTTTATATTAGTGGAGTTTATGTCTATGTTTAATATTTTTCCTAATCTAGAAATCTCACTTACGAGACTATCCTTTGATTCGCCATTTTGTTTAGGTATGTTGCGAATTTCTATCCCGACTCCACGAGTTTTCCTTTCTACTGTTTCCAGCTTGTCCTCCAGCTCTTTAATAATCAATTTATCTGACTGTCTTTCTTTTTCAAGATAAGCAATTTTCGATAATAACTCGTCATACTTGTTAGACATTAGGTCAAGACTTGCTTGCAGGTCTTGAAAACGTTTATCCTGTTCTTTGGAAAGAGAAGAGAACATTTCTTTAATTAATTCTAAATAATCAGCATTTCCCCCGTCAAGTTTCCTCTTTTTCCTTTCCGTTATGTTTGCCGCCAGGGTATGAAGGTCTGGTTCCGACTCGCAATGCATTAAGGCTGATTTACACAGGGTCAGTAACTGACTACAAATTCGAGGCAAGTCAGTGCTGACCCGAAAAAAACCCTGTGTAAACTGATTTGAAGTCTTGAAGTCAGCGCTGACTTGAATATTCGGATACGAATATTTTAAAGTCAGTTGGCGCCCCCCGCCACCCGCGCACCCCCGCGCCAGCCAAATAAACCCCGTGTAAACAGACAAGTCAGTGCGTGGTTAGTCACTGCCGCTGCGTTGTAGAGTGACCACGTTTTTTTCGCTGGCGATAAAAATGACGCGTAAGCTTAGCGAAGACGAAACCTTAAAATTGGTGCAATTATATGGCGAAAACGAGTGCCTTTGGGATATTAAATCCCTAAATTACCGCAATAAAGAAATGCGGTCAACAGCGTTGCAAAATATGGCTCAACAAATGCAAATCGAAGGGCTCACTTCTACTGAAGTAAAAAATAAAATTAAAGCCATAAGGGCTACATATTATTTAGAGCTCGACAAGATACAAAAATCCACCAGATCTGGCGCTGGTGGGAACGTATATGTCCCAAAAGTCAAGTGGTTTCAAGAACTGGACGGCTTTATAAAAAATGCTATTGTAAAAAGGAAAACAGTGGTAAGTATTTATTGTAACTTATTTATTTTATTTCCATCCTAGGTACCTATACAAAATTAATGAATTCTATCCAATTGCCATGGCACACTTCCAGCAGTCATAAAGAAGTTCCTATATAGGTCTCTTTTTTCTTTAGCAGTCATGCAATGGTTGCCTCTTTGTTGTTCTGAAATGCTTGGTAGTGGATTTATTTCCGATCTCCATGTTCCTTCTATTATTTGTCCATCATTGTCCTGTCTGTCTACACAAGTAGATGTTATGTAGGAACTTGAACGCTTTCGCAACCAATTATGCAGGGCACAGGCTGCACAGACAATGGCATCAACTGTATCCACATGGGTTGGAATTGCTTTTTCGAACACTCGGAATCTAGAAACCAGTATACCAAATGCATTTTCACTTATGCGCCTTGCACGCGACAACCTGTAGTTAAAGACTTTTTTGGCAGTACTTAGCTGCGTACCTGGATAGGGTTTTAGTAAACAATTCTTCAGTGGAAATGCTGCATCACCAACTATTACTCCATTTGTAGGAAGCAATCCATCTTCCAACCGACGATATAATGAGGAATTTTTGAAAACACCTCCATCAGAGGCGTTTCCATTCGCTCCAACGTCTATATATGAAAAACAATAGTCGTGGTCTATAAGTGCTAACAATACTGTACTATTGGTTTTTTTATAATTATAAAATTCACTTCCACTATTTGGAGGAGCTTTAATTATAATATGCTTCCCATCGATTGCTCCATAACATGAAGGGAAATTCCACTTGGTATTGAAACCGTCTTCAATAATTTTCCATTCTTCCTCTCGTTCTGGAATCTGTAAACAATAAAAATAATTACAACCTAAATACGTATTATCATCAACTAATGATTTATTAAACATTACATTTTATTCTCATTAACAGAATAACTCAGGAACCAGCAACGATGACGCTGAGTTGGGTGAAGCTGAGGGTGTTGGTGACGGAGCTGAAAATGTATCAAGATCTACTGAAAATAATGATAATTCTACTGAAACGCCAACTCAAGCCATCCAGACGCCAGTTCGAAATTCTGTGACAGCTCCGAATCAATCTGGGCCTCAGCGATCAAAACGCTCCAAAATATCTCAGATGGCCGCCATGATAAAGGACTTAAAAAGTGTGTCAAATGATGTTAATATGTCACCATCTGAAGAAGAGTCTGACGCTGATATTTTCGGTAAACATGTTGCGGCTCAACTAAAAAAACTGTCTGAAGAACAATCTGTTATTGTACATTAAGAGATCCAAAAAATATTATCCAAAGCTAGATTGGCTGATATACAACAAAAGAAGTATACAGAAAATGCACACTCTTCATCCCCTAACTATTTTATCCCTAGTCCGGCAGCAACTACAACAAGCAGCACAAGTAGCATAGGATTTTACTCCCTGGAGCCCAACCCAATGACTGCATCAAGCGACAACACCATAACATTTTACCCGCCAGAGGTTGCCGAGCCTGCCACTAGCAACAGCTCTTTAGGATTTCATCCTTCCGATCGATCAACGAACCCCACATTTGTAAACCCCAGGCAGGTTATTATTACACCCTCAGGTTTGAATTACAGCACCACGATCAACGAAGAAGCTGAAAGTGAATATAACACTGCTGTTAACACGATTATGCGTGCCTATAAGAATTCTTAATACTATTTTGATGTTGTATTTCTTAATTTTCTAATAATTTAATAATAAAAATTTTCTTACCTTAATATGTGTTTTTAGTGCCGTATATATTGCCCAGCACACTTCTGGTATTAGTTGAGAAATTGCTGGTTTTGAGACACGATAAAAGTGACTAAGGAACCGATAGTTCATTCCTGAAGCCAAAAATGTCAGCGTTATTTCCAGTTTAATTTTGGCTGGTAAAGCATCTCTCATGAATGTATCATGTCGTTGAATAGAGCTCGATATCATTGACAGCAATTCGTCAAAATTCTGTGGTGACATCCTCATAGCCAGTTTGTACTCCGCAGGATCTTCAAATCGCAACTGCTTCAGCAACAAAGCAGAGCCACCAGTTTCGTTTCTATCGTCAATCCATTTTCTTACCCATTGTCGTTTATTTTTAGTTATCTCATTTTCTACCATTTCTATTAACTCATTCAACAGAAAAATTGATAAATTTTTCAACAAATAATTAAATCGTCGTTTCATTTGTTTTCGCGAATTCATTTTTCCCACTGACTTCACACACGTGTGGTCACCGTGAGAAACGCACCACTACTACTTACTTCATGTAAACAGTTAAAGTCGACATTGGCGCTGCGACTGACTTGTCTACTGACCCTGTGTAAATCAGCCATTAGGGATGACGCACCTTGATCCCTTACTGACGCAAACATAACTGAATTACCAGTGCTTGCTGAGGGCGTTGTGGGGACGGGCGAAGCTGGTGGTGTGCGCTTCAGCGGCATGTTTATGCTCGTATTACACTAGGACAGCCAGCTAAAGCAGGAGTCTTAGATATACTGTATGTAGTCTGCAGTTAATTTCGTATGCGAATAACTCTCGAGGGACTTGTAGATTGATATTAGAATATTTATCTTATACAGCGGCGATTTTGAGGGTATGTATTTCAATGAGATTTAAGTAAACGGCGCTCAGACATGTAGGTGGTAATGATTCTTCTTAGCAAAGCAAGCAAAACGCTCTCTTTTTGCTCACATATAGTATTTAAAACGATGCGCACGCGCCAATGTGATGTTATTGCGCGAGGTATTATTATGATTCACCTTACTCGGTACAATGTTGTGGAGCGCCGGCGGCTACGGAGCGCTCGTCCTTCCACAGTAGTCCGTCGTTACCCGCCGCCGAAGGCCGGTTGTTGATCTCGAAGCGAAGCTCAGCCAGTTGACGCTGACGCGATGTATCACACATTCACACCCGAGTCCGTTTGGAGATTTGAAATCGTATGCAACCGCTAATTAGTTATTATCGTGTTTATGTGATTACTTGTGCACATATGAAGGATCCAGTTCTTGCGAGGTGTTGGGTATGTACTATGCTACACAACCGTATATAAGTTATAATTTATTGTTGATTAAATTATGCACTTAGGATTTTTAAAGCTCGATCGCACAGAGAGTACGTGTTAACGTGCTAAGACCGCGGGGGGTAGTCCATAATACAGATACAAATACAGTATACTTATGTTAAAATGACCTTCACAATAAAATAAAACCGATAGTGGAGATACATTTTCCTTTCTCATCTGACACCATTGTTTTTGCACTTTCGCATCGCGTGGAATACGAAAAAACACTTTATTGGGGGTAATGTTAGTTGTATTTTTGCACTTCTGTACCATAAAATACTTATATGAAGGTTTTTTAACTTCTGCCATTATTTGTGTACAAATTAAAATTGAGAATGATAAATAGTATGGTGACACGCCATTGTAAGCAACCAAACATGGAACAGACAATGACATGCAACATAACCAATGACGTCATGAAAGGCGCACGCTAAATCGCGGCGTTTGAACTGTTGAAATTTGATCAATGTTTTCGATTGCACTTTAAAAAATAATTAAAAAAAATTTCGGGCCTATTTATATCTTTTTCTTCAAAATAAAGCTATGAATGATTAATTTAATGAATAAAAAAAACGTGCATATTCCCTATTGACGTGTTTGTAGACTCTGCTGTCCTTTTTTGGATTTTCCCTAAATCGCTGATTATACCATTTAATTTAATGTTTCCTCCCGCCTTAATAATTTTGGCAGTTTGTTTTATCTGGCTCAAATATTCGGACAGCAGCATTGCTACAAATACCTTACTCAGTTGAGTAAGGTATTTGTAGCTTCGTCAATCTCACTTTTAATTTTTCTTTATTGATAATAGGCCCGCGTTTGACCACCATCTCACCTGATGGTAAGTGATGATGTAGTCGAAGATGGAGCATGCGTACCTAAAAGTAACCTATTCACTCTTGACTTAAAGACCCCTAGGTTATAGCTATCGGGAAACACAGACTCCGGGAGGGAATTCCACTCGTTAGCCATACGTTTCAAAGAATCAATTAATTCGATAGATTCCCTTTTCAGAAAACAATTCACATCATAAACCATTTTCCTTGTGTGTTTTCCAAACAGTACATCTTAAAAACTTAAAAAACAAATTTAAAAAACAACAACAAAAATTAACACCAATAACAAAACAATTAATTACGCGACTGTACACGGAATGTGCGCGGAGCGTCGTATCGGCGCGGGGAACAGAATGCGACTGGAGAGCCAATTGGCGCTACGGCGTAGCGCCAATAAAGAAAGAAGCAGAAGCAGAAGAAAGGGCGGGCGTGCGTAGCGGCTACGCACGCCCGCCCTTTCATTCCGCTAGCCTCCCTCAGGTACCTTAATTTTTACTTGTTTTTTTACTGATCGGCCCACTCTTGACTTCTGCGCAATAAGGCCGTGCGCGCATTGCCTTGCGTTTTGGAACCGCAGAATCTGTGAAGTATGGAGTATCATAGAAGTGCGCCCACTGCGGTGGAATAAACGCGTGCGGTAAAGTCACCGGTGGCCCCTCGCTGCATATTATTAATTGAGGTGAACCTACCGCAAATATTTTTGTATCGCATAGGAATGTATGTAGCACCGCGCACTGCGGTGAAAAAAAGCAAGGAGACTCAGTTGTGTTGGGACGCAACACAGATATGTCGTTCTCTGGCGTTTCTCCGGTCGTGTCGGCGCAAGCGTCAATCGCAGATTTGGACATTGAACTTTTAATTAATGCAATCGGTGTCAGACAAGCAGTATGGAACAAACATGTACCTGAATATACGGACAGAATATTGAAGACAAGGATGTGGGAGGAAGTTTATGATATTGTTATTAATAATTGGAGCGACTTAACTTCATCAGTAAAGAAAACCATAGGTAAGTTTAACAATTCGTTTTTAATTTCTTAGGTTATATCACATATCAAGTATTTTATAATAACAATAGGTATTCCGGCTATAATCTAATATATAAAAACTGACGTGTTACGGTGATTGTGTTCGTACTCCTCCAAAACGGTTGTTTAAATATGTGTTCCTATTTGGTAAGTATGAGAATAGTTCTTAGGTAGTAAAGTATATTTCCTAGGTACCACGCTAGCATACATGCAGGCAAAGTCGCGGGTGGCAGTTAGTATAGGTACAATATAGGTTTACCTAACTTAAGTAAACAAAATAATTAGGAGTATTAGGGTGTAGCTTTTTTGTTTTACTTTAATTATTGACCCCTAACTGAACCCAGCAAGAACACAAGAAAGCAATAGTGCAAAGATGAGCAGCAACGGTAGTGGCTCAGAAAGTTCCCAGCGCAGCCAGCGCCCTTACCGCCGACCGAGCAAGTGCGAGCGCGTTTTCATTGAACCGGACCATTCGTCATCGGAGTTGTCACAGATGAGTTTGACCCTCACTGAACTTGCGGACCTCGCCGACAGGGTTCATGACCTCGCACCTACATCTCCTCAAGTCGCAGTGGCATCCACGTCACGTGCCAGTTCATCGACGGATTGATGAGCTTCATCATGGAGCCAACCAAGAAGGTTGACGCTCTGACTGCAGAAGTTCACGGCCGCTCCCGCCCACGTAACGTACCAGGCAAACTATAGGAAGTTCCCGCACTGTTGGTACCACTATAAGTTTGGCAATCATGCGAAAACCTGCATCCAACCGTGTGACTTCAAGTCGGGAAACGCACCGGGCAGTCAATAATGGCGACTGAAGATTGCCCTTCTACAACGGGACGCATGTTTGTGACACACCGCGGATCAGAAGTCCGATTTCTAGTGGACACTGGAAGCTATTTATGCGCTTTCCCTCGATCTGCGCTACAACAATGTCGTCGTGTCAGGACGGAATACCAGCTGCGTGCAGCCAACGGATCAACGATTGACACAAACGGGTATCTTCAGCTTGTGTTAAATTTAGGCCTTCGTAGGGATTTTCCTTGGCGTTTCATTATTGCTGACGTCACTAAAGCCATTATAGGTGTAGATTTTTTATCGCACTATAACCTAATTGTCGAAATTCGCAATAAACGATTAGTAGACGGAACCACGCAATTGTCAGCTGTAACATCAATCGCTTTTACACATAGCCTTATTTCAAGTGTGAAGGTCGTGACTGGTGAGAGTAAATACCGTAATTTACTGTCTGATTTTCAGGAGATCACACGATCACATCACATCTTCTGCTTGGTAAAACGCATATTCTGCTTAATAGACGATATGCCTTAGGAGATAGACCTAAGCATTATAAATCACAAATTCAGAATTATAACAGTAAATCAAAATCAGGTTTTTACTGACTGTACTTTAGACAAATCTCGTGAACCCGTTGGGAAACGAAGAACAATAGAATCATGGACCTCTGGGAACAACCCAAGGATCACTCAAGTTGTCTGTACTCTGTATGTCTGTCTGTCATATCCAATTTTTTCCTAATTTAGACCAATTCAGTTGATATTTAATACACATAATGTACTTCAGAGGCCCAGATATGAATGTGTCACAAAAATAAATAAATTCAGAAAATTGGTTCGTTTTGGGGATTTAATAAAGAAATAAAAAAAGGGTTTTCAAGGCTCATTTTAAGAATCACAGAAATATTTTTTTCATATAAATAAGTAGTTCAGAAGGTATTCAAGAATGATGAATTAAACAACTGATAATACTGAAAGGTGTATGTATCACAAATATAAATAAATTTAGGAAATAGGTTCACTTTGGGGTTTTAATTAGGGAATGCAATCCGGACTATCCGTAATCCGAAAAATCCGCATATCCGCACATTTTTACTCGACTTGTAAATCCGGAGTCGAAAATCAAATCCGCGGATTTTCTGAATAATAAGAAATTGAAATTCGCAATTACATTATCACGCGTATATTCATGTCGTCGCCTCTGGAGGACGCGAGCGGGGCGCCGCCGGCGCGGCGCCGTGCGCGGGACGCGAGTGCGTCCTTGAGTGGATCGTTTCGTTCATTCGACAACAGCGACGAGCGAGAGAAACATCTTTGTGCGCGCGATTGTATTAGACCGGCGATTTCGTACGTAAGTAGATAAAATAATTATCTATATTCATTATTCTTTTCTTTAAAATAGAGTACAATTATTCACTTACAATGAGAAATACTTATTGCATACATATAAATGTTCCTTGAAAAGATTATCTGATTCGGATCGGTATGATTGAAGTTAGAAGTAGGTACAATATTGTTAGTCAATAACACTGTTAGCTTAGTACAATAACGCCTTTCTTTTTTTATGTCAATATGACTAGTTTATAGTAGTTTAAAAGTAAAATATTGAGTTATTAAATGAGGTAGATATAATTACGTAACTTGAAAATGTGAATTTTAATCAGTGTAGGTATAGAAATAAAATTAGTGTAAAAAGATAGATATATATTTAAAAACTAATATACAAAAGGATTCAAGTCAATAGGGCAAGAAGTTTAGGAAATATAGGGACAATTTGTAAAGTGAACATAATGTTCTACGATATTTTTGTTTATTTTATGTGCAATATAATTATTTAATAAGTAAGTAAGTAAATATAGCAATCGCTACTTCGTCTTCTGAAGATGTAGACATGCTATCGCAACAAAGTCAGCCTGTATGTCGCACACATACATTATGTTGAGTTATACGAACATAAATGTATGGATCAGCTGATGTTTTTTTTTATTGAAAGGCGCATAGCAGGCGTGGAAACTAAAAATAAGGTCCACGCCTGCTATGCGCCTTTATCTCGCCTTCACCTTACGCCGCCGTTTGGTTTGTGTATAATTCACGCCGAAATTCGTAAATTGCATTTGGTTATATTGCATAATAATGTTGACTTGTTTCAGTATAAACTATAGACTATGGATTTCAAAGAATATTCCAAAAAATCTGGCGATGCATCAAGTGTATGGGCTCATTTCTTAAGATCCTCGAATGGCTCGGAAGCAAAATGCAAAATTTGTCAACGAATTTTTAAGATAAAAGGCAGTACATCAACCTTACATAATCACCTTAACAATTGTCATGCCATAATTCGGGCTTCTTTTACTGCTACGACGAGTAGCAACAATGGTGATGAAATGTCTATTATCAAACGACCAAAAATTTCTGATTATTACAAAAGTGAAGATTCGCTAGAATATGTTATTGCAAGAATGGTATCTTTAGATGGAATTGCTTTTAAGGTGTTTTGCACATCTGAGGACCTAAAAAAAGTACTCCGTAAAGGAGGTTATACAAAATTGCCAAGTTCCCCAAATACAATCAAAAATATTGTTATGGGAGTTTATGAAGATGAAAAAAAGAGACTGATGCAAGAAATTCATGAATTAAAATTAAAAAACCAAAAATTTGGTTTGACGTTCGACGAATGGACCTCTGTTAACAACCACCGCTACATAAATATGAATATACATAGCAGATCCTTCAAACGTGGCTTTTTTCGCAACATGGGTTTGATTCGAATATTTGGATCTATGCCAGCTGAGCTGTGCATTTCTTTGATACGGAGTAGATTGGCTTTATACGACCTCACCTTGGATGACTGTGATATTCTTGGCATGACCACAGATGGAGCGAGTGTGATGTGCAAAGTAGGACGTCTTTTGCCCATATTTCATCAAATATGTCTAGCTCATGGGATACATTTAGGTATATGTGATGTATTATACAGCAAAAACCATTGCCATTTACCGTCGCAGTCGGTTAATGATCTGCTTCCTTCATTAAATACAGATATTGGTGTTTCATCTGAAGACGAGGAAGAGTCAGTTATAGAAGGCGAATTTCTCGTTGAAAGAGCTGGATCTGCTTCTCCATTAAACTTAGACTTTCGAAGCATTTTAAAAAAAGTTAGGACAACAGTAAAACTCTTTAGAAATTCTCCGACTAAAAACGATTCTATCTTACAAAAGTATGTCCAAAATGAATTTGGGAAAGAACTTGTACTGTTGCTCGACTGCAAGACACGGTGGAGTAGTATGGCCACGATGCTAGAAAGATTTATTAAATTAAAAACCTGTATTCAAAAGTCTTTACTGGATTTAAATAGCGATATCAACTTCACTGATGAAGAGTTTAACTTAATCCAAGATCTGCAAATATCTTTAGATATTGTTAAAGCGACTGTGGAAGCTTTGTGCAGAAGAGACGCAACTCTGATCACTGCTGATACTACACTGAAACTGATGATCGAAAGTTTGGAGAAAAAAGAAGGAAATCTGTCAAAAAGTGTTTCTGACGCCTTAAAAAAAAGAGTTAAAGAACGACGCTTACATTGTGTTGCAGGAACAATGTTTTATCTCCACAATCCGCATGAATTTTCCAACTCACCCTCTGATGAAGTATTTTATAAGCCATCTAAGACAGAATTAGAAGAAGTAATTTGCAGAACTGTAGAAAGCCGTATGAATCCTATAGAAGAGTCTGTTGAATCACATAAAACTATTTCCAGAGAACAAGAGTCTTTAGATCAAGAAATGAGTTTTCGAGAGAGATTAGCATTTGAATTAAACAAAATCAATAAGGCTGGAGAAGAAAATGTGCTCATCAGCCGAAAGCCTGAAACTGATATTCCCAGTTTAGTGCGAGTGGAGATGGCGTTATTCGAGGATAGTGGTTCACGAGGACGATATTTGGAGGCCGCTTACAAGCATCTTCAATGCATTCCCCCTACAAGCGTCGAATCAGAGCGTGCTTTTTCTGCAGCAGGAATTATGTGTAACCGAATTCGCAGCAGGTTAAACGATAGCACTTTAGATGCTTTATTATTTTTGAGGTCACATTTTATGTCTCATAAAATAATATAGTTTTTTTTTAATCTATGTTGATTAAAGTGAAGTTAAATTATTTTGTTACTTTTGTTATGTTTATTAATTTGACAAGAAGTCTATTATTTATGTTTTCCAGAATTTCTTTTAATTTTTACTTTTATTTTACTAACGTTACTCAGCTCACGAGTCACAGACTGATTATTTTTATAATGCGGATTATTTTCGTTTGTAATGTTTAATAATTTGAGAAGAAGTTTAGTAATTTGTCTTTATTTTTGATCTCCAAAGTTTATTTTAATTTGTACTTATTATTTTAATAACGTTACTAAGCACGCGAGTTACAAACTGATTATTTAATAAGAATATTATAACTATAGCACCAAAATATTAGTATTAAAATTGATTAGTATTGAAACTGAATAATTCCAAATAACAAAAATAAAATAAAATAATTTGATTTGATTTTCCAGTGTTTTTATTTTAATCCATTTACACAAATATAAGAAACATCATATTAATAAACTGTTATAAGTAGGTTTGTTAATTTTCATAAAAAAATCCGTAAAATCCGGATAATCCGGATTGGACCAAAAATCCGTTCTTAAAAATCCGGATTTTAAAACAGGACGGATTTGCATTCGCTAGTTTTAATAAAGAAATAAAAAAGGGTTTTCAAGGCTCATTTTAAGAATCACAGAAATATTTTTTTCATAAAAATATGTGGTTTAGAAGGTATTCAAGAATGATGAATTAAACAACTGAAAGGTATTTACTTTAGTTTTAATTGTTTTACAAAATGAGAAAAAAAAATGCACGCGACATAACAAGGCGTAGAGAACAGAGAAAAAAAAAAGCTAATGCCACAGACTATGTAAGGCACCAAATTTAAATGTTGAACAAAGAAATTAGACGAAACATGACCCCATTAAAATAGTTATGTTAATATATTTTTTCTCTTTTGCAGGATGTGGAGTTCTTGGAAAAGATAGTAGGGTCACAGCAGATCTTCTCATGTTTTTTGATCAGTTATTCGACAGCGTCAACGGTAGTTTTAGCGCGATAAGAGGAGGAAAAATTTACAGAACTGCAGTGACCCCAAGTTCACCTCATCACGAATTGTGGAATAATAGTCTACCGATTCTGACATCGATGAAATTTTGTAATGGCAATAACCAAAGAGTAGTGCCTTCATTGTCAAGTTAGATCAAAACCATAGAAGGTTTTAAATTAATTGTATCATATTTAAATTCCAAAGGAATTAACTCTTTATTGTTGCGGAATTAAGCCTATGTTGCATTGCTGCGCAATTTCAATCAAGACGCATTGGAAAACTTTTTTGGGGCAATTAGAGCTCGTGGCTGTAGCAATATCATGCCTACGTTGTATATTTGAAGGCGCCTTCAAAACGCTATTAATAAATAACACTTCGTCTTCACATTCAGTTGGGTCAAATTGTGAGAAAGATGATGGTGTTTGTTTCCAATCCCTTAAATATTTTTAAAAAAATCCAGTAAAAGACACACCCAACTGAATGTGAAAATGTAATTGACAGTGATCATTTAAATACATATGTTTAGTACCGTACGTGTTTCCGAACGCATCTTTTTTGACATAAGGAATTGTCATTTGATTTTGACACTTCACTTAACCTTTTTTGGTGGTTGAACTAACCGCGTTTGATAGATTGATTTTCTTAATTATTGAGTGTAATTGCGAATCCGGTTGAATCCTAGTTGCTATCGACAAGTTGGTCGTAATCTAGTAAATCTTGAACTGAGTAATCCCGCTTTGTGTGAAACACTGGGATATTTTGAACAATAACGCCGAATTGAGGTTAGATTTAGCCGGCACGTTAATATTGGTGATAAGTAGCTACCAATCTGGTGCGAAGTTGTGCTACACCCCGGCCTGTACCACGCTGTGGAAACCTGCATCTTTTGTGACCGTCCGTGAACACCACTTGACAACATTACACACTCAAACACACTGACACACATACAGACCGACGTGATCTGAGAACAGGTCGTCGCCGCCGTCTTCAGCCCTGGGTAAGTGTGCAACTATTGAAATAAGGCCTAAGAGCCTAAATAATAAGTTAAGGCTCCGCGTAGCCGCGGACAGTTCGGCCATCCAGTTTCGTTGCACTGGTTGCGGGACCGAACAACATATATCAATGGAAAATACAGACTTCCTAATACAGAAACAAACTCCAATGCTTATTGAAAGAAGCGTAGCTATAGGGTATTGCAGTGGGTGGATAGCACAACTTGTCAAAAAGAATATTTACAAAAATTATGTAGCCTGCAGGAATTCCATAGAAGCAGAAGACTTACAAAGTTTCCATCCGCCTTATTCCAAAACACGATCTCAATTTTGTACTGGGATTATTACTAGGTTTAAACCATGACTAAATAAAACTATCTAAGGTACTAAAGTTAGTCCGCGGAGACCCCTAGTTTAACCATGGATTTGACATCGGTACTATTTAATTTTTGAGGTAGCGTTGATTGTTATTGTGTCTTTTTATTTGCAAATCGAAAAAAATGGATATTAATACGATTGACTTGATGGATTTGGAAGATTTGGATATGCTGGTGACGTCTCGGCGATCTTACAGACGTCATCATCGTGTAAATCCTTTTGAATTGAGTGACGAAGATTTTAAATACAAGTATAGGTTCACAAAACGTTTTGGGAAAATATAGTGGATGTTTTACGTGAGGATTTATCCCACGACCCTCGAAGACGCCCATTGAGTCCTGAAGTGTAAGTAGTTTGCGCATTACGCAACTGGGCTCGCCATGAAGTACCCTTGGTCAATGCTAACATAACATTAGACAAAATCATGACAAAATCCAAATAATATGTATACTTACTAATATTATTGTTTTATTTGTAGATTCAAGACGATACAGCTGATTTACATGGTGTGTCTCAACCAGTTGTCAGCAAAACATGTAAAAAGGTAGCGGAAATTTTGTCACGGATGTCCCGAAGATTTATAAAAATGCCTACTACTTTAAATGAACAGGAGGAAACCATTAGAAAATTCCGCAGTATTGCAAATTTTCCTACAGTTATTGGGGCAATAGACTGTACTCACATAAAAGTAAAGAAAATAAATGCTGATGGAAGTCAGTTATATATTAATAGAAAAAGATTTTCTTCAACCAAAGTACGGGTAATTTTTAAAGAAATATTTTAAGTGACTTTTTAGTTTGATCCCAAAATGCTTGATAAAATAGTGAATAATTTATTTGATTATCTTAGTTATAACCAATGTCATATTAAAATAACAGAGAGGAGTGTAAATTTCTAATAAGCTGTCCTGTGCCTTTCAGGTGGTTTGTGATGCTGACTTGAAAATCATGGACACGTTACCAGATGGCGTGGAAGTGTACATGACTCCAGAATATTCCGAGAATGTAGATTGAAACAGAGGTTTGAGGCTGGCGCTTTCTCTGGAATTTTATTGGGTGACAGTGGCTATCCTTGCACTCCATATTTATTTACACCATTGCGTAACCCCACCACACCACAAGAAGAGAGGTATACCAGAAGCCATATTCGAACCCGGAACACGGTGGAAAGATGTTTTGGTTTAATGAAACAACGGTTTCGTTGCCTATTACGAGGCATGTTTGGGGATATTGAAACAGCAAAAAAAAAACATTTGTTGCATGTGCTGTCCTCCACGATATTACCAAGAGTTCATAAAAAAGAAAGAATTTGGTGACAAAAAGTGGTTGTGCTATCCTACAAGAGCACTATTTGATTAGTGCGTGTGTGTGAGTTGTTTGCAGAGTCTCATGGCCTGACATACAACGTTAAGAAGAGTGAACTGCTGGTGTTTCGGGCGACGGAGTCCCTCTTACGTACCACCCGTGACACTAGCAGGTAAGGCGTTGAATAAAGTTACTCATGAGTAACTAGCAAACTTGCGTCAAATTTGATTTTTCTTTGATTTTAAATTACTGCGTCAAATATGACGAGGCAAGTTTGTATCAATATAGCTGCAATATTATTAAGTTAAATATGAAGTATTCAAGTTCGCGACAATATTGCTCGAATATTGTTATGACAAAGATGATGTTTCAAGTTTGTGGCAACATTGCTGCAACACTCACGCTCGCGCAGTACTCGGGCCGCCTATTTGATTATCCAGTGCAGTGTTACCAACTTAGTGGATTTTCCACTAAAACCACCACGGTTTTGTTGAAACTTTTTAGATCACAACGAAATTCATTTTGATATTCGAACATTATACTTTTTTCGAATCATGAATGTCTGTCATGTATTCTCTATGTGAATATACAATATGATCATCTTCTGAGCAAACAACGTTTTATTTTATTTCTGATTCCATACCTACATAGTCATCTAGTTATTTCATCAAAAGGTTATGGCCCTATCCACGAAATTCGCCATCAAGAACCTCTGCGGCCTAGATGACTATTCTACGTGGAAATTCGCAATCAAAATGATTTTTATTCGAGAAAAGTCGTTCGCGTTTACATCGAAGTATCCTAATTCTAATAACTCTACTGCCATCGAGAAGGACCAAGACGCGCTGGCTTTGATCTGTCTGCATGTGGAACCTACACTATATGCGTACGTACAAGATGCAAAGCATGCCAAAGGCGCTTGGGATAGCTTGGCAAAAGCGTTTGAGGACAAAGGCGTTAATCGTAAGATTAACCTTATGAATGTGTTGCTAGACGAGAAGTTAGAGAAACACTCGTCAATGCACGAATATGTTGCTGCAGTTACATCTATTGCACAAATGTTGAAGGATATTGCCTCCGGATTTGACGATGATCTTGTAGCTATCGTGTTACTGAGAGGACTACCTGTAAAGTACCGGCCCATGCGTATGGCATTGGAACATTCTGGTATGAAACTTAATTCAGAAAATGTACGGCAGAAACTACTACAAGAAGATCCACGTCAAGGTTGTAATACATCGTCTTCAGCGGACTCGGCATTGGCTGTAAGTAAGAGTAAGAAACGGAACGGGAACAAAGACAAGAATATGACCAAGGTAAAATGCTTTAAATGTGGAAAGAATGGACATAAGAAGCCGGACTGTCCTGAAGGAAGGATAGCGGGTTCGACCTCCAAACCGAAGGACGTCGTGAGCCTGTCTTCATTCAACACCGGGGACTCAATCCTAGTCAGCTTGTAGATAGCGGTGACAAAGGTGCTGAAGTTATATGGGAACTCACAAGGGTAGAAGGTCATTTAGGTTCGAGACCTGGTAGTGCTTCTCAAGAGTCGAGTTCTACAGATGAAGCTGAAGTGTACGAAGATGCGGAAGTGGAGTTGGGAGAAACGGGTGATAGCAGAGCAGAAAATATCGTGGTGGACAATGTTGAAGTTGAAGAAACTGTTGAAAGAGGAGAATCAAACGAAGGTGAATGTCGTTATCCTCTACGTAATAGAATCCGAGAGGGAAATCATCATGGACTTGCATGCTGTACAGAGGATGCGGAGCCTTTGACAGTTAAGGAAGCCTTGAGTCGGAAAGACAAGGATAATTGTAAGGAAGCCATGAAGAAAGAAATGGATTCTATGTACGAAAATAAAGTCTGGAAGCTCGTCGACAAGCCATCTGGAGCTAAGATCGTGGGAAATAAGTGGATCTTCAAGTACAAACTCGATGCAGATGGTAACAAGACCTATAAAGCTCGACTTGTGGCGAAGGGGTTTACTCAGTCCTACGGGGTCGACTACTTCGAAACTTATTCACCGGTCGTGAGAAGATCGACAGTTAGACTGCTGCTATCGTTGGCTGTTGAAAAGGATTTATTCATCAGTCACTTCGATGTGAACACCGCCTTTCTAAACGGTGATTTACATGAAAGAGTTTATATGCAACAACCGGAGGGTTGCATAGATAAAAACTCGAAGGGAAAAGTTTGCTCACTAGAAAAAGCGATATACGGCCTCAAACAAGCTTCTCGGTCATGGAATGAAAAAGTAAATGAAGTGTTATTGTCTTTGAACTTCAAACGCTGTGACTTTGATAGCTGTCTTTACAAAAATAATAATTTTTATATTGCTTTATACGTCGACGATTTTTTATTATTTTACAAAGACAGACGGGAGAAGGAAGTTTTATTAGACAATCTTCGGAAACATTTCAGCATAAAAGATTTAGGGGAAGCACGGTAAGTTTTAGGAATGCTTTTGTCTAGAACGGCTACCGGAATATATTTAAATCAAGAGAGGTTAATTTCGAAGATCTTGGACGAATACGGTATGGCCGACTGCAAATCTGTGAAAACTCCGATGGAAATGGATTTCCATAAAATCTTGACGGAAGGGGAAGGAGGCAAGCTTTTGTCCTGCCAAGACTCTCGTCGGTTTCAGGCGCTCATAGGGTCACTGAACTACTTAGCTTGTAACACACGCCCGGATATTGCAGCTGCGGTGAATTTTTTGGCGCAGTATAATTCCTGTAGTGAGGAACGCCATTGGACAGCAGCTAAACATATTTTGAGGTACCTTAAGGGTACAAAGGGTTTTTCATTAATATTTCCCAAGTCGCCGATGCGGGACATTACAGGATTCGTAGATGCTGACTGGGGAGGGAACGTTAAAGACAGAAAATCATTTTCTGGGTTTATTTTTAGGTGCGGTAGCTGCATGATCAACTGGGAATGCCGTAAGCAAGCTTGTGTAGCACTGTCGTCAACGGAAGCAGAGTAACCGAGTTGCTCTTTCGGAGGCAACTAAGGAGGCAGTACACTTGCGGCAACTAAATGCTTTTATAAGAGGTGAATCTTTTATAAGAGAGGACCTTTCTGGTGGTCTATAAATTCATTTTTGGAATATTAAATTCCACTAGACTTCATACAACAAATCATATCAATGTAAAACTAATGGTGACATAGTAATAAAAGTAATTATCTTTTAAACTATGTATTCTTTCGTAAAAATAATGTTTAGTGGAAAATTTTGCGATTTTTAATACAGGACCATTTTTATTAATGGTTTTCTGGTGGTTTTGATAGGTCAATCTGGTGGAGAGCCAGTTTAACTGTTGGCAACACTGATCCAGTGTCTATGTAGTTTGTAGTCTGTGGTTGATACCTTTAATGTTTAAAATACTATGACTTAAATTGGAATTAGTTACTTAAGGATAAGTCATATGAACTATTTATTATGGATTTACATACTGGTGAATTGAACTGGATCTACCCAACTCAAGAAAAATGCCACTGAAGACTAGGCAGCATGGTCTACAGACCTTAGCCTGTTCTGAGAGGAACGAATAAAAAAGAGTCTGTGATTGGTTGATTGATCCGTTTGGTTGACATTTTGTTTTACTAATTAATTTTCTTCGAGTTTTAATAATTATCTTAAATTGTTACGATTTTGTTTTTTTTTACTTAGCTGATAGCTTAATTCTTACATTAACAAAGTTCAGCTTGCACCCGATCAGTTAACACACAACCTAAGTAAATATGCTGGCACGCAGATTTGCCCGATGTTCTAAGACAGTAAAGACAACGTTATTTCGGGCATACTGCCAGTCATTTTATACATGTAGTTTGTGGACTAAATACACACAGCGAGCCGTCAGTGCTCTGCGGGTCCAATATAACAATGCTTTCAGGTTGCTGATGGGATTGCCTCGTTACTGTAGTGCGTCAGCGATGTTTGCGGAAGCTCAAGTGGACGGCTTTCACGCCATTATTCGTAAAAGAGTAGCATCGCTAATGCGAAGGTTGAGGGACAGTCCCAACAGCTACCTGAGGGTAATTGCTGAAAATATCCATAGTCCGATTTGGAGGCAATGGATGAAAGTTCATGTTAGGTAGGCTGAGTCTCATTTTATCACATTTTTATTTTGTTTCTTTTGTTACGTGTATGTGTGTAATTTACTAACATAGTTTTAAGTTCCTTTAATGTAATACTAACACTTTATGGACGTAAGTCTGAAATAAATGTTTTGAATTGAATTGAATTTACCCAAGTGACCTTTAAAAGAGCACTGCACAAAAAAAACTCAGTATATATTGAAATAATAAATATGTAAATGTAAGTGTAACATTTATTAGTTGTGTAGATCACGCAGATAGTTTGCGAAATCATTTAAAAACTAAAAGCACAATGTTTTTCTTTATATATATAACTAGTGCAAAGATATCAATAATGTTCTCATTGGCAAAATAACCTTTTGGGATGTTAACGATCCAATGAAAGAAAAGGCTAATCGGAACTACATAAACCATATAAAAACTTTTCTGCAAAAAATAAAACCGACTTCCATATCAAAACACTACAAAGCTAAAAATAATTTTATTTTCGGTAGTCGGTGTTATTGGTTTTTCATTTTCTTTTGTTTTTCACACCGCCTTCCAAAATTAAAATTATTTTTGGCTTTGTAGTGTTTTGATATGGAAGTCTGTTTTATTTTTTGCAAAAAAGTTTTTATTTTCGTGCTTTTTAGTGGGTCAGTGAATTTTCCAAATCGGTTCGTAAATGACGGAGTTATGCGCGAACAAAAAACGCAATGCAGAATAAACGAAAAGATCATCAACGTAAATATTTTTTTAGGTTTTTGTTTTTTTTTCAGAAACGGCTTGTCCGATTTCGATAAAATTTTCATGGGACCATTTGGGAAGTACACCCTTTTTAACAAGATAATATTTTTTCAAATCGGTTGGCAAAACCACGGAGTTCTGCGCGGACAAACATAAAAAAAAATACAAACATCCGAATTGAGAACCTCCTCCTTTTTAGAAGTTGGTTAAAAAGACGAAAAAGGCGAACACAAAATTAAGTTGTAAATGTGGGATGTTGTGAAAATAAAACGGCATAATATACATATATTTCTAGTTTCTTTTTCGTTTATGTTGTAGGTACGTATGTATGTTGTATACAGCAGACACACTAATCTCTCATACAATATACGAGTATGTATCTAATATCCTATACTATAGCACAGTGCATGAGCTCTATACACCTACCTAGCTATACATTTACTTATACATATTAGTTCCTGTAGGAACTACAATTATATTGCAAACGAGGCATAATGTAAGGTGCCCTGCGCATACGGTCGGGCGGCCAGTCGTCCCAGCCGCGCCATAGCATAAACTTGTATACTAATAATATATAATAAGAAACGTCACTGTACTAAAATCTATAAATAGACTTTATATTGGACTCACTACTTTCATTTATATCCTTCTCCAACCAAGTACCAAAGGTTCCAACATTGGTGACCCGACGTGATCTAAGGGAACTCGTTGTGGAGAAGCGAAGTACGGCAGTGTATTAAAGTGAACAGACAGTTAAGTGATATAGTGTGGCCGCGCGGCAGACGACTCCCCGTCGACTTGGGACCTATCGGCGGGCATTTCAAGGGTCCCTCAAGATGAGCCAACCACTACCACCACCACCACCAGTAGCTCAACTGGCCAGCATCGGCGTCACGGACAGGATTCCGCCGTTTTGTACCGACATGCCGCGGTTATGGTTCGCGCAGTTTGAGTCCGCCATGAAGCCGCAGAAGCAAGGGAACGCAGTTAAATTCCATTTAGCAATTTCTAGACTGACTAGAGACGCCTTACAACAGGTTAGCGATTTAATTTTTAAGCCACCTACCGATAACAAATATGGCACCTTGAAACAGAGGTTGTTATTAGCCTACGAAGAGAGTGCCGAGAGACAATTCCAAAAGCTAGTCGGAGAAATGGAGCTAGGATCACAACGCCCGTCACATCTAATACGACGCATGTCAGAGCTGGCGCAATATATATAAACATAACACAGTTGCGGACGAATTATCGCGCATACAGACTATTGTTTGTCCAACGGTACTCGATTTCGACGAATTAGCCCAAGCGCAGGCGTGCGATCAGATTACGGCAGAATGTAAAGTTAGCAAAAAGTTAGTATTCAGTAACGTAGCTATGTAAAGTAATATGCAGTGAAAGTAATAAGCAAATATATTGCGAGGTGTCAACTGGTAGGGCCAGACCTTATTTAACACGCGAATTTAGGAAAAAAGCTTTTGAAAACATACATAGTATCAGTCATCCAGGCGTCCGTACTACGCGTAAGATGATCGCACAGAGGTACTTTTGGCCAGGCATGAATAAAGAAATTAACGAGTAGATAAGAGCATGTATTCAGTGTCAAAAAGCAAAAGTTAGTCGACACACAGTTTCAAATATAGCTAGTTTCCCGCCATGTAACAGGTTCGAGCACATACACATAGACATCGTAGGTCCTTTGCTCACGTCAAAACAATAACTATTATAGATCGTTTTACGCAATGGCCCGAAGCTATACCGGTTTCAGACATCTCAGCTGATACGGTCTCCAGAGTTATTTACGAGCACTGGATATGCAGGTTCAGTTGTCCAAGTAGTATAACAACCGATCAGCAGTGCTATTCTCTAAATGACAAATTCATGGCTGTAAGCTGCGACGAACTCGTCGACGAGACAGCCTTGAGATCGACCGAGCGTGCAGCGCTGATTCAAACTGTATTCCCTAACGTGATTGTGGTCGTCAACGAACCCAAAGCTGTAGCCTCCCGTCGCTGATTCTTAGACGATTATTATGCCCTTATGGGCTTGATAAAAATTCTTATAATCATAATCGATCATTCTCGACTGAGCGTTTTATGGGTTCAAAATATATATTAAAGATCTATCTTTAAGTATTTCAAGGAATAGAGTAAAACTATAAACAAATTTCATATTAAAAAGAGTTTATTTCATATTTTTTATTATTACATTTTTAGGCTAAATGATGATTCCTTAGCCTATTTTGAGCAACGCGACGCGGCGATGAATAAAAACAACCGGTGTTGTCAACTTAATAGGATTTCCACTAAACCTGGGTTTTTATTTAAATTACTATGATAACATAAGTTGTTTTACTTTAATTCAATCAAATCTTCAAACGGACCTCGTAAACAGCAACTGAACATCGGTATCGGTAGTTTAATTCTAGTGGTTTGAAAAAGCGCCGCTAGTGGACTCGTCAAAAAAATGTTGGCAACACCATAAACAAAAAACAATTCTGAACCGATGCTAACCACTTGAACTTCTCTGTGATTTCAAAATTCTAGTTTGAAAGTTTTAATTTCATACATTTTAGTGCATATAATCGATAATATCTAAATATCTGTATCAGCGATTGCTTTGAACATAAGTAGGACTAAGAACTCCGCTTATAAGGCGGCCCACTGACCCTATAAAGAGCTTAAGAGGATATCTTTCGAAATGTGAGTATTGTTAATTTCACGTAATTTAAGGATAAAATTAATGTGTCACATTATGAATGTATGATCCACGAGATACCTACTAATGAAATGATGAAAATTACATAACAGTTGTATTTAGGTACATAGAGCTTTAATGCTGTAACGAAATATTTGTGTTTTAAGCATGCCAAGAAGTGCGATCCCATCCCGAGCGCAAGTAGAGGTGTTAATAGAGAGTTTGGAAGAGCGACGTTGGCTTGCCACAGGGCACCCTCGGACATCACATGCACGAGACCGCACACAAGCGGCATGGCAAGAAGTAGCCGTCAAGCTAAACAGTGATGGAAATGGCTGCATTAAAAGTTGGAAGCAATGGTCAAAGGTTTGTTAACAGCATGTACCTAAGTATTGCATTACTGGTGTGCTTCGTCAGCTATGTATGCATGCATACTGTCAAAGTACATAAGTTTCTTAACTAAGTTAAATTTCAGTACTTAAGTTATGTACATTGGCTCTAATTGTAACATAGGATATATTTCATTACTTATTATGTTATGATAAAAATCTTGATATTTAGACACGGGATATTTTTTTTTTTTTACTATTGGAAGGATAAGAAGTCAGCGGTAAGAAAAAAAGCTAGTCAAATACGGATGGCTAGGCAACGAACGGGTGGTGGTGAACTAGAGGAAGGGTTTCTATCCGCAATAAAAGAAAAAATAGTTGCAATAATGGGTGGCGAAAGCTTTGTAACTGGTGATAGGGAGTTAGAAATTGACCTTCATGTATTTATGTTTTTTTAGTTATGCTTGTTTTAATTTCATTTATGAAATCTTTACTAAGGTGCATAAAATAATAAGATATTTCCTGAACTATCAATCTAATTTTCAATTATTTAATTTTTAGCCTGCTAATGAACCTGGGCCAAGTTTTAATTTCATGCCAAATGCTGAAGTATCAGATGATGTGCTCTTGGTATGTTTATTGAAATATTATTCAACACATATGTACCTGTTTTACTTCCTAAAAGCATTGATAGAAGACAAAATTTGTTTGCAGAGTATACAAGATGTTACAGAGGAGGCAAATGCAACACCAGTGTCAGAGAGCACACTTCAGGTAGTACTAGATTTCAATTAGTTATATTACATAATATGAAAACTGTATACTGTGAAGTTATAAATTACAAATTTAATTTTGTAGAGTCATGTTCCTGTAGAACATACTATGGCAGGCATGCTCCGGACTGAACAGTCCACACCTTCAATACCAGTAAGTTAATTCTAATAAAATAAAATATTGTGATGTTAAATTCTAAATTAGGCTGATGATGCTGATTACAATATAAAATATATTTGCAGGATGTACAACCAGGACTATCTTGGCATAGAGACAACTCCAACCAACCAATAGAAAACCATCCTAATACGGAACAAATGGTGAGGTTTCAAGTAAAAGTCTTACAATTTGTTAAAATGGACAATTAGATTAAAAAAAAAAACATTTTTGTATTACAGTTTGAGACTAGGACAACACCACCTGCAGTGGCTCTTAGGAGTAATGCCCGAATTGCCTCTCTCTCATGTAAGGTTAACTTAATTTGATTAATATTACTGGTTTAGTGTAAATAGCACTACATTGTATAGTAGTATGGTCTCACTTTTAATTCCTAGGTTGGGCCAAGTTGTTGGGATTTTATTTAGGTTTTTCAGCAGCAGCCCAAATACTATTATTCAATCAACATGTGTATAAGTATTTATACTACATTCCTTCAGAGAAAATGATGTGATGCTGTCATACCTACTTAATGACCTTTATATTTGTTTTACCTTTAGTTAGCTATTAATTTGTTGCATTTTTTATGTTCATAGCACCTCATAGGCGTCGAACGGTACGACGCCGACAGATCCAGCGCTCACCACCTTCTCAACGGCGATCACAAATGGCGAGCCTGACTGAACGTTTTGTCGCCATTGGAGAGAGGCGTTTGGAAAACGAAAGACTCCTTATTGAAAACCAGCAGAGGTTGTTAGAGACTTTTAAAGTAATAAGTGAGTCACGGTCCAGGCAGACACAAGCACTGCAGGATTTATGTGCATCTATCAGAAGAGGGAGCTGAATGTCTCAAACAATTATTTTTTTATCTAAGTTTAGATTTAAGATTATGATAGATGTTAAGAAATTTAAATTTATGTGTAAGTACTGTTCTTTGTTGTAATGTTGTAAATGTTAATGTTTGTAATGGTAAATTAAAACATTATTATGTAGATATCTATTTAATTTCTCATGATGCCCCATACTGTATGCACATTAATTTTTGTTTTAAATGGAAACAAAGGAATAAATACATACTTAATCTAATTATTTTTCATTATATTATTACCTAGGTAGGTACCATATTATTTCGCACCTTATTTATATGACAAAATTGTAATTGTTTATCTAAAAAGCTAATACAGATTCATCAAGCACTAACAACTGAATTGAATGGGAATTGGGAAGTCACGTCAAGAGTCTATCCCTAAATATATAGATCTTGAATCACTCAATCATCATTTTTCCACCTCTTGTAGTTTCAATGGAGCTGTTAAAGCTAAAACTCTAGATAATCTTTCGTCTCTTCCCACTCCCGATTATTCTCCTTTTGTTTTTAATCAATTTGCTAGTTGTGATGTTCAGAAGAGTATTTTATCAATTACATCAAATGCTGTTGGTAGTGACTGTGTTAGTCGCAAGATGATACTCCCTTACGGGTGTGGCACGCCCGGAGTATATCGCAGCAACTGTACCACCTGTAACAAAAAGCCCTTGCCCGTGAAAAAAGAAGACTGCAGCTTTTGCGCCAATGATGATCCTGACCCTACTTTCTCTCATCCTGTTGTGTTTCTCCAGGTAAATGGAATCATGGGCACTGCATACATGGACACATGCTCAAGTTGAGCGTCACTTCCTACACCTTGTATCAGTCTCTGCAGAAGGGTAGATGCCAGTTCAATGAGAAATCGATGGACATAACATTAGCCGACGGTGTCAAGAAAAGGCAGACGGTTTTCGTGTGCAAGGCCGTGGTAGAACTAAGCGACCGCAGGATACCTACCAAGTTCGTCGTGCTCAAAGAAGCAAGGGAGAATCGGACTCTCTTTGGCGTCGATTTCCTCCAGAATGCGGGAGTGGTCATCAACTTGCCTCAGTACACCTGGAATTTTGTTGATAAGCCTGAAACGCAGTACGAGCTCTACTCGGAGGAATTTGCTGTCTTCGAGTATACTGCTATTGAGGAAATGACGACGCTGCCTAGTCCACTCAGCACGATGACTATGACGAGCGGTGAGGATACCATCAGTATGGCAAATATGATACCCACGCCACCATCGACACCTGCTCCAACGATGAAGCCCATGGGTGGAGCCACAACACCGCCTGGTCAGGTTATGAATCGGGAGTATAAACTAGTGACAATTGACCTGACTACCACTCCTCCTAGCAAAAAGAAACCATGTCTGTTTGATGGCTATTCCCTAAGCTTCACAGATTTTATGCTGCGAGATGCTCAGATGAGTGTCCACAGGGAAGATGTCGAGCTATCTCCATATAGTGCCAACCTCTTCGATGCAAATATGTGGGACGATTGTATCGATTACATAGATATGGTGGAATAACGAGAACTCTCAAGAGCAGCTTCCATCTAGGGGGAGATGGAGGCAATAGTAAAGAAACGCTGCAAACCCCATACCAACCCTTCCGATCCTGTATCATCGTCGGGACGACTTCAGATCCAGAGGGGGAGCCTGTAACACCACATAGTAGTACACACAAGCTCCACGCGCATGAGTCCAATCACTTTGTCCTACCTATGACGGCCCATATAGAGTTATAAGTAGAAATGATAAGGTTTTCAGAGTTAAGTAGTTGATGCGGGGCCCCTAGGCAGTTGCCTATTCCAACTTATGGTTAATCCGGCCCTGTACGTAATAGATGAGTTAAAAATAAAAACTAATCGGTATCGAGATTCGTAATAAGTTCATAATTCAATTTAATAAGTCGAAACTGAAACAAGAAATCGACAGTGGATTATTTTTGCTGATAGTTGGTACTCACTGCTAACTAACTTTTGACAGGCAGAACTTTCATTTATTTTCTCTCTAACTGGGTCGTTCTACTTTTCATTGCAGATAAACATGTCCCAGGCACATGATAGTGACAAATCCTAAATTATATTCACAAAATACACATTATTATAATACTTTTAGAACTAAAATCAGTCTCATAATATGTCTACTCTAAGCTGTAGCGTGGTAGTCGATTAAACTAGAATCGATTACCACACTCATCCCTAATGTCTATGGTTTCACTGAGTGACAACACTTATGCGGAGCCGGCTATAAATTCTAATCCCCGGTCCGCGGAGTTCTTTTTTCACCGCCTACTGTTACAAGTAACTAATATTGAAACCTCTTTGTGCCCAAGGGTAAGTGCTCAATCGTATCTGCCATTTTTCTCCATCTCAATCCTCTTATTTCGCCATAATCTGTAGCGTTTGTAAATTTATATAATTGCCCGGTTGTCAAGATGGCTTCCGTCTGGAACATGACTGTGCTATTTCATTGTCATCTGTTTTCCACTAGTGTTTCTAAATTTGTGAAGCGTACGCAGGCCGCAGCATTCCTTTCCTGCTGTGTCATGGCAGCTACTAGCTTAAACGCTTTGTCACGCGGTTACCTTCTAAATCGTTGCACGCGGCATGCGCACGCTTATCTTTGTGAACCGCCGCGATGGTGAGTCCCCCTTCGTTTCCCTGGAACTGTTCCTTGGGCTTACGGCTGGGAGACGCACGCATCGCTGGCGCTCACGATTCCTGGCACCACGCTTACGGAAGCACCCTTCGTGTTGATTCCAGGGTTTCGTTTTCTTTTCTTCTTCTACACTCTCAACTCTAATATCAACTACCTCAACGTCTGCCACGCGACGGGTGTCACCGCTGCCTCCGCGTACTAATGCTGGAGAGACGCGCTGTCGCGTGGTCCACCTGCAATAACCTCTGCGCCTGCCACGTGCGAGTTGGGTGAGGAGGAGAGACATCCTCTCCCGTGTCCTGCCCTGCACAACCTCTGCGCCAGACACGTGGTCGCTGCCGGCTTCGGGATCGGCTCGCCGGTCTGCGTGCGTCGCGGCCTGAGCTCAGGGCAGTACTATCCACATACCTTCGACCAGTGGAGGAAACCCTTGTGAACTGAACCCACCCCCCTTCAAAATAAATGCTGTAAACCTGTGGTCTAAGTTCTTTTATTCTACCACCTCAACCACAACGCCACAAAGCATTTCTTGAGAAAATGTTTGTAATTTTGTTAAATTTGGTAACAGTGTTGTCTTTACCGGTAACAGAGTTGCTTTTCATAGTATTTACTCATGTCCCAAGCACTAACGATCTTATTAATAAACCTCGACTAGAGCAAGAATAACTTTAAGTGCTAAGTTTGAAGTAATTAAATTTAGTATTTGTAGTGTATGTAGATATCAATATATCACACTACAAATTGATAATAGTAATATAACGTTGCCTCGGGCGCATACGTACTAGGTTATAAATACCGGTCCGCGTGGTGGGGGAGTCAGTCCCCCTCGTTTTCACGCTATTCACTAGCGATATCCCCAAGCATAAAAATACTCAGCTAGCTCTATTTGCCGACGATACGGCAATCTATTACACCGGTCTTAAACCCGATGCCATCACTCGCACTCTCCAAACTTCCGCAAACACTCTGGCCAAGTGGTTCCGGAAATGGAGAATCGAAGTCAATCCAGACAAAAGCCAGGCAGTCCTCTTTTCTAAACCGTGGAACCCTGGGAAAAGCAACCCAAATACTTAGGCGTGGTCCTCGATAAACACCTTTCTTTCGCTGAGCACATAAAGCAGGCACGTTCGCGCGCCGCTTTCACTCTAGGTAGGCTCCACTTCATTCTTAGCTCCCGCAGCAAGTTATCACTCAGGTGCAAGCTGCGTATTTTCACCGCGGTCATCCGTCCCATCATGACCTACGCCTGCGTTGTTTTCGCACACGCAAATCCCTACCTCCTCCACAAGATGCAGACCCTCCAAAACCGATTCCTCTGTAGAGTCACGGGAGCCCCCTTTTATGTTCGAAATGAGCTTTTTCACGTAGATCTCAAGATGCCCACCATCCAGCAGTTCATGAAACGTGTCTCCAAGCGTTTCTTTGAAACTTCCATCCAACATAGGAATCCCCTTATCGTATCGGCCGCCCAATACGAACCCTCGCGTATCTCTAAGATTCGCCGACCAAGGCATACCCTTGTCACTCCCGATGACGCAATCACCCTGCTCCAAGAGAGCCGTAGGGAAACAAGTACAGTGGCACACAAACACAAAAACCGACCGTCCTTCCGTCCTCGCCGCCGAGGCCCGCCGCGATGTCCCCGTAATAGTCCGCCCCGACCCTTGCCAGAGCCAGCCCGTGACGCTGAGCCAGTAGCTTTAAATTCCCTTATTAATAATAATAATGATATGATCCAGCCTGTCCCTAGCTGCCCTCCCCCTGCGACGCCTTAAGCCGAGGTCCGTACCCCACAGGGGGTGCCCTTAGCGTGTAGTCGCCTAGTTTTTAAGTTTTTTAATAAGCCCTGGCTGGAGGCTTTAATTAATTAGTTAATTAAGGCAACCACAGGCAAGCCCGGTTAAGCAGCCGACAACCTCAGAGGTTGACCTGCGTGATGCCACACACAAAAAAAAAAGAAATGGGGGAGTCAGTCGTTGTCGGACTGTCGTCCTGTGCGGTGGTGCGATGGCAAGTCAACTATGGACTATGGATATGTGTCAACTATGGACAATGGATATAAATAAATCAGCATATTTTACAGTATTAATAAATGCGGAGTAAGGAGAGAGTAAGCTTATCCAAGCTTACTCTTGGAATAAAAGTTAATCATTGGCGCTACATAGTTTAACGATTGACTAAGCATAGAGTAGCGTGTATTTTGACGTTTTTTACATTTCATAACCTATTATTTTGTGACCATTGGTCAATGGTCATTTGTGCTTCTTTATTCACGCCTGTTATTTGTGCATAGAAAATGGAAAGAGATTATTTTATTGATGATTTAAGAGTGTTAGATGAAATAAATGAGGTTGAAAGCTAGACAGTATTAGTGAGACGCGTTAAAATATATAAAATACGGAAGAACCCACTGGAAGAACTTCAGGAAACCGAGTTTAAGTGCAAGTACAGATTTTCTCGATCCACTGCAGTGTTCATAATAGACATGGTGAAGGATGATTTAGCTGGTGATGCAAGAGGAGGCTTTATACCACCCCATCTTGAACGAATGTCGTTTAAAACAACGATTTGAACAGTCAGAATTTAAAGGCAGGCTTTTAGGAGATTCAGGGTATGCTTGTACTCCATATTTGTTTACTCCTGTCCTTCATCCTGCTACAGAAAGAGAAGGGAAAGAAGAAAATAACCGGGCACACATAAGAACCCGTAATGTAGTAGAAAGATGCTTAGGTTTGTGGAAGCAAAGATTCCGTTGTTTACTGAGAGGTTTCACTTCGAAATTGGAAAATACAAAACTGTATATTGTTGCATTGGCAGTATTGCACAATATTGCAATGCACAGACAAGATCTAATTCCTTCTGACCTTCTGGTTTTTTACCAGTTTTGAAACCAAACTCTTATTTGATACAGGAAGCGAAGAAGAATCTGATGAGAGCGATGAAGAGGAGGGCTTAGCTTTTCCTGGTGTTCCAAGGGTGCTTCGGAGCCTCATGGAAACGCCCTTGGACCAGGACGAGGCTGGTGCGGACTACCCAGCGCCCGCCGCTGACGCAGCGCTCGCAGCTGACCCGACGCCCGCAGGCCACCCTTCGCCCGTTACCCCCCCTACGGCTACGGACCATGGACCTAGGTGCTGGTATGATTTTGAATGGCAAACGTTTCCGAAGGTTCCGATTTCCCCTGAATCGAGACGGGAAACGTTTACTGAAATTAATGTTGGTCCGACTACTCCAAATGTCGACCCTTATGACATATTTATTGACATTTGAGATCGGCAAATTATGGAGCACATTGTCTCGGAGACAAACAAATATGCGCAGCAAGTGGCAGCCCAGATGATGGAGAACCATAACCTCCATCCCAGAAGCCGTATCGCCCGGTGGAGGGACACCACCGTAGATGAGATTTACACCCGGTGGTGAAGTCCCGCGTCGAAGATTACTGGGCTTCCACTTGCGACATATTTAAGTATAATCAAGATCAGCAGCAGCACGCAGGGATCATATAAAAATATAAAGAAAAGAACATTATATTATAATGAAGTCAGTAGTGATTCTTGTAGCTATTATAGCTATAGCTATAGGTGGAGAAGTGAATGTAGATCATGGTGCTTTGACCATTTATGGTTATAATAAACGCTTTATATCTATAAATGGAGAAGGTTTCAAATTTGATCTAAATGGCACTAAATATATGTGTTTAGTACCGTACGTGTTTCCGAACGCATCTTTTTTGACATAAAGAATTGTCATTTGATTTTGACACTTGACATAACCTCTTCTTGTTAGCGGAAAAAACTCGCGTTGTTGAGAGATTGATTTTCATTGATTATTGTGTTAAATCGTGAATCCGGGTTAATCCCTTTTGTTATCGACAAGTTGGTCACGATTAATGATTTCTTGGATTTTGGAATCCCGCTTTGAGTGAGACACTGGGATATTTTGAACAATAACGCCGAATAAAGATTGAATTTAACCTGCACGTTAGTTGGTGATAAATAGCTGTGCGAATTGGTGCTACAATACGACCTGGACCACGCTGTGGAAACTTGCGTCTTTTGTGATCGTCCACACCACTTGACAACATTACACACTCAAATACACTGACCCACACACCACGGACGTGATCTGAGAACAGGTTGGCGCCGTCGTCTTAGCTCTGGGTGTGTAACTATTTTTATAAAGCAACGTAAATTAGGGCTCCGCGTATTCGCGGACAGTTCGACAAACCAGTTTCGTTGCACTGGGATCGGGATCGAACAATATGTATGAGGGATTTGTGGTTGGGTTACTAAAATGGAAATGTGACGATGAATATGTCCATAAGATAGTTGAGATTACATGTAAAGATTGTGGAATCTATTGCAATTACAATCAGCATTTTGACAAATGTAAAAACACCACAATAATACCAATACTTGCATCAGTTGTCTCATTATTGATAATGTTAATGATAATATTGATAATTATGCTGTTCTTTAAACAAGCCTTTAATAAAGCTATATTAAAAGTAGTACTGTATTTTATAACATCCAATGATAGGAAGCGTTCTAAGAAAGTATTGCAATTGAACAAAATATCTGGGAGTAGGAATCCAATTCTATTCAGGATGATAATGAAACAGTCTGAACAACTAAACTCAATGATAAAAGAATCCAGATTAGCACTAAGGAAGAAAATGAATGTGAATGAAGCTAATAAGTTTAGTGATGATCTGGAAGCCAAGGTAATAAATAGCAAGCATCATAAACTTGGCGAAAGAGCAGCAAAGGCATTAGTAATTGGATTGGCATTACAATCAGCAACATCAGTAATACAACCTAGTTATGCTTGTGACAAAACATTATATATTTCAAGCTCAGGAAAGGTTTGTGATACGATGGCATGCACAAATGTGAACATGTACTCAATGCCGATACAAACAGGTTCTACAATATGCTTCAGTACAATGGATGGAGATAGGATAGAAATGAGAATGAAAGATACAAAGTCTGTAACAAGATATAGTTTATCTTATTATGCATGTGACTTTAAAGTTGATACTAAGACTACCTGGGAATGTAAAGGACCAGGTAGCAACTGTTGGAATGGGGGCACCTGCCACTTAGGTTATGAGCACCCTAGCTTAAAGCAAAGTGTGTCTTTTCCTAATGGATATGGTTGTCAATCTTACACTATTGGATGTGATACATGGTGCCATCATGCGTGTGGTATTCATGGGTTATGATACCACAACCTCCATCCCAGAAGCCATATCGCCCGGTGGAGGGACACCACCGTAGATGAGATTTACACCTATTTTGGAATAATACTGGCAATGGGGGTTGTGGTGAAGTCCCGCGTCGAAGATTACTGGGCTTCCACTTGCGACATATTTCAAACGCCCGGTTTTGTCTTATGATCGATTCGTGCTCCTTAATAAATGCCTACATTTCAACGACAGTGAAGACATGTGTGCGGTGGAACGGACGTACTCCGAGGCAAAATTGTATAAAATTAAGCCAATACTATCACATTTGAACTAAAATTTCAACAGTTGTATACACCGGCGCAGAACATTGCACTAGACGTAAGTCTTTTAATGTGGAAAGGCTGACTTGATATAGGCCAGTTTATTCCAAATAAAGCTGCACGCAGAGGCATAAAAACCTATGAAATTTGTGAATCTCAAACCGGATACTTATGGCGGTTTGAGGTTCACGCACACAAAAAAAAACACCACCGCAGCAAGTTGGAGACCCCTTAGATGCACCTGTGCCTGCGATTGTGCTAAGGCTCATCAAAGGCCTAGAAAATAAAGGATACACACTTTGGATGGATAATTTCTATAATTCTACACAGTGTCACTAAGCGAAACATGCGCTCAGGGCAAATTACTGGTCTCACCTCTGGAGACGTTGATGTGATGGTTTGGAAAGACGCCAATAGGGTATCCATGATATCCACCTATCATGGCAATGGTGAATTGATTGCAATTATCGACCATGGCAATCCCCACGTTTGAATGGGCCTTGAAACGGCATAAGTGGAAGAGAAGTAGCGGGAGTAGTGCGCTCCAGTTGATCTCTGAAACGGACGCCTTTCTGGCGAGTGTAGAGGCATACCGCTACACTGGGGGTGATACTGTGGTTGATGTTGGAATTCCAACTTTGACAGCTTACAAAGAAAGATACCTCGATAGCCACTGGACTGCGTCCATTAACCATAGCATTAAACCAGATTTTCGCAATCAGGTCGATCCTGGCAGCGTGTTCCTTGGCACGTGGAAAATCAACCCAGAAGCACCCTATCACAACAGCCTTCTCGGGCGAGTTCGAGAGACTATGACTTATGGATGTTTTAAACCGTTTCAATGGCTATCCCTATTCGCCCGAATAGGTCTAAAAGATTGCATTGAGCTACGTTCCATAGCTGGCCTCATTGTCAAATCTAAAGGAATGCCTTACAAGATAAAGAAAGGTGACAATTCAGTAGTAGCTGAAGTATCTCTATTCTATAACATTCAAAACCTTACATCGCGAACCTGCGAGCTTCTCTAAATCTACGAGTGCTTCAATGGTTCACAAGTGAAGAGGAAGATGACACAGAGATATTATTTTTAGAGCATTCTATACGCCTTGACGCCCTTCTGGACGAATTGTCCCTTACTTACGGAGTGGCGCCTAAACAGACGTGTAAGGCCATCAGAAGCTTCCTTACTCTTATAATAAGGACCTCAGGGTCCCTCGCGACTAACCAACGCACTTTCAAACATTCAAACATAAATATGGGTAACATCTGTCACAAATAATCCATTTTCCACTCTATTCCCCATCGGCTATTTCTCTCATCATGAGTTTCCGTTTCTTCAACAGAGAAGATGTAGTAGAGGGTGATCGGCCCATTATACTAGACAATGTGGTCCAGGCTTCTACGGCCTTAGTAGAGCTGGACGCGAGTCAGACTCACTCCGCCCTAAAGGAGAACTTTGTAATGTCCAGCGCTTACTGGTTGCTTAACATGACAACATCCACCTACGTGACATACAAAATCAGCCCCCCTCCAACCAGCGGAACAGAGAGAGTAACCCAGAGAGGGCAGCAGGGTGTCGGGTTTGTAGCTTTGGCGTACCTCATGGGATTAGTGAAGGACCCAACAGCCGAAAATGCTCCAGCATGCAAGAAGAGGTGGGCAGCAGGTCTGGCTGGGCTGCCCAAGGTGAACAGCCTCTCTGAGGCCTTCATGGAAGGAGTATGGAAATTCATAACGGACAAGAAACACACTCTATACAGCCACATAGAGGTCCGGAAAGACCTCCTAAACAGGTACCTAGCACTGGAGCATAATCGAGTCGAGGAACCAGCTATAACTAGAGCAGTATTAACTCAGTTAGATCTTGTATATAGAGAGGCGTATCTAAAGTCTGTAAATCTCATGCATCTGTTTACCACCTCAGGTAGTAGAGTGATGGAGATACCATGTGTATTGGACGAGGTGATGCGTCTAGATGCTGCACTAGCTCAGGTAAAGAGTATTGAGGGGGACAGATATTCAACCTGCAGGCTAGTTGATAACAACAAGCATCCCTCCCTAAACCACTCGAACTATCCAAACCTGTACGCTGCAACACTTGAATGGGCTAAGAAGACCAAGAAAGTCCAAAAGAATTATCAAGGAAGCAAAGCGCTGATAGACCAAGCTATTAATCAAAACGTGGTAAGACGGGTATTGAGGATGACCTCAGCACCTATAGGTTCCGAGGCCCTGACAGAGGAACAGAGGACATGGCTCAAAGAAAAGAAGGGATATACAATCCCCGAGATGCCTTTGTCCCAAATATTAACAGAGGCCGGCCACAAGAGAGCCGCAGACACCATGTACAGCGGATCATCCAGCTCCGAGTCAGAGGAGGAGGAGGATACAAGGCGCAGTAAGAAGGCCAAAAGATATAGGAGGCACTAGATAGTAAGGTCCCTAGAATTATTCCAACAATAAAGACTGTTCTCTGATTCCATTAAGAGAAGAAGTAGGTTACACTAAATAATAAGGTTAGACTGCTCCTAGATTCTATTTTTATTAAGGTTATTACATATGTGTTTTTTAGATCCTTATACAGATAAGGCTTTATTTTCTTACTCTTTTACGTCCTAAGGCTATCTTAAGAAAAAAAAAAAAAAAAAAAAATCCCCACCAACTGTGTCCCCACGTTGTCGTCGTGGTGGGGCTTGCGTGTTTCGATGATCTCTGGGGCCATGCCGGTAGAGGCACTCATGCCGGACGGGCCCAGAGGGAGAAACCAGACCAAGAGGGACACACCGGGGGAAAGGCGCGCCGCCTGGAGGATCGAGCAGCTAGCTCGAGCTTCTAGACGGCGCGGGGCCCGGTCTCAGAGATCGGGTCAAGGGGGAGGAAAGGTTCACTTCCGGTATGCGTCTAATCTTTAGACGTAACCGTGAAGTGAACCAGGGGAGGGGAAATGGGAGATAGGGTCGGAGGAACTCACCTCATTAAAAAAGTAAACAATATGGCAGACAAAGTTTTTGGCAAAGATACCCAGGCGGGTCCCAGCTGCTCCGCAGCTGGGGAGTCCCGCACCGGACACGTCCGGTCAGTCCCACCGTACTCTGGGGGGGACAACAAGAGCTTTTACCCCAATTTTACCCCGGCAGTCGCCGCATTGAGCCAGGGAGGCTCACGTGCCCGTGAGGTGGAGTCACTGGACTTGTCCAGCACGTCCACCTCACCGGCACCGAACGTTGAGCGAGCGCAGAGCGCCGCTCCGCGGAGGAGAGGGGCGCCGGTGCTCGGGTCGGAAACCGAGTCGGCATCGGACGCCGAAAGCTTCCAGAGCTTGATCTCTGGGAGCGCAGTCAGGAGTGACGAGGGGGGCGCCGACAGGAGGAAGGAGTTCCTCAAGCGCCCCCGCAACGACGAGTCGTCGTCGGAGGAGGGGCTTGTCTCGGCCCGCAAGATCCCCACTAGCGTGCGGGGTAAAGGCCGAGGCAAGACCTCGGGGAGGGGGCCTCCCTCTGGAGAGCCCAACACTGGTCTGGCCCCGAGCGAGGCCAAACTAGAAGAGGCCGTGGCGGCTGCCATCCGTACCATCTCGCGGAAGCGCAACCGCAAAAGCAAGGAGGACGCGATCGGCGAAGCCATGGCCTCCATCATAGCGGCCGCGCGGACTTACGGCGTGGCTCTGGCTGCAGGGGACGATATGTCCGATCTGCGGCCGGAGGTCACCCGCCTGACTGCCGCCATAGAGGCTCTCCAGAGGGAGAACGCTGCCCTTAAGGCGGACCTGGCCGCAATCCGGGGAGACGGCCAGCAGAATGCGCCGCCGCGGGGCCAAAAGGAGAAACGCCAGCCCACACCAGCGGAGAACTCGGTTCTCGACCTGGTGCGACAGGAGCTGGCCGCCTTCCAGCAGCGGTTCTCCGTATTGGAGAGCCGCGTGCTGCGACCCCCGCTGGCGGCGCCTTCGTACGCGGCTGCGGCCGCGTCCAAGCCTCCCCGGACGGCGACGAGGCCGCCTCAGGCAAAGACGGCCACTGGGCAGACGGCCCCAGCGACGGCGGCTCCTGCGAGGGCGAAGACGGCCCCGGCCAAGCCCAAACCGGGCCCACCAAAGCCGCCTCCGACCCCGACACCTGCGGGGCCGAAACAGGCGGCCAAAGGGAAGAAGGCCCAGGCCGGGAACCAGCCGTCCCAGCAGCCTCCTCGAAAGACTCCTCCGGCCGGCGCCGACTGGCAAGTGGCCGGGGAGAAGAGGAAGGCTGCTGGCGCAGCCAGAACCTCGCGGAGAAGGGAGCGACGGCAGCGGCGAGACGCCGCGGCGCGATTGCGCGCCCCCAAGACCGCGGCTGTAGTGATCACACTGCAGCCGGACGCGGTGAAGAGGGGCGTGTCGTACCGCGACGTGCTGGCGAAGGCGCGGATGGCGATCGACATCACGGAGCTCGGCATCGTCGGCGGCCTCCGTCACCGGGTCACTGCGACGGGGGCTCGGATGCTGGAGATCCCCGGCGCGGCCAGTGGCCCTGCCGCTGACGCTCTGGCCGAACGGCTCAGAGCGTCCTTAAATGCGGAGGAGGCCCGAGTCTCCAGACCCACCAAGCGCGCAGACATGCGCATATTGGGTCTGGATGACTCCGTGACGGCCGAGGAAGTGGTGGCCGCCGTAGCCAGGACTGGGGGGTGCCCTCCCGATCAGGTGAGGGCGGGCGCCCTGCGACCTGGCTTCACGGGGGGGCAAACCATTACGGTTAGCTGCCCCGTCCCGGCGGCCAAAAAGATCCAGGAGGGCCGAAGGCTCCTGGTTGGTTGGGTGTCTGCGCAGGTGAAAGTCCTGGACCCCAGACCCCTGAGGTGCTTCCGCTGCCAAGTGGGCAACCATGCGGCATGCGTGTGCACCTCGGAGGTAGACCGCAGCGATAGTTGCTTCCGCTGCGGTCAGCCCGGTCACAAGGCCGGCTCGTGCTCCGCCCCGCCTCACTGCTTCGCATGTGATGCGGTTGGCAAGCCGGCCGATCACCGGGCTGGGGGCAAGTCCTGCGCCCCACCCACCAAAGCCAGGCGCAGAGGTAGGCCCTCTGCCGCCGTCGTCACCGCCACCGCCGCCGCTGCCGCCGCCGTCGCTACTGCCGCCGCCGTCGTGGCTGAACCCCCGCGAGGGGCCCTGGAGGAGGCTGCAATGGATCCCGATTAATGGCCCCATTGCGCTTCCTCCAGGCGAACATCAACCACTGCGCCGCTGCTCAGGAACTTTTGCTCCAGAGCATGGCGCAGTGGTTGATCAACGTCGCCGTGGTCGCCGAGCCGTATTTTGTCCTGCCCAGGAATGACTGGGTGGCGGACTTGGACGGCTCGGTGACCCTCGTTTCGTCGGCCGCCGCCGGTACCCCGCCCCTCGATCGCGTCAAGAGTGGGCGTGGGATCGTCGCAGCACGGTTCGGGGAGATCGCTGTGGTAGGCGTTTATTTCTCCCCGAACCGAACTCTCGCCGAGTTCCAGAACTCCCTAACGGAGCTGGGAGACGTCGTCGTCGCCCTCGGTTCCCTCCCCGCCCTCGTCCTCGGGGACTTCAACGCCAAAAGTCCGGCTTGAGGTTCCCGGTCCACGGACTATAGGCGGGGCAGGATGCTCGAGCACTGGGCCCGTGCACAGGGCCTGGTGATCGAGAACCGGGGTTCTGTCCCCACGTGCGTGCGGTTTACGGGCGAGTCGGTGGTGGACGTTACGTTCGCCACCCCTAGCCTGTCACCGCGCGTCACCGACTGGCGCGTTGTGGAGGAGGTGGAGACCTATTCCGACCACCGGTATATCCGGTTCGACGTCTCCGCCCAGACCCCAGACGCGCCCTGAGTGGTCCGCGATGGGCGCTGAAGCAGATGGACCGGGAGCTATTCCTGGAAGCCTCGATCGTGCAGGCCTGGGGGTCACCCCCGGACAGGCCTGCCGACATAAACGACGAGGCGGAGTGGTTCCGGGAGGCCATGTCGGAGATCTGCGACGTGGCCATGCCCCGGGTCCGGCAAGGACGCGCCCGGCGTCAGCTGTACTGGTGGTCGAGCGAACTAGCAGCGCTGCGCGAAGCGTGCGTTGCGGCGCGACGCCGGTACACCAGGTTCCGCAGGCGCCGCACCCGACCTTCGGATGCGGCGACTGTAGAGGCGGAGCTGTACGAGGGCTACAGGGCAGCGAAGGCCGTCCTCCGAGACGAGATCTGGCGGGCCAAGGAACTGGCCCGGGAGGAGATGCTGGCGACTCTAGACGGGGACCCATGGGGCCGCCCCTACAAGTGGGTGCGAGAGAAGCTCCGCCCCTGGGCTCCCCCGTTGACGCAGAGTCTCCAGCCTCAGTTCTTGGAGGACGTGGTGAGCGCCTTGTTCCCATCGCGAGGGGAGCATGCTCCCCCGCCCATGAACCTGAAGCTGGCGCAAACGCGGACCACAGCGACGACGACGTCTACAACGCTCCAGAGGTGACCGAGGTAGACTTGAGAGTGGCGGTACAACGGCTCAAGGCCAAAAATACCGCCCCAGGACCCGACGGCTTGCCAGGGAAAGCGTGGGTCCTGGCCTCGGAGACTCTCGGGCCTCGACTAGGGGGGCTCTTTAGCGCATGCCTGGAGAGGGGCCAGTTTCCGCTTCGCTGGAAGACGGGAAAGCTGGTCCTGATCCAGAAAGCCGGGCGCCCTGTGGACTCTCCGTCCGCATTCCGGCCCATCGTGCTGCTCGACGAGGCGGGCAAGCTCTTGGAAAGAGTAATTGCAGACCGCCTCTTCGAGCACCTGAATCGGGTGGGCCCGGATCTTGCGGAGTGCCAGTTTGGCTTCCGCAGGGGGCGCTCGACGGTGGATGCCATCATGCGCGTGAGAGCCCTCACGACGGGGGACGCGGTATCCCGGGGCAGGGTCGTCTTGGCGGTGTCTTTGGACATCACCAACGCCTTTAACACCCTGCCCTGGAGTTGCATCAGGGAGGCACTCCGGTATCGCGCGCCTCAAAGAGCGTCAGCAACATGACGAGGCCCCCTCTGCAGAGGGCCGAAGCCCGCCGGGGTCGTGGGACTCATCCCGTTACCGTGGCCCCGGTATGTAAAGGGTTATTGAAGGAACACCGTGGATTTTAGTCAGTAAAAGTCTGACAGTCCCTCCCACCCTGCCCGGAGTGGGAGGACTTATTTGATAATTTTACCACGTTAAAAAAAAAAATAAAAAAAAAAAAAAAGACCCGGACTAATCACTTTACTCCGGTAGACTTCGACGCGCGAACTCTGCTCTTACCCTTCTTCAAGACAAAGGTTATGCAGGAGGAGTACCTACCTTAGTGGACTTTCTGCCCTAACCAATCTAAAGATGCACAAACTTAGACAAACCATAGAAATTTATATGAAGATCAGTCTCGTTAAGACTAATCCTGATCATTTCATCGCCTTCAGCAGCTATCTTCACTCCATTATGGCGCTCGCCGCCTACGGGCGCGCCCTGCCTTACGCCTCAGCACCAATACAAGGAGAAGAGAGTAGCGTAGACCTGCACACAATTTTCAACTCTATCGAGGAGCAGATAGTCAGCCTCCACAACCAAGCAGTAGAGAAAGGCTTCTCGCCCCCTGTTGACGACAAATGGATCCCAACTTGCATCTCGTATTGAAAATCGACTTCTGCGGGAGTCGCCCCAATAAACGTAGAACTAACCATCGATGGTGCTCCTCGTATCGTACAGATTCGTAAGAAAGCTGCGATCGGCGCCGTAATGGGCAAGACCGCCTTTACAAAATCAACCTTAAGCGCTAAAACTAGCCTTAGTAATCCCGCTAGTGTCGGGCACCGTGACGTCCCATATAAGCCCACTATCATGGCAATGGTCAGCAGATGGTCCGAGGCTCCACCAAACCCATCTTAATATCAGATTATAATATTATGATGAGTGGGGTGGACAAGAAAGATCAGCTCCTGGCCATGTACCCGGTGGAGCGAAAATGAACAAAGGTGTGGTATAAAAAACTTTTCAGAAGACTTCTTAATATATCCGTTTTAAACTCTTATGTCATACACCATCACTCTTCTTCTATTAGACATCGAGATTTCCGTATCAAATTAATAAAATCACTTCTTTCTAAACACTCTACTCCTTCGCTGATTCCGCCTGCACTGACACAGAACAAACGTTTTGATGTCACGCACCGCTTACTCGAATTCCCAATGAAGAACCACCAACGCATGCGGCGGGAGTGCACGGCATGCAAAAAAAAGGTGCGTACGTTCTGTGTTGGTTGCGGCAAAACTGTGTATATGGACCCCTGTTTCCTCACTATCCATTCATAATAATATTATAATTTATGTAAAATTAATTCATATACTTTATATTTTATATCTTGGTATGTATCTACATATTTGTATATATTTTGTATATTTTTTTGTACCGCATCTTTGTTCGTTTCACTGACCTGCATCGGAGGGCGCGTTTCGAAGCTACAAATCCTAGCTTATTTTTAAGACGTTTGTAAGTGGTCATGTCACAATTCCCATTTTACTGAGTAGGGTTTCTTTTTTTGCAAATCCTAAAATTAGTCAACTTCTATTTTATCGTATTTTAACATTTTTAAAACACAGCAATGGATGGGAATTGTCCAATTCAACCTTAGTTAAAACGGCTTCACATTTTCTGTGGAGTTCCGTAACTTATTTTTCCCAGTTTTGCATCAGAGATTATTGATGCTAAAAATGTAGGGATCCGGCCTCGAATGCGCTTAGCAATCAACGCTTTGACCGGTCATGGCGCTTTCAACAAACATTTCTACAACTTAGGAATAACGGACAGCCCCCTATGCAGAGCGTGCATGGAGGCTGAAGAGACGGCCGCGCACGTACTGATGGATTGAACAGTACTGGCGGAGGTTAGACATGACACTATTGGTGACGTTAGCAGCCTCTCACAGGTCTTTGAGAAGCCGCATCTTGTGGCAAGATTTATGGAGGAGCTGGGCTGGTTCTCCTCATGACAAGTGGAACCTCACGCAAAAAGGACACAACTAAAGAGGTCTAGCTGCGGAAAACAACCCGTAGAAAAGTACAAGAAGAAAGAAATGTAGGGATCCGTTGTTTATAAAGAGAATGTTTGCGGACTGCGGCTGAATTTTGCTACAAGTTTAATTAGTTAGAGTCGGCAATGAAAATAATATAATATCTAAATCCATTTTAATTCCACTATATTTGTTTTTTTTTTTAAATGACAATGTGACTCTATACAAGTTTTTTTTAATGGCAATGTGTTTATACAATAAAGCTTCCTGCTTTTTTTATAAAAATGTGACTGTACACAGTATTTTTTTTTTATTTGACCTTGCGAATTGAGAAATTGTTCATCCACTACTGTATCTTTTGTTGTTGCTTAGTTTTTTGTTATCGTATGGCGTGTACTTCTTTTGGTGTAAGAGTTTTCAGATCGTCTGAGGGCCTCTAACTTGACCTAACGACTGCTACCAGAGATAGAAGCCGGGATCCACGGCTTATCATGTCTTCCGAAGCACGATAGCTTATTTATAATATATCGTAGCACTCATAGCCTAGCTTGACTGGTCGTTCTTAATCGATCACCGAAGTTAAGCAACGCCGGGTGCGATGAGTCCTATGATGGGTGACCTCATAGTGGCATTTCAATCGAGCGCTACCGTGCTTAACGTGCTTTAAGCCATCGGGGCTTAACGTGCCCTCCGAAGTACGGTAGCGCTCGATTGAAATGCCACTCTCAAAATGTCCTGGTTGGAAACAATCGTTAGACCATGTCGAAAGCCTTCAGGGCGATCTAAGAATTTCGACATTAGGGTTGGCCACTATGCCTATACGAGAAGAAGAAGAAGAAGATAATATATAAAGCTCGATTACCACGGTGTGTAATGTACCATGTGTTTAATGGTGCATAAAAATTTTTCGCATAGAAAAATCCATTGGTGTACGGGTCGGGATTCGAACCCATGACTTTTGGAATGAAAGTTGAGGTATCTACCACTAGTGAGTACCACTGGTGAGTTAAGTGGACGGAGCGTGTCTCCAGATTTTTTTAATGGGAGTGTTTACTTATACATTTTTTTTTAATGACAATGGGTTTTTTTTAACATTTTCGTCTACTGCAATGCTTCATTTTCATTTTGTCACTTTTATATTAACATTAACATTTCAAGTTCAGATGTGATAATATTGGTCGTATCCATACTGTGTTGGTCATGTAATTTTTTCCTTGTCTGTTGATCGAGCTCTAGGATATCGATTTTTTTGTAAAATTGTCAGTTTTGGTTGTTGATTTTATAAATGTTTACTAAGGCAGCATGTCTTTTTTTTTGTGCTTATTGATTTGTAAATATGATCAAATTGTAGAGTAGCAATTTGTATTAAAAATAGATGCAATAAAATTTCTCCTGTGATCCAAAGTTTGTGACGATCTTTTTTTGCGCTTATTTACAAGTGATTTTGATTTCTCGAGTTCTCGTAAACTTCTAACAGTTGCAACTCTGTCTGTGAGAAGTAGAAGGACTAAACTATAGTATAAAATAATAACAAGCCACTTGAGCACCGCAGTTCTCAAAATTCAAGTTTGTTTACAGACCATTTTTTTATCGGGCGCTCGGGTTACCTAAATGGACGCATTGTTTTGTAATGCTTGTGTCGGGAAAAAAATGTATGAGAAGGTGTGTTATTTAAATTGATTGTTAAATAGTATATTTATATGTAAATGAATTATAAACTTTTTTAAAATAATGGTTTTATTTTTTAATTATAATGACTTTTGTACAATTAAAACTGGGTAAAATTCGGTCACCTAGATTTCAAGTTAGAATTATTAATACATTGCAAGGGAAACTGGACTAAAAATGTTTAGTCTGTTAGCTTACTTCATAACAATTCCACGACATTAGATATATAATTTAGCTCCCAATACAAAATTTTTGAGATAATGTCATTTTAATCACCCGCGCCGATATCGGCGCGGACCACCCAGAAGTGACGACACAGCGACATCATTAGCGCAAAATGGCCGCCACACTTGAGTGGTTAAATGAAGTTGAGGCCGAGACGGAGTCTGATGATGTAGAAAATATATTGTGCTCAAGTAATGATAACGAGTCATTAGACCGTCTAGACTCCTTGACCGTATGCTCGGACACTGCTTCGGCTTACTCACACACTGTCACTGCAAGCTCAGACACCCTGAGCGTACACTCAGACCCTGAAACATGGGAGGTCCTTCATGAAGTTGAAGTGCATACGGAACAGGACAATTCACTATCATAGGTATAGTATAAACTATCGTTACTGTACTATAACATTCCTAAACTGTAGAAATTGTTGATCCTGGGCGAAGAACTGTCGTCCCTACTATTCCAGAGTGAATAGTTAGAGGGCACAGATCACTCGTCACAGAAGGTAGACGAAATGTGTCGTCCGAGTCAGGTGCTGACTTGTCCTGGATGATCGCTTGCTATTTTTGAGACGAAATTTGTCGTCCGAGTCAGGTGCTGACTTGTCCTGGATGATCGCTTCCTATTTTTGAGACGAATTGTGTCGTCCGGGTTTTTTTTTCGGGAATTTCCTTGTTAGGATTGACTTGTCTGGATGTTTACAAGGACGTAAATGTGTTGTCTTGACTACATTCTAGCCTGAATTGGTATCAAATGGGTTGCCGACTGGTCTTACTGAAGTGTAGTCCGAGTCACACCTTACGGTTGGCTAAGCGATACACTTGCCTGGTTAGTCCAAGTCATTAAATTATTTCAGTGTTTATGTGCTGATGAAAATGATTAAGTCAGGATGAGCGAACGGACTATGCAGTTATCATAATTTGTTTCAGATAAATCGCCCGAGGACGGTCGCAAGTCAGTCCGGCCGTGACGGCGTTTACGTCAAACGTCAGGTTGACGGGACTGTCAATGTCAACCTAGCGAAGCGTCATTGTCGATGGTAGTGCAGACGGCCATCTTTAACTCACTTTTGAACGAGACGGCGCCCGCGCACCACGCTTGTGACGAATCGCTCAGAATCTTCGCCATCACGCTGTTTCAAGATTTAATTAAGTTGATTTCGTGTAGTAGTAATCGCTAATTACCTAATTACATTGTGATTCCTGTGAATAGTGATTAAAATACGTCGATTGTGATCCGAAGCTTTTTATTCTTATTTCCGCGCCCACCTACCCACATAATTAGAATAAGATGAGTTCTGGTGAAGGGCCTCCAGGCTGTCCTGCCTCTTCATATAAAAAAAAATAAAAATAAAATAAAATCTTTTTATTTCAGACATTGGGTCCATACATTTTCAAAATCATCATCAATTAATCTTAAAAAAAAAAAACATCACACACATCGAATAAAATAAATTATGACGTAATTTAATTTAATTTATTAATTTATATATTATTTATTATTTATTTATATATTATTAAATAACAACATTCACAATAATCATTTTTATTTGTAGAATAACATTTATTTAAAAAATAGACACATTAAAAACAAGGAAGTATGGTAGGGTAGGTACTTAGTAGAGACAGGATAAGAAGTCTTAGTGCGGTGTATGCCTCAAGGTTGCATCAAAATTTAATATAATATTTAAACTTAAGTAAGTATGATACAAGGTGCAAAAACATGCAATCAATATGATGATACAGAATCTGATCTCCACTTTTCCAACCACAAGTCCGTCGGAGTCATACAAATTATCATCCTATTGCGGGATGATAATTGGTCAAAACATGTTTTCTTTACACCTGTATACAGAAATTTGTCTTCAAAAATATTTACATTTTATCACAAATTATATATTTTACATAGATACCTTCTTTGCTGGAGTTGTGACCCTGTTTATCATTGGAGTTACTATAGCTTTATCTTCAGTAGTCTGTAACATATCAAAAAGTTAAAAATGTTATATTTTTCATATGATGAATAGATTATTTAGATTAATTCAGAGTGTATTATTTACCTTTACTAGAATTTAATCCATTTTTGTTGCCACTGGAGTAGCCGGAGTAGCTATTAGTGGAGAGATATGTAAATTTACGGTGCATTCCGAATTACACAAATAGCGCTCACAGCACCCACATCAATTATTTTGCGTTCCAAATTAGATATCACGATTATGACAGCCAAGAGCTGTCATCAATTCGGAACGCCTCGTGAACGCGCTCAGTGCCCCTATACGTCAAAACTTCTAACATATAACCCCAAACAAACCAAAACCTTGCACAAGAAAGATCTTTAAACTGTTGAAAATGGAAGTTAGTATGTTGATTGACTCTGATAACTCAGATTTTGAGATAGACGTAGACGACGATTCGTCCAGTGACGAAGAGGATGACGTAGAAGTATATATATTTGCGTATTTTGCTCCCGGCAAAGATTGCTCCCGTAAAATACCACGAATTACAAACTACATAGACGCAACCATAGTTAAATATAATGTTCATGAGTTTAAAACTCATTTCAGGTATGCAGTTACGTCTTGGATTTTAATTTATGCCACCAATGTATGACATAAAAAAAAAACATTATTGTTTATAAACGTATTATAAACGTTATTTTCGTTTTACAGAATGTTTCCTGATACTTTTAATTACGTATTGGGATTAATAGGTCCAAAAATAATGGAAACTGGAAAACCTTTTGGAAGAAAACCTATAGAAGCTAAAAAACAGCTTCTTATTGCGCTTTGGATGATGGCTACACCAGATTGTTACAGGTAACAATTATATTTATTTACATAGTGTCTAATCATTTTATAAAAACTGGTATTAGTAAGAGAGAATGTGATTATCAATTTAAAAAAGTACTAAGCTTACACATTTGTGAGGGTGTTACACAGGTCAGAAAATGTGTTTTAGCTATTTGAAACAAGTTATAATAAAAACAATTACCTAATTTGTTTTTTTTTTGTTTTTCAGATCTGTTTGTGAGAAATTTGATGTAGGTCTGGCCACTGCCCTGAGAAGTGTACGACGCGTTTCTCATGCTCTCCATTCCCTTGCACCCCAGTTCATAACATGGCCTAGAGGGGAACATTCAAGGGAAGTGGCCAGAAAGTTTGAGAATCACAGTGCATTCCCAAGGGTAGTGGGTGCCATTGATGGTACGCATATCAAAATAAATGGGCCAAGCGAGGATGCACAATCCGATATTAACCGTAAAGGAATCCACTCAATCCAAGTGCAAGTAAGGATAGCTCTCTTGATGTACCTAGTAAAATTACAATTCAAATAATATAGTAATTATTTTAATGTTAATACATTGTTCCAGGCAGTATGTACCCATGACATGTTGTTCACCAGTGTCTTTGCTGGTTATGCAGGGAGTGTGCATGATGCTCGGGTATTTAGGCTGTCGCCTGTTCAGAACTTTATACAGAACCCAGATGTGTATTTTGAAGGTGACAGCCACATTATTGGTGATGCTGCATATGGAGTACACCAGAATGTTATGGTTCCATTTAAAAAGAATGGACATTTAACACTGAGACAAAAGAATTACAACTTTTGTATTTCATCTGCACGTATGTCCATTGAGCGAGCATTTGGATTGTGGAAAACTCGTTGGCGCAGTATACTGGACAGCGGGCCTAGACAAAATCCATTTTCTGTAAGCGTTAACGCTAACGGAAAAATTAAATTGTATGGAGTTGACATTTACTAACACGTGACAATCACGTGACATGTGGTTAGCAAATGTTAACTCCATACAATTTAATTTTTCCGTTGGCGTTAACGCTAACAGAAAATGGATTTTGTCTAGGCCCGCTGTTCACCCATGGTAACAGTAAAAAAATACCTGAGTACTTACTAGCTCTAGCAGTACTGCATAATATTTGTATACTGCGGAGAGATATTATGCTCCCAGTTGAAGGGCATTTACGGGTGACGCAAAGAGGGCGTCTTATTAACGACAGTATCGACGGGAGAGAAGAAGGGATGTGCAAACGACAAACATTGTCCAATAATTTAATAATAAGGACAGTGAAATTAAAATAACTTATTAATTCAATAAATGTTGATTTAATTATTGTACAATCTATTTTGTAGTTTTACTTTTAAAATCCTATAACATATGAATAAGTTTTATACTTGCTGAAAATTTAATGTAACTGATAGGTAAAAGTGCAATTCATTTTTGGCTAGACATATACATACCAATTAGCCTTCTTGCAGTTTTTAATATTCAATTCATGTGTTTAAAAGTTATGAGAAGAGAACTTGTTACCATTGCTCCATGTGTTGGAATAGGTATGTAAATAATGTTCAACAATAATAGTAATAAAACATTTTTATTAACAATCAATTAGAATCACAGTTTAATCAGACTGAACCTCAGGTGCTCTGCTCGAGCTCCAGGCCACATTATTCTCCTAATTATTAATTATGCTAATATAAGACAAGTCAAACTGTTCAACAGTAACTTCTTATCTTTCCCTTCACTTCTAACATATTCCTCCCCTGATCTCCTTGTGGCGCTGATGATTTTCATCCGTCAAGATAATATAAAATTATGAGCCCCTCATAAATTCTGTCTAAGTGGTTGTGGTATATGTATAATTAATGTTTTAACAATTATAATATTTATGTATTCTTATTGTTTGTTTCAGTCCCGTACTAACACATCAAGTTCAACTGTATCAATCGAAGAATAGTTTTTTTTTGTTTTTTAAATTTTCCTTTTTTTATATATACACACCCACACTTGCTTTTCCATTTTACTTTAGACATTGGCAGAATAGTCGACATCGGCTCTGCTTGCCATTAATCAAAAATAGAATAGAATAGAACTTCTTATCTATTTTAGTAAGTAATATGTAAAATAACAGACTGTAATTACAGTACTACAATTAAACACTAATAAAATTCACAGGTTATAACAGGTATTTATATTCAAATCTACTAGTTTAAACAAGTACTGATTAAATCTTAAAATCTAATAAAAAATCACAAGTAAACCTATTAACTATTAATTAAAACAGGTACTGGTCAAATCTTAAATACAAAATCTAGCTATAAAAACACTTACATTTACTTGTTGTTATTTAAACACAACAACTACAAAATTTCCATCTTGCCTCTATGCTGTTGTTCTTTTAGTAGCATACATTTATTAAAATTTTCCTGTTTTTGTTTGGATCTTTCTTCCCTGTACTTCTTCATATCTTTTCTATAGTCTTCTAATATACAATCAAATTTTCTTTTCTTTGGCCCTATTTGTTGTGGACCAGTGTTTACATTTGGTGTGGGTCCTATCTCTGAAGCCAGCGCTACAGGATTAGCCCATCCAGTTGAGCCAAATAACTCATTCATTCTCTGAAAAATAATAACAATAAGATTAGCTGCTAATCTTATTGTTAACTTTGTTGTTGTCTTTTCAAAACCCAGACACACCAGCTAAAAGTTTGTACAATGAGTCACAAATACGAACCCGGAATGTCATTGAAAGATGCTTTGGAGTGTGGAAAAGACGCTTTCCAATTCTTAGCATTGGATTAAGGTGTAAGCCTAAGCTACCGCTTTCATAATTAATGTGTTTTATTTTTTATTAAAAAAACAATAGAACTAATTATAAAACTTGATTTTATTTGAATAGAATTATGCGGCAATCAAACTAAACCCAATTATAGGTGCTCATGTTTGTGTTGAATCGATATTTCATTATTTTCAATAAATGTTAATAAAATATTCGAATATCCGAATATTCGAATATGTAGCTCTAGAAATATTCATTTTATTCGAATAGTAAAATTAAACGAATAGTGCAAACCCTAGATTAGCATTACACTACAAACACATGAAGCACTTGTTTTTTTAACTAAATCATACATGCATTTGATGGATTATTCAAATAATTTCAGTTGGTTTATTACATTAACTCAAGTTTATTTCTTTAATTGAACACAAATTAAAATATCATTATAATAATTATAACCTTTTTATCATGTGATACACAACATTTAACTATTTATTATCAAAACCTTGTAAACACTATTACGAAACCTATTTATAAGATAGTTTAAACTGTTCTTTCATTGTTGTCTTGTATAACAGCATACTTGAACGTTATTTAAAAAATAACGTTGTTTGTTTACTAACTCTAAGACTAATATGTAATTGAACTAATTAATTTCAACATATTTACTGTGTTTTTATATCATTTAATCATAGTTTAATGTTAAAATACAAAGGTTAACAAATCTGTTTTAAAATCGTACGATATGACGTCACTTGTTTACACTGTGTATAAAAGCCGCCGCTCAGTCGTTCTAGACACAGTCACTCACAGTCGCTCTGGAGCAGTCACACCGAACGGACCTAAGTTAAGTGAACTTGTGTTGTTTCTAACTTTTATTAATATTTTTATGTGTAGAATTGGTATAAAAATCCTATCGTATTGCTATTGTATTTGAATATAAATTAATTATTTTGTAATTGTTACTTTAATGTGGCAGTGTTATTAATTGATAATTGTGTGATAATTTAATGAACATTTGGTATTAATTCTATAAATAACTTGACTTATATAATATGTAATGGAGTAATGAAATAGTAGATACACAAGTAAATAAAGCTGAAGTTATAACGATAGTAATCACATTGTGGTAATATTGTAAAGTACATATAGTGAATTGATGTTTATGTGAAAATGAATTATGTTTTGAAAAGAGTAACTGTGGAGTTTCTTGCCGGTTCTTCTCCATAGAAAACAACCCTTTCCGAACCGTGTGGTAAATGAATAAATTGATATTGCTATACAAATGGCTAAATTATTTCTATAATATACCTGACAATCATGGTAATATCGATTAATTGATAATTAATCGGTAAATACATATAAATTGATATTGATAATTAATTACTTTTAAAAAATGACAACATTCTTTATACATATACTATATATATACATCTATTTTATATACTTAATCTCACATCATTCTTAGATTATTATTAATAACTACAAATTAATTATTCCAACAAAATAGTTGCTAATTCTAACACATCTAATTAGGTAAGGAAATAATAAAAGTAAAAAAAAACTTACATCAAAGTAAGGCCATGTTGCCCTATTATTACCAGATGTGGCACTGTGATCCACTATCTTTTTAAAGTGTTTTTTAAACTATTTATTTTTGATTGGCACTGGGTACTGTTAACATTATATTGTGCGTCGCACATTTTCTTTGCTATGATGTCATATACCATCTTATGGCGCATTTTTTCAAAATCTTTATGTTCACTGTATAATGTCAGTAGCAACAAAATGCAGTAATAATAATAAGTACTTCCTACTACACTATACAACAACTATAATAATGGTTTGTTTTGCTTTTATAACTTATATTGATAGAATTTGAGAGAAAGTTCTTGTACAAAAAGAATTTACTGTCAACATAGGTACTAATATGACAAAACCATAGAACACTTATTTTACTTTGGTTATAGAGTAAGAGAGATAAGTATTGGAGTAAGAATGACCACATAAACTGTTGTCAACAAGATATGTTATGCAAACAAAACAAGCACATTCAGCTAATAAGTACTTATCTGCACATAGCCAGATACAAAATACTTACCATATTGTTCTGTTGGTTCGGTCAGTGAATCAAAGTCATGCACCAATTGCTGTACATATTCAGTATCTGTAAACAGCCAAGTACCAGTTTAGTAAACATTTTTGATTGATCAGAAAAGAATACAGTGGTTGTATGCACTTTATAGACTGTAAGGTAGCTTTGCAAACAGACAGCTTAGCAGTTGTGATGAGGGTCAGTGGGTCGTCTTAGGGGTGGATGAGTAAAACCTTTGCATCACAATCGCTTGAGCAGTCGGTGGAACTGCAAGCGGGCTAAAATTTAGCACTTACCTCTCTGAGCCTTCTCGTATTGCTCTGATGTAAGTATTACAGAAATTAGTCACCCGTTAGGCTCGTCGGCTATATTCACTTGAATACTCATGGTGCACAATTTATTAAAAATGTAACGTTGTGGCTAGATGCGACTCGTAAGTTCAAAACCAACCTGTGAACATAACTGTCATTTTTGACAGCGCTCACGGTGTAATATTTTTAGGGCATGGTCGGTGTTATCGCAAGATGGCGCATGTCATGACGTCATCTATGACGTTTCACGGGACATCGTTAGCGCGCTAACGCTATTTCGGAACGGGTCTATGGACGCTCAAAACGATTACAGCGTATTTCGGAATGCGGCCTTAGATTATACATCAATATTCTGAAAGAGTAAAAAATAGGGACTGTTGTTTTGTGCACAAAAATCTTCTGATGGATACTCACAGTTATTTGATCTTCTTGCATATTGCTGTTGTTAACTAGTGGAGTCAGTTTTGAATTCTAGAACAAAAACATAATAAGTAAACTATAGAAAGCAATAAAATTTTTAGGCTATCATTTGATTTATCATTTATGCGACTGACCTGTGTGTTACATATGTCACTAGTAGTTTGGATCTCCACTTTTCCAACCACAAGTCCGTCGGAGTCATACAAATTATCATCCCGCAATAGCTCCGCAGGATTTAATAAATCTTTAATTTCCATTATGATGTTATTTGGAGCTGGTGGTCTTGTCCCACCCTATATTTGTTTCTCTTTTAAAGGCGCTATAAGACCTTCTGGCATTCACTTTCATCGTTTTCCATTGAATTTTCAATTGGTTAGAGTTCTCGAGGTCAGCCATTTAGCTGATTAAACCTAATACAGAAGATAAATTAGGGGTTATTTATAAATATAACATTTAATCTGTATCTACTGAATTATACCACCTTTAATAAAGATCTATATATTATGTAATTGTACAGGTGGGGTTCTGATATCCCTATAGTTCACTAACCTCACAAAAACTAGATTAGAATATAATCCTTTTTTCGATATGAAAGAAAGGATGTTTAAAACTATCTTCCTTACTTTGTGTGAATTAGCTCCCACGCTTTAGTTTTTGTCCTGTTCGTATTTGTATCCAGCGATTTATTTTCAATAATTTGCACATGTTCTTTAAAAACCATACAAAATAATTGCTGAAAGAGTAAAAGACATTGAAATAACACAACCATGGTAAGCATAAATAAATACTACGCATTAAACATAATTAACAAGGTTTACCTTTTCTTATTCGTCCCAGTTTATGGAGCGAATGCGTTATTGGTTCATTTTTAATATGAATTAATATTATTAAATATAGAATAGAATATAATAAAGAGTAATTTTTTCACCGGGAAATCAACACGCAACAAATAAACAGCGTCTTTTGATGTCACGCTTGTCAGGTTGACAGTTCTGTCATTCATTTCTTTTTCGATTACATTCAATAATTCACTACGCTGATGTCAGTTATCTTGATCTCACAGAGGCACAACTTGATAAACTTGAGCGGCTTCAAAATTTTTGCATAAGATTTATATTTGGTTTGCGCAAATATGATCACGTATCTGAATTTCGTACGAAACTCAAGTGGCTTCCTATACGTCTTCGCCGGAACTTACACATATTGTCTCTTCATTACAGTATTATGTTCAATCCTAAGACCCTCTTTTATCTTAAAGAACGTTTTAAGTTCCTCCATGACACACATGCCAAATTTCTGAGGTCATCGGAAAACTTGAGGCTAGAGGTACCGAGTCACTGCACCAATTTCTTTGGTAAGTCGTTCGCAGCTCAAGCAGTACGACTGTGGAATACTCTTCCCGTGTCAGTAAGACAAGCACAAACCCTTACTTCTTTCAAAAACATGGTAAAAGATCTCTATCTCTCTCTTTAATATATTACTATTTTTTATATATCTCAGCTTTGTTCTTTTTATATATGTATATGTGTATTGAGTATGTAGGTTATTACTTATTTATTGTATATAAGTGAATAGTACACCATGGACTACCCGCATATTTATTTTCTCCTGCTGTGTCATATCCATCCAAAGGTTGTCTGTAAAAGATCGCTTTTAGCGATAAGACCGCCCATTGTAACACCCTTTGTAGTTTTTAAGTCCTTATTTAATTCTGTTATGGTGTACAATAGAGAGTATATCTATCTATCTTTTTACTTTTAAAATAAGTGTGTTGCCAGAACATTCGTAATAACTCCGGTATAAGGAATGTATTGTTCATCCGAGGTTACTCTATGTTTATTAATAATGTTTAATTTAGCAAGATAATACTTTGTTACTCTCGGAGTAACAATTCCAAATGTAACGTCGGATTACCTTTGGAATAGGTGATTTTTATTAATAAGACCGGGATAAGGGATTACGACGAAAAACTAAAATCTCAAAAATTCTGGTCTAACGCGCGCAATTTTATTATAATATTACTGCGTGTATTCACCATCTTTTATTTTATTTAATATGTTTCGGCCTACACAACTATTTAAAACTAAATTCACACAGACACAAAGTTTTTACCTACAACAATTTAAATATAAAATACTACTAACTTCTTAAAAAATATTTAATTATTTTCTAGAACTTTTCGAAAAGAAAATCATTTTAATAAGCAATCATTTTGCTCATCATGTTCCAGGCATTGATATACAAAAAACCCAAGATGCACACTCAACGTCTCAAAACCGTCCGCATAAAATGAGTGCTTAATTCAAAATTATGCGCTCATTTCAAATAGTAACGGCAAAGGATGACGGGCAAAAATGTGTGGGACGCGTACCCACCGACCAATAACGACCAGACGTATGTCGTTAAAAAGCTCTTTTCATGACTATTATTTGTTATTATGGGGGCTAGTCTCAATTCGTTGTGGGGAAAATGTTATAGTTACTTAAATGATATCGATTAAAATAAAAGTTGTTAGTTCCAGATATTAAAAAAATGTGTTTAAAAGTAAAAATCCCTACGTAAACTATTAATGCAAGGTGTAACTGCCGAAATGCTTATTGCGTACGCGTCGCCCGCCGGCCACCCATCGCGCCCGCGATCGCGGCCTTTGTTTGTACCAAGCGGCGTATTTCACCCACCCGATGCCAACCGATGACGGCCGAACATACACGAACGTAGTGAGATGCGGTGTGGTTTTTTCGCTCGCACACCCAGCCGCCATGGCCGCCAGTCGTCAGCTTACGTTCGTTTAGCGAGGACTACGTCATTGTGTTTTTACTGAAAACCTACAAAAACTTGACCTTTGCATTCCTACCGGACTTGTTATCTGCTATCTGTTTGACCTGGGCTTGTTTATCGGATTGTGTGAACTTGACGCGATGGAAGAACGTCAAAATAACTGTGTTATGTGTCGAAGGGGCCTGCATAATCGTAGATATCAGCGACACCTATTAACTGACATTCTTGCGCGCGATCGACCTGATTTTGTAGCTTATGTGCATCAAAATGCAGAATTGGAGGTTTGTTTTAAGCTATATTGTTTGTACAGTTAAGACTACTTCAAGCTTTTCACTTAGACCTTTGAACCGGCCTCGTGTTGTATGACGCGTTATACTAACTAAAGCTCACCTTATACTGGTAGTGTTAAACTTGGCATGCACTTGACTATGACTCATCTTATTTCTAATGGCAATCGGTCGCTTTTATACGCAACCATTTCTGCCAGTATCAGTTGTATGTATTGAACTATTTAGTTGACATAAATCGAGTGCCATCGTCCCCGTTAACATGTTCAGTGCCGCTGACGACCGGAGTCGTCAGATGGGTTTTGTATCAATCAATTATTTTACGTTTTAACAGACCCAAGTCTTAAATCTTTTTATGAGATTCATAGTGGAATAGGCCATCAGTTGGTCTCATTTCAAAAACTTGGATTGGATTGATCGATTATAATTGATTTATTTATGTCTTTTCAGGTTGCATTCAATAATACACGATACCTCTGTCATCGATGCTGGCAAAGAACCGAGAATGCAATTCGATTACCGGTTCGAGAAAATGTTGCAGATCAAGAAATAGTTAACGTTGAACGTGAAGAAAATGTGGCGGTTCTACAAGTTCCAGCTTACATGAGAGCACCGAATACGGCCAGACACTGCGTTTTTAATAATTGCCGGAATAATCCAAGTCGCCGCGTACCAGACGCAGTAAAAGAGTATTTAGTAATAGAATACAAACTGTATTTACGACCACATGTTCGTGTTTGCCTAGAGCATCTGCAAGGTAATGCCTGGAATTAATTAATAGATTTTTGTAACGTGACAAATGATTTTGACAGTGACAACTTCACTGATGTTTGTACAATATTAACAAGAGCCTCAAGAAACACGTTTTTGGACTTTGAAAGGCTAGGTGCCATAATCGAGGACGACATGCATTTTTGGACCGGCTTCAACAATAATCAGTTTCAATTAACACGTTAACTGCCATAGTAAAATTTTGAATTGATTTTTGTTGTTTTTTTATTTCTGTTTTTTGATTGTATGTTCAAGTAAATCACATTATATGACTATTTTAATTGGTTTCCGGTGATTATAATGTAAAATAAAGCAAAAAAAATAAAATGTCTGGCATATGTGCCTGACGAGGCCCAAACGAAACAAAACATAACCATTGGGCCATGTCAAGCATTTTGTCAGGCACCGCCCGCCGGCCGCCAATTTATTTGCGCGGGAAATCACTCGGTGCGGCGTTCGGCCGTTTGAACAAAAGTACCTACGCGTGTCATAGTTCATTCCTTGCAGGTTGCAACCAGTCCGGCGCGAGCCATGCGATGTATTTATTTAGTAGCCGCTTCGAATTAGCTGCGGAAGTAAGTGCGCGCATCCATTGCTTTTTTTTTGTGTTTTTGGAGATTTTGTGTGTCGATAGCTATTGTAATCATGTCCATTATTGATAATACGTGTGATTTTGAATTATCGTTAGTAGATCTGCAAGCAATTGACGAACTAGAAATAGAAAAACAACTGACTCAAAGAGATTCCCCGCTGTTAGAAATTCCATGTTGTAGTGAAAATTGTGACGATACAGAAGCAATTTTTAATAGTCGAGGAAACAGGAAGAGGCGGTATGTGATAGAAAGTGGTGACGAAGAAGAAAACCCAGAACAGCAGGTTAGCACAAGGCTTGAGACCGATTTATGGTATGAACCAGCGGGTAAGCAAAGGAGAATTATACCTTTCACAGAGTGCCCTGGGTTGAAAACTTATAGTCTGAGAAATACGATGGCAAAATCCAAACCAGAGGATTTCTATTGTTTGTTAGATCCGGATAGTGTGTTTCATGATATAGCTATGAAAACCAACCAATTTGCTGCTCAGACAATTACTAAACTTAGTTCAAAAAATCAACTAAAACGAGGATCGCGACTGCTTAGTTGGACTGATACAAACCAAGACGAAATCAAAAGGTTTTTTGGTTTGATTTTATATATGGGCTTAGTTAGATTGCCTAAGCTAGCAGATTATTGGTCAACAAACCCCCTGATTTGCCAATCTTTCCCGCGTTCGGTTATGTCTCGTAACAGGTTTGAAATTTTGTTACGAATGGTACATTTTTCTAACAACGATAACCAAAGATACGGCGACCGTCTGTTCAAAATACGTGAATTGGTAAATACTTTGAATCTCAACTTTGAAACATATTACTATCCTCATGAAAATCTCTGTATTGATGAGTCTCTGGTACCATTTCGGGGTCGCATTATATTCCGACAATATATCAAATGGAAGAGGCACAAATATGGAATTAAAGTTTTTAAATTATGTACTAATCCAGGCTACACTAACAGAATTCAAATATATGCGGGAAAGAGAGGTGAGACTGAAACTACAACCCCAACCAATGTTGTGATGTCACTTATGGAACGATATCTTCAAAAAGGTCATACATTATATACCGATAACTGGTATACCAGTATTGATCTTAGACGCAAATTGTTGGACAAAGAAACGCATCTTGTGGGCACTTTACGTAAAAATAGAAAATATTTGCCTAAAGATGTTATAAACGGAAAGATAAAAAAAAGGAGGGTTTAGAGCTAAAGAAAATGAAGATGGCATTACCTGTATGAAATGGAAGGACAAAAGGGATGTTTACTTACTGTCTACGAAACATTCTATTGGATTTACAAGGACTTACAAAAGAGGCAAAGAAATAATAAAACCAAAAATTGTAGTCGATTATAACAAGGCAAAATCTTCTGTAGACCTATTTGATCAGATGATCGCATACTCAACACCACTGAGAAAAACTGTAAAATGGTACAGAAAACTTGCTGTTGAACTGTTGTTGAACACTGTATTACTCAATTCTTACATAATTTATAAAGAAACCACGAAGTCTAAAATAGGGATAGTAGAATATAGGAAAAAGTTGTGCAAATATCTAACAGGATCGGGTAAAGAAAACAGTAATCCTGACATGCCATTGACAAGAAATAGGAGGCAAAAGCATGAGCTAAAAAAGAAAGAAGGACCTGTAAAAAAAACTAGAAAGTACTGTTCGCGGTGTTATAAAGTAAATGTTCAAACAATAGACAGAAATTATGCTAGAAAGAAGACTAAGCAAGTGAATACTTATTGCCCACAATGCCCTAATGAACCACATTTTTGCCTATCTTGTTTCAACGAGGAACATAAAACAATGTAACTTTTCCTTGGCCTCTGCGACTGATTATTGCATTTCATTACTCTAAATTGCATTTTTTTTATAATTTTCTAAGCTGTGTAAGCCCAAAATATGATTATTTCTTACAATAAAAAGTTTTTATAGTTTCATTGTGTCGCATTTTATTTTTCCCAATTAAAACCTAAATAAATCGAGTTCTAAATATAAAAGCGTTAGGCCAAGTTGAACATACTTTTTCCAGGGCCTTGTCAGTAAATTCTAATAGAAAATAACACTGTGAACGTGCTAGACGGCACACTGCCGACTTTTGAATTTGATGCTTCGACGTCAGTCACCGGTGGCTGACGTGGCCTGAACAAATAGTGACTCTGTCAGGCACCGGTGACTGACATGGCAGTTAACGTGTTAATACTCGAAGAAACTCCAAGTTTGATCGAAAGATGTCATGAACCACGTCAAGCACTCGGCATTTATTTAACAAAACTGCGTACCGGAGATTCGAATGATACACTAGCTAGTCAGTTTCGACTGTCCCGAAGAAGTATAGGAAGGCAACTAAAACTATCAACAAAATCTGCTGTTAAGCATTCTCTCACTGAGAATGCTTAACAGCAGATTTTGTTGATAGTCGCTTAGGTTTAGATCATATAACCAGAGAAAATATTTTGGAAAGAAACCAGACAATACCTAAAGGTATATTTGGCAATGAAGCGAACACGAAGGCGATTATTATTTGCGACGCGGGACATATCTCTACATTCAAAAAAGTTCCAATTTTTTGTTTCAACGGTTATCATATAGCCTACATAAATTCCAAAACCTATTAAAACCGTTTTTGTTGGTATCGACTGATGGACATATTATAGATTATATATAGATTAGGGCCTTTCGCTGCTACCAAGTCAGATGCATCTATTATGTCCGAATTGAGCGACGAAAATAATGCGCTTCACTGGTTACTTGAAGAAAATGATGTGTTTATTTTCGACAGAGGTTTTCCAGATGCCGTTGATGATGTGGTATCATGTGAGTATGAAGTACATTTACCGCCCACGAAAGACAGAAATGAAACGCAATTAACCACTGATCAAGCCAACAAGTCAATATTAGTTACCATATGTCGATGGGTAATTGAAGTCATAAACGGAAGGTTCAAAGGAGATTTTAAGTTGCTACGCCAAGATTATTTTAATTCTACGCTACCTAACGCATTCACAGATTTCAAAATAGCAGGTGCTCTATTAAATGCCTTTCGTGATCCCGTTACTGACAACGTTAAAGCAGAGTTAATATTGAACAAAATACATCAAAATATTAATCTACCCAACCATTTATTCAATTATGTGAATGAAAATAACCTTAATAGGCAAAGGGTTGCGTTCATAAGAATAGATGCAAATGAGCTTGAATTGAAAGATTTTCCGCGAGTCACAGAACATGACATTAAAATGTTTGCATTGGGCTCCTACCAAGTGAAACTTGCAAAATCTTATTGCGGTGAACATATACAAAACGGCCTGTATATGATAGAAGTATTTGGGGAGGATGCACGCGGTGACATGCAGTTATACAATATGCCTCAAAATAGTTTGCTATTAAGGGGACGCATTCAGTCCAGACATGTTAGATCGAGAACATATTACTGTTATATTTTAATACACAGGGATCAAATCGGCATTAATGCAATATGTCAGTATTACTGCACTTGTTTGACGGGGCGAAGAACGGTAGGCAGCTGTGCACACATGACGTCAATAATATGGTACATTGGTTACGCAAGGCATGAAGTGTTCAATGCTCCAGCAGCATTTTTAAATGATGTAATCGTAGACAACATAGATCACTAGTTTTTAAATAATAAGAATTGTGTTTGTAAATCAGTAATAACGATTTTAACCCTGTTTTTTTATTATTTTAAGTTTCTTTTTCACGATTTGACTGATCTCATACTTAACATTATAACGCTAAAAGTACATGGAATCCACACAAAAACTGTTTCTTTAGATATCTAGAATTAACAACTTTTATTTTAATAGATATCATTTAAGTAACTATAACATTTTCCTCACAACGAATTGAGACTAGCCCCCATAATAACAAATGATAGTCATGAAAAGAGCTTTCTAACGACATACGTCTGGTCGTTATTGGTCGGTGGGTACATTCCGCCCGTCATCCTTTCAGTGGCCGCGTTTTCAGTGTCAAAACAATGTATTATGGCATCTTTTTTATTTTAGTCGCATAATAAAAATTACCCTGTTGAACAAATAATGGAGTCGATTTTTTTTTCTTGTATTTATTTATTTTTTATTAATAAGTTTATGCTTTATTGTCCATATTGTCCATACTAATATTATAAATGCGAAAGTAACTCTGACTGTCTGTGTGTTATCTTTTCACGCCTAAGCCGCTGAACCGATTTAGATGAAATTTGGCATGGGAATAGTTTAGGACCGTGGGAAGGACATGGGATAGTTTTTATCCCGAAATTTCCACGCGATCAGGATTTACGTGGGAAAAACCTCTACGCGAACGAAGATGCGGGCAAAAGCTAGTATTTAGAATAGATTAAAATAAACTTTATTGTACACCAAAAGTTAAACACATCTATTTTACAATAATTAATACTAATTTAGTTTTTGGAAAATATGTATACGTTATATAATATACTGAAGGAAAAGAGGTCGTCAATTTTATGGTTTCTTTAATTTTCATAAATAAAATAAATAAATAATTTATTGAACATAAAAATATTACATCTTTCAAGTGAAGCCCCTGACTCCTATGCTAAGCGAGCCTGTGTTACAGGAATCAGTGTCCTACGCAATGTGTTTTAATGTATAGACATTAAAACACATTTCAATTTTTATGTAATAAATTACAAACAAAAAGTAACATTAGAAGGTATTGAGAACTAAAGAAATAGAAGCGAAACGTGTATGTGTGTGTAGGTTTGAGAGTATGTGCGTAATTGCGTGTGTGTGTGGGTATGTGTGTATCTGGAACTCTGGACGCGTGTGCGTTAACATGAGTGTGTGTTTTGAATAGCTTAATTTACTGTCCTGACGAAATGATTTTTTAATATCGTCATAGCTCAAAGACTGAAGCCATGGTTTTAAAATTTGTTTGACCTTATGTCACATAAGCTTCTAAATTGGGATAGTTTTATTTGCTCTATAGTAGATCCTAGAACTTAATGCCTAAAAGTATCTAGACGTAAGTTTAGTGTGACATTTGGGAACTTTACAAACGGGAAACCCAGTGCGTTTGCTTATTAAATCTGGGCTTACTGGTAACGATCTGTGTCTACGTAGTATGGTACGGAGGATATATATTGGGAACTGTAAGTACTTGAGCTTCCGAGTATAGCAGTCCAGTGGGATGAATTCGTTTTTTGAACGACATCACTTTAAGTATTGCCCATTGTGAGCGTTCCGCTTTTAGTATTTCAATTTTAAACATCCCTCCCCATACTGGAACAATTTAAATGATTTAATAATATAATAAAAATATATTTTAAGTATATCGATTCATTATGGGATAACTTATGGGTTCACGACATGCGGTATGCTAATGATAAAAGTGTGTGTGTGTTGCTATGGCGCAACACCAATCTCATTAAAAACTTCTTATTTTTATACTTTAGTTCTTCTCGTGACCAAATACGATGCGGAGAACGGACATCAATCGTCAGCCAACAAAGGCGAGAGATTTTTTTATGCCAAATTTTTTTGACGTAGATATTATGTATATCACGGCAAAAGGTATAAGCTTTATTGAATTAAAAAAATAATAATAAACGATTTTAACAGTTGATATTTGTTTCATTGATATACACATGTTCTACCCAAAAACATTTACGCTATAATTACGTCTTTAGAACACTATTTAATAAACTTATAATACTAACAAAATTGTCTTATAAAAAAAATTGTGTAAGGTTTAAGTCTCCACTCAAGGCCTTGTCCTATCGAGCAACGTCAGTCGTAAAATTTGATTGTCTTCCGCACACTGCATTGTAAAAACAACTTTAAACAATTTTCATAAGATGAAATTTGCAAAAACATATTTTATACTTATAGCATTACTATTACTACGTAGGTGGTGAGTGTTTGGCGACAGTTTCGAGCGTCACTTTTCTTCGAGACTGTGCATCTTGGGTTTTTAGTATATCAATGGTTCCAGGTTATAAATAAAAAGGTTCAGGTAGTCACCTGTTCTACCACTGTAATCGATTATTCTAAGTAATTAAAGCGATTTACTCTTACTTTTTATTTATCACCTCAAAACTGTCTTTTATTATTATTTTTTACCTAAATAATACGTTCATCTTGTTTATTATAAATACATTTAGTATTTATTAAAGAATATAAAAACGAAATTCAAGAAATCGATTTTCTTCACCTGAGCTCGATAACTTAATCTTAATGTAATGGCAACCCTGTTTGGTTCTGTCAAACATCTTGCTTGTCTTGTTGCTGGTGTTTTTCTATGTGTACGGTTGTTTTTCTCTTGAATTCCTCTGCGTTTGCATTATAGACTTATTGTGTTATATTCATACCTCACATTTTGTGACAATGTCCCATCAACTATGTTGTAATCTAAATATATATAACTCAAAGGTGACTGACTGACTGACTGACATAGTGATCTATCAACGCACAGCCCAAACCACTAGACGGATCGGGCTGAAATGTGGCATGCAGGTAGATGTTATAACGTAGGCATCCGCTAAGAAAGGTTTTTGCGAAATTCCCACAGGATCGGGATTTACACGGGAAAAACTTCCCACGCGGGCGAAGCCGCTGGCACAAGCTAGTTCTAGTATTGAGACGGCATTTAGTTGAATCTGACGAAGTCCGTTCATTGTTATGGAAATGGTCTTCACTTTCTTCACTTCACGATTCTTATTAATAGAATGTAAACTGTTTTAACAAGGCTAAATGTAAATTTGTACTATAACTGTATATTGATTCCAAATGACAGTGTTGTTTGTCATTACTGTTGGATAATAATTGAACAAACAAGTAATCCATCAAGTAGCAATGCGCCAACTAAATCAATGGTGCATCGAAATGTTTGTATTGGTTGCGGTCATTCATTGCATCGTGTAAGGGCCTTAAATAACAGTTCAGAAAAAGAAGATGCTATCAGACGCGTGAAAGAGCAACAGATTGCACCACTACAGATAAGTAGGATCCTTCAATGATTTTATATATTGCTGGTTGATGAATGAACTATTGTGTTTTTTTCTAATTGCAATAAGTTTTTTTTTGTTTTTGTTACAGCTGAGATCAACAGATAAGATCTGTCACCCATGTTGGCAAAGAAGTTACCGTTCTGTTCAATGGACTTTAACCTCACCATCATCATCAAGTATTGATGAACCATGAACTTCAACACCATTGCATGTAGAGAATGAATCAAGTCAGTCAATTGAAGAAGAATTCCAGCCATCTCTGCAGTCAACATCACCATGGCCATCGTCGATGTTGCCAGCATTGCATGAGAAGAGTGAATCAAGTCAGTCAATTGTGGAAGAATTTCAGCCATCTCTGCAGATAGCAACACCAGGGCCATTATAACCGTTGCCAGTCCCACAAGTGCCTATGAATGTCATTCCATTGCCAGTCTCTCAGATGCCTATGAATGTCATGAATTATTGGAATTCGACCGGGCAGCAGACACTCAGGCTCGTTGCTTTTTCCCTAGTTGCCATCAACTTGAAAGAATGATTGTTCCAATATCAATTAAAAGAAGATTATTTTCAGAGTATAATTATTATGTACCAGAAAACTGTCGAATTTGTTCTCACCATTTGAGAAGGAATGACTGGCCTGAATTGATGGAAACCGAAAATGTTATTTACACATTTACGGCACAACATATTTATGACTTTTTTTTATTAATAATAGGTTCGCGTTTGACCACTAACTCACCTGATGGTAAGTGATAATGTGGTCGAAGATGAAGCACGCTTACCTAAAAGTAACCTATTCACTCTTGACTTAAAGACCCCTAAATTATAGCTATCGGGAAACACAGACTCCGGCAGGGAATTCCACTCCTTAGCCGTACGCACAATGAAGGTATTCCCAAAGCGTTTAGTGCGTATAGGTGGGTTGTCCACCATGTAACGATGGCGCATCGCCGTTTGTCTTGTAGTCCGATGATGGAACGGGCTTGACGGAATTAGAGTGTGTAATTCCATTGCATACTCCCCGAAATGTAACCGATAGAAAACCGATAGACTAGCAACTCGTCGCCGATGTTCAAGGCTCTGGAGCTTTGATTCGACCAGTGTATCGTTGCCAATGAGTCTTTTGGCTCGTTTCTGAATTGACTCAAGCGCATCCAGTTGGTACTTGGCAGATCCATCCCAAAGATGAGAGCAGTACTCCATACACGACCGAACCTGGGCTTGATAGAGATTGAGTAGCTGTTCGGGTGTCAAGTATCGTCTCACCTTTGCTAGGATTCCCAACTTTTTTGATGCTAGTTGAGCCTTAGCCTCGATAAACGGGCCAAAATTGAAGGTAGAAGTTAGTGTTACCCCCAGAAGCTCGATACGATCGGTTATCGGCACGGTTACACCTCGGAAAGTAGGAGCCGGTCCGAATCGACTCCTTTTTGCGGAGAAGAGACACGCCTGGGTCTTAGCTGCATTAAACTTGATCAAGTTGGCATCGCCCCATTCGGAGATAGCCTTCAAGGACAAGTTCAAGCGCCCAACCATGTCCTCACGGAGAGACTGGATTTGTGTCTCACCAGCACGTGCGCTGGACACATATCTCTCAGCAACTGTGCTGTCGTCTGCATACCCAAAGGTACCGGGCATAAGCAGATCATTAATGTGCAGCAAGAACAAAGTTGCTGAGAGAACCGACCCCTGAGGGACCCCGGCATTAATTGCCAATTGGCCAGATGAGCAGCCATCAATGACCACTCGAATGGACCGATCTCTCAGGAAGTCTTCAAATCAAACGCAAAGTTGGGCGGGTAAACCGAAAGTAGGTAGCTTAGCAATATAGCTATCGTGCCAGACCCTGTCAAAAGCCTTAGAGATGACTTCACAGAATTGGTCATCAGACCTCTATTGACTTTGAAGATGTTCAAAATATGGATGACTACCTGGTGCTTTATTGGTTTAGTATGAGTAAGGAAGACTTCAGAAATATGTATATTACTAAAAACTCCACGGCTAGCTAATATGGAAAGAAGTTCAACTGCCCTTGCTGCATTTTTGATGATATTAAAAAATGGTGACTCTGGAGATCGAATAAGTTCCTTATTTCAAGTTCCTAGAACTATATTAGAGGGCGTAATGGCAAGAACAAGAGAACTTTTACACCAAGATTTCGTTCCAAGGCATCTAGGTATACGTCACATAACAAGAGAAGAGATAGCAACAAGAAATCTTTTAATACCAAATGGCCTTTTTGGTGGCACTGAAAATGAGAGTGAGAGGAGACCAATAATAATAGTTCATGGAATCTACGTATATTGTAATAAAAGTGCCAACTATGCCTATCAAAAGAAAACTTACTCTGCATAAATATAGGAATTTGGTAAAGCCCTTCCTGTTTGTATGTTGTGATGGGTATATAATCGAGATTTTGGGCCCCTATCCAGCCGTAACATCTAACGCTGATATTATAAATAATGAGTTTGGAAGCCCAGAGAGTTCATTGCGTGAATATTTTCAAGAGGGCAACGTGTTTGTTCTAGATAGAGGTTTCAGAGATGCAGTCCCATTGTTTCAAAACTGTAACGATTCTGTGCATATGCCATCATCATTACAGAATGATGAAAATTAGTTGTCAACATTAGAGGCAAACAAAACTCGGGCGGTTTCTATTTGCAGATGGGTGGTTGAAGTTATGAATGGAATTTTTAAGCAGCGGTTCAAAATATTCCAACATGAGTTGAATAATACAGCTTCGCCACATCCCATGATTGACTTTAGCTTTGACTTAATGAGCCTTGTTCAAAATAGGTCTGTGATGTAGGACAAGACTTTAGAAAATTACAAAAGTAAACAAGCAAATTTTGCGTCATGGAAAGAAATCAGCGTAATGTTAAATGAAGAATTTGATACATTATCTGATAAAGAAAAAAAAACGAATTCGGTATGTGATCAATGTTTTATTTTTAAATTAGACAAACTCAATATTTATTACATGTTTTCTAAACATATTGATTATGCCACGGCAGTTGCCCTTCAGGTGTCATGAAATACTCTGCAAACTTATTGCGTATCACATTAGCTGTCAAACTACCTCTTACCGAATTTGAACGAGGTACGACAGATAAATTGACATCGTTGGTCAAATTATTACCAGCTGGGTTACTAATGATACCTTCGTTTTGTGGATGAAATTTTGCAACAAGAAACAGGTTTTTACTATATCAGCTGCTAAGTCCAGTGATACGTTCAATGGTCGATGCAAAATTCAACATTTATTCGCCGATATACCAAATCTACATTCAACATATATTCTCGCTCTTGTCAGACGGTAGTTGAATATTTTTTTTACGTCATTAATTTGATGACCACCAAACGGCCGAAAAACATGTTCATGCAGTGCGAATGCTTCAGCTACAAAAACATAATGTAGTTCAAAGTCCGCTCCTAATTTATTTGTCGATAGTGGTATGTTTAATCTGCTATCTATGAGATTTTTCCAAAATTGTGATTCTTTAAATACGGCTGAATCGCACTCTTTTCCGTATGCACCAACATCAATGTAAATAAAATTATAATTTGCGTCTACCACAGCCACCAATACAATAGAAAAGAAGTGTTTATAGTTAAGGAACATAGATCCACTTTCTTCAGACTTTAGACTCGTATATGTTTGCCGCCTATTGCTCCTAAGCAAAGAAGAAAGTTTGCTGCACTTTCAAAATTATTGGCTATCATTATCGACTCTTCTGTGGATGGAATTTTCATATACTTCTTGTACTATGTAGCTTATAGTTTTTATTCCAATCCTGAATGTGTGTTGAAGATCCGTGAATGAATTTCCCGATGCTAATTATCTGTAACAATTATTTTTCAGGTAAGCTTGATGAGATGTGCCAAAAAATTAATAGAGTACAAATCTGGTTCAGGTGCAAAATCGGTCACTAAATATAAATTTTACTAACAAATGCTGTTCTTGAACAAAATTATGTGTCATCGACCTACAGAATCAAATTGCCACTTGCCGAAAACGGGAGTATTCCAAATACAGAAGAAAATGAAGTCCCGAAAAAAAGGAAGAAAAATGATACAGAGAATGATATTGAGAGAAAATTTTCGGGCTTGATGGATTCCATTGAAAAGGAAGCGAACAATCGAACAATCAACAATAGAAAAATTTAATGACGCTGACATCGTCGAATTCCAGTATGAGGTTATAAAAGCGATGAGAAACATTAGTCAAAGAACGTGATCCCTTTTGCATTCACAGACATCTCATGCCTCACATTACGGTTATAATTCGACTTCTGCGCCACATTATTCCCAAACTGCTTATATTTCAAGCCCCCAAAATCCATATAGGGTATAAAGTACTGCTACAGCTTCATCTACAAATTATAATGTAAACGATCGCGCGCGTGAATATGAAATATCAATTCCAGTAACACCTGAGAATATACAATCTTCTCATCAAATAGACGACACAGTATCTGTACGTAGCCCCAAATTAAGTTCTGTAAATGATTTTGATTTTTCAAAGTCAGTTGATGATGATAATATGTAATAGTAACTGTATGTTTTTTCTGAAAATAAATAATTACCTACCAATTTCAAAAATGACTTGTTATTTTAAAATCTGTTATAGGTGTGTCTCTTCCCATAATCCTAAAACCTCATTATGAGTAGAGACACATTACATTAGGCTTTACTTGTTTACATGTATTTACGTGATTATTCTGATCCCTTTACAAAATACTCAGTTCAAGAATTCCATGCACGTTATAGATTCACACCAGAATCTGTAAAAAGTGTTATATTGCCTTTGCTGGCTCCCGACTTAAGGAAACCAACGAAAAGAGGATTACTATTTGCCCCGGAAATAATGTTACTGCAGACACTACGCTTCTTCGCTGCCTGTAGCGAAGAAGCGTAGTTTTCAGGTTAGTACCCTTAGTAGGTTCCTACCTATTTATTGAATAAAACTGCATTATAGTTACTGATTTGTATAAAAATAATGTTATTATCTAGATACTTAATAATAGAATTTATTAGATAAATAAGTGGTTGCCCTTTTTCACGGAAATTGGATGGAGATATCATGAATACCTGCCAGCAGTGTTTCACGAATTATTGCACAAGTCTCTACATTGATAGCAAACAAAATGAAAGATTTCAAAGAAATTCCCACCTACTGTAGAAGAAATTAATACAGTAAAGCAAGTACATTTTTTATTAACATTCATAGCTGTACTACATAATATGTATAGGTACTTATTGTTGTTTTGTTTTTGTTGAAGGCAATGATTGATTGTGTATTGATCGCACCCACATTAAAATAAGAAGCCCAGGAGGAATAACTTCAGAAGTATATAGGAATAGAAAAGGGTATTTTTCTATCAATGTTCAAGCAGTCACAGGGCCAAACTTGGAATTTTATTATTTAGTAGCCTGGTGGCCTGGCAGTACATATGACAGTTTTATTTACAACAGCAGTGCTATTAAGCAAAGACTAAATACTGGTATGCCAAAAGGGATAATTTTAGGGGACAGTGGGTATGCAGTTAGCAATGTGCTACTGACACCATTTTTATCACCCAGCTCAACTCTCCAAGAAAACTATAACAGAAGCCAAATTAAAACCAGAAATACTGTGGAAAGATATTTTTGTATTTGGATAAGAAGATTTCCTTGTCTACAAGTGGGAATGGGTATAAAGGTGGATACAGTTGTGGCTGTTATACGTGCATGTGCAACACTACATAACATAGCATTATTGGTAGATGATTTGGTGCCAATGAACTGGGAAGACGTTCATATTCAAAATGATGATGTTTCACCAATTAGTGAAAACTCCAACAGCAATGGTTTTATGGTGCGACAATCTTTGGTTGATAGGTTTTTCTCTTAATATTAATTCTTCAATAAATAAAAATCCATAAAATAATCAAATAATAATACTTTTATTTCAATTCTTAAAAAGAGACTAATCAGTTAGGTGGGCTTGTTTTGCAATAGATTTCCTCAATTCCTCTGATTCTACAGGGTGGCCCATATGAATGTTGGCGATTTAATTCATCAATTTCTCGGAAACGAGTGGCGCGGGGCAGCGGGGGGATATGTTGTTAGCTGCGCCGCTTTCTGGAAATTTAGACGCCATGTAGCCGTACACGGGAGCGCAGCGTGCATTTTGTGTCCGAGCGTATTACGAAAAAAATAAATCAGTGATTACTGCACGACGTTTGTATCGACATGAACACGGTTTACGCGATTTAAGTGAAGTTCCAAGCGCTAATGTGATACGGAAATGGATCAGAATGTTCGAAACAACCGGCTCAACAGTACCAATTACGGCTCGTGGTCGCCCGGTTTCTGCAAGATCAGCCAACATTGTGGAGCATGTTCGTGTTTCAGTTCAGCGAAATCCGCAACAGACAACACGTAAGAGAAGTCAGTCTTTGGATATTAAAAGAACGGCTTTGCGTCGAATTTTGAAGAGTGATTTGCATTTGAAGGCTTATAAGATTCAGATAGTCCAAGAATTAAAACCAGATGATGCCAATAACCGACTTAACTTTGTCAATCTGATCCTCTCTTCAGAGAGGAACAGAGAGCATTGTTAGAGAACAATGCTGCTTTTTTTAAATATGTTCACTTACCATGATATGATAAAGCTGTAATTATACTTTACAACAAGAAGGTTTCTTTCTTGTCAGGTGAAATACAACGAACACAACAACACAAACCAAACAAACTACAATACATAATCTTGACACTTTGACAGTTACCAGAAAAAAAGGGTCCGGTTGCTTTTGTATTTATATGAAAACAGTTGTTTCGCTTTGTCTTTTATTAAAAACGATCGGTAAAAGAAATTTTCATTTATATTACCTATTTCTATGCTTTTAATATGTTTAATTTTTATTTTATTTAATAATAACACTTCCAAGTGTGGCTACATTAACCGTTTATCGATGTGCAATCGATAGAATGGTTTGATGATACTCCGCCTTATGGATACTTAAAGTTGTCATTAACTAATGAACCCTTATATAATGACTGTGGGATGTTTCGTTAATTAGTGGATTTAATGATAGTTAGTTAAGTATTGTTTAAGACTAATTTAATTAACCTTTCTGATGGTGGCAGTTAGGTTTATATTAGTTATTAGACGAGGAGGTGCTTTCGTTAACAATATAAAAAAAAAATTCAGCTTCATGAAGATTTTAAATCTATGTACCCTGGGAAAGAGAATCGTCTATTCTATATATGCTTGATCTGAAGAAAGTAGAAATAATAGACTACGCCAAACAAAGAGCTTGACAAAGTAAAAACAAACACTTCTCTTCTACTATATTACATTTCATTGGCCTGATCCAGGGTAAGTATCTAGTAAGTTCGTGTCACTAAGACTTAATTGGGTCTAGTTTTTATTGGAATTAAAATCTCTTGTGTAGGTTTATTTCTAATTTAGTAAATAGTAGAAATTCCATAACTTAAAATGTGGTTCATTATTTACGAGTAGTATTATTAAGGTTTAGAAATAAATATAGCCTATGTTACTCAGGGTGAATGTAGCTTTCTAGTGGTGAAAGAACTTTTGAAATCAGCACAATAGTTTTTGAGTTTATTCATTACAAACATACACACACAAAAATACAAATCTTTCCTCTATATAATATTAGTGTAGACAAAAAGCTGAAATGTGCGAGTTGGAGGTACCTACATTGACGGTAGTCAGTCTAACATATGTATCTTATTTACAAATATAATGTAATGAAATGGTTCCAAATGTAAGTAATTATTAAATATATTCAATATTTAACAGGTTCCCTGTCCCCATACAAAGGTGTCATTGAAAGGTTCTACGCTCAGTTGTTCTTTTCAAGATTCTTTTTTGTGTCAAAACAAAAGTTGTAGATAAACACTTGTATAAAAATATTGTTGTAAAAAAAAAACTTGCTCACAAATGATTCATGAACGTACGGCAAAGCATCTATTAGAGCACGCTCTTTGAATCATATATGATATGATCACATATGATTCAAAAAGCGTGTTATGTTGAAAACTTTTATAATACGCTTATGAATCATATAAGCACTATACAATAAATGATATTTTTTATATATAAACATGTTTTTTATCTATAAACTGTCAGGTTCAGAGGTCTCCACTCTATGTTACGATTCTGCTGATCTGTGTCTATTATGCTAAAAGTACCTTTTTGTTTTTTTTCCAGGTGGAAATCCTCATGGATGTCCTCCGCCCTGGGGCGGGCGAAGGGGTCTGTCAGACTCTACTGACTAAAACCACCCCGTGTTCCTTCGTACACATGCGTCGAGGGTGCGGGAACACATAAGCATTCTTCAGCGCGACCCCCGACTAGTGCCGGCCCGCCTCTGCGGGCCCCATCTCTTTAAGCGAGGGGAGTGAGGTGTTTTGCTCCCCCTGTGACTACTGAGAAAAGCGCGTGGAACAAAACGCGCCGCAATCTCGGGTCTCATGTTATAGGGGACGGCGGGCATCCCCAAGTCCACCGTCCCTGGACCCATTTAGGGGGGCCGAAATAGGGCATTGTCTGCCCTTTGTCGACGCCCGGTGCGCCTACTGCGGGCCGGGAGAGCGCTCAAGATCTCCCTCTCCCTTTCCGTAGCCTTCTTCTGCGACATGACAACTTCGCAGAAAGAAATCACCGCGTCCCACGACGCTGCGCCGCCGGCCATGGAACGTATCACAGCCGGCAGCGATAAGTCGTTTCCCACTTCTGAAACGAGGGCACGGCGCGGCTCCTCCCAAGCTGCACACTCTGCAAGCGTGTGCCATGCCGTGTCCTCCTGACAATGGACGCAGTGATGACACCGAGCGTCTGATTCCCTGCCTATGCGACGCAGATACTTCCCGAAGCAGCCGTGCCCCGAGAGCACCTGCGTCGCCCTAAAAGATAGGGAGCCTCCTCCCGAGCCAGTTATCGAGCACTGGCCGGACTGCCTCGATAGTAACGAGGCCAGCGGTAGGTCGCATAAGCCTGTCCCGCCATTCCGCCAAAAGGACCTGGTGGAGCTGTGACCGGCGCAGCGTGATGCTAAAAGTACCTAACCCAACCAAACGGTAAAGTATCTAACCTAGATGATATACAGTATTTGTTGTTGAGCAATTGATGAGTGAAAACAGAAAAAATGGGTTACGCTATACGGACGACGAAGTTCGAAGAATGTTAGAAGATAGTAGTGATGATAGGCAAGATTTTAGTGACGGTAGTGGAGAAGAATACTTACCAAATCGAAGTGATGCAGACGATTCGGATACTTCGGGAAACCAAACAGAAGATATAAGTTCGATTACCAATGAAATGCAGTCTTTTCGCGAACCTTCGGCGGTACTTTTGAGAGAAACGATAGAAGAAAATGTGAGAGGACCGGTTGAGGAAAATGTGAGAGGATTACAGGAAAATTTTACAGAACCAATGCAGGAAGAACTACAATGGTCGGAGAATATTCTTCCCATTAGGCGAGAAACATTTACAGGTAATTCGGGCGTGCAGGATATTCAGTCAATTACAGACCAAACCGGTGAAATTAGCGTTACAAAAATTTTTGAATATTTTGTTTCTAAGACGTTATCGAAATTATGGTAAACAAAACAAATGACTATGATCAATTGCTGAAGGAAAGACAGAAGACAAGACAATGAGACATAGTAGGATGATGCGCTGGAATGACGTCAATAGTGCAGAACTAAAAAAAATGTTTTGCGGTCATTCTACTGATGGGTATTGATAAGAAGCCTTCAATCGAGCATTATTGGAAAATGGACTCTCTTTACTATAATCCATTGTTTCACGAAATATCTATGTCGTATAACAGATTTTCAACACTTTTACGATGTTGGCATTTTGAGAACACCCAGGCCGATAATGACAATGTTTTGTACAAAATACAGCCCCTTATTGATCACATGATTATGAAATTTCGAGCATTATATATCCCAGGTGATACGCTCGACGTCGACGAATCACAAATAAATCATCAAGGTAGATTACGTATAAAAACATACAACCCCGTAAGCTAAGGCTAGCAAATACGGGATAAAAATATACAAAATGTGCTCCGTGAACGCTACGCTGGATCAACAACAGCTCTCCCCATTTTAATTAAAGCTCATAAAGTCCTTCCAAAGGTTGTCTGGAAGATATCGCTCTCAGCGATAAGACCGCCATTGTAACCATTTTTTTACAATATTGTTATTTAAGTGTGATTCAATTATTGGTGTACAATAAAGTATATTCTATCTATCTATCTATCTTGAGGGCCTTGGCAAACCAGGTACAGTTGTTGTAAAACTTTGTCTACCGATTCTTAAAGAAGGAAGACTTATTGTGGCTGATAATTATTATACGAGTATCGGGTTAGCGAAATACCTGAAAGACCGTAACACTGATTTGTGTGGCACACTCCGTAAAAACAAAAAAGGTTTGCCGCAACAAGTTTTGTAGAAAAAACTCAGAAGGGGCGGAGTTATAGCTAGGCAGTTAGATAACTATGTTACAGTCCTCAAATGGCAAGACAAGAGAGACGTTCTCATGATTGCCATGTGTGATGACGATGAAATGGTACCTACCTATAACTGGAGAAGAGACGAGACATTGAAGCCTAGAATGACGGTTGAATACAATACCGCTAAAAAAGGGATAGATGTTTCAGATCGGCTTGGTTCCTATTATTCCCCTGTGAGCAAAAGCCTAACTTGGTATAAGGAAATCGCATATGATCTCATGTTTCAAGCCACCATAGTAAACACGCGTATCATTTACAACGAACTTATAGGAAAAGCAATGACTGTACTGCATGTTCAAGAAATAATTATTCGGTCTTGGCTCGGAGAAGCAGCGGCCAAAACGCACCGCCCAAAGCCTCCAACGCAAGGTAATACTTCCATCTGAAGTCACCGACTAACGGAAATACCTAGCAACGACGGAAAACTAGTTCGGAAGCGGTGCTCTATCTGTTATGCCGATATAAAAGCAGCTCAAGGCAATCCACTTCGTGCCAAACAACTAAACAAAGAATGCAAGATGTGTAACAAAGCCTTATGCTTGAGCTGTTTCAATGAAAACCATAAAAACTGATGTGTGTTTGAAATAAAGTGACTTCAAATAACCGTATATGTTTATAATTACGTAAATAAAACTGATTTTTGAAACAAAATGACTTTTATTGCCAGCAAAATTGACCACCAAGTACTTAAAAAAAAACAAAAATTACCAGATTTTATTTTGTACAAATAATTTTGATGATTTGTCCTCTCACGTCCCATACAAAAAACAAAATTAGCTCACCACGTTCAGATACAAAAAAAATACCGGAACAAGCATATGAAATTGTGCAAATATGATTCATGAGCGTAACAGACCGGGTACAAAAGCGCTCCCATGAATCACATATGATTCATTGGACCTGTTAAACGTGAATGAAGGTAAAAACATGAAACTTGACTGTTATTATCCGGGTATTGTTAAATCTTGATAATTTGTTAAAATATTATTTCAAAATAATACTCTAACATTTATTTAAAATGTTGACAAAATGTTTATGGATACATATTTGTGGTCACATTTTTATAATCTGTGAACGTCCATCTATAGACATATTAGACTTAAAATTCGCGCGCTCTTCACTACTTATTCGGGTAACGCGGGACGGAGGTGTCAAATAAAAAAAAAGTGTGGCTAGGATAGTCAATCTATCTCTTCTGGCCGTCGAGTAGTATTAAGCTAAATAAATCTGTACAAAGGAGTCTAACTGAAGCTAAAATATACTATTTCACAATCGTTATACTGTAGTTTTCTTTCACAAAATTCCATATTTGACGCATCCCTAGACTCCCTAGTGGTAACATTGGTGTAATAGAAGACATCGTTTAAAGTCATCCTGATTATATTTGTTTTTTTTTTTTTCAGAAAGTGACCCACGTTCTGTCAATAAAGTCTTCTGCTACTAGCTTACATAATAAATATTTCGCCTGCGAAAAAAAAGAAAGTGCAAACAGATACTTAAATTTTCCCGTGTGGAAATCTGCGATGCCTACATCAAGCAAGTGGCTTCTCAAGTAGAGGTAACAAAGTGAAATTATATCAAAACGGGAGCAAATTTCCAAGCAAGGCCGCACATTACAGCCGTTTGTTATTTTTATCGGACGATCGGTGGCGGAAGTTCTAGCTGCCTACTACGTAGTGTAGGCAACTTTACAATTTATTTCAATTATTTACATGCATTTATCTATATCTTATACTTAAAACTAATATACACAAACCAACACAATCACTGAACGTTTCATACATACTTCCTTACCAGTTGGTCGATAAATTTACCATCGATAGTCGATGGTCATTAAACTATCGACCGAACCGTCGTCACTAATTACCAACATTCATACAACTATGAATATACAGCCGGCTTCGGTACGCGGACGCATGCCTTTCACCGCGCAAGGTCAAACCAGTCAGGATTACACCTCAACGCGGAGCGCGCGCTTGCCGCCTAAATATTATAAACACTCGGTACTTACTTATCGCGATTTAGCTTTACTTATTGTATGTTACTTTAAACTATACTTATCCGTCTGGAACTCTTCTACCTTCGTCCTTCCGCTACTACTTATATACTGTGCTTTGCTTGTGCTTGTGAACCTTTGTTATGGTGTAAGGATTTGTGGACAATTATACATCCTTTCGAACGTGAGTTTGCCTATTATTTTTTTTTGTTTGCTCATTGATTTCAGCAAAGCTTTTGATTGTTTGGAATATAAAACGCTATATAATAAGTTACAGCAAAATGGTATACGGGGTCCATTCCTAAAATGGTTTAAAGACTATCATAAAAACCGCTTCACGTCGGTGAGTGTCGCAGGTTCGTTAAGTAGCATGGTTCTAACTGATAAAGGCACAGCACAAGGTTCGATTATCGGGCCGACGGAATACTTATTGTACGTGAACGACATGTGTAACATCTTCACGGAAGGCGCCGTGTACTAGTTTGCTGACGACACATGTTTGGTTGCTGCACATAAAGACGTACGGGAGGCACAGAGAGTGATGCAGTGTAACTTAGACCTTTTATGTAAGTGGGCACACGATGTTGGTCTCGTAATAAATATAAAAAAGACCAAACTCCTTCACATACATTCGCCCTATCTGACAACGCCTACTGTGCCCGCGATCGTTGCGCACGACCACCTGTGTCTTCACCAACCAGTCAAACCGTGTAATTGCCAAACATTGGAGTTAGTGACTAATCATATGTATCTTGGTCTGATACTAGATCATAATTTCCACTGGCGGCCGCACATTGATCATGTGTGTAATAAGCTGAGGTCTATATTATCAAAGTTATCAATTCTTAAGTATAAGTTACCATACAAAATACTTAGAACCTTGCCTTGCACTGGTTGATTCTGTAATTGATTATGGCCTCAGTAGCTATGGACGTACACACAAAACCTACGTTGAGGACATTTATAATTTACAGTTGCGAATTTTGAAAACTATTGTTCCCAGTTACATAAAAAAAACAATTTAAAAATAACGAAAAGGGTTTATTTAAGCACTGTCAAGTTGTAAATGTCTTCGACAAGATACGTTTACGCGTCATTCGTCAGTCGTTACGTTGTTTGTCCTACTTACCCACGTATAAAATACCAAGTCACAATAATGTGTATGGTGCAAGGACGTGGGAATGCATGCTACCATCATTCTTAAATGACATCCCTGTAAATGTTATTGTTATGGAGATGAATGAAAATCTTCTTCGATAGTAATAAGGCATATAATTAATGACTTAGATTTTACAAATTTAGGTAGCGATAATGTTTGTGTGCGCGTATGATGGCGGACGATCCGTTCATGCTACGACCGCGCCGCGCGTGGTTGAATTCGGTACCACAGCACACCCCGCAGTCCTCTCCTCTCGCGTCCAGTAGTAGTGGGCTCGCTCATGATGAAGATGCGTAGACATGCCCCCCGCCTTGGAGTAACAGCCTCCAACGAAGAGAAGCAGAAGCAGGTAGCAATTAAGATAAGTTAGGGTTCTTCCTCTTTTAGCAGTGGACATAATCTGGGGTATGATCTTCGTATCACTCCGTTAGCTGTCTTAATGTCTGCTACACGTGCCAGTCCATCCTTGCCAGGTGAAGTGTTTATGACTCGCCCGAGACGCCATTTCAAGGGCGGCAGATTGTCGTCTTTAATGAGCACTAAGGTATCAGGTGCTATTGTGTCGGTGTTGGACTGCCATTTACTCCTCGTCTGCAGCTCCGAAACGTATTCCTGCGACCACCGCTTCCAGAAGTTCTGCCTCATCTGTTCGATGCGCTCGTAGCGGACCAAGCGTGAAGTGTTTGCAGCTGTGAGGTCTTCGTAGGTAGGAGCAACGAGCGGCCGGCCAATCAGGAAATGGGCTGGTGTAAGAGGGAGTAGGTCGTTTGGGTCTGAAGACATGGGATACATAGGCCTGGAGTTTAGGAGGGCTTCTATTTGTGTCAATAAAGTGGAAAATTCCTCATAAGTTAGGTTTCCTACGTTTCCTACACGACGGAGATGATGTTTAAAGGATTTAACCCCTGCCTCCCACAAACCTCCAAAATGTGGTGAGTAGGGAGGAATAAAGCTAAACTCAATATTTTCGCCTGCAGCAAAATTTAAAATATCACTTTCATTAGTGGTTAAAAATTTAGAGAATTCCTTTAGTGCACCTACAAACGTTTTTCCGTTGTCGGAAAATATTTTTACGGGTTTTCCACGACGGGATAAGAACCTTTTTAAAGCTAATAAGTATGCCTCAGAACTTAGACTGGTAACTAATTCTAAGTGTATCGCACGAGTAGTAAAGCATATGAATAAGCAAACATAACATTTTTCTAGTTTGGAACCCCTTCCTTTGCGATTCACTATGAACATAGGTCCCGCATAATCTAAACCGCAGTACAAGAAATGATACCCCGGTTCTAATTTTTCAGGAGGCATGTCACTCATTTTTACTGAAAGTGCCTTCCCTTTCTGGCGAGTACATGTTATGCACTTATGCACTGTCTGCTTGGCTAAATCACGCCCCTTGAGTGGCCACCAACTTTCTCTAATAGTAGCCAAGAGCAGTTGTGGACCAGCATGGAGTAGACGTTTATGTTCAAATTGGAAAAGAAGTCGCGTAAAAGTATGTTTGGAACACAACAGTATGGGATGTTTTTTACTATAGGAGAAGGTATGTGAATTTTTTAATCTGCCTCCCACTCTAATAATGCAATCAGAATCTAGGAACACATCAAGACTAGCTATATTTCTCATTTGTTTAACAGGTAAGTTTTTTATTAATGCATTAAAAATTACTGGAAATGACGTTTGTTGTGCTAAACGTACTAAAACTAAAGTTGATTTATTTAATTCATCAGACGTAAACGGGCCAGTGCTACGTTCTGTTTTGACCTTGATTCGTGCATTATGAATGAATCGTAACAAGTAAGCCGCTGCACGTGTCATGCGATAAAATTTGAAAAACGTTCAAAGGTAAAAATACTAGTAAAAGTTGATTGTGTAAATAGAGAATTAACATTTGATTTAATTTCTGGTAAATCGTGCAATTTAATTATTTCATCGTGATTATTTTGTTTAAAATTAGTGTTAGTTTCGGTTAAAAATGCTGGCCCGTGCCACCAAATATCTGAATTTTGAAGCGCGTCGAGCGTGAGCCCGCGAGATAAAAGATCAGCCGGGTTGGTTTTACCAGCAACATGTAACCACGGTAACTCACCAGTCAACTCATTGATCTGCACTACTCTGTTCTGGACGAATGGTTTTAACAAATTAGGTGAAATTTTAATCCAGTTTATAACGATCGTGGAATCAGACCAAAAATATACATTGTCAAAAGTTAATCTGGTTTAACTGGTTTAATTGGTGCGACTTTGCTCTTAACACAAAGTAACCTAACAGTGACTGGTGAATTAACGTTGTATGTACTTACGTATGCACATGCACCATACGAATCCTGCGATGCATCCGTGAAAATATGTAAATCTGTGTGATTTGTATTCACTTGTCTAACAAGGCGAGGAATTTTTATGTTTTGTAGGTGTTGAAGGGTGTCGATAAAGTTTTTCCACAAAAACAAAATATTGTCAGGTACTGGATCGTCCCAACTTAACTTACAAAGCCATAGTTTTTGTAAAAGTATTTTTGCAATTATAATTGAAGGTGATAACAAGCCTAATGGGTCGTACACCTGTGAGACAACAGATAGAATAGCACGCTTAGTCACATGAGTGGAGGTTTGATCAATCTTTGTAGTAAAATACAATAAATCTACATCATTCAACCAACCAAGACCAAGAGTTTTAGTTAAACAATGTTCGCCTAAAGCTAATTCTTTTGTTTGATCTGTTGTAGAAGTTTCCAAATTAAACAACCATTTACGTAAATGGAAGCAACCAGATTTTAAAACATCATTTACTTTGGTACAAATGTCTCATAAACATTGTTTATTATCATGACCAGTAATTAAGTCATCGACAAACAGATCTTCGTCTATAACTTGCTTTATGACGTCATCCTCGCATTCAGATGCCAGCTGTTTGATGCATCGAATACTCAGGTATGGAGCGGACGCGGTACCGTATGTCACAGTATTAAGCTGGTACACACCGAGTTCGTCTGATTTATTTTCACGCCAAAGAATTAATTGGAAGTTTCTTTGATCCGGTTGAATGTAAATTTGTCGATACATTTTTTCGACGTCAGCGCACGCAACAAATCTTGTTGAAGCGCCTGACAAATGTGTCTTAGCAGCGACCTGACTATTGTTAACTAGCTAATCGGTTTGTGTTTTACAATGTAATGCAACCTCACTTGCTGTACAGAATTCGTGTAGTTCACACACATTAAAATAATTTCTTGTGCCGAGTAATCCATCATTTGTTGTTCATCCAGCAAACTCCCTAAATCCCGTACATGGTCCGTAACGAGCCGGATGACGTATTTATTGAAAATCAGCGATTATAATATTGAAGATTATAAAACGAATCAAGGATTGCAATCTCCCGATGTGTCGTGGAGGTCCTATTGCCGGTGAATTGGATTGATCTCAAGCAAGTTATTTGCGGTGTATAGTGTACATTTAATTAATATCGTCACCCAACACTCAGGTATTATTTATAATTTACCATATAAAAGGTCAGTATTAGGTTTTGTACTACTTATTGTATTGTGTCTGATTAAAGAATCATTAGGTACTTTGTTGCATTGTGATTAGTATTTATTTGATAGCATAGTTAAAGTTTTAAACTATACGCATTGCAGTATATTGATTTAGTTAGCTTATTTGCTGCATTGTTTAAGGTTTAATATTTAAAAGCTGTAACTAATTCACATTATTATACACTTATCCGTGATTGTTAAGTGGTAGCAGGTAGGTATCTTGACATAGTGCAAATTAGTTGAGTGTTTGATATTAATGCAAGTCATTGTTAAAAGTAAAGTTATTAGTAAGTAATTAGAATCATTTGTGATAAACAATAAAGATTAGTGTTTTAATGATGCTTATTTGTTAATTAAATAGTTAGCGTTGAAGTTTTAATGTTGTAGGTGATAACTAAAATAATAATAAATAGGCAGTGTATAAAACACAACTACGTGTGTATAAAATCATATTGTGTGTTAGTTTTAATTGTATTCCTGTATCAATTCCAGGTTGACGACGCTCATCTCCCAGTATGTCCGAGGAAAGGGATTTAGTTAAAAAGCGAGGAAGTTTTAAAGGTCGTTTAACTGCTTTCGTGACCTTCCTGGACTCACTCAAGGACAAAGAGTTAAATAGTTGTGATATCTCTGAGCTGCAGTTGCGCATGGGTAAGATCGAGTCGTTGTACGAGCAGTATGATGAGGTACAGCTTCGACTGGAATGCATTGTTGAAGATGTTAAATTACAACATTCTGAGCGTTCTGATTTTGAGTCTCTTTATTATAAATCGTTGTCCAGAGCCCAAACTATTCTTAGTAATTGTAATAAAGATGATAAGTCGATGGAAAGTTGTAGGAGTACACTTGCTAACATACACAAGCCAGTCAAATTACCAACGATACAATTGCCAAAGTTTAGCGGTTCATATTGCAATTGGCTAGAATTTCGTGATACCTTTACTAGCCTGATTCACTGTAACGATGAAATTGACGAAGTCAACAAGTTCCATTATTTAAGAGCGTCACTTGAAGGTACTGCATCTTTAGTTATTAAATCAATTGAGTTTTCTTCAAGCAATTACTCTGTGGCATGGAATTTGTTACTTGATCGATTTGATAATAAAAGGTTACTGGTGCACAATCATATATCCGCATTGTATAATATTGGGATGATCTCCAAGGAATCTTCTAGTGCACTAAAGAGTTTAATCGATCAATTAAATAAGGACTTGCGAGCATTAGAGTCGTTAGGTGAGCCTGTAAGGTACTGGGACACACTTCTGATCTACCATGTTACTCAAAAGATTGATCAAAGGACTTATCGTGAGTGGGAGGAGTGCAAGGTTAAGATAGACAAGGAAAGCTCCATTACGTTTGACGTATTTATGCAATTCTTACGTAATCGAGCTGACCTGATCGAGAACTTAGAACGAGCTCGAAATAATCATTCCCAAACGGTAAGTAAATCTAGTCCTAAGATCAAAGCGATGGTAGCTAATCAGCCTTTGAATAGTTCTAGTAACGACTTAGCTCCTAAAGTATGTCCTAAATGTAATAGTAATGATCACACGTTAATTAATTGTCCACAGTTTCTTTCATTGAGTAATGACGCTCGCCGCACATTACTACCTAGCTATAAGATATGTTTCAACTGTTTTCGCTCGGGTCATTTCGCTAACAAATGTAAAAAACCTGGTTGTAAACTATGTAAGCGTAGGCACAACACACTAATTCACACAGATTCTAACAGTAATATTACGAATACACTCAATGAGAATTCAACTAATAACTTGTCTGCGTCGTCTTCCATTCCGTCTGCTAACACAGAAACAAATAACGTTGCCTTATCAGCACATATTGCATCCTCTCAAGGTCATAAGCAGCGTGAAGTGTTGTTATCGACCGCCTTGATCAAACTGCAAGATCGTACTGGTTGTGTGCATCTCGTTCGCGCGGTTCTTGATAGCGGTAGCACTTCGTCATTCATTACGGAAAGATTGTGTAGACAACTTAATTTAATAACTAGCCAGGTAAATAAATCTATACTTGGCATAAACAATGTTACTTCGCACGTAGGCAAAACATGTCGTATTAAGATGACGTCATTAGATGATAGTTTTACTTCCGAACTTAATTGTTTTGTTTTGCCATTTATTACAAGTGACGTGCCGTGCCGTGAAATAAATATTTCTGATTTCGACATTCCGTCGAATATTACTTTAGCTGATCCTACATTTTATAAGCCCGCTAATATTGATATATTAATCGGTGCTGATCTCTTTTGGGGATTGTTAGGATCACAAAGACTTAATTTAGGTACCGGAAAACCAATGTTATTTGAAACTCGTTTAGGTTGGATAGTTTCCGGTCCAATTACTCAAAATTATATTTCATTGCTTTCTAATAATATAAAATGTAATTTAACTATTTCTGCGGATGACAGTAACTGTGAAATACTTAGAACCGATTTGACCAAATTTTGGCAATTAGAGGAGGTAGACATCAAATCTTTTAATTCGTTAATGCCAGAAGAGAAGTTATGTGAGGATCATTTTGTTAAAAATACGACACGATTGGCTGATGGTCGTTTTTGTGTTCGTATACCCCTTAAGAAAGATCCTTCGGTTCTAGGAGATTCTTATAAGAAAGCTACACACTGTTTATGCTCATTAGAACGTAGATTAAAGATTAAACCTCAATTTGGTAAAATGTACCATGATTTTATGTTAGAATACGAGTCGCTTAGTCATATGACCAAATTAAATAAACCTAATTTGTGGTCAGGCTACTTTATTCCGCATCACGGAATATTACGTGAGTCGAGTAGCACGACCAAACTTCGTGTAGTTTTTAACGCAAGTTGTCCTACTGTAACGGGAGTTTCGTTTAATGACATACAGATGGTTGGGCCAACTGTACAGGACGATCTATTGTCTATACTTATTAGGTTTAGATTCCACAAGTATGTTTTGTCTGCAGATGTGGAAAAAATGTACAGACAAATAGCTGTTCACCCTTCAGATAGACATTTGCAACAGGTGGTTTGGCGTGATAATATTTGTGAGCCTATTAATGTTTATCAATTAAACACCGTCACATACGGTACGGCTAGTGCGCCATTCCTTGCGACACGATGCATTAAACAATTAGGACTCGATTGTAGGGACCCTAAAATATCTGAAATCATTATGCACGATTTTTACGTCGACGATTTACTTACCGGAGGAAATGACGTAGATGAAGTGAAATTCATCCGCACTGAAGTAACCAAGGCACTTGCTTCAGCATGTATGCCATTGAGAAAATGGAAGTCAAATGATCCTCAATTAGTTTTGGACACTGTTCCTGCCTCAGGCAACTTATTAAGCTCATGTAGTGTGCCTACCTCATTTGACTTAAATATTGCATCTAATGAGCCTGACAAGTTGCTAGGTCTCAGTTGGTATGTCGCTTCCGATGAGTTAGGGTTTCCTATATGTCTGGCAAAGTCTTCAGCTTGGAACACCAAGCGTGATTTGTTGTCCGTGATTGCGCGTATTTTCGATCCCTTAGGTCTGTTAGGTCCTATTGTTGTCACCATGAAGGTATTATTACAGAAAATGTGGTTGAATAAATTATCATGGGATCAACCACTGCCTGATGATATTAAAAAACATTGGGATACTATAATTAAATCATTGCCGCTTTTGCATCATTTCCGTATTCCGCGGATAGTAGTTAGCAATTTATATCGCGAGTTAGAACTACATATCTTTTCAGATGCGTCTGAGTCCGCATACGGTGCTTGCGTCTATGTTCGCAGTTTTAATGACGACGGTGAATGTTCGGTTTGTTTATTAATAGCTAAGAGTCGAGTGGCTCCCATAAAGCCCACAACAATTCCGCGGTTGGAGTTGTGCGGTGCGGTAGTTGCTGCCCGTCTTTATGAGAAGGTGATTAACTCACTCCGAGTGGCAGTCAGTCGAGTCTATTGTTGGACTGATTCGACCATCGTGTTGGGATGGTTACAGATGATGCCTGCCAAACTTCAGCCATTTGTACGCAACCGCGTTGCTGAAGTTTTGGAAAAGGCGGGTAACTGTACATGGAGGCACGTTCCAACAGACAAAAACCCAGCAGACCTAATATCTCGAGGTGTAGACATTAGTATTCTGCAGGGTTTAGACTTGTGGTGGTCTGGACCAGATTTCCTAAAACTGGACCCGTCTGAGTGGCCTTCTAAAGTTGAATGTTTAGGACCAGAGACGTTACCGGAGACTCGACCTAATGTAGTGTTAAATGTTGTTATTAATGAATCAACTGAAGCCTTGATTGATTTTAGTCGTTTTTCTAATTACCAACGGCTTATACGTTCCGTAGCTTATATGTTGAGATTCATTAAATCATGTAGGAAATGTTATCCTATAACTAAATATTTATCACAGGATGAGTTACAAGACGCACTTAATACCGTCATTATTCAAAGTCAATCTGAATCATTTCCGGAGTATGAATTACTTTTAAATAAAAAGAGCTTACCTAAAAGGAGCGCCCTTCTCAAGTTCAATGCTTATTTAGACGATAAAAACATAATGCGAGTAGGAGGACGTCTCGATAATTCTAATTTTGCTTATAGCAAAAAGCACCCTATTTTATTACAGTCCACACATTATTTTACAAAATTATTATTTAATTTCGAACACAAACGGTTAATGCACGCTGGCCCACAATTACTACTAGCTTCTATCAGGGAATCTTATTGGCCAATAGGAGGTCGCAACTTGGCGAAGGTTTCTTATCACAAGTGTGTTCTGTGTCACCGTATGAAGGGAAAGGTTGTTGCTCCTATAATGGGCAACTTACCACAGGAACGTCTTCGTCCAGGTTATCCCTTTGAAAGCACGGGCGTAGATTACGCCGGGCCTATTATGTGTGCTAGTCGACAAGGTCGTGGATGCAGGCTAGTAAAGGTGTACGTGGCAATTTTTATATGTTTTACAACCAAGGCAATCCATTTGGAGCTCGTTGGCGATTTAACTAGTAATAGCTACCTACTGGCATTGTATCGATTTATTTCTCGGAGAGGTAAACCCGTTGATATTTTTTCTGACAACGGTACCTCATTTGTCGGTGCGTACAACGATCTTTCAAAGTTTCTAAAATTAAATAGTTTGTCCTTGGGTGCAAGTGCAGCCAACGATGGAATTAGGTTCCATTTTATCCCTGCGTATACGCCGCATTTCGGTGGACTCTGGGAGGCGGGTGTCAAGTCAACAAAGTACCACCTTCGAAGAGTGTTGGGCAATTGTAATTTGACTTTTGAGGAACTATACACCGCACTAACTCAGATAGAAGCCATTCTGAACTCTCGTCCACTCACGCCATTGTCTTCAGATCCTACGGACTATACGCCGCTTACACCGGGTCATTTTCTTGTTGGGCGGCCCCTTACTTCCTTGCCGCAGCCCGAGTATCAAGATCACTCTGGCAACCATCTGTCTCGCTACCAACGAATAGAACAGCTTCGTCAACATTTCTGGAGCAGATGGAGCAAGGAGTATGTAGCGGAACTGCAAATGCGAACCAAATGGCGTTCTTGCAAGGATGGTTTAAAGCTGAACTCCTTGGTAGTGATTAAGGAGGATAATCTTCCTCCGCTGAAGTGGAGACTTGGGCGAGTTGTGGCTATTCACCCAGGAACCGATGGCATCGCTCGTGTAGCTGATATTCAGATTTCCACTGGAGTTGTTCGGAGAGCATTCAACCGGATCTGCCCATTGCCTGTGACCTCGAAATCTTGTTGAAATCGCTGCTTTCAACGCCCGGGGGCATGTTGAAGCGCCTGACAAATGTGTCTTAGCAGCGACCTGACTATTGTTAACTAGCTAATCGGTTTGTGTTTTACAATGTAATGCAACCTCACTTGCTGTACAGAATTCGTGTAGTTCACACACATTAAAATAATTTCTTGTGCCGAGTAATCCATCATTTGTTGTTCATCCAGCAAACTCCCTAAATCCCGAACAAATCTATACTGTCGAAAACGTAATAAAATTGAGAAAACGTCATTGTGTAGACTAGGGCCAGTATACTGAATGTCGTTAAGCGATTTGCCCGATGTTGATTTTGCACTTCCATCAAAAACCACCCTATGTTTGGTAGTACTACTATGAACTCTTAGAACACCGTGATGCGGTAGGAAATAATTTAATGACGGATAATGATTGACTCGACTCATGTGTTCTAAACTTAAATACTCATTCATAAAATCGCAATATATTTTTTTTATATTCAGGTGTAGATTTATCTAATTTAAGTTCAAGTGCGTGAAAACGATTTAGCGCGAGTGTATACGTATCTCCTAGTGTGTCACTAGACTCGGCTAATGGAATGCGCACAAAAAACCGACCAGTGTTATCGCGGTACGTAGTTTGCACAAACAAGTTTTCACATAAAGACTCGTTCTTAGTTAATTTATTTTGCGGAACTATTTTTTCTAACTCCCAGAATTTTTTAAGTTGAGTATCTAATGATTGTGAGTAATTGCAATGAACTCGATTATTGCGTGAAGTTTTATTATTTAACAATGAACCAGATATTACCCATCCCAACTTTGTATTCTGAAGATATGGAAAGCTACTTAGTCGAATTAGTCCGTCATTTAAAAGTTCCCAGAACTTATCAGCCCCAATTAATATGTCGATTCCTGCTGGCGAATAAAATTTGGGATCTGCTAACTGTACATGTTCAGGAATATTTATGTGTGAATTTGTACCTAAAGATGGCAACTGAGCTGTGATTTGATTTAAAACTAAACATTTAAAGCGTGTACTATATTGTGTAGTTTTAGACCTCAAATGAATTTCGCACGAATGTGTGGAATTAGTCACCGAGTTACCTACCCCGGAGACTTACACAGTGGACTGTATTAAATTAAGATTTAGTCGTTTGCATAAAGATTCTGCAATAAAGCAATGCTGACTGCCGTTATCTAATAAAGCGCGGGTAGTGTGAAAATTATTGCTTTTATCTGCAACCTCAACTAAAGCAGTAGACAGCAGTACCGTCTCTAATAATGAATGAGTAGTACTTTGATGTGTTGTGTGAGATGCAGAATGTAATGTGGTAGTGTTTGAAGAGTTAGCACTAGTTGTATCCTGCGGCGATGCCTGTGAATTAAGCCCAACAGCTGACGAGTTGGATGCACTTACATTATCGTCACATTTATCATGAATTAAATTGTTGTGTTTTTTATTGCATTGCCTACAAGGACCGAACCAGCACTCATCTACCGAATGGCTTGCGGGTAAACAATTACAACATAACTTCTTTTCATTAATGAATTTAACTTTATCGTTAACAGATAATTTTAAGAATGAATCGCAAGAATAAAGCGGATGGTTAGCTTGACACATAGTGCAAATACGAGAACGTTTGGAATTTTTATTATTAGATTGTTTATTTTGTGTTGATGTGTAACTATGTGATTTGTTTGGTTGTTGTGAATGTGATGTTTTCTTTGCGTTGTTGTCCGTGATAGATTTACTATGTGCCAAATGAATAGTTTCTAGTACGTCAGCCCTATTTTTAAGAAAGTGATCAAATAATCAAGAGATAAACGTTTATTTGACTGGTTATGACTATTCATAATTGAACTTTTATGAGTCTCCCATTCTCTTTCTGTAACTGAATCAAGTTTAGATGTGATTAAGTAAATAATTAAGGTGTCCCAAGACTCAGTCGGTTCGCCGAGGTTTTTTAGGGAACGTAGATTTTTGAGAACGGTATCTATAAGTTTACGGATTTGATTAGATGATTCCTTATTAAGTGACGTAATAGAAAACAAAGCCTTTACATGGTTTTGCACAACTAAACGGTTATTATTCAATCTGTTTTCCATTAAATCCCATGCTATATTATAATTATCAGAGGAGAAATCCAATGACTTAAACACCGATAATGCACTGCCAGTAAGAGAAGACCGAAAATAATGAAATTTTTGCACATTATCTATTTCTTTAGAACTACGGATGAGTGATAGGTAAGTATCACGGTACTCTAACCAATGATCGTAAGAGCCAACAAAGGAATGAAGTGAAATTGTAGGTAATTGAACTTTACTAGAAACTTTAGAAGAACTTTGCTCGTTATCTACGTTAATAATACATATAGCTTTAGTCACATAAGCATAATAATCGGTTTCAAAAGTTTCCCTCTCAGATAATTCCTTTTCTATTTGACTATCAGGGATTTTTAAGTCTATTTCATCCTGAATTTCTGAAAACTGCTGTAACAATAAATCTGCCTTTTGTAAACGCGTTTGTAATTCTGTTTTAATGGCTTGAGTAACAGGTATTTTTTCTACAGAGTCTACATACTTCATAAATAGTCGTAATTTACCGCGAACAACACCTCTTTTTTTATTTAAATCTTTAATATCCTCACCACTACTACCACTACGACCCTCCTTTGACGGAGTTTTAGTCATTTTGGAATTTGTGGAAGATAATGGAAAATACTTATTTCTAAAGATTTACTATGATTTTTTTTATTTTTAAACGAAGTTTAGGGTAGTGGCAAAGCAAAAATCTTTACGCGTTTTTAACTTTTTAACGGGATTAAAACACTAGGATTTCACACAAAATTAACACAAATGAAGCACTGAATAAAGAACAGGAGTAATGATGAAGAATGATGATTGACCTGACCGTTTTATGCTGGTACCGTGGATGATTTCGCTGATGGCCTCGTGCGTCCGATTAATGCTGATCGTGACGATGTCTTCTGCTGCATCCGGCGATGAAGGTCCAAATATGTTCAGGAGATGAATGAAAATCTTCTTCGATAGTAATAAGGCATATAATTAATGACTTAGATTTTACAAATTTAGGTAGCGATAATGTTTTGTGTGCGCGTATGATGGCGGACGATCCGTTCATGCTACGACCGCGCCGCGCGTGGTTGAATTCGGTACCACAGCACACCCCGCACTCCTCTCCTCTCGCGTCCAGTAGTAGTGGGCTCGCTCATGGTGAAGATGCGTAGACAAGGCCTTTACCTTTCATGGAGAGGGTTCTTGCTAAAAACATTAAATTAATTATTGTTACGATGTTATATCAATTATAACAATAACTTCAAATTAAATCAACACTAATCAATTTACTTATATAATTTTAAATGAAATGGATTTGAATATATTATTATTACATTCTAATTATTTGCTAATCATAATCACATTAATTCTAATTTATTTATGTCTAATCTACACTCGAGAGCAATGAATCCGGGTCACTTAAAGAATCCTAAAAATCTCGGAAACTAAAAATGCTAGGTTAATGCAATAAATTGTATTTAATAGACAATGTAATACTCCTTAAATGAAGGTATTAAAACTTCTTAGTTATTGTAAAGTTATATCATCAAAAAATCAAATTTGAAAAAGGGCCACTTTCGAAGATGGAACTACGAAATTACAGTATTAGTTTTTTTTTATGTGGGTACATAAACCATGTTGATAGTGCTCTATATTCATTATTCAAGCTGAAATTATGTCGCTTACGCCTGAAGAATGCACCAGAATACTTACAATGCTGGAAACCGGCCGGAGTCAGCGCGATACAGCCAGGACTGTCGGTGTGTCGCTGTCAACAGTACAAAGAGTTCTCCGACGTTACCAAGAAACTGGTTCTAACCTACGCAGACCAGGAACGGGCAGAACCAGGTGTACCACAGCACGAGAAGACCGATACTTGGTGAACACCATGCTTCGAAATCGCTTTCTCACAGGAACTGAACTCACCAATCAGTTTCGACGCCTCGGAGGAAGTAACCCAAGTGCATGGACAGTAAGACGTCGGCTTGCTGAATCTAACTTAAAACCCCTTAGACCTGCAAACGGCCCTAAACTGGAGCGTGGGCATCGTATTTCAAGACTAAGATATGCCCAGAGCCACGTAAATTGGAGTATTGAAGATTGGTCAAAAGTTATGTTCTCCGACGAATCAAAATTTATGCTCTACAAGCACGATGGAAGACACAGAGTGTATCGAAGACCAGGGGAAAGATTCAAGCAAGCATGCATCGAAGAAAAAGTAGCCTACAGTGGTGGGTCTGTACTTGTGTGGGCCGGAATTTCTTCTGAAAGTCGCACAGAGCTGGTGATCATAGAAAACGGCTCTTTAACTAGCGTAAGATATGTGGAAGAAATCCTCAATGATCACGTTGGTCCATTTATGGTCAATTTAGGTGAGGATGCTATATTTATGCATGACAATGCCCGACCTCATACAGGTAGGATTGTGAATGACTACCTTCAAGAGATGAACATTACTCGTATGGAGTGGCCAGCGCGCAGCCCGGATATCAACCCGATCGAGCATGCTTGGGACGAGCTAGGCAGATGCGTAAAACAACGAAACCCTCCCCCAATCACGCTTCGTGAGCTCAAAATTGCTCTCACAGAGGAATGGGAGAATATTCCCCAAAATCGTATAAGGAACTTGGTGTACAGCATGCCAAACCGCGTAAACGCAGTAATGGAAGCACGAGGAGGCAATACGAAGTATTAAAATTCAAGAAAATCGTAATAAAGTTCAAAAATTTCATGTTTCCTATTTTTGTTTTAAGGAGAGATCAGCAGTTTTTTTCTTTATGAAATTTTGTGTTAATAAAATGTATGGTGACTCATATTTTTTTACTTTCATTTAAGGAGTATTACATTGTCTATTAAATACAATTTATTGCATTAACCTAGCATTTTTAGTTTCCGAGATTTTTAGGATTCTTTAAGTGACCCGGATTCATTGCTCTCGAGTGTATTTTACATGCACACTGTAAATGAAATTGTACTATTGAATGCAAGAAATAAAAGGCTTTTTATTTTTTATTTTATTTTATTTTATTTATTATACAATAAATTATTTCTAGTAGAAAAAAGCCTAGTTATTCACACAAAAAGCTTCATTAAAATTGGTACAGCCGTTTCGGAAAAGTTCAATTACAAACACTGACACGAGATTTTTATATATTAGATTACATATTAAATTTTGAATCAAAGCAATGGGATTTTTTTTATACATTAAAAAAAAACAATACATTATCAAAAAATAATTAGGTAGGTACTTACTTCAAACATACTGCTAGCCGCTCTTGGGTACAGATAGATCTCCTGTAGTTAGTATCTTGCTTAAATATATGCGGTTTAATCAAATTATGTACTTGGTAAAACTTTCATCATCTAACTCATTAAACAGAGTAAAAAATTCTCCATGACTGGTATGGTAATTCAAGTGACTTCTCCAAAACCGATGTTTTCTTTTGTTTAGGTAGTATAAAGCTATCAATTCTGCTTCTTCAGACTGTAATTCTTCTTCTTCGAGTAAAAAGAAGATACTTTTTATGTAATAATAGCGATATCGTCTACCTTTCGTGTCAGAATACGTACTGAGCACTCAACAAAAACGTCTCTTCTCGCACAGTATCTATATATCTAATCTATATCTTTGTGTATGCCGATCGGTTTGAATATTCTTTTGTAACCAACCCTTTTGTTGTTTAACTATATAGCAAGATACATATGATAGCTAGTACCTACCTAGTATATTTTTGATTTCACACACACTTATCCTAAGTAATAAATTAGTTGAAAATAAAACTTATCGGTATCGAGATTCGTAATAAGTTCGTAATTCAATTTAATAAGTAGAAGCTGCAACAAGGAATCAATAGTGGATTATTTTTACTGATAGTTGGTACTCACTGCTAACTAACTTTTGACAGGTAGAACTTTCGTTTATTTTCTCTCTAACTCAAGGTAAAGTTCTCAAACAAGTTTCCAACAACCGAAGGAATACGTTTTGTTTCATGTATTTTAACACAACTATTGCAATAGTATTGACAAGTTTCAGAGCAAGGACCAAACGCAACGCGAGGTTGCCATTCTAACATGCCGTAAACTCTGTTTTCGTAAACGCGATCAACGATCGTGGCGTTTTGCTCTGTGAAATGCAATCGATGTTAAACGAGATAAAATCTTGATAGTAAACGCAATTAGTGTAAACGCAGTTTTACTGATCGCCGTTTTAAAGGCGTTCGGAGAAATTGGCCCTAAGCCCTGTGTATTAGCCCTTTATTTTATTTTCTGTGGGTGGGAAAATCATCGAATAACTTCTCCCGCTCTGGGTTAAGCAAGAGGGAGTGTCAGACTTCTACTGATTAAAAACCCACCCTGTCCCTTAAGCTGCCCGTAAGTGCCGGGGCCGCGGTATCTTGTTAATACATTTCCGCAACCCCAGCGGGTGTGTATTAGCCCTGCTAGTCGTACTAATAACAAAAATGCCAGTATGTGAGGATGTATGTATGTTTGTTGCTCTTTCATGCACTACTGAACGAATCTCAACGAAATTTGGTAAGTAGATACTTGACATCCTGGAATAACGCATAGGCTTTTTTAACTTTCACTTTTTATTCCGGAATTCCCACGGAATCGATATTTACACGGAAAAGCCTCCCACGCGAACGAAGTCGCAGGCAAAAGCTAGTAATGTATATTATCTCAATGTCAGGTCCTGTTATCATGATGTTGGTAGATAATATGAACTAACCTTTAAAATATATTACGGAATCACCACACCGCCGCCCACAGAGCCTCTGCTCTCGGGAGGCGCAGCGGGCACAGGTAGCGGAGCGGCTGCGCCTATACAAGCTGCTCAGCCTGCCGGATTTGGTGAAGGAGCGGCGGAAGCTGGAAGAGAGCGAGCTGGCGGCCGCGGACCAACAGTGGCTCGCGGCGGTCGCAACCGTCGAGGCTAAAATTGCTGTCGGAAAGTATAGGGATTATTAGGGGATCGGGGCCCTAAAAGCCGTCGGAAATATCTGCGAATCTCGCTGGAATGCGCTTCCCCGCACCTCGCCTCGTTTTCGCCTAACCAGTACCGTTTCCAACGCAAGCGCCGACACATGTGTATCATCTTTTCTTTTCGTAATAGCATTTTTGTTTATTGTTTCTCTGTTTGGTGAAATATTAATAAACTACATACATATTTAGTGTTAGAAGATAGGTAGGACTATACGTAGTGCAGAACGGAATTTAGTGCTCAAAGTAATAACATTTCTTGAAAATGAAAAACAACACGCCTCTTTCGCTATCCCGGTTAAACAACCAACAAAAAGGGCGTATACAGCAACTGTTTTTTCTAAAACGACAATAATGACAATAAAACGTGAAATAAAAATTACAAGCTTTGGCAGCAGCGAGGGATGCGAATGTTTAGAAAGACATGACATCCTTCGAAGATGATTCACAACCTAGTACTTGAGCTTCAATTGCCTCGGACACTATCAAGCTCTCGACACCAGGGAAAAAGCGTAAAAATACAAAAGAAAATAGATCTAAATAATTTTGATTTATGCGCGATACGCTCTTTGGTTGAAAGTTTTTATACCACAAGAAAAGAAATAACTACTTTAACCCCTCAAATCACGGAAGACCGCCGGCGGCCACGCCATAGACTAACAGAGTTTCCGTTGAATCACGCAAGGCCGCCGGCGGCCACGCTCACCCAGAGCTCTTTAAACTTAAATTTAAGTGTTTTAGAATCGACTTTTGTTCGGCAACTTTTATTCATAGACTAGTATGATATATTTTACGTCATTTGTCAACGTCCAAACAGATTTCCGCTTTCTCGGTAAAAAAAGAAACGTCAAACAAAACGGTGCAAATTTGTGGTTGGAGTAGGTGTGAGCTCCGAGATATTAATTAGTTTTTTGAGTTACTTGTGTAGTTACAGTAAACAATCGGTGTGGATTCCTTTATTTGGGTAAGTATATCGCTATTTATAACTTCAGATTTTCAAATTTCATTTTAGAAACCATTGTTTTCGAGTCAGAAAATAGGGCCCCTCAACAGAACTTTTTCGAGTGTTTTTTGTACAACTGTAGTAAAAGTTGGTTAAAACGAGCTACGAAAATATTATTACAGTTATTATTTCAATGAATATTAGCATCTTTTTAGTATAAAAACAAAGATTTCGTCAAAACAAAAAACCTAAACCTAACCTAAATTTCAAAGGAACAGTTGACAAACTACGGCGCTCCCAACGGTGTAATTATTTTATACGACTTTGAGCTTTATAGCCAAGGTAATATGGTTTATCATGGGACTGTACATTTTGTGTTTGCTGAGAAACTTGATGGTTAGGGTAAAATCGATAGTGATGTGGTAGAGTATTTTTGGTATCGACTTTTATCGACATTGGTTTCATATAGGAAATGGACCGTGGTGTTTTTAATTATATTGAATATTTACTTGTATACGCGTAAAATACACGAGACGTGATGCGTGTTCTTGATATTTTTGTATTTTAGCGGCTGGACCGATTATGATAATTTTTTTTTGTGTATTTGTGTGGGTCCATGAATGATTTAGATTGACAATTGGACCCGTTAGGTGGCGCTGCAGTCAGGTTATTTTTTTGTAAGTGTATTTGTCACTGTACTCCTCCAAAACGGCTGAATCGATTTTGATGATTTTTTTTTGTATGTGTTAAAATGAGTGTCCATGGGCTTAGATTAACAATTGGACGCTGGTGGTGCTGCAATCAGAATAAAATCTGATGGGTACGCTATCACAAATAAATAAAAAACTATAAAATAAAAAGATAATTTTATATTTTAATTTATTTTATTTTGTTTATATTTATTATTGTATTTATATTATATTTTAATAATCAAGTTTAGATTATTTAGCTACGTTTTTGTTTTTGTGATTCTAATGAGAATCTAGTGATACTGATACGTTTTTTTTATTGTATAGGTATTGTCGTGTAGTTTCTTGTTGAAGCAATGGGGAGCGGATGGAACGAGGAGCCCGCCAATTTTTTGGCAGAGCTGTATGGGGAGGACGAAGTTGACATGGAGAGCGATGACGAGGTAATTTTCTATTATATTGTAATATTAAACTGATATTGCACAATATTTCATATTATTGCCTTTTTATTTTTAGGACTGAGTAAATCATTTGCGGTCTCCCACAAATTTAACTAAAGGTAATAACGTTAATTTACCTACAGGTGCTGGTATGTATGAAATTATTACAGGTCATTAACCTACAGGTGCTGGTGTTTTTAAAATGAATGCACGTCATTTACCTACAGGTTCTGGTGTTTTGTAATGAAGGCAGATGTACTTTGCATGATACCCGATATCTAGATATTTTATGTGTGCGTTGGGTATTGGTTTTGCACAGTTTGCTTTCTGCACTTTTTAATATCGTATTTTATTTCCCTACTAAGGTTACCAGATATCTTGATATTTTGTGTGTGGGATTGGTTTTGCACCGTTTGCTATCTACTCTTTTCAAAAACGTATTGTCTTTCCCTACTAACTAAAGTTATTTATTTCTAAGGTACTTCCGGCGTCGCCCTCTCCTCCGTCGCCCCGCTATTCGGAATCACCCAGTCCTCCTCCGTACTCCCCACTCACGTCTCCGGAGCGCCGCGTCCGTGATAGGTCACGGTCCCCTATAAATAATCAGCAGCAATATGGCTCGTAAGTATTATAATACCTGTTTTCGTCCTATACTGAACATTTAATTCTAAACTCTTATGCTCAAAATAGAGTCATTAGACAGACAGAGTAATAGAGACATCTAGAAGGATTTCACTAATAACGGCGTCATTTTTTATCTTCGTTCCACAGATTTGTCAAACAACTAGCATAGGAAATAATGAAACAATGATGTTTATTTCGCAAATGGGTTATAAATAACACTTTTACACGTCATTTTTTTTTTCGTAAATGTAAACTAGATGAGGCTAGGCCATAGGGTAAGCAGTTGTCATTGTTGGCTAGATGAAAGTTAGATGAATTGAGTGTTCGGTACAATTCATATACATTAAGGATCCTACTACTTCATGTTGACAATTTTGTTTTGAGGAACGCTGGTGCTGCCCCGCTCGGCTCGAGCGAGTATGGGGAGGACGAAGTTGACATGGAGAGCGATGACGAGGTAATTTTCTATTATATTGTAATATTAAACTGATATTGCACAATATTTCATATTATTGCCTTTTTATTTTTAGGACTGAGTAAATCATTTGCGGTCTCCCACAATTTTTTCTAAAGGTAATAACGTTAATTTACCTACAGGTGCTGGTATTTATGAAATTATTACAGGTCATTAACCTACAGGTGCTGGTGTTTATAAAATGAATGCACGTCATTTACCTACAGGTTCTGGTGTTTTGTAATGAAGGCAGATGTACTTTTCATGATAACCGATATCTAGATATTTTATGTGTGCGTTGGGTATTGGTTTTGCACAGTTTGCTTTCTGCACTTTTTAATATCGTATTTTATTTCCCTACTAAGGTTACCAGATATCTTGATATTTTGTGTGTGGGATTGGTTTTGCACCGTTTGCTATCTACTCTTTTCAAAAACGTATTGTCTTTCCCTACTAACTAAAGTTATTTATTTCTAAGGTACTTCCGGCGTCGCCCTCTCCTCCGTCGCCCCGCTTTTCGGAATCACCCAGTCCTCCTCCGTACTCCCCACTCACGTCTCCTGAGCGCCGCGTCCGTGATAGGTCACGGTCCCCTATAAACAATCAGCAGCAATATGGCTCGTAAGTATTATAATACCTGTTTTCGTCCTATACTGAACATTTAACTCTAAACTCTTATGCTCAAAATAGTCATTAGACGGACAGAGTAATAGAGACATCTAGAAAGATTTCACTAATAACGGCGTCATTTTTTATCTTCGTTCCACAGATTTGTCAAACAACTAGCATAGGAAATAATGAAATAATGATGTTTATTTTGCAAATGGGTTATAAATAACACTTTTACACGTCATTTTTTTTTTCGTAAATGTAAACTAGATGAGGCTAGGCCATAGGGTAATCAGTTGTCATTGTTGGCTAGATGAAAGTTAGATGAATTGAGTGTTCGGTACAATTCATATACATTAAGGATCCTACTACTTCATGTTGACAATTTTGTTTTGAGGAACGCTGGTGCTGCCCCGCTCGAGCCGAGCCTATTTGTTCAGAAATCAGTGAAGTTCTAACTCGCTTGCAATTTCAGAATGCCATATTCGGACATCGTCATCGGGGTCTTCGTTGAGGACTTAAACGGCCTCGACAGTCCTGGCGTGCCGTTCGAGAACCCTGACGTGGCACACGAAGACCCCGACGTGCTGCTCGACGACGAAGGGGATGTGTTTATGACTCCGGATGCCCACGCCCTTTATGAATGTTCTGAGCGTATGGAGAGTGTCACAGGCGACAGTGTAACAGATGACCGGAATGAAAGCGGTGTAGTAGATGACAGGGGTGTAGTAGAGGATCAGCATAATAGAGATGTGCGTGCCAGAAGTGTTAGGGGTAGAGTGCGCGGTGGACGTAGAGGGAATGTAAGTGGGCGTGGGCGCCGGGGTCGTGGGGTTGGGGGTGGACATCGTCGCAGGGGAGCTGCAAGGACGTGGGAAGTCGGTCATCCATTGGAGGAGATATGGATGACCGATGACGATGTCCCCCTCGAATTGCGCGAAATGGCGATGGATGTTGTGAGGAGACGACAGACGAGTACACATGCGAACGCAAATGTGGACAGAAGCACCCGAGAAAGAAGAAACAGGTTAGATGAAGATAATGATAGCGTGAGCGAAAATGAAGACGAGTTTGAGGACGCCAATGGAAGGGGTAATTCTCTCCTGGAAGAAGTTCTTCCTCACTTTGAATGGTCTCCAATGGAGACATTTCAAGGTAAGGAAGAAACTTTTAGACCAGAACGTACCGGGTCGGTTGAATCTTACTCATCTCCGTACGATGCTTTTCGCTCTTATTGGGATGAAAGCATTATACAGGTGATAGTGGAGGAAACTAACCAGTACGCTACCAAAATTACATCACCTAACTTCCAGGCTGATTGGTATCCCACCAACTCTCACGAGATTTTGTGCCTATTTGCATTTTGGATGATGCTGGCTATGATAAGGATGCCAACTATTGTTAGTTGTTTTTCCACCAATCCCTTATTAAAGACAGCAATATTCCGCAGGATGTTTTCCTTCAATAGGTACTGCAATCTCGTGAAAGTACTTCATTTTGTAAATACCGATCCTAGCTACAATGCTGAGTTCCCTTCCAACAGTGACCGCACGGCTAGCTCTGATCGACTACATCTCTTGAGGCCTATAATTGATCATCTTAACGCCAAATTTCAGGCAAATTATGTTCCTTCACAAGACATTTCCATAGACGAAAGTCTAACCCTTTGGAAGGGAAGGCTTAATATCAGGCAATATATTCGGTCAAAGGCAGCCAAGTTCGGCATCAAAACGTTTGAGCTTTGCGAGAGTGCTACAGGGTATTTGTGGTCTTTTCTAGTGTATACAGGAAAGCACAACGCCCTTGAACTCTCGCAAGACTCAAATGATTTGAAAAGCACAGCTGTAGTAAAGAAGCTTATTGCTCCTTTACTGCACAAAGGGTACAGGTTATTCATGGATAATTGGTACAACAGTCCACTTCTTGCTCGCTTTTTAAAGCGTAATGGTACTGACTGTGTTGGTACGTTACGCTCTTCTCGACAAGATGTCCCTCCTATTATTAGTAAAGCTCCGCTCAAGCAAGGACAGTTCATAGCGCGACATACCGGAGATCTCTGTGTCTTGTCTTGGCAGTACAAGAAAAGGATCACCACGATCTCGACTTGTCACGGTTCAGCCATTGGCTTAGCGACAGTTCCATCTCGTCCGCCAGCTCGTCCCCTGCCATTCAAGCCACAGGTAGTTTTAGACTACAACAGGTCAATGGGTGGGGTCGACATGAAAGACCAAATGCTGGAACCGTACTTGCTTGAGCGAAAGCGATGTGCCAAATGGTATATGAAACTTTTCAAACGGCTTCTGAACTGTTCCATCCTAAACGCGCGCACTCTTCTGCAGTCTTCGATGCAACGCCCAGTAGATCATCTGCAATTCCGTCTTCAGCTTGTAGAGTCCATAGTAGCCAATCATTTAAATCATTGCCCTCAAAACCGCCGTGCAACAGCTTTGCAACGTGCAGCTAGCAACTCACTTCCATTAAATATAGTTGTGCACACACATTGGCCCGTTAAAATACCACCCAGCGCCACTGATCAACAACGGAACAGACAAGGCCGAGGGAGATGCGTTGTCTGTATCAAGAATGGGATACATCAACGGTCTCCCTATAAATGCCAGACGTGCGACGTGCCACTGTGTGTGGACAACTGCTTTAGAATACATCATACCACTTAGATGCTTTGCTTATTCACTTTTTCTCTTTTCGTATCTATTACCCATAAATAACTTGTAGTGTGAGTGTGAAGTGAAAGTAGTATGAGTTGTTTTGAATCTGAGTGACCGATTTTGAAAGTGACAGACTGGAGTCTATTTATATAAGTAATTTTGAAGACAATTCTATCCGTTTGTACAATACGTACATTACCAAGTTATGTGCCTGATTTGTCAGTTAATAAATTTAAAAAAATAATTTTACTACAGCATTAACAAGGCTGCTTGGCAGTGACATAAATCGAAAAAGAAGCATAAAGCATTTTTATTAATTAACTAATCAACAATTAATTTACATTAAATTAACTGACAATTCTATGAGTTCTAAGACCAAAGGAATACAGAGATTATTTGAGTTACTAAAATTCAACGTGTTGTGTATAAAAAGATTTTGCGTCTTTCAATTTTGTTTTAATGGAAGTATACAATTTAGAATAAAACTTTGTTATTAAGTTGAAGACTAGGAAGACCTACACTGACCTTATTGGTGAGATTCTTCAGAAAGGTCGGGTGCGTAGCTCGTAATCGACGTGCGTGTATGATCAGATGTATGAACGTAGACGAGGCGAAAGAAGTATGTAAGGATCATAGCAGGTGGCATTCTGTGGTTTCTGCCTACCCCCTTGGGAAAAAGTCGTGAGTTTATGTACGTATGTATGAAGTGAATGTTAGGTACATTAACTTCGTACATAGAAAGTATATGTAAGTAATAAATAAGAAACCTTTTGTCTAAATACACTTTTGGATCACCTATACAAATTCCAGATGTTACCACTAGCGTGATTCAGAAATAGCGCCATCTAATAGCAGCGGTTATATTGTATAAATATAAAGGTTTTGATGATTTCTCAATAACTTTGCAACTTAGAAATATCGTTGTATTTTTCATGTAGTTTTAAGTAAACATGTATCTATCAGCTTCCTCAGTCGCCTTTAATTCGTCATTGTTGACCAAAGTTTTCGGTGGGCCACGGGGTTCATTTTTCAAGTTGAAATTTCTAAAATGGAAGCGAGCATACCATACCATGGTCGTTGATGTTACGTGCCGCTTCGGTGCCACAACGGTACTCATATTCCATTTGCTCGATTTTTAACGTATCCATGATGAAGAAAAATTTTCGATTGCGATGAAAATAGAACGCTTATATATCATTAAACAAATGACAAATTTTTAAAAACAACTCCATGTTTTTAATATAAAATTAATTTGATATTAGAATCCTTAGCCAAAAAGAATTTGATTTGAAATGGCCAGTATGCCAAAACAGCAATTTCATAGGTAAAGACAAAATATTATATGTATATAATATGCCTTTCGGATGCATGCATCGAAGTAAATATTTACAGAATTCAGGTCACATTGGATATCCATTGTAATAAATTCATTTACTTATTTTAAAATATAATATTTATTCTAATATAGTAATGATTTTAGCTTTGATAGATATCAGATTATTCTTTTCCTATATTATGACTAGTTTTTTAGCACTATTTCAACGAACATTTTCGGAGAAGATATATAATATTTAGAACTGGAAATATTTTCCATAGCAAGAGCGATAAATTTTGTAAATATTTATGTTACTTTCAATTCATACTACAGAACAAAATGAGAACATCGAGAATTCGATGGAGATTCTGTAAAGTCTACCAAAAGTGGGATCACAGGAATAAGACACGGAAAACGTTGTCTATAAGATCTTAAAAACATTTATTGTTACGTCCTCACACAAGCTTACACTCACACGTTTAAAACAGACTATCTAATAAAGACCCCTTGAATTTCTTTGACACAATCTCCTCGCACTCTTTCATTTTCACATCTATGTTATTACGTTTAAGACTATTCGCGACTTGTTCTGCATTTAATTTTATACACGAAACACTAGTTTCTTTATTCTTTTCATTAAATTTATTTTTAATTTCATTATAGCAGGTTGCTGTTTCACTGCAATCTGTGATCTTCTGTCTTTTAGGCAATCTTTCAGGTTTATCACTTGTGCCCAAATGTCTCATTTCTCTATTTAATTCATCAAGGTTAATCTTATTGATATCTACTTTTGGTTGATGAGTTTTTACTGCTGATGGAACTTTTATATTTGTTATATCATTTTTTTCATCTCTCTCAGTTTTATCTGAACATTTTGGAGATGTTTTGGAAGTTACGGTGTTTGTACATTTTTTTTATCTGTAAATAATTTATTGTGTTTACAACTTTCGCCTACTGGTTTACACGTGAGGATTGTGTGTGGTTCGATTCTTTTTTATGTCTAAATCTGTATTTCCTTTCCCAAGTACGTCGGAAGCTGAAACTTGGCTGATTAACCTTTCAAATCACGGAAGGCCGCCGGCGGCCAGCTTAAGTTGACCTCTAAAATTATTTTTCCACCCCTTTTCCTCCCCTATCGATTTTAGAGGTCAACTTAAGCTGGTTTTTGTGGCCGCCGGCGGCCTTCCGTGATTTGCGAGGTTAAGACTATTCGCGACTTGTTCTGCATTTAATTTTATACACGAAACACTAGTTTCTTTATTCTTTTCATTAAATTTATTTTTAATTTCATTATAGCAGGTTGCTGTTTCACTGCAATCTGTGATCTTCTGTCTTTTAGGCAATCTTTCAGGTTTATCACTTGTGCCCAAATGTCTCATTTCTCTATTTAATTCATCAAGGTTAATCTTATTGATATCTACTTTTGGTTGATCAGTTTTTACTGCTGATGGAACTTTTATATTTGTTATATCATTTTTTTCATCTCTCTCAGTTTTATCTGAACATTTTGGAGATGTTTTGGAAGTTACGGTGTTTGTACATTTTTTTTATCTGTAAATAATTTATTGTGTTTACAACTTTCGCCTACTGGTTTACACGTGAGGATTGTGTGTGGTTCGATTCTTTTTTTGTCTAAATCTGTATTTCCTTTCCCAAGTACGTCGGAAGCTGAAACTTGGCTGATTAACCTTTCAAATCACGGAAGGCCGCCGGCGGCCAGCTTAAGTTGACCTCTAAAATTATTTTTCCACCCCTTTTCCTCCCCTATCGATTTTAGAGGTCAACTTAAGCTGGTTTTTGTGGCCGCCGGGGGCCTTCCGTAATTTGAGAGGTCAATGTGTCATGTCCGAACACTAACGTGTCCATCTCAACTAGCTTGTCACTCATAGCTTGCGCCAACCCATCAGATTCTTCACCTAACTCCGTCACTTCAATTAATTTATCTGTCTTAGTTTCATCTTTGCTACATTGCATACTTTGCTCTTCTCCGTTATTCCTGCTATTTGTTTTGCTAAAGTTTTCAATACAGTAGTCGATTCTTTTGACAGTTCCATCGTCTCCAGGTTCTGATTTCGGGGACTCTTCCAAAAGCTTCGCTAGTACAGCGATCGGTGATTCAAAAAGTTTGTTAGCGGTTTCTGATTCTATTCTTGTTTTTGAACGTTTTATTTTGGTGCCGGTCGCGTCTTTGTTTTTCTTTGATATCGTTACAGTAGGAACTGGACTGGTAGCAGTTACAGGAGCTATACTTGTAGCAGTGATGCTTGTATCACACACAGTCATTATAGTATCTTTAGTAGGAGTTATAGTTTTTTGATCTATAGTTTTAGAACATACTACTGGAGGAACCATTGTTGTATAATTATCTAATGTAATTATTTCAAATTTTTCGATTCGTAATCTTCTGAGTTTGGGGGCGGGTATTTTTTTACATTTTTCTTAATAACCCGGAAACAATATATTGATTGCGAGAAAAAAAAATGTTGGGCTATAGCCTAAAATAAAAATTGTTTTAGAATGTACTGAGAAAGCCCTTTCATACGATACCTCACATGTCCTGATTGTTCCATCTTGCATTTTTGTCACCCCCTTTGACCCCACTTTTTATGGAAAAATAAAACAATGTTTTACTTAATAATGGTTTTTATTTATTTCCAAACCAAGCTTGTACTGAAACTATGACCTTAGCCAGATATCGATAAATCGCGCAAAAAGTGTGAGCCCCATCACTAGTAAATTATTCATGTTTTCGAGAATAATACTTCATTTCAACTTGAATTTTTTAGATATTTTTCTATGAAAGCTATATGTAAACGATATTTCATCGTAATATTCAGACTTTATTGTCCCCTATTTACATTATTTGAACTAGGATCAGATAAGTGTGTCTATGAAAACTAGCTTCAAAGAAAGGCCTTGTAATTTCATCTAGTTTTATTTATTACCTAATTTTTTCACATCTTGTTCATTCAATATCAGAAATATTAACGTAAATGTGTAAAGAAGTACTATATCAAGCTTATATAAATATTTGGGGCCCATTCCACAAAATGAAAAACAATAACGACGGCTCGAAGTACATGGTTCGCACGCAGGCCTCATAACTTTATCAGCAAATTTCAAGTGTTGTTTATATAATTATTTTCGTTCAAGTGCAATAAAATGTGTTGATTTATTGATAGTATGACTCACTAGCTTATCAATGAACAAGGTATTTTTGATAAGAATTCAAAGAATATTTTTTTATTCAATAAAACTTTTTCTAACAGCTTTCAAAATTTCCAAGGTGTAAAAAAAAAAAATAGCAGCATATTAGACATCCATTTATTCATATAGAAACAGAAAAATATTCAAAAATACAATATTTTTTACAGAAAGAGAATTAGTGGTCTACTTTTGTATTTATAAGTATTTTAGTCAAGTGGGTCGTTATCGCGGGTGGTGACGTAACGCTCGCAGGCGATTAAGCGTCACTTGATTATTTTGACATTTCAACTTCCGTGTTTTGAGGGGTTAAAAAAGATTCTGGGAATAGCTAAACAGGAGCTAAAAAGGCCACATAGAGCAGATCCTAAACAATTCCTCTATTATTCGTAAAATGGTTACCAAAATTAGCAGAATCATACGCAAAGCAGAATCATATTTGGTGTTAATGTTGTAGCAGGAAAAAAGTAAAGATTTTACCGGTCATTTTTCCTTGCTATCAGCTTTTATTAGCTGAGTAAGTAATTTATGCAGAGTTTTTGTAATTAGTACATAATTAAGGTATTGGATGCAAATAATTAAAGAAATATGGCAAATAAGCTCTTAGATCTGAGAAATTACCTTGCTAGACTGGCAACATTCTTAATAACGGCAGCTTGTCAATGTCATGCCGTAACTCCGTATTAATAAATAAATAATAATCAGGTTCCCTTGTCCCTTATCCGTCAACATCAACTTAAATTTAAAGAGTTGTGCAATGTTAATTCAAATTTCAAAACATTTCGCTGAGTCGGAAACTATAAATCATGGTTTCAAGTGGTTTTCTACATATTCAACAACTCAAGAGACATTTCTGAAGGTCCACCTTATAATGAACCTGTGCCCCAACTTGACCCTGAAAGTCTGCCTCAACGTGATCTTGAAACTAGCCCTCAACCTAATGTTCAAATTCTGGCTGAACCTGATGTAAATGATAATGAACCTGCATCTGATGTTGACCATCATCTCGAACCTATTGTTGAAGATCAGGCTCAACCTGACCTTGTAATTCAACCCGTATCTAGAAGACAGGAGACAATTGTGTTGTCCGATTATATCCGAGCTGTAGACTGCGGGTCAAGGTGCATTATTTAAGATTGTCAGTGGAGTGAAAGATACAGGCTACCAGTTTCAACAAGTAAAATGCTGCTTGTGCAGTTTAATTCACGCCAGCACATCAAGCTACAACAATCTGTCAAATTCCTGTAATAGATTTTCAACTTTATTATTAAAGAAATTAGGTTCACGGTTGATTGAGAAAATTTGACAGTTTCGGGTAGCTTCATGTGCTGGCGTCTGTACCAGTGAATAGTCCTAATGTGTGTTATGTTTTATCTAGTTATCAAAAATATTCCGACACCTCTTGTCTTAAGGATTAAAGTTAACAGTTTGAACACAATGAATAAGCACTATTATATTAAGTATTTCACTAAATGCCATACGTGCGCCGGGAACGTAGCCGAAACCCTTTTGTTTAAAATGTGTGTTATGTTTAGTGGACTACTAATGTATGCCTATTGCTTTAAAAATCTTTTTTAACCGAAATTAAGTATTTTAAGTCACTTCTGTTTTGCTTTCGGGGTGAACAGACGTACTCTCCGTGCTCTCCCTTTTGATAGTCTCTCTTGCCTTTGTAATTTGACCCTTGCTTTCTTTCTGGACCTCTGATTTGCTCCGTGATTACCTTGGTTTGTGATTTGTGTGTAGTACTGGACTCCGTGGTACTTGAGGACTTATTGTGTGTGAAGTGTAGTGAATCTTCGTTATCTTTCGGGCTATACATGGTAAGTACCAACGGTTATTATTATGAGCTATCATTTATTTAATTTACTTGAGCTATCATTTATTTAATTTACTTGAGCCATCATTCTAAAATATCGTATCCATATCCCCATATTTATGCAGCTGACGCTTATTCGTCGTACTACTCCAATAATAATCCAGCTATAGACAACATTTATTTAAAGGTGTTTATAAATCAACTGGAGGAACTTGGTGCGCATGCTCGGTTATGAAAAATTAACATAACCCAAAGAAAAAAAAAACTTTTTAGACGTTGTTAATTCTTTTACTAAAAATAATTCAAAAGATTTTTTTATTATGCGCACTATACAGGGCAGCGCTGGGCTTTGTTTAACAAAGCTGACAATCTGCCATAATTATGTCAAAAGGTGACAATTGTCCAATTGTCACCTTTTGAGATAATTATGGCATAATTGTCCAATTTTACTGTGAAAACTTCAGGCCACAAAATTTTCATGGTGGAAAGTTCACAAATATGTCTAACTAGTACTCACGCGGGGCTTCGCTCCCGTGGATTCTATCACGGTAAAAACATAACTCTCCTTTTTGCAGTCGAGTAAAAAGTAGCCTATAACCTTCCTCAAGCTTCAAGCTACTTCCATACTAAATTGCATCCAAATCCACCCAGTACTTTCGAAGATTAGCGCGTTCAAGCAAACAAACAAACGGAAAAGTGAAAAATGTCGGAAGGTCACGGCAATCTATATATATAGATTGCCGTGACCTTCCGACATTTTTGTGTATATATATTTAAGCGACAGGTGACAATTTGTCGTGGCAAACTTTTCAAATCTGCTCTACTAAAAAGAAAAATTGACATGACATATTGACATATTTGTAGAATTGTTCAACAAATCTGACAGGAGCCCTCGGTTACCCTCGGTCCCAAAATCATATTTTGAATTTTGAAGGTATAAGAATTTCAATTCATAAAAACTTTCAACGATAATTAGTTTGAACGAGGTCGGGTCATTCGTTTTTGAGATAAAGCAAATTTTTTAAAACAGCAAATATAACTTACGTATTTCATACAAACACTATGAACAACAAAGTTATTTTGCGCCTTTTATAGGAAAGCGTACTCCATTTTCGACCCCATCATCGCTTACCATCAGGTGAGATGGTGGTCAAACGTTCAAACGCGAGCCTATTCTGAATTAATAAAAAAGTTTCTACGGAATCCTTCATGGGCGAGTCTGACTCTCACTTGGCCAATTTTTTGTATTTTTAGATCGTGGTTTAGAATTAGTCTCTAAACTTTTCAAAGAGTATATTTTTACTTTCATAAATTAGGCCAATTCAATTTGTAATAAGTTTCACGTAGTGATTAATTATTTTTTTTCTATTTAACCCTCATTTAGCTTCATAAAATGAAATTATTTGCAAAACATAAATTTTATGACGATTGTCAGAAATATTTTAACTGTGGTTTTTTGACATATGTCGTATTTTATTAATCGCGTTGTAACATAATATACAAATATGTCAAGATTTCAACTGTCCATTTTTGAAATATTTGTCACTTTTTTTGTCTTTTTGTTTGGATACCCACATACATATGTATCTACATTTCGATGGACCTATTGAATAGTCACCCACCGTAAACTTCTACATAAACCTCTTCTTGATCACCTCAGATTTCATAGTCATATGGCTCAGCCAACTCTACAGCTGTTATTTTATTTTGATTATGCGGCACAAAATGTACGATTAAATATCATTTTTAGATGGCACGTAATTACGAAGATGTCATACGTGACATGCTTGAAATCTTCGGAGAGGATATTGCTGAGGACATCGAGTCCAGCGGTTCTGACAGCGAAAGCGTCTCCTCCAACGACGTCAGACAGATAGGGAACGCCAGTTATTTTTAAAATCTGTATTGTGCCACTGCTGGGCAAAGGTCTCCTCCATAGTCTTCCACTTGTTGACCTCTCTGATCAATCTCCCATGAATGTGTCTTAGTCATCACGCCTGTTTTTCCTGGGCCGTCCTCAGTGACGACGCCCGTCTTCTGGCACCCACTGCGTGACGACTCTTGCCCATCTGATGCGTTCTGCATTCATGACCCGCCCAATTCCACTTCAGAATTAACAAGAATTGATATTTATTTATATAACAATATTTTTATTGTAGTGTTTGTTTCAAGCATTGAAAGGTTTTACAAATAGGTATTTTTTCTACTTTATAGCTCAAGCGTTTCCTCCGTGAACTTGTCTCTTGATGGAGAATGGATTGAGGAGACTGCGATTGTCAACAGTTTCCCATTTACTGGGACCCCAAATCAAATCAAATCGTTTATTTGTGATACATGGGTTGCATACAGGTGTTGATTACATAATTATATAGGTATTTAATATTGTTCATTCCATGATCAGCAACTTGGGCATACAAATTAATGAGTGGTATAATGACAATTTAATTATAATATTCTAATGCATTCATATTAATTTAATTTAAAATGTCGTACTGTTAATGAATTCTATTATTACTATTACATAATAAACACAAACAAAACAAACAATAAAATTATAATCAGGTGGATATGCTACATTTAAACAATTCTTGTCGATAAAAATTCAGCAACAGAGTAATAACAATTTTCCACAAGCTGTTGGAACAATTTATGTAACACATTAATATTGCTACATTCTTTTATGTTATTAGGGATCTTATTATAGATCTTTGTGGCCATAGCAAACACACTTTTTCCAAAGAGGGTAGTTTTATACTGACTGGTAAGTTTATTATATAACTGACTTCTATTTCGTGATCTAATCTCCAAAGTAAATAGTGATGGATGTTTTCTTATATAATAATAATAATAATAATAAATAATAAAAATATTTATTTCATAAAACAGGATAACACATTGCATAAACAAAGCCTTTTCAAAAATATATAAGGATGGCAGGGTAAGTATCTTTAATTTTTTAAAGTAATCCTTGCAACTATCAGTTCATAGCTCGTACGCACCTTTTTTGGCATTTAAAATCTTTGTCCCAGTTTGTACCCCTGTAGTAAAGATCGCGGAAGGTTCAACTATTGGGCCAGTACAATATTTTAAAGAGCTTTTCCAGGACGAGTTTTTGACCAGCTTAGCGGCCATGACAAATATGCATTCCCAAATTTTATTGAACAAGCCACTAAAACCCAATAGCCACCTAACAAAGTGGAGAACCACCAAAAAGGCAGAAATGTGGACATTTTTGGGCATTCTATTTTTCATGAACACCGCTAAGCTGAGTAAAATAGCAGATTATTGGAAGAAAAATAGTTATATTCAGCTGAATATTAATAAATACATGTCAAGGGACAGGTTTTTATTAATTTTATGATGCCTCTTATTTGACAGCTTGTATGAAGCAAGAATAATAATAAGTATTCGAAATTTTTTTAATAAACTATTTTAACGATACAATGAAGAAATTAACTTATTCAGATAGAGAACTTAGTATCGACGAATCTATGGTGGGTTTTAGAGGGCGTCTGATAATTCGACAATATATAATAATAATAATATTCCACAACTTTTACACAACGCCATCTAGTCCCAAACTAAGCAGAGCTTGTGGTATGAGTACTAGACAACTGTTAAACATACATATATATTTCTAAAAACATACATATTATAGATATAAAAATAAAAGACACTGGTATGGAATAAAGTTGTATGTTTTGGCAGATCCCAAAGGCTTAGTACATAAAACTCATATGTACAAAGGAAGCTCCGATATTGAAGTTGGCGGTAAAGGTCATGTCGACAAAGTGGTATTGACACTTTTGAAAGATTATCTCAATAGCGGCCATTCCATTTATATGGACAATTTTTATAATAGTGTCCAGTTAGCAGAAACATTACTAACCAAAAAAACATACTGCACTGGAACTTTGGCCGCTAAAAGAAAAAATAATCCAAAAGCTGTCGTGGCCAAAAAACTCTTGAAAGGTCGAAATATTCACAGGTATAACGGAAAAGGTGTTTGTGCCAGTAAATGGAAAGACAAGAGAGATGTGCTCACTAGTTCCACTGAGCATTCCCCTGATTTAATACCAGTGGAAAATAGGCATGGTCGTGTAGTCAACAAACCGCATGTGGTCGTAAAATATAATAAATATATGAACGGTGTTAATCGACACAACCAAATGCTTGCCTATTATCCTTGTGAGCATAAATCGATGAGGTGGTACGGTCGGCCAAGAAAGTGGTGTACCAGTTTTGATTTAGTTTCCCGGTCATCGAAAATTACAACAAGGTTCGTTATAAAAAGATATTACTGAAAGAGACATTATCATGACGTAAACCTATGTATTTAGTATTCATACGTCATATGTCACATATAAGTACATGACATTTTAACCTTTAGTATAAATGAAAAGGACATTAGTTTCTACAAAGCAATTGAAATGTTTCCAAACAAAAGTAATAAAAACTATTTAGACAACCGAATTCCATTTGAAAAAGAAAACTGACAATTGACATTTTGTCAAATATATGCAAAAAATCGATATATTTTCCGTGTTATTTTTCAATCAACTGCATATAAAATCATCTCAATGCCTGCCAACTTGACCATTGCCGAAAGAGCACAAATAATTGCCCAATTTAATGAGGGAAGCAGTATCAGTGCGATATCCCGGAATTTGAATATATCGAGGCGTTCTGTCCGCTTTTGGATTCGTCGTGAAGGAGAGGAGGGAAGTTTGTTGGATCACAGAAGAAGTGGTCGCCGGCCTGCACTCTCCAATAACGATAGAGAATTCATGAGACGGGAATATGAAATCAATGGTTTTAAGCCCACAAAACATTTTGCGGAGATGTTCGATGTGAGTGCCCAAACAATAAGGAATCATCTACATTACATGGGGTTGCACCACAGGCATTACGCCAAGAAAATATATTTGACGGATGCTCACAGACTTGCTCGTCTGAACTTCGCCATAGAGCACTTAGAGTTTGATTGGTCTAATACAGTGTTTTGTGATGAAAAAACGTTTAAATCCAGTCAGCATGGACGTCTTCACCTTTGGCGATATAATTCAACACCGTATAAAGATGATCATGTAATCCCAAATAGAGAATCAGGTCGAATTTCCGTAAATATTTGGGGCTGGATGAGTACGGATGGTGTAGGAGAATTGTGTTCTCTACCTCCTCGAGCGACGGCTGTAAATTATATCGACGTGCTTCAGAATGCAATGCTACCGACAGTCCGTAATGTTTACCCGGAGAACGAAGTGCCACAATTTGATTTTGTTCAAGATAATTGTTCAATTCATAATGCGAGGATCGTAAGAGCCTGGTTTCGTTCACACACTGACGTAAGGGTAATTCAGTGGCCCTCAAGATCGCCGGACCTCAACCCGATAGAAAATCTTTGGGGCCTTATGGTCCAACGATGGTCGCATCAAAATGAAAGAACCAAACAAGCTCTTATTAGTCACTGTAATTATATCTGGGAGGAAATGCGGGGAACCGATATTTGCTCACGGCTTGTTGGTTCAATGAGGTCTCGTCTTTTAGAGGTTATAGAGGCCAACGGCGGTTACACCCGTTTCTAATTTTTAAAAATTTTCAATATCTTCTAAATATTACTATATATGCTATGTTTTTGTTTGTTATAAGTATTTTAAAATTGATTGTAGAAATTTAATAAAAGGATAAATCTATTTTTAGCTTGTTTTTTATTGATATTGTAATTACAAGTTTACAGAAATTGTAGGTTTGTGGACTCGCCTTGTGCCTTTACAATTTTATGTAACTTGTTGATTACAATTCTGAATTTGTAGATACAATTTTGTCATCAAAATCTACAGCCCCCCGCCGTTGATTTTACGACGTCATTGGTTCCATCAAGTTCAAACTAAGAACAGCTGTCACGTTACAAACAGTAATAGTCGTTATCAATAATCAGATAAAGACAGCAATAGAAGTTGTCAGATCGATCTGCAAGCGAAACTAATCTTTATCACCTATGAATCTGCAAGCGATATTCAACCTTAGGGTGGTACACCACTTTCTTGGCCGACTGTACAAGAAAATCGGCATTCACATCATGCTAATGATGTTACTCAATTCTTTTTTTTTGTTTAAAAAGGGTACAAGCAGTACTCTTTCCTTGGAAGCATATAGGGAAAAAGCGCTGCTTGAACTCCTTCCGCCTACAGCTGACACATTTGCACCTCAACCAGTAAGGCCAGCCGTACACGGACTGCTTCAAGCAGTTATGACCGACTGCTTGAAGCCGCGACCGCGCGGTGAACTATAGCCATTCATTCGCTACCGTACACACGACTGCTCGAGCAGTCGCGACCGCTTCAAGCCGTCAACTAATTGATGAAATTCCATCGTGCTGTCGACCGCTGGCGAGCAGTCGCGAGGCATACACTGACTGCTCGAGCCGTCGGCGGCTCTAGAGCAGTCGACAGCTCTACGACCTCCCCCTCCCTTCTCTTCAGGCCTCGCGGCGTCTAGTGTCTCTCTGTCTCGTCTCATTTGTCGACTGATCTTTGAAAATGGAGGGTGTGTGCGATAGTGATGCGCTTATATGTGCAATTAAAACACATGAAATTAATTGGAACTATAAGCTTAAGGAGCACAGCGACAAAATAAAGAAGAACAATGCATGGGCAATTATTTGCGCCCAAGTTATTGAGAACTCTGATGAAAAAACAAATCAAGAAAAAAATAAAATCGGTAAGTAAAAAGTCAGTCATTTTATTACACACACATATATTAAGTTTATGTCATATTATAAAGTCACACAGTCTCACATATTTATTGATTTATATCATATTCCATTGCCAATCTAGTTTGCCTTCTTCGCTCACAAAGTAATTAGCAAATTCTTCACGGATTGTTGTTAACATAGGCCCACCTGGGCGAACTTGCTGGGTTGAATGTACTATAGAGTGAGGAAGACCCTCAAACGTATCCTCAAATTTATTTCCATCTCATTGTTTTACGTAGTTGTGAAGAACACATGATGCTTTTACTATATCCACTGCGAAATCAACACTGACGTTAAGTGGTCTATGTAAGATCCGCCATTTATTAGCTAAAATGCCAAACGTGCATTCAATATATCGCCTAGCACGTGATAACTGATAGTTAATTTTTTTTTTCTCTGGTAAATTCTTGCCACCATATGGACGCATTAAATTTTCCTGCAAGCTGAATGCTTCATCCCCAATAAACACATTCGATAATACAGGTCCATTATGCGATATTGCAGAAGGTGGAGGTATATTTAACTTTTTTTCTTGTAACATTTTATATAGACAACTCTCTTCGAAAATAGTCGAGTCAGCGTGCCTTCCATACGAACCTATATCCACGAAAGTGAACATATAATTACTATCACATACTGCTAGAAGTATTATCGAAAAATAATTTTTATAGTTATAATATGACGATCCACTTTGCGCGGGTTGTATTATTCTAATATGTTTGCCATCAACGGCGCCAAGGCAGTTCGGAAACTTAGAAGTTTTTTTGAAATCATTTATTATGTCTTTCCATTTATCTTCAGTTAGTTGTTCCATACACATATCCTTCATATGTATCCATATATTTCTGCAAACATCCCTCACTATCTTACCAATTGTTGTTGATGCTATTCTAAAACATATTTTTTAATCACTAAATTGTACCAATAATTATTTTTTTTGTTGTTACAGCCATGTTAATACAGAAAAAATGGAAGACATTAAGAGATGGGTACACCAGATATGCTAAAAAAATAAAACCAAAGAGTGGTTCAGCAGCCCTAAACATTCGGCCATATGCATATTATCAGCAGATGTTTTTTTAAAGGTAATAATAGAAGATAGACCCGATAAAACAAACAGTTTAGAAGAAAGTGAGCACGCTGAAATTACGTCTGAAGAAAGTGAAAATCGTCAAAATAAAATAAACAAAGAAAGAAACAAAAGAAAATTAAATACTACCTAAAGCCGTATTGCTCATTGCAAAGAATATCATATTTATCTATATATTTGCTAAGTTCTCGAGCAATATATTTCTCAAATATCTTAGAGAAAATGGATATTAATGATATTGGCCTGTAATTTTGCATCAGGTCTTTTTCTTGCTTTTTATGTAATGGCTTTACTATAGATTTTTTCAAAGCATTAGGGAACATTCCTTCAGAAATACACAAGTTCATTATATGACACAGTGGGCCACATACAATGTCAGCGACAGTTTTAATAATTCTTGTACTAACACCATCATAACCTACACTATTCGTGTTTCTGAGGGCTAAAATAATTTTGAATATATCTGTAGGCAAGCTGGGAGCCATAAACACCGAATCTTTTCTGTTCAGGATATGGTTAGTGGCATTTATCCCTGCCGTAATTGGTTTTATTTTGTCAATAAAAAAATCATTAAACAGGTTTTTAATTTGTTTAGGGTCTGATATTATTGTATTGTTGATACGCATTTGATTAATGCTATTCTTAGGACTATTTAGTTTATTTTCATTAATAATTTGCCAAGTCGTTTTTGATCGATTTCTAGACGTTTGTATTTTATACGTATTCTGTGCTTTTTTCGTTAAATAGATGACCCTTTTAAATGTATTACAATATTTCTTGAATAGGGTTTTGTTTCGCTGCGTAGGTTTTGAACGATACTGCCAAAATAAATGTCGTTTTTTTGCACTACATACTTTAATACCGCGCGATACCCACTTCTGTTTTTTGAATACTTTCACAGAAATTGGTATTTTAGGAAAGCATTGGTTGTATAGAAACAAAAACTGATCGCTTAGATTTAAACGTATCGAAATGTTACACATGAACGTTCACTCGCAAACCGAAACCTATTCTTTACGACTACAAACTAACCAATACTTTAATATCCAGACTCAGTACGATTGGAGATTTAGGCGTCACTTTTGATTCGAAACTTCTTTTTGACACACACATTGACAATATTAGTAAAAAAGCTTCCGAGGCACCAGGTTTTAACTTGAGAATATCAGCCGACTTTAAAAACATAAAAATGCTCAAAATCAGAATGGTTTCAGGCCTGCTCTTTCAACAGAAGATGCAGTGATGGATTTGACGAATGTGGTAGTTAAGAATCTAGACGAAAGGAATAGATGTCTATGTATATTTCTAGACCTATCTAAAGCCTTTGACGCAGTTTCTGTTCCCATCCTTTTGTCTAAATTGGAAAGAGTGGGAGTACGAGGTTTTGCCCTTAATATCTTCAAGGACTATCTCTCTCAGCGAAAACAACGAGTCAAGATAGGGGACTGCTTGAGTGATGAATTGGCACTCTCTTACGGTGTCCCACAGGGAAGCATCTTGGGTCCTCCTTTATTCCAGGTTTTTATTAATGACCTCTGCACGTTGTCCTTTCCAAATACCAAGATTTTTACTTACGCAGATGACACTGCAGTGTTCGTATGGGGACCAAACTGGCAGTCAGTTAAGGAGAGAGCCGAATACTCTCTTTCTAAAATAATGGCTTGGCTAAGACAAAATCTGCTCACACTTAATCTTATAAAGACCAATTTTCTTCCCTTCTCTCTGAGATCTAACACTAAGCCACCACTTGATTACTCAATTAAGGCACATGTCTGCGGTGACCAGAACGAATGCACTTGCACTGTAATCTCTCGGGTAGATTGTGTCAATTATCTAGGCGTGCAGATAGATCACGCACTGAGGTGGGATAGGCAGATTACCACAGTTATTTCCAGAATTAGGCGACTGATTTATGTTTTCAAAACCCTTAGGGACTCAGCACCACTAGAAAAGCTGAGGATGGTCTATTTGGCCCTATGTCAGTCCATTATACAATACTGCATAACAGGGAGGTAATGGGGAGGTGCCGCCAAGACCTATCTTCTTGGATTGGAAAGAGCACAGAGAGCAGTACTAAAGGTCATGACCGAGAAGCCATTTAGATTTCCAACTGTTCAATTGTTTGCAGAACTTAAAGTCCCTACAGTGCGTCAACTCTATGTGCTCAGGTCCATTCAAAGGTTACATCCGCACATACCTACACCCGATCCAAATAAACGGAGTAGATCATCCATTTGCCCTTCTACTCCCTGCAGGACTATGTTTGCCAGACGTCAGTTCAATAGCTTAAGCAGTAAGCTCTACAACAGCATAAATAAAAAACTAAACATTGCTGGATTAAGCCGACGTGAAGTTAAAGAGAAAGTTGCGGACTGGCTCCAATCCCTAGATTATCAGCAGACAGAAGTTTTACTCGCTTTCATCACTTAGTTGCACACCTAACTTATGCGCTCACATTCTACCTGTCACATATATATGTAAGCGCGCACCCCATCAATCACTACTCACATTACACTGAACACCACATACACTACACTCATAATCAACCTCACATACACTCACACTTACTCAATCCACTCGCACACATGCACACATTTTTCCCATTACTATATAATTGTCATGTACTTGTATTAAGTTGACACTCTAAACTAAGATCACTATTTGTATATAAATAACTAGCGGCATTCTCACAAAAATGTATCATTGTACTAAATGTGTCATTTCTAAGCACTAATCCCCAAAACACAGGCCTAGGCCTAGTTTGGGAGTTAGCACCAGTTTTTTGTGACGATACATTTATAACAACTTTCTAAAATAATTGACTGTGTTATTTACTAAACGTGTATCCTTGCTTAGTGTCTAATAAACATTTTTATTTTTATTTTTTTATTTATAAAAACAATACAAATTCTGTATTGTTCCTTTGTGCGCAGTCATCTCAAATATTGTTCACCGGTATGGAACCCTAATTATAATATTTACATAAATCGCATCGAAAGTATTCAAAAGAAATTTTTGAGATACATTCAGTATAAATCTAAAACTTATCTTCCTAACTACCACAGTCGCTGTACGAAGTTTCATATTCTTCCACTAATCGAGCGGAGAAAAATGGCTGATATGGTATTTTTATTTAATATCGCTAATGGTTCAACCGACTGTTCGGAACTGATTGGCAAAATTGGGCTACGTGTTCCATCTCTCAGATTAAGGAATCATCGACCTCTATATGTTCTGTGCGGTGTATTTATCGGCAAAACTCATATATAATAAGAGCTAGAAGATCATACAATACAATGTGTCAAGAGTGTTAATAATGATCTTGACTTATTCTCCACCAGTGTCACGAAACTTAAAAAAAAATTACAATCAGTTTTTCGAAGGATAATGCAACTATTAATTACTTCTATACGCTTCTGTATAATAATAATAATATAATAATATTCCACAACTTTTTTTTTTTTTCACACAACGCCATCTAGTCCTAAACTAAGCAGAGCTTGTGGTATGGGTACTAGACAACTGATAAACATACATATATATTTCTAAATACATACATATTATAGATAAAATTACACCCAGACAAAGAACAAATGACCGTGCTCATCACACAAACATTTGTCCTAGGTGAGAATCGAACCCACGACCTTGCGCATAGCAGTCAGGGCCACTGACCACTATACCACTATAACTTCCCATCTTATATTGTATAACGCGCCCCGAGTACTTGATTTCTTACTTTATTTTATCTGTCTACTGTCTCTTGTTCTATTCTAATACTGTCTGTGAAAACTAGTAATTGGCCTTCTTTCAATATTCTTCATCTATCTGTATCCTAGCTGTAAGTTTTGCAAAGACAATAAAATAAAATAAAAAATAAAAAGAATTATGAATATAATGCAAAGACTAACAAAGTACATAGATGCATTGACATGAACAAGAGCTTAAAATTAAAGTTTTAGAGAGGGAACACAAAGAACGTTTGTATAAATTAGAATTAGAAATAAAGTTAAAAGAATTAAATAATAATAAGTAAAATATGACTTCAACGCGACCGCTCTAGAGCAGTCGGTCTCGAATGCAACATGCGGTCCGTCTATGGTAGCACTTAGCGGTCAGCGAAGGGAATATCGCGCGCGCTTTCGTTAAAAATGCCTCCCAGACGACGGTATTCCAATCAAGAATATCTTGAAATGGTATTATGCTACCGCGAGTGTAACTCCATAACTCGCACAAAAAACCTCATCCTCACAACACACGGCAACCAGAATGGTATGATTACCATTCTGGATGCCATGTACAGATTAAGAAAACACGGCCGCTTTGACCCGCCTCCGGTAGACGCAGGCAGGCCTCCATACTCTGCCGAACTCGAAGAGGAAGTGTTGGACTTCTTCCGACGTCATCCTCTTGCGAACACCAGGGATGCTGCTCGAGTCTTCGACGTGAGCGACAACTACGTGTGGCGACTTTTAAGTCGGGAAGGGCTCCATCCTTACCACTACAAAAGAGTACAAGAATTGCATCCACATGACAACGCGGCTCGCCTTGCGTTTTGTAATTGGATTCGAGAAGAACGCCGCAACATTCCGTGGACTGACGAGTCCACATTCACACGAGTTGGTATGTTCAACATACACAATGCGCATTAATGGACTGAGGCGAATCCTCGTGCTGTGCGGCCAGACCACTTTCAAACTCGGTTTAGTGTTAATGTTTGGAATGGAATACTCGGCAACAGAATTCTAGGACCAGTGTTATTGGACAGATTGAACGGAGACACGTATCTGCGCTTACTACGAACCCGTGTGAGAAGAATATTGGAACATATTCCTCTTGAAGAAATAAGAGGGCTGTGCTTTCAACATGATGGAGCACCGCCTCATTTCGCCATCAGCGTACGGGAATTCTTAAACAGTGTGTGGTACGGCGGTGAAACGTGGATAGTCCGAGGGCCCATTCCGTTGCCTCCTCGCTCGCCGGATTTAAACCCTCTCCTCCACTTTTTTGAGGGGTCGTGTAAAAGACCTTGTGTACGGCAAAACCGGACATGATATTAGAAGTGTGGAAGAACTAAAAAGATGCATCAAACGCGCATTTAGGCAAGTAAAAAGTGAAACGGACATTAAATATAGTGAAGAGAGATGAGATGTACGTAAGCGTGCCCACATTTGTGTGCAAAGCGTGCACACGTAAATCTTTTTAAATACGGTGCAATTTTGTAAATAAGATGATTGATGATTTATTTACGTCAGTTTTTTGGAAGAATGCGGTAGCCGGTAAGTAATTGCACTTTTAAAACACTTGTATGCCTGCGTATTATTGCGTACCTAGTAGATTAGATAGTGACGAACTAGTCAGCTGATTTCAGTTTTCATTCACAGAACAGATGGAAAGAGCAGTTGTTTTCATTGACGAAGCGAAACATCGCCCGTAATTTGTGAACAACGTTATGCAGAGTAGAGTCGATGTTTATTTAACTTTATTTTCTCAAATTGAATGAACTGTTCCGGGTTACGAAAGTTCTTCACTATACCCCTCTTTGAGGAGTGGCTAGATCGGCGTCACGGCGTCCTGACCTACCGCATGACGCAGGTCCTCACCGGACACGGAAGTTTCGGGAGGTACCTGTGTCTGATGGGTAAGGAAGAGACGCCTGGGTGTCACCACTGCGAGGGTCGCCCTGAGGACACAGTCGAGCACACGGTGCAGGACTGCCCAGCTTGGGCAGAGCACCGACGTGTCCTCACGGCGACAATAGGCGGAGACCTCTCGCGCCCGGCCTTGGTCGAGGCCATGCTGCGGGGCGAGAGGGAGTGGGAAGCGGTCGCCTCCTTCTGCGAAGCAGTCATGCTTCCTAAGGAGGAGGCGGGCCGCGTGAGGGAGAGGATGGCGTCCTCCCTCCAGCCCAGCCGCAGTGGTAGACGCCCACGGCGTCGGACGTCGGCCGACGATCTCCGGCCACCGTAGGCGCGGGCATGCGTACAGCGAGTAAAGGGCAACTCGCTGTCCAACCATGGACCATGCCCGGGTCGAAGGCGCGTCGTGTTCCACGCGCGCCTCAAAGAGCGTCAGCAACATGACGAGGCCCCCTCTGCAGAGGGCCGAAGCCTGCCGGGGTCGTGGGACTCATCCCGTTACCGTGGCCCCGGTACATAAAGGGCTATTGAAGGAACACCGTGGATTTTAGTCAGTAAAAGTCTGACAGTCCCTCCCACCCTGCCCGGAGTGGGAGGACTTATTTGATAATTTTACCACGTTAAAAAAAAATTGTAATCTATGAACACAATACTACCTTCCATTAAAGCCGTGGCAGATATTTTTATGGCAACTTATATTGCTGGCAAGGGAAGGATCAAGTTGGGATGACCAAATAAACAGTTATTATTGTAGTTGTATTTCTGGAAAACGGACAGTGGGTTGCTGTGCTCACATTATGACCATTGTGTGGTATTTGGGTTGGGCTTGGTACCAAGAGAGTATAGAAGCACCGGCTTCATTCCTGGATGGTATATTGATAAGGGATGATGTTGAATGAAAAATGATAAAATGAATGAAATATGTCTCAACAAGTTGTCTTATTTATATACTTCTTATGGCAGATTTCTCATCCTCTGAATGTTCCAAATAACAGAACTTATTTGGAAAATTATTCCTGCCTAGTTAGACTAAAACAGACAGTTTTCAGTATTAGGATTAATTGTTATATACTTGTTCAATAACTCACTGATGCATTATCGCAGTACAGAGAATATTGATAGGCACTAAGGAAAGAAGCAGCAGAACATTTTAATAAATAAAAAACATACAAGCCTTCTATTTTTGCTTCCAATATAACTAGTCTCTAGCTGTTGAAAGAGGTATCAGCCTAAGGGCCGCTGTTATGATCCGTAGTCAAACACCGTATAATAATTTGTTAAATTAACCATAGTCAACTGGTACACTAATGGTTATATATTTTTTTATGTGACAAGCAATAATGAGTGAACGAAATCAAAACGAAACGTCTTTTTGACAGTTTAAATGTCAAACTGCATTAGAATAAATTAACACGAGATTCAATACAAGCTATTTCTATTTGCACTCCGTGTATAATTGCTCTTGAATTTTCAACTTGACCGCCAAGCATTATCTTCTTAAAAATGTCAGGAAATAGCCAACAATCAAACAAGTAAGTAATATGATGTTTCCGTATGTTTACGAGTACTTTGAGTATAGCACCGAAATCATCAACAGTCATCTCGTGTTTTATTTACATAAATTATTAATACACAAATGGATATCTTTGTTGGGGTCCCCAATTACAAGAAGTCAGTCGCAAATTATTTGCTTCTGCCTATTCCCTAAGACGGTTGCGTAACTTTCTGCTAACTGCTACTAAAATTGCGCTAGCACAGTCTCTTTTACTTCCCATTCTAGACTACGCTGATGTCAGTTATCTTGATCTTACTGAGGCACAATTTGATAAACTTGAGCAACTCCAAAATTTTTGCATTAGATTTATATTTGGCTTGCGCAAATATGATCGATCACGTATCCGAATTTCGTACGAAACTCAAGTGGCTTCCAATACGTCTTCGCCGGAACTTACACAACTTGTCTCTGCTTTACAGTGTGTTCCGTCCAACGTGAAACAGAACGCACCTTTTGGTTGGCAACATTAATTATCTGTGGGCTTGACATAACTTTTTGACTTGACAGATAACCTTTGTTACGTTGAAAAAATGTCCGTCGTTGGGACCTTTTGATTTAATTGTAATTGGAAATATCCGGTGGAATCGCCCGTTGTAACCGATGATTTGGTCGCGATTAACGATAAGTTGAAATTGTAATCCCGAATTGACGAAAAACCTGGGATATTTTGAACCATAACGCCATGATGACGCCAGACCGAATGGCCCGCGGAGTTTGTTGAAAGTAGTTGTGAATTGGTGATAAATAGCTGCTCCAATCTGGTGCGAAGTTGTGCTAAGTCCCGGCCTGGAACACATATTGAAGCTTGCGTCCTTTGTGACCGCCGTGACACCACTTCACAACATTACACAATCATACACACTAACACATTGTAGCGTTGTAGTCGATTAAACTAGAAGTCGACTACCACACTAATCTCTAATGTCTATGGTTTCACGGAGTGACAACACTTATGCAGTGACCGGCTATAAATTCTGATCTCTAGTCCGCGAAGCTTCTTTTCTCGCCGCCTACTGTTGCAAGTAACTTATATAGAAATCCCTCTGTGCCCAAGGGTAAGTGCTCGTTGTATCTGCCATTTTCTCTCCATCTTGCCAAATTGTAATCCTTTTATTTCACCATAATCTGCAGCGTTTGTAAATTTATATAATTGCCCGGTTGTCAAGATGGCTTCCTGCTGGAACATAACTGTGATATTTCATTGTCATCTGTTTACCACTAGTGTTTCTAAATTTGTGAAGCGTACGCAAGCCGCAGCATTGTTTTCCTGCTGTGTCATAGCAGCTACGGGCTTAAACGCTTTGTCACGCGGTTACCTTCTATATCGTTGCATGCGGCATGCGCACGCTTACCTATAACCATTGTGAACCGCCGCGATGGTGAGTTTCTCATCCATTTCCCGGGTACTGTTCCGTGGGGCTTACGGCTGGGAGACGCACGCATCGCTGGCGCTCACGATTCCTGGCACCACGCTTACGGAAGCACCCTTCGTGTGATTCCAGGGTTTTTTTCTTTTCCTCCTTCGTTTCCCTACTGCCTTGGGTCTCGAATTTCAACTACCTCAACGGCTGCCACGCGACGGGTGTCACCGCTGCCTCCGCGTACTACTGCCGGAGAGACGCGCTGCCGCGTGGTCTACCTGCAACAACCTCTGTGCCTGCCACGTGCGAGTTGGGTGTCAAGCTGCCTCCGCGGCTATCCGCTGGAGAGACATCCTCCCCCGTGGCCTGTCCTGCACAACCTCTGCTTCGGACACGTGGTCGCTGCCGGCTTCGGGATCGGCACGCCGGTCTGCGTGCGTCGCGGCCTGAGCTCAGGGCAGTACCATCCAATACCTTCGACCAGTGAGGGAACTCTTGTGAACTGAACCCACCCCCCTTCGTAAATAAATGCTGTAAACCTGTGGCCTTCTGTTTTATTCTACCACCACCTAAACCACCACGCCACAGTGGCGCCCACTCGGTAAGGTTCACAAGGTTTTCTTCTCTGGTCGCTAATTACCTTTACTCACTCATCGTGGCGGTAAGTACTAGTGTGTAGTTACCATATTTTCTAGTGTGTGTAGGGTATTTAATAGTGTTTTCTTACTGTAATTCTTTTAAATTTGTTAATTTTATTTCTGCTAGGGTTTTGATCTCAATAATTGTAAAGATTACAATGAGCGCTAACCCAATTAATTCTATCCACCTAACAAGGGCCGAATTAGAATATGAGGTCATCATTAGAGGTGGTGAAAAGGGCACAGTCACTGACTTTAGAAAACAAATTAACAAAGCTCTTCTGAGTAAACTCACTCCTAGTACATCACATAGTTCTGCCAGTGGTCAGCAGGCTGAAGCAAGTGCCACAAGAACCCCAATTCTAAATATAATCTAATCCAATAGATATAGTAGTAAATATAATCTAATAAATCTAATAAGAAATATAATCTAATAAATCTAATAAACATAATACAATCTGATAAACATAATACAATCTAAAAAATATAATATAATCTAATTATAATATAATCTAGCTTTAAAGTTGTTGTTGACAATCATGCAGAACCCACTTCAGGCCATCTAGGCATTTTTAAAACTTACTTACTTTTAACTTACTTTTTGTAGCGACATGCTGTTTCTCTAAGTACTGTCTTCTAATAAGACAATCATAACAGCTGTTTCTACCTATAACTTACTTACTTTTAACTTACTTTTTGTAGTGACATGCTGTTTCTCTAAGTATTGTCTTCTAATAAGACAATCATAACAGCTGTTTCTACCTACAATAATAATGACCAACGCTCTTGGGATCTACATATTCCAGTTGTACAATTTGCACTAAATAACTCAACTAGTGAAGTTACTGGTTTCACACCTACATTCCTTCGCTCAACTTTCAAGTGAAAGTCCTTGGTCTTCACCTGTACTTCTCACACCTGAATGGGATGGCAAATTGTGGTTCTGCTTAGACAGTCGCAAGCTAAATTCAGTAACTAAGAAGGATGCTTATAATTTACCTTATATCTCTGAAATTCTAGACAACCTAAAGGATGCTAAATACCTAACAAGTCTAGATCTTTATAAAAGTTTCTGACAGAGCATCCCGTAGGCCTAGCTAACTAACTAGTGTTTGACCCCATACAGGGTCACACGATGCCAAGGGAACACACACCCACGACTGACTACCATACTGGTCGTGGAGGGTCGACTTGTACCTAACTACCTAAGTTAACTATAACTCTGGTTATAGCTATCCTAGTATCATATTTCACACCCACCTAAAGTGTGGTAATCCTAATTAAAACCTACTGACTAAAGTTACCAAACTATTATTCTAAAATTAACTATATTTATTTGTCTTTTAACAGAACTAAATACCTTGACTGCATGGCTATAAGCCAACATAACTTCAGTTCCATGACCACCTTTCTGCTGACCACACACACATACACTACACAACTAATCTCTTTGATTATTTTCTCTTTACGGCGTGACTATGAGAGGCTACATAGTGGGCCTTCAGGGCGATTCTTTAGTATCATGGCAGAGTAGTCTCCATGGTACACTACCATTAACTTTGAATTATGTTATTATGTCCTCATGGATGTCTTAAAGACGGCCCCCTGAAACATGGGTGTCCGCACACTAGTTAATTTACATTAATTCCTAAACCTACTGTTCTGAAAACAGCTTCAAGCCGGTAAATTTCTTTACAAATACCGTACCTACCCATTAACTACTTGCATAGTAGTCTATAACTTTATATCCTAATTATAACTGTAAAACTTTCTCACTACTAACATTAAAACTATTCATAAAACAATATATAGCATAGTCCATTGTATTGTTTTCAACTAAACTGTTGGTGATCTGCCACCACAGTTAAACTATATTCCAGCTTACCCTGGTAACAAATCTAACCTTAATCTAAGCACTAAACCCGAACCTAACTGGCACATCATCTCATCGTTTAATAATAACATCTACATGAAATATTCTAACAACATTTAGTCTACAAACTTATCTAATTTCTTTTACCTAAACACTAAACTAGAAACCTAACTTTAACTTCATAACACCTTTTAGTATTGAACACGCCTATCCTGAATATCACTTAGATTCAACCTGCCCTAATTAAATTAATTAATTCTCATAGAAAATAATTCCGCGTGTTTCATAACATAACCTAATTAATTCAAGATCATTGACATATTATATTTTGACGTTTACGTACTGACTTTGACATCTCGACGTAGTTACCAACCTTGGATACTTGTCTTTTAGAATTACGTCTATAACGTTCGGATATTCTCGCAACAGTATGGATATGGACTTGATTTATTTTTAAAAAAATATTTCACTCAGTTCTTAATTTAATTTTAAACCTAAACATAAAATAGAACTTTAACTTATTATTAAATTGTTGTTAGAACTTTGATAATTTAAAATTCAACGATGAACTTACTTCTTGCTTTGAAACCTAACATTACCTATAGCCTGCAACAGTCCACCAAGGTTACCTAACCCTTTGGAGATACACTTGTTTTATCTTGCTGTTTTTCCTACTGACTGTCTCGAGTTAAACTACTCTATAATTAGCTTACCTCTCGTATGTGATTGTACGTCACTGACTTAGGACTACTTCCAAGTCAGGGGTGGACATAGAATGGATGGATGAATGATTAATAGTATGGAAGCACATGAATGGGATGTATGAACGTATAGGTAGTCAGTAATAGTGGTTTAGGCCTTCTAGCGGATTTATCCTAGGGAAAATCCTTCGCTAACAGGCGGGGTACTGTAGCGTTGTAGTCGATTAAACTAGAAGTCGACTATCACACTAATCTCTAATGTCTTTGGTTTCACGGAGTGACAACACTTATGCAGTGACCGGCTATAAATTCTGATCTCTAGTCCGCGAAGCTTCTTTTCTCGCCGCCTACTGTTGCAAGTAACTTATATAGAAACGCCTCTGTGCCCAAGGGTAAGTGCTCGTTGTATCTGCCATTTTCTCTCCATCTTGCCAAATTGTAATCCTTTTATTTCACCATAATCTGCAGCGTTTGTAAATTTATATAATTGCCCGGTTGTCAAGATGGCTTCCTGCTGGAACATAACTGTGATATTTCATTGTCATCTGTTTACCACTAGTGTTTCTAAATTTGTGAAGCGTACGCAAGCCGCAGCATTGTTTTCCTGCTGTGTCATAGCAGCTACGGGCTTAAACGCTTTGTCACGCGGTTACCTTCTATATCGTTGCATGCGGCATGCGCACGCTTACCTATAACCATTGTGAACCACCGCGATGGTGAGTTTCCCATCCATTTCCCGGGTACTGTTCCGTGGGGCTTACGGCTGGGAGACGCACGCATCGCTGGCGCTCACGATTCCTGGCACCACGCTTACGGAAGCACCCTTCGTGTGATTCCAGGGTTTTTTTTCTTTTCCTTCTTCGTTTCCCTACTGCCTTGGGTCTCGAATTTCAACTACCTCAACGGCTGCCACGCGACGGGTGTCACCGCTGCCTCCGCGTACTACTGCCGGAGAGACGCGCTGTCGCGTGGTCTACCTGCAACAACCTCTGTGCCTGCCACGTGCGAGTTGGGTGTCAAGCTGCCTCCGCGGCTATCCGCTGGAGACATCCTCCCCCGTGGCCTGTCCTGCACAACCTCTGCTTCGGACACGTGGTCGCTGCCGGCTTCGGGATCGGCACGCCGGTCTGCGTGCGTCGCGGCCTGAGCTCAGGGCAGTACCATCCAATACCTTCGACCAGTGAGGGAACTCTTGTGAACTGAACCCACCCCCCTTCGTAAATAAATGCTGTAAACCTGTGGCCTTCTGTTTTATTCTACCACCACCTAAACCACCACGCCACAACATACCGCACGGTCGTGGTCTACCAAGGTCGCACGCTGTCGTCAACCAGCCACAGGTAAGTGTGCAGGTAAGGCCTAAGAGCCCATATTGTGTTTGTAAGCAACGTTTAGGGCTCCACGAACCGTGGACAGTTCGGACCATCTAGTTACCGTTGGCTGGCTGATTGAAGGATCGAACAAACTGGTAGCAGAAGCGTGGTCTTATAATATAAGATCCACTAAGTAAATTGGAAGTTTTGAATATTGTTGAAAAATAACTTAATAAGTTTGAATATATTACCATGTCATCCGGGCTATCAAATTGAAGTTGTATTTGTAATTTGTACTGTAGCCCCTGTTGTTGTATTGACAAGTAAGATTTATTTGTGAAATTAGGAATTATTAGGTTGTATTTGGTATATTTGTTGTAATTAATAATTTAATGTCGCTGATCTGAATTTAAAAGTTTATCTAAATAATAATCAAACATTTGTTAACATAACAAGACTTGAATTGTGTATATTGATTTATTGTTTAGTGTGATTATTGGATTGTGTTATTAGAGATTGTCCGGCACAGTATTGTACATTCAATTGTTGTGTTTAATTGGTGTTGATCCAGCATAATATATACATTAAATCGTTATTTTTTCTGTAACTAGCCATCCTTAGCAAGCTAGATTCATACTTCGAATAAGTACAGGGTCGGATTTGGACCTGAAATAAATTGAATTTAACTTTTATTTTGTTGAAATTGCTCGGTTGGCTAACAAGTCATTGTTGTTTGTTTAGTTAATTTAGCCTATTGGTATTGATATTTGATTGTTGCAATGGCGTCATTAAAGGCAGTCAGGGAGTCTGCTGCCGGATTGGCCTCACAGTTGAGATGGTTCGCATCGGCAGCAGCAACGGTTGAGCGTTTGGACTTGGAAGAGCTCACCCTTGCTCGGTACGGGCACTTGAATGAGAGGATCAAGTCAGCTGATGCTGCGCTCACACGCTTCAACGAGTACATCATGGACGTGGATTTGGGGGTGATGGACCAGGCAGCCCGCGATAAGGTTTTGGGTGACTATGACCAGATTGTCCACCTGGGGGATGTCATAAGTCAACGAGCCCGGGAAATTTTGAAGAGCCGGGTGCCTGATGCGTCCAAGCCGCAGACCCCCGTTGTTCCAGGCCCTGGACTATTGGGTAGGCTGCCCACCCCGGAGCTGCCACATTTTGACGGTCGCTTGGACCACTGGCTGGGCTTCCTAAATCTCTTTGAAAGTCTTGTGGATGCACGCACGGACCTCGGACCTGCCCAGAAGTTGGCCTACTTGTTGTCCGTTTTGGAGGGCGAAGCCAGAGCCTTGGTGCAGCACTTGCCGGTGACGGAATCCTCCTACCCGACCGCTTTGGAGCTTCTCTCCCGACGGTATCAAAACAAACGCTGCCTGGCTGATGTGCACATCGGCCAGATTTTGGGGCTACCGGCCATTACCAGCACGTCGGCGTTGCGCTTTGACTTGCTGAACCCGTTGGTCTCAGCGACCAACGCCTTGAGACGCTTGGAGTTACCGGTAGAACATTGTAGGACCAATGTTGTTGGTGCACATAGTGCTGCAGTTGCTCCCCGCGGAGTTGAGGTCACGTTTTGAGCAGTAGTATGGTGGGGATAGTGCCACCCATCTTCCCCCCTTTGACGACCTCCTCAAATTTTTGGAAGACGAGTGTCGGTTCTTGGATAACACTCGTGGCGCCACGGGGCCACCCCCACTACCTTCTCGGCCTAGAAACCAGGGACGGACTAGGGCTAGGAGGCCGGTTGATGTTCGCCCCGCCCCCCGTTTTGCTGACGCCCGGAGTCCTCATCATTGTGACTTTTGTAAGGCAACGGGGCATGTCATGGCGCGTTGCCCAGCCTTTTTGAATTTGCACGTAATTGCCCGCCGCCGCATTGTCAACGCACGCCGTTTGTGCTTCTCGTGTTTGGGGGCCCACTTCCATCGGGACTGCCCCAGCCCCCGCCCGTGTAGAATTTGTAAAGGGTCCCACCTTGAGATTTTGTGCGCCAACGCGAACCGCTCCAGCAGACCATCTTCTGAGGAGGGTTCGCGCAGGGGGGGGTACCCCGGAGACGAGCACCGGGCTGAGGCCCGCAATTCTGTTCGCCGCACTCCACCCCCCGCGCAAGTTGAACGGGAGCCCCGCGAGCGCCATTTGATCTACCCTCGTCAGGGAGAACGCGCGTTGGCTGCTAGGCAGCAGTGGCCGGATCGGCACCGCTGCCTTTCCCCTCCGTTGGCGGAACGTCCCCGGTTGGAGTCGCGCCCTCCGCCATTCAGGCATCCGGTGGGATATGCCCCTCCAGTGATGGCGAGCGGCTCAGGACACCACGCGGACGAATATTTAAATGTTGGCCTCGTCGTGAACGAGGGCAGCCTGGATGCGGCGATCGGTCGCCGCCCAGGCATCGCTAGGAAATTGACGCCTGCCCCGCTAAAGGACCCCCCCGATCAGGACGGTTTTGTTGCCAACGGCCTCGGTCAAGGTCTGGGGACCCTTGGGTGACTCGATTGTGGTCCGTGCCATTTTGGACACGGGAGCCCAGGGTTGCCTTTTGTCGTCTTGGTTAGCGGGACAGGTTGGCCTGAAGGTGAGTGACTTTTCAGGCAAGATTTGGGGAATTGGCGAAACGGCTGTCACCACTGTTGAGGGAAGGACCTGGTTTGAACTCACCCTTGTGAGTTGTCTTTACCCTAAAATTGGTGCTCCTGCCCTTGTTATAACTGAACTTGGTTGGGACGAGCCACTTCGGGAAACCCTGTTGGAAGACTGGCTCCAATTTGTATCCGCACTCCCTGCGGTGCTTCTTGTACGTCTCCTAAACCACGTTGCGCACACTTTGGGTGGAACTGTTGACATTCGGGCTTCTTACGCCTGGACGGACAGTCAAATTGTTTTGTGTTGGTTGAAGACGTCCGTCCACTCTTTGGAGGTCTTTGTTGCGAACCGAGTGTCGCAGATTCAAGGTTCTGAAACGCCTTTGATTTGGAGGCACGTGCCTGGTGACCTGAACCCGGGCGACGTAGCCTCACGCGGGTACATGGCCCCCCGCTTGATTGCTCACCCCCTCTGGTGGGGACCGGACTGGCCGACTCGCCCCGAGGACGATTGGCCTCGAACGCGTCTTGATGTCGGATCCTTTGCCCGGACTTAAGGTGTTCGCTGTTGGGACGAAGGATCCTCCGTTTGATCCTGATTTTTTGTTGAATCGATACAGCTCCCTCGACAAATTGTTGAACGTTACCTCGTGGATCAGGCGTTTTGGCCATAATTCTAGGAATCCAGGGGACAAGCGCCTGTCACCAGTTCTCTCTCCTCAAGAGCGACAGGAGTCACTCCTCCTTTGGGTCCGCTCTGTGCAGGCTGCACACTTTGAGAAGGAGATCGAGGTCTTGAAGTCTGGTAGGGTTAAGTTGTCGGGAGCCGTTAGTAAGTTGAATCCCTTCTTGGATAAGACGGGTCTTTTGCGTGCTGGAGGACGGTTGAGGCACTCTAGCCTTCCTTATGGGGCCCGTCACCCCCTTTTGTTGCCCAAGGAGGGCCACTTGGTTCAATTGTTGGTGACTGATCGTCACATTAAGAACTCGCATGCCGGTTGCAATGTGCTGTTGGCCATTCTGCAGCGAGAATTTTGGATTTTGCCGGCTGATCGCGTCAATGAGGCGAGGCCCTTTGCTGGCGTCGGAACGGACTTTGCTGGTCCCTTTTCGGTGAAGTAGTTTCGGGTAGTAGTTGAAATATAGGGTATTCAGATACAGATCTACGATCTGAATACCCTATATTTCACAGTTCAACCATTCGAGTATTATATATTTTACTATTCGAAATGAGTCTAACTAAATTAATTAAAAGCATAAGTATTGATACATTTAATAGCATCTGTTCATGTGAATGAAAAGAGCAGTCAGTTCATACCTTGATTTCATTCATTAATGATTTAATAATTCAGTAGGAATAGTCTATTCAGCTATCAACGTGTTAGGAGTGGAATGTGCAAAGATGATATCCTCTGACACCATATATAGGTAGCATCGTGTGTAGATATAATTATATTGTTTTCGAATCAATACAGTAAAACTTTTTAATGGTCTATATTATTATCCTATATTTTTTTAAATATAATTATTGTAGTTACAGTCTAATTTTGATATTTAACACTAAGCAGTCAGGTTTAGAAAATCGAATGGATTTTAAGAATTTTATTCGATCTATATTATTACTCTATTTTATTCTATACAGTTCAAAGTTGCATGTTTTGTTAGATGTTGATATCCTGAACGAAAATGGTATGATGAAATGGAAATCCCAGACATCCAGTGTCTAATATTTTATTGTTTATTTTAAATATATATTAATAAAATGAATACTACATATTTTTGTTCACTGTGGCGGGCAAACTCATCGTATGTTGGTAGTATACTGTTAATCATGAGTTATGCCATGTAAGTAATTCTTTATAAGGAGATCAATCAAAACAACACATCTAAGGTCCGTATTAATAAACCGATATCAGCATAAGACTAAGATCTTAAGAGCTGGTTTGAGATCCTAGCATATTAATAAATAAAAGTTAAGATGCGGTTTAATACTCTGTCATCAACTGAGATCGTATTGTTTAATAAACAATACACGGGTTTCAACAGCGGTATTAAGATGCTTATCAAGATCATAATAGTTGAGTCCAGTCGATCCGGGACTTAAGATCGTAAACTTGTAAAATATTATTTCCGAAATCAATTATTACGATGAACAAGACTATTATGATGATATTTTGCGGCCTTTTCAAATTCGATTACCTAACGTTTATATAAGGGACGCGCCAAATCCCTTCGAAATAACTATCCAAAACTTTGAAAAATTGGCAAAGTGCGAGTCAGACTCGCCCATGAAGGGTTCCGTAGTAACTACGCCAAATAACTTTGTTTCTCATAGTGTTTGTATGAATTACAAAGGTATATTTGCGGTTTTAGAAAATATGCTGTATCTCAAAAACTGCTGACCCGATCTCGTTTAAACCAATTTTCGTTGAAAGTTTATATTAAGATTTTTTTACTCGATTAATATAGGAGTTAGAGGGGGGGGGGCACATATTTTACCACTTTGGAAGCGTATATCTTTTAAACGATTAACTTTATGTAAAACAGTTCCATGTATGGGGAGCCCCCCTTTATTTTGAATATTCTTTTTTAATCAGAATGCCGTTCATAGAATACATTTATCTACCAAGTTTCACATGTATAGTCCTAATATTTTCGGAATAAAATGGCTGTGACATACGGCCGTCGAGCAGACAGACAGACAGACATGACGAAACTGTAAGGGTTCCGTTTTTTGCCATTCGGCCATGGAATCCTAAAAATTCCGTGCGTCCGTCCATCCGTCCGTCCTGAAAACTTCTATAATAATGGAGTGAAAAATCTAAAAATTTATATGTCTGTAGATCTTAATGTAAACTTTCAACCAAAATTAGTTTGAACGAGATCGGGTCAGCAGTTTTTGAGATACAGCATATTTTCTAAAATCGCAAATATAACTTTGTAATTCATGCAAACACTATGAAAAACAAAGTTATTTGGCGTAGTTGTAAAAATGTAAATAAGCTAGGTTAAAGAAATTTCTAAGGTTTTTTTTTCGTCAAATAAATATACATATTATATTATATTATTATAGTTACTACGGAACCCTTCATGGGCGAGTTTGACTCGCACTTGGCCAATTTTTCATAAAGTCAACCGTTTAAAAGATATACGCTTCCAAAGTGGTAAAATATGTGTCCCTTCCCCTCTAACTTCTATAATAATCGAGTGAAAAATTAAAAAAAAACTATATGCTGTAGATCTTAAAACTTTGTAAGAAAAACTTTCAACAAAAATTGGTTTGAACGAGATCGGGTTAGCAGTTTTTGAGATACAGCAGATTTTCTAAAACCGCAAATATACCTTTGTAATTCATACAAACACTATGAGAAACAAAGTTATTTGGCGTAGTTACACTTGGCCAATTTTTTCTATAGTGTATAAATATTAAACGTATGAATTATAAACATGTGATTAAATTGTCTAAATATTTAATCGATATATACTGAAAAATAAATTGTATTCGTGCACACACAGAGTTGAACATTACACTTCTACAAAGCAAGTACTAAGCGTAATATAAACAAAAGATGAAATAGTTCGTTCACTGTGACGTAGTAAATCTTAAGATCAGGATTTCATTGGGTGTCGAATTACGAATCCAAAGATCGTGGTCTTATACTCGGTATCATCTGAGATGCTGTTGATATGGGTTTATTAATTAGCGTCGACATTAAGATGCTGGTCCGATCTTGAGAACTTATCAACTGATGCCGGTCTTGGGATCACGATTGAGACCTATCTATTAATACGGGCCTTAGTGTGCGTGAGGTATCACTCGTTATAGGAAACATAAGGCTTTCAATACCTAATTATTTTGTGATATAAACATACTATTGCTACGCTCGGTTTTACTTACTATATTATAACTAAATAGTATTATAATGTTAAATAAAAGACATAAATTAGTTTAACTATTTATTATCTATATAATATATTATTAATTAATTAATTACATTTACTTTAGTAAAAAAATACATAGATAATGTGACATTACAATAATTATGTCTAATGTATATTTACAAACTTAACTATATTTTCTTTTGAATTTTATTTATCATATCTTTAGCACACACGTATATATCATCAGTTAATATATTTTCAACAATATGCTGAGCACATATTTTAGCTTTACAATTGCATAATTTAGAACCATTGAGTTCTTCGCCATCAAAAATTTGAATACGTATTATTTTACGGTGTGGCCCCTTTACATATTTTTTAACATACGAATACATCATTTCGCTCCCTCGTCTTTTATTGTTGATGTTGCTACTGGTATTGGCGCAGTTGAACCTTTCTTCTAACTGGGGTGGGGTTACCCTCTGCCCATTTTGATACAATGGTGGTAAAATTGGAGAATAATATGATGAAAACGGTCTCTCTCTTTCCAAATAATTCATCACATTTTGACGTAATTCTTGTACTGCTGGATTCGGCGAGTATGACGGGCTTGAAATGAAAAGATGTTCGGATTCCTGAAAATAAGAATAAATAAGTACCAATATTAAATCATGATTATTAATATTAGCTGTCCAACTTCTTCTAAATTCATAAAAACTAAAATTAGATTGAAATAAGCTATCATAGACATTGGGAAAAAATAATTAATTTAATAAAAATGTATTTACTTACCGACATTATTAATGAAGAAACGCTTACTAGATTATGATTTTTTTCATCTAGATTGTACTGGTTTTATACTTGTTCAGATTTATTTTATTTTTTTAATAAGGTTCAAAATTATAAAATAAAAACAAACTTATTCTTATACACCGAAATATGAGCTTCTGACTTGTCATATCTCCACTTCTCCATTAGAAGGTGCATACGAGCGTGCAAACCGCAGCGTTTGTACCGTCGCGTCGACGTCGAAAACATTCAGAAAAAACCTACAAACTTTTTTTCTAATTCACCTATTGTTGATTTACCTACCGACATAATATTCAAAACAACTTATCATTCGTCTTTTTAACCTTTTTTATTGTCTTTTTATTTAACTTAAAACCTTAAACGCTACAATTTGTACGCTCGTGTACGCAAATAACAATTTTTGCAAGTATGCATTTTTACAAATTTGGATTGTATGACGTGATTTTAGGCCTATAAAAACGCATAGTAAATTAGTCTCCGGCACAATTCCTCTCTGGAACGAATCCTCTAAGCAAGGAATCAACGCTCCGAGCTCCTAATCAAGATATCTGTCTAAGCATCAATCAAGAATGTAAGTACCTATTCTTAATCATATCTAACTATTGAATGATCAGAGCAATGTATTTATTGATATATTCAAGTATTAAAATGTTTAACCGTCAATAGTAAGCGTGCTTAGTTCAGAGATTGAGTGATGCTTTTCTATGCTACAGGTTCGATTCCTGTATAGATCAAATGCTATAAGTATATTATTTCATCTATTAAAAATAGATTTTTTCAACATGGTCAGCACAGTGGGTGACTGATCGATTTTTACGGATTCAAATCCTGCACAAATCAAACGATATTTATATCTGTTAATTATTTTATCTTAGTCACGATCAGTATCATTTTAAAAAGATGTAGGAGTTATGAAGGAAACGGATTGATTGCAACGCACTAATATTTTATTTTATTTTTTGTCCACAGGTCAAAACTACTTAGCAACGACCTTTTCCTCTCCAGTGATAACTCTGAAGAAGAGGCGAGGCCGAAGAGGAAGCCAGAGGAGAAAAAAATGAAACGAGAAAGGTCCAGCAAATCGAGTGAAGAGTTAACAAGCGCAAAAAAATCGAAGCCGATCGTTTCGCCAGTAACACCACCAGCTCGAGTTACAGCTGGTGAATTATTCGGTGAAGACAGCGATAATAAAGAAAGCGTCACCCCAATACAGAGATCCCACAAAACTGGTAATATACCCCCACTATACTCATATTTTACTAGAAGGATGGCCAAAGGATATTCTCGACAAATAAGTGAGACTAAAGAAGGAAAATATTATGTAGAACTGAAGATTTACAATACGGAAGAAATAAAAAATATAATGCCTATAAATAGATGGCGCTCGGCCATAACCACCATCAAGATTAAATTAGACGAAAATAAAGAGTCTTGGGCCCACTTAAAGGAGTTTGTTAAAGCAACTCAAAATGATTTTAAAAACTGTCCTATCACCCACATGGGTGCCTATGAATGATACTTAATGACTTTATTTAATTAACTAGGTGTCAGTCAATATTCACTTATATACCTACTTAGTTTAAATTGTATCTTCTTTGAATTGTATTCACCTACATAGATAATATGTCTTATTAATAATTGTTCCTACTATATTTTATAAGTATGATGTTGTAGTATAAATAAATATTATATACCTAAGTAACTAATATCGTAATTGTTTTTTTTACAGTTACACACCTCAATAGCAAACCGAGATCTAGAAAGTCAATAACCTGTCATAAATGTAAAATTGAAATACCAGAAAATCAGTATTCCTATCATATGAGAACTAACATACACAAAGCAAATTGTTTATTGAATACCAAGTTCACAGATATTCATATTATTGCAACAGCATTCAAAAACAGATTAATGACATACAGATTGAATGTCACTCAGGACGACGAGTACCTCGGTTTAGAGGCGTTCCTGGGTGATCATCTAATAAATATAACAGAATTGATAAATATGTCACTTAATGAACACAATTGCATAAAATTGAGTTTTGAATTGTTTGCCTATTTTATGTTATCAAAATCAGACGAACAACAATTAAAGTCGTTTAATACCAAATATGAAATTATATACAAGAACACTGATTTGAATGAATTATTGACCAAAGTAATAAATAAACTAAATAATAAATTAACCGAGTTCCAACACTGTCAATCTGGTTGGACATTTGTTTCTATGAGTCATCTCGAAATTAGTATAAACAAGTATTCCCCTATGAGAGGTGGGTCTTATATAGAATTACCGTCAGCTATTAAGCACTCGAAAAGTTGTATAAATATTAAAAATAAGGATAATTGTTGTTTACTATGGAGTATAGTTGCTGGATTATACCCTGCTAAAAATAATGTATGCAAAACTAGTTCATACCCCCATTATACCTCTGTTTTAAATATTGAGGGAATGTCATTTCCTCCTACGATAAATGTTATTAAATCGTTAGAAAAAAATAATTCCAACATCAGTTTAAATATATATGGTATACAAAATAATATTGTGACTGGACCTCTTTATGTAACACAAAATAAAAGAAAAAATCATTTTAATTTACTATATATCGAAAAAAATTCTATCGGACACTACTGTCTAATTAAAGATTTAATACGTCTAGTGCGACGTCAAGTGACTCGTTCTAAAGGAAAACTTTATTTATGTGATGCATGTCTACAACTATTTAGTAACGAAAATAGACACAAGACTCATAACTGCTCTAAGATTTTGACTATATTACCTGAAAATAATTCCGTACTAAAGTTCAAACATTACGAGAGGCAGCAAAAAATTAATTTCATAATTTATGCTGATTTTGAATGTATGTTAATAGACTGTAATGAAAGTAACTCTTCGAATACTCAGAAACTAAAAACACACCAACCTTCATGTTTCGCTTATTATATTTGTTGCACACATAATGATCAATTAAACAAGTATGTTACATATCGAGGAATCGATTGTGTGGAAATATTTGTTAAATATTTAATAAAAGACGTTAAATATATACATAAGATTTTAAGTAGAAAAAAGCCAATGACCCCGTTATCAGCAGAACAAGAGATGGATTATCGAAATTCGACTACATGTCACATATGCAAACAATTATTATTGAATGATAAAGTCCGAGATCATGATCATATTACATCTGTGTATCGTGGGGCAGCGCACTCCCATTGTAATTTGATGTATAGAGTTTGTTCATTCATTCCTGTTGTCTTTCATAATTTGTCTGGATATGACTCGCATTTATTTATTGAAGAGTTAGCAAAGTATGAAGGTTCTATTAATATAATACCGAAAACTAAAGAAAAATATCTTTCAATAATAAAAGTAATAAATACGGAAAAAAACAATCATATACAAATAAAATTTATTGATTCCTTTCAGTTTCTTAGTTCTAGTCTAGATGCACTAAGTAAAAGTTTTTCAGAAAACGTTTTTTTAAACTTATCAAGAGAATTTACTGACAAAAGAAAATTTGATTTAATGCGAAAAAAAGGTGTTTATCCATATGATTATATTGATTCTTGGTCTAAATTTGATGAGACGAGTCTTCCCTTGAAGTATAATTTTTATAACAGTCTGTGCAAAAAACATATAACTAATGAAGAATATTTACACGCTCAAACAGTTTGGAATATTTTTAAAATAAAATCTCTTGGTGAATATACAGAATTATACATAAAATGTGATGTCCTTTTACTATGCGATATATTTGAAAAATTTAGAAAAACCAGCTTACATTACTATAAGTTGGATCCAGCTTATTATGTAACGTCACCGAGTTTAAGTTGGGATGCAATGCTTCTATATACCGGCACTGAACTTGAGTTGATAAGTGATTTACAAATATATGAGTTATTAGAAAAAGGAATTCGTGGTGGGCTAGCACAGTGTTCTCTACGTCATGCTGTAGCAAACAATAAATATTTACCACATTTTAATGAGTTCAAACCAAGTAGTTATTTAATATATCTTGATTGTAACAATCTATATGGCTATGCTATGATGAAGAAACTTCCTATTAAAGAATTTAAGTTCTTGAGTCTGAAAGAAATTAGCAAGTTTGATGTAAATGATGTGTCAGATGATAATGATTATGGTTATATTTTGGAAGTAGACTTAAATTATCCAAATTGTTTACATTACAAGCATAAAGACTTACCCTTTGCAGTTGAAAAAATGGTACCTCCTTATGGAAAATCAGTAAAATTGGTTGCAAATCTCTATGATAAGCGAAATTATGTAATTCATTATGTTCACTTGAAAGAATGTTTGAAAAAAGGTTTGATTTTAAAAAAGATTCATCGTATACTTAGCTTCAGACAAGAATGCTTTCTCAAAAAATACATTGATCTGAATACTATTCTTCGTCAAAATTCCAAAACAGCGTTCGAGGACTTTTTTAAATTATTGAATAATGCCATCTTCGGTAAAACTATCGAAAATAAACGTAAGCAAGCCGATGTAAAATTAGTAACAAAATGGACAGATACCAGAAATAAAACAAATAAGCATCTTGGCGCTGAAAAATTGATATGTAAACCAAATTTAAAAAGTATATCAATTTTTTCAGAAAATTTTGTCGCTGTGGAATTGTGCCGTGAAAAGCTTGTTTTAGATAGATCTATTTATATTGGATTTACCGTTTTGGAATATTCGAAGCAACATTTATACCAATTTCATTATGACGTTATTAAAAATAAATACGAAAACAATGCTGAGTTGTGCTATACAGATACTGACAGCCTATTGTATTTAATTTATACAGATGATTTTTATCATGATATGCATGATGATCTTACGAAGTTTGATACCAGTAATTTTGGAATGAATAATCCATATCACATACCGCAACTTAATGCAAAAATTCCTGGATTATGGACACATGAAGTTGGTGACGATTTAATTATAGAATTTACCGGTTTAAGAGCTAAGTTATATTTTATAAACAGTGTGAAGACTGAAATTAAAAAAGCCAAAGGTGTTTCTAAGTCTGTAACTTGTAACCTAAAATTAAATGATTACAAAAATGTACTGCTGACAAATAAAGCGTATAGATGTAAAATGAATATGATAAAATCAATTAAACATGTTTTATACACTCAGCAAGTAGATAAACGAGTTTTAGAAAGAAACGATGACAAAGTTCAAGTATTACAGGATCAAATTCGTACATTACCCTGGGGGCATTGTGATTCTATGTTTGTAGATTATTCTAGTGATGTGTAATTTTTATTACTAACAGTAAACCATTTTACGCTGTTTGTACACAAATTATTTTTTAATTTTTACTTCGCTGTAACCTACCTACCTATGTACCTACTAATATAAAATTTATGTTTAATAAATGTTTAATGTGTAATAATAACTATGAGCATTTTATTTTAATTTCCATTTACACAATATTCTTTATGCGTTACTTACAAGTTAAGAAAATAGTATAAAATAAAACATAGCGCCTTTTAGAAAAATAAGTAGTATATATACTCAGGTCATTTATTATTAGCTCACATTTCACAATGAAGTTCGTTAAGCAATCACAGACTTTTAAAGTTAATAATATAAAATTAGAAAACCATTCACAAAAAGTGAGACATAGCAAACTCTTACTTAACACTATCAGATGTATTATATGCGGTCCATCTAACTGCGTAAAAACTAATATAATGCTTAATTTACTATTACATGAAAATGGAGTAAAACTCAAGAATATTTATTTATACTCGAAGACAGTTTTCCAGCCGAAATATTGTTTTTTAAAACAAGTCATCCGTTGCATACCCAATGCCAACTTATTCATCTTCCATGATAATAAAGAAGTTATACATCCTAATGATGCCTTATCCAATTCAATAATGATTTTCGATGATGTCGCATGTGAAAATCAAACAAATATTCGTAACTACTTCGCGATGGGGAGACACAAACAGATAGATTGCTTTTACTTATCACAAACCTATTCTAAAATACCTAAGCAACTAATACGAGATAACGTTAATCTTTTGTTAATCTTTAAACAAGACGACATAAATTTAAAACATATATATAATGAACATGTAAATACTGATATGGAGTGGCTTCAATTTAAAAAACTTTGCTCTACTATTTGGCAAGATCGGTTTGATTTTTTATTAATAAATAAGGATTGTTCTCTAAATGAAGGCAGATATAGACAGGGCTTTGACATATTCGTAACTTTTGGACATACGTAATATAAACCATATTACTGTAAAAAAAATATCAATCGTAGTTTACTGTCTGTAAATAACGGTTGGATATTTTCTGAAATCATTATGGAGGTCAATATAAAAGAGCAATTGATAAAATCAGTAGATAGTATAAAAAATAAAATTAAAACAATACAAAATGCAGAAGATGCTGACAATTTCAAATTTAAGAAACTTTTCAAGCCTATAACGGATACTCTAGAGACTTTAATTAAAGTTAATGATAAGAATATAACCATATTGGATACAAGTAAAGGTGGCAATAATATAATGAGAAGATGTAGCAAAACCGAAGATTTTGAAAATTTTAAAGAATTTATAGAGAGTCATTCAAATGACGATTCTGTATCCGATAGCTGCACAGGTAATGATAGCGACAACAATTCATTTATGTCACTTAAAAAAGAAGATATGATTGAAATCTATGATAATAATATGAATGTACCATTTGGAATTCGAAGTGAAAACAAAAATTTGATGATGGGAAACTCTAAAGTATCATTTTCTTTTACAAAGAATCAATCAATTATAGCCACAGTTAATGGCAGACATTATGAAATAACTCCTGGACTAAAAGAACTTATACTACGTAATAGACCTGACCTCAGTCTGGTAACTGAAACTGATAAAATTGTTTACAAAGATATGCTCAATGATACAAATGCTCACAAGCGCGACTTTAATGCAAACGGTCAATTAAAAGGCGACAAAGGTTTGAAATACCGTCAAATCATTAAACCTTTATTTTCTGAACAAAATTATGTTCAACATGCAGAACATGTCACTAAGTCAAAAAGTGGCGGCCACTTACCTAAATTGAAAAAAAAGTATAAGAGTAATACATATTACGTTTATTGGGATGACCCTAATGAATTAATAGATAGATTAAGACTGTTAATTGCTTCAAAAAACGCCGGTAATACTAATCATGACAATGAGATTATATCAATTGTTGAAGAGTTAAAAGAAGCTGGTGTTATAAAAGAATAAAAAAGCATTGTAGCTAATTTTATACTTAGTTATTTAAAGCATGTAGACCATGAAGGTTCATACAAAACAAACATCGTTGTCTTTTAACGAAATAAGCTCTGAGCATATTGAGATCTTAGACAATTCAACCGAAGCTGAATACTGCAAAGATATTGATAAATTCAAAGTTGAAATATTAATAAAAATAGAACAATTGAACAAATTAATTACTAGTTTAAATAATAGATTAAATAAAGTTGAAAAGACCATTGATTTAAAAGAATTAGCAGGGAAGTTAAGCAAGCATTATGAGCAAAATAGACGTCATAAATGAAATCCATAAAAACGCTAGAGTTAATTTTCCAAGAAGAAATGTAATACTTAAAGATATAGATGACCTTTGGCAAGCAGATTTGATGGATATGCAAGCAATACCAAAAGTGAATGCGGGTTATAAATACATACTAGTGATTATAGATACTTTTTCAAAATATGCTTGGGCAATTCCACTAAAACAAAAAAATAAGCAACAGGTATCAGAAGCATTTAAAACAGTAATTGAAAAAGGACGTGTTCCAAAAAATTTGCAAACCGATCTTGGGAGTTTTATAATGATCAATTTAAAAGTTTAGTTAGTAAGTATAAAATTAATCATTATTCTACTTATTCTACTAAAAAGGCCTCGATTGTTAAAAGATTAATAAGAACGTTAAAGAATAAACTATACAAGGAATTTAGTTTGAATGGAAATTATAAATGGTTTAATGGTATGTTAGAAAAAAAGGTACATGAATACAATAATGATATACATAGAACTGTCGGTCAGTCACCTGCTTCAATAAATCAAAGAAATAAAACAAATATACTTCAAAAATACTTTGACGCAGCTCAGTCTCGAAAAAAAGTGGGGTGTTAGAAATTTAGTGTAGGAGATTTTGTGAGAATAAGTAAATATAAAGGATGTTTTGATAAAGGTTATTATCCAAACTGGTCCACTGAAATATTTAAAATAAAAAAAATCCAAAAAACAAATCCAACTACTTATTTAATAGAAGATGATAAATGTCGACCAATACTAGGCGCATTTTATGCACAAAAACTTCAAAAAACTAATCATCCTAACATATACCTCGTTGAAAAAGTTTTGAAACGAAAAGGAAAGCGAGTATACGTTAAATGGCTAGGCCTGCCGACCAGTGAAAATAGCTGGATTGATAAATTAAATGTATTATAAGTCCTGAAAGTTATTTAAGCATTTTACAATTTAATATCTATTCACTTCCACTTTGTTCTTAATGCAATAAAGACATAGTATATCATCCAATTTTATGTAAAAAACAATTCTAAATAAAATAAGAAATAACAATGAAAAAAGTACGAGGACGATCTACAAGCAATAAAGAAATGTCTAGTTTATCATCTGTCAAAATGAGCAACGTAAAATCTGGAGCAGGTTTTAGAAAAAAACTCTTAAAAAATATTGTATCACATACCAAAAAACACATCAAGAAACTAAAACCTACCTGTAAGAAAGCATTAATGGATTTAGCCTACGCTACAGCTCAAGAATTTGCATCTGATTTACCCATAAAATTACCTAGAATTATACCAGTACCTAAAACTGGAGGATTTCTTCCTTTAGTACCAATATTTGCTAGTTTATCTGCCGCTGGAAGTTTGGCTGGGGGTGCTGCTGGGATTGCGAAAGCTATTAATACATATAAAACAGCTAAAAAACAGTTGCTTGAATCGGAACGTCACAACAAGCAAATTGAAGCTGTAATGATTGGAAAAGGATTACATCTTAAGCCGTATAAAGAAGGTTTAGGAATTTATATTACGAAGAATAAAAAAAACTAAATTGTCGGCTACCCAATAGAGCTTTAACTAATATTGATATATTGAAGCATTCAAATAGTATCCCCTTCTTTCGAGGTGTATTTATGAGAGATGAATTACCAGATGACTCATTATCGTTAGAATGTGGGGTGATTAATCTTGATATTTCTAAAAACTCTGGCACTCATTGGGTAGCCTATGCCAAAATATACGATCACATTGAATACTTTGACAGTTATGGTAACTTAAAACCACCCAAAGAATTTATAAAATATTTAGGAAACAATATTCAGTATAATTATGAAAATGTACAACATGATCACCTATATAATTGTGGACACTTATGTTTAAAATTTCTTAAGTCATTTTGGAAAAGTAATAAAGGAATTTATTAATTAATTGAGTGATTTTTATTTCTTACGACTCCAAATTTTCATGCTTGTGCATTCTTTGGTTGTTGGTGATAACAATCACTAGTGTTGTAAAAGTATTTTTTATTTTTATTATTTAATAAAGTAACCTCCTCTCTTTTATTCGTACTAATATTATGCTAGTTATTCATAAAACTCCTAATGAGAGAGGGAAATGCAACATAAGACTCCCAATTTCCAAAGAAGTGAGACGTGTCAATGCAGTGAAAATTAAAAAAGTTTCAAAGGAAAACAAAAGATTTCTTCAAGATATTGGTTTTAAAATATAACATGCTTCAAATTACAGATTTACCACAATATGAGACCTCTGTTGAGGCTTTTGAGATCCATAGCTACAATCCATATAATAATAGCTTTAAAGAAAATGATGAAATTAGAATACCAATACAACAGCAAGATTTATATATATTGCCATCAGGTAGTTCCATTTATATAGAAGGATATGTAAATGTGTCAATTAGAGATGCAGCAGGAAAATTAGTAAAAAAATATGTTGATTTTATAAATAATCCAATTTCATATTTGTTTCAAGATATTAGGTACGAAATAAATGGTGTTGAAATCGATCGCATTAAAAATGTTGGTATTACAACAACCTTAAAATCGTATGTTTCTATGAATGAGGGTGAAAGTAAAGCTGCAGCAGTCTGGGGATGGAACTTAGGTGGTACGAAATTAAAACACGAATATTTTAGTGTTATCATGCCATTGAACAGAATATTGGGATTTGCAGAAGATTATAACAAAATAATAATCAATTGTAAACATGAACTTATATTACAACGAAGCAGCTCGGCATTGAACTGTGTGCTTATAGACAAAAATGATAACGTAGAAATAGATATACAAAAAATACAATGGCGTGTGCCACATATTAAAGTGTCTGATCGTAACAAATTGTTATTGCTTAAAAGCTTGGAGAGAGATCGCTCTATACAGATAGCATTTAGAAATTGGGATTTGTATGAATATCCATTACTACCAAGAACAACGAAACATTCCTGGTCAGTAAAGACGACTTCCCAGCTAGAAAAACCGAGGTTTGTTATATTTGGTTTACAAACAGCTCGAAAAAATAATAAAACTAGAAGTTCTTCGATATTTGATCACTGCAATGTAAGCAATATTAAATTATATTTGAATTCTCAATACTACCCGTATGACTCACTTAATCTGAAATTTAATGAAGGTAAATACAGTATATTATATGAAATGTATGCTAATTTTCGCCAGTCGTATTACAACTTCGGCCTTGATCCATTGCTTAGCTTAAATCAGTTTAAAGAGATTGCTCCACTTTTTGTGATTGACTGCTCAAGACAAAACGATTCTCTTAAAACTGGACCAGTTGATGTGCGACTAGAAATTGAATGTTCTGAAGATATTCAAGATAATACATCCGCCTATTGTTTAATTATAAACGATCGACTGTTCGAATACAAGCCGTTGAGTAATATTGTGAGAAAACTATCATGAATGTCATTGTAGATGTTCAAGGGTTTAAGAGTGAAGGAAACGAGTTTATTCCAAACGAAATAGCAATCTATACTAATATTATAAAGCTGAAGAGTTTGTTTGTTTGTTTGTTTGTTTGTTTGTTTGCTTGAACGCGCTAATCTCAGGAACTACCGTTCTGATTTGAAAAATTCTTTCAGTGTTAGATAGCCCATTTATCGAGGAAGGCTATAGGCTATATATCATCACGCTAACACCAATAGGAGCGGAGCAGTAATGAAGAATGTTTCAAAATCGGGGGATTTTTTTTTCCACGGGGACGAAGTCGCGGGCGGAAGCTAGTAATGTATAAAGGACATATACAAGTACTGCTGATAAAACCACCTCGACCATTTTATGACTTGACGAGGAAAGAAAGGTTACAAGTGGCTTAGATTGAAAAAAAAACAGAGGAATAAAGTGGGACGAAGGCTTTGTACCATATTTTAATTATAAAGCAAACTTATGCAATTTACTAAAAAATAAATCTATATTCACTAAAGGAAACGAAAAAGTTTTATGGTTAAAAGATTTATTTCAAATTAATAATGTGTACAATTTAGAAAGTAAAAACTGTCCAAGTTTGGTAACATTGTATAACAATTATTCAGATTCATCTGACATTATAACTTGTATGCATCATACCAATATATGTGCCTTAAAAAATGTGTTTTGCCTGAATAAATGGTGTGAAGAAAATAAAGTGTTTTATCAGTAAGACAAGAACGATTCTAGTTTACGTATTAATGAATATAGAATGTTAAACCTACTTATAAATCGAAGTGTGAATGTCTAATCTATAAACTTACCTGTATTCTATTATTTAGGTCAGAGAAAATGTAAATAATAGTAATGTGTGAAATGTTTCATTGCTTTTTAAAAAATGTATATGATTAAATAATGTGTACTAAATAATATTTTTATAATTATGTAGAAATAAATATTTAAACTTGACCTACTTATCAGTTTTATTTCTTATACACTAGCAGTATTAATATAACAATTAACTACATGTAACAGTTCGACATCGAAAGTTCATACTGAACAGCTTGTTATAATGAGCAGTTCATACTGAACAGCTTGTTATAATGAGCAGTTCATACTGAACAGCTTGTTATAATGGTCAGTTCATACTGAACAGCTTGTTATAATAAGCAGTTCATACTGAACTGATCTGTTCATCTGAACTGGTCAGATGCTGTTGATGAGTATGCTACACTACTATTACTACTACTACTACTACTACTACTAACAGGATTTTAATTTAAAAATGTTATTGAATAGGCAACTCTAGAATATTGTTAGTTGATCATTTTATGACTTGACGAAGAAATAATGGTTACAAGTGACTTAGATTTAAAAACAGAGGCAAAAACTGAAATGAACATTTTGAATAATTCAATATATTATGGGAGTTATAGAGGAATAACTAAAATTATTAAGGGGGTTACTCTTACTGAATAGTCGAACTGTGAAATATAGGGTATTCAGATCGTAGATTTGTATCTGAATACCCTATATTTCAACTACTGACGTCCACCCTTCGTAATAGTAAGATTGTTAAGGCTTATTTGTGTTTTTGTCTGCGTGTCAACTAAGGCAGTACATTTGGAGCTGGTAACCTCCCTCTCGACAGAGGCCTTTGTGGCGACTTTGGACAGATTTGTGTCTCGCCGTGGGTTACCTTCTTTGATTCGGTCTGATTGCGGTACGAATTACAAGGGTACAAGTAACTATTTGAAGGAGGTATACGCCTTCCTTAATGAGAGCCAGGTTGACATTGGTAATAGTTTGGCCCGCCGAGGGGTCACTTGGTTGTTTGACCCGCCAGCCTGCCACCATTGGGGGGGTATTTTGAGGCCGCGGTGAAAGCGGCAAAGGGACACTGGCGGAGATTGTTGGGAGACACCGTTCTCACCTTTGAGGAACTAGCTACGGTATTTTGCCGCATTGAAGCTGTGTTGAATTCGCGCCCATTGTGCCCGCTCTCTTCGGACCCGAATGATTTGGAGGCTCTAACACCGGGCCATTTCTTGATTGGACAGCCACTTGTCGCCTTGCCGGAGCACCCTTTTGTTGATGTGAGCCAAAATCGGCTTTCGCGGTTTCAGTTGGTGCAACAGCTCGCTCAGAACTTTTGGAACCGTTGGAGCCTAGAGTATCTGCACGTCCTCCAGCAATGCGTCAAGTGGACGGATAAAACTCATCCGCCCAAGATCGGAGACCTCGTCCTGATTAAGGATGCCAACCTTAAGCCTTTGTATTGGCGCAGGGGGCGCATTCTCAATTTAGAGGCTGGCACCGACGGGGTCCCTCGTTTTGCTGAGGTTTTGGTGGACGGATCCATCATAGAGAGAGCGGTCGCAACCTTGTCAAGGCTTCCAATCGATTAGCGGACGGGTAGGCCCGTCCGGGGGAGGTAGATGTTCCGTCCAACGTAAAACAGAACGCACCTTTTGGTTGGCAACATTAATTATCTGTGGGCTTGACATAACTTTTTGACTTGACAGATAACCTTTGTTACGTTGAAAAAATGTCCGTCGTTGGGACCTTTTGATTTAATTGTAATTGGAAATATCCGGTGAAATCGCCCGTTGTAACCGATGATTTGGTCGCGATTAACGATAAGTTGAAATTGTAATCCCGAATTGACGAAAAACCTGGGATATTTTGAACCATAACGCCATGATGACGCCAGACCGAATGGCCCGCGGAGTTTGTTGAAAGTAGTTGTGAATTGGTGATAAATAGCTGCTCCAATCTGGTGCGAAGTTGTGCTAAGTCCCGGCCTGGACCACATATTGAAGCTTGCGTCCTTTGTGACCGCCGTGACACCACTTCACAACATTACACAATCATACACACTAACACATACCGCACGGTCGTGATCTACCAAGGTCGCACGCTGTCGTCAACCAGCCACAGGTAAGTCTGCATGTTGGAATATCTAATTGTGTAAAGTTTAATTATGTATTGGTAAGGCCTAAGAGCCCATATTGTGTTTGTAAGCAACGTTTAGGGCTCCACGAACCGTGGACAGTTCGGACCATCTAGTTACCGTTGGCTGGCTGATTGAAGGATCGAACACAGTGTTCTGTTTAATCACAAAACCTCCACTAGTCTAAAGAACGATTCAAGTTCCTTCATGACACACATGCAAAATCTCTGAGATCATCAGAAAACTTAAGGCTTGTGGTACCGAGTCACAACACCAATTACTATGGTAAGTCGTTCGCAGCTCAAGCAGTACGGCTGCGGAACGATCTACCAGTGTCAATAAGACAAGCACAAACACTATCGTCTTTCAAAACCTTGGTAAAGGATCTTTATATCTCTTCTTAAATTGTTGTTATTATGTATGTCTTTGTTTCTTTTTTTATATTTATATGTATATGTTTTGAGAGAGCTTTTTATTGTTTTTATATTTTATAAAGATAAATAGTACACCGTGGACTACCCGCGTACTTATTTTATCCTGTGTCAAATCCATCCAAAGGTCGTCTGTAAGAGATCGCTTTTAGCGATAAGACCGCCCATTGTATCGCCCTTTTTAGTTGTAAAGTCCTTATTGTTTTACTGTTATGGTGTACAATAAAGAATATATCTATCTATCTATGGATATGTAACTCATTGTTTTTTTTTTAATGCATGGGATTGTAGCTCTAATTTCTGTAAAGAAATTCAGAATTGTGAATTTCTGTAACGAAGAAACAAATAAGCTAATGTAGCTGATAAAGGATTATCCAGTAATAACAAAAAGAAGCTGCTTGCGCTGCATGGCTGAGATGGAGAACGCTGACAGGAGTACTCTGTGACAATCGAATGGCGATACAACTCAAGGGCAAAGTCTACAAAACGGCCGTTAGACCAGCGATGCTATACGGTTCTGAGTGCTGGGCCGTCAAAAAAGCACACGAACAGATAATGAGCACAAACGAACTGAAGATGTTGAAATGGGCAGCGACCAGACCAGATAAAGTACGCAATGAGTACATCAGAGGCTCCTTCAAAGTCGCTCCCATTGCAGAAAAGATGGTTGAGAGCCGGCTGAGATGGTTTGGCCATGTCATGAGGCGAGAAGAAGGACATCCAGTGAAAAAGGCACTGGCTATCCCAGAGACCAGAAAGGGCAGAGGAAGACCGCCAGCCACGTGGTGGACAACCGCTGCCAAGGACATGGAGCGAGCTCAGCTGAAAGCACAGACAACCCAGGACAGAGTGTCCTGGCGCCTTAAAACGAGGAGAGCCGACCCCAAGTAAAGGGAGCAGACATGGTAGAAGATGAAGAAGAAGAACAAAAAGAAGCTGCTTGGAGATTGCTCATTGATAAATTTAATTCCGATGCTACAAAATACCGATGCACAAAGCAGTTTATGCATATAGCATTATGAAGCTAACTCAAAAAGCACAAAACAATTATAATATAAAAACCTCTAAAAACAAGTCTAAAACTACATGGCAAATAATTAATAAAAGTAAATACAACGCCCCAAAAACTCAATTTCTTGCATCAAATATGAAAATAAAGACATCACACACCCAAAAGACATTGCCAATACATTTAATGATTATTTTATTGATAAAGTACAACCGACAAATAACGCGAGGACAAACAACGTCATTAATTTTTAGCAGAGCACACTATGTTTAAGGCTCCGTCTACGCCCTATGATATAATAAATATTATCATGAAACTAAAAAACACGAGCAGCGTTGGCTATGATGGTATTGCTACAAAAATATTGAAAGCAGTAGCGTTTGAAATATGTACTCATATGAGTTATACTACTATATAAGAAACTATATAAGAAAAGACTATATAAGAAAGATAATCACGAACTAATGATAAATTACAGACCGATCGCGCTCATACCAGTTTTGTCAAAGGTGTTCGAAAAATATATATATGGTGTAATTAATACCTATTTAGAAAAATTTAATATACTAAGCGACGAACAAAAGGGATTTCGCAAAAATAAAAGTATAAAGGAGAACGGGCGGAAGTGGTCCATATGGCGTCGGCTGATGAAACTTAGTCCATTTAATAGTTCGTAAATGTAGGATATTTTTTTACTATGGACATCATAAAATTGGCCTATGGAGAAAAAAGTTATACAGTCCAGAAAACTGGTACCTATTATAGACGAAAAATTGAAAAAGCTACCTTTTGTTCGGCCAAAACTTATTTGCCGAATACTCGCACTTACCCCCCGCCACCCGTATACGTCCGCTACCCCTCGGGGTGGCGGGGGTGATGCTTCTGCGCCGCGCGTATTGTTCACTGGTCAGTGAGTCTTCTTCTTCTTCTGTAGTGTGGTTTCCGCACTTAGTCTCTGCACGAGACCATTGTGCGTGAGCCGTGTCGGCCGTCACTCCATCCAGCCAACCTCCCTCCAGAAGCAGATCAGGTCTTTCGGTCTATTCAGGGTATCTGTAAGGGAATTTAATGGCCCGAGGGTTCGTTTCCGTATTTCGGTGATTTCCGTGCACTCTAGGAGCACGTGTCCTACCGTTTCCTCCGTCCCCATGCATGCCCTGCACAGGGGACTGTCCGTTATACCTATTGTGTGATAGTGTTTGTTCAGTGAGCAGTGCCCGGTGATGGTCCCGCCACCATTCGCAGGCTTCTTCTGTCCAGGTGTAGGAGGCGCCTGGTTAGTTTTTTGTCCAGCTTTGGCATCGCCTCCTTGGACTGCCTGCAGCCTGGTGCCGAGGACCACCATTTCTGGGCTTGGTCATGTGTGTGTTCTTTAAGCCATGTGCGCAGCTGGGTGAAGGGGAGCGGCACGATGGGCTCGGGTCCGAAAACCATCGTGCCGGACCCCCTCCTGGCCAGTTCGTCCGCCGCATCATTGCCAAGTGATCCGCTGTGCCCCTTTATCCATTGCAGTGTCACAGTGTTGCGGTTCTTGACCGCCGAGCGTTGCAGCGCATTGTGACATTCTAGTATGAGCTTAGACGTGATATAATTTTTCTCTAGGGATTGAAGTACTGAGTGGTCAGTGAGTCATTCGCTATTATTCAGCAAGAACACGTTTGGTTTCTTTATTTTATTCTTACCGGCTTTCTTTTTGGACCTATTTTGATTCACTTACTCGATTACTTTGGCACTCAACTAGCATCAAAAAAGTTGGGAATCTTAGCAAAGGTGAGACGGTACTTCACACCGGAACAGTTGCTCAATCTGTATCAAGCCCAGGTTCGGTCGTGTATGTAGTACTGCTCTCATATTTGGGATAGATCTGCCAAATACAAGTTGGACGCGCTTGAGTCTATTGAGAAACGGGCCAAGAGACTCATTGGCAACGATGCACTGGTCAAGTCAAAGCTCCAGAGCCTTGAACATCGACGACGCAAGTCTATCGATTTTCTATCGGTTACATTTCGGGGAGTGTGTGATGGAATTAAACAATCGAATTCCGCCAAGCCCGTTCCATCATCAGACTACAAGACAAACGGCGATGCGCCATCGTTACATGGTCGACATCCAACCCATACGCACTAAACGTTTTAGGAATACCTTCGTTGTGCGTACAGTTAAGGAGTGGAATTCCCTGCCGGAGTCTGTGTTTCCCGATAGCTATAACTTAGGGATCCTTAAGTCAAGAGTGAATAGGTTACTTTTAGGTAAGCGTGCTCTATCTTCGACCACATCATCACTTACCATCAGGTGAGATAGTGGTCAAATGCGAACCTATTAACAAAAAAAAAATAATACTAATGTTGATTTTGTTGATTTTATTACTTGATTTATTCCAGAGATATTTTTTAGTTTTTACACAATATAGGTTTTTAATTTTGTTATTTTTTTTGGAATTTTATTGAGAAAATAATAATGTGAAGTAGGTACATTATTTTGTTAATCAAACTAAGATCTCCAGTAAAAGTTTCATTCTTACTTATATTTTTTTTGTTTTTTTTTTCATAAGTGTAGTTTTAAGGCTACTTTAATTTTTATTTCAATAAATGAATAAAACTATTGCGTATTTTTTAATTATTCAAATGATCTAACTGATAACTGAGTTAGTAGGTAAGCAGATTGTAAAACGTATAAGTGTCAATGTGACATAAATAACTAAATATCTAAAAGCTTATATTCTAATTAATGAATTATCAACTACTTCAATTGTTACTTGATTTTATGAGTAAAAAATAGAAAAATATATTACGTATGCTAATTAACGTAATACGCGTATAATGGCCAATATGACACATTGGCCCTTTTAAAGTGTTTTTAGAGAAAAATAATTTTAACAAAAACTAACGTAGAAGGGCCAGTGAGACGTAAAAAAAAACCGATGTATGTATACATAAAATACTACAGTACAAATGCAACAAGCAAAGATTCGTAAACTTCGGTTTTATCAATCTGAAGTTATAGTAAATGGAAAATTTGGAAGCCTCTCCTGTAAAGTTGTAATTAAGCATTTTGGCCCATATACATAGAACCCATCGACATGTAGGCGAAGATGATGAAGACACCACCTCCTCAAGCGAATTGGAGTCTGATTAATATTCTGTACGCACATTCAATTCAATGTACTTACTTTATTGCATAGAAATACAGATTGTAACTTTGTAGCAAAGAATAAATGAAACAATTTTATTATATGAATATTACCTTTTTTTGGTTTCCACTTAAATAACTAAAATATAAATTTTAAATGATTCCGCCAATTTAAAACGAAAATAATCTTAAAATAATGCGGCGGTTCATTTTGGAGGAACGTGAACGTGTGGGCGGGCGTTCTAGGTACACGCATACTCGGCCCTGTATTTTTACTGAGGTTGACTGAAGATACCTACCTACAGTTCTTACAAGAGGTATTTCCCCAGTTATTGAAGGACGTCCCTCTCTCGTTGTTACGAGACGTGTTTTACCAACACGACGGACCTCCCGCGCATTTCACGTGGAACGTCCGACGGCATCTCTATGCGGAATATGGCCCTCGTTGGATAGGTCGTGGGGTTCCGGTACAGTGGGCTCCCAGATCCCCTGATCTAACACCGTTGGACTTTTTATTTGTAGGGTCGAATAAAATCGCTCGTGTATGTAAACGAAGCAACAAGTGTCGATGACCTCAAACATAAAATTGAACTCCCGTTTGATAAAGTGAAATGTGAAACTGAGGTGCTTAACAAACTAAAAACTAACTTAAGAAAACGTGCAATAATGTGTATCGAGCAAGGTGGTGGACATTTTGAAAATCTTCTAAAAAGGGGACAAAGAAGAAGTATTTAGTAATACCTCAGGTATGTACCTTCATAATACGATTTTAAGTAGGTACTGTAAATATTATGATTCAAATCTTTGGTCAGTGGGTATTCTTAGGGCTCAGGGAGCGTAAGGCCACCGGTGGCCACATTTTTTTTTTTTCAATTTTCGTTATCTGAGGGGTTAAAACACTTTGAATATTTTTTTATATGTACCTAATAAAAATGTAAACACGACTTAGTAGGGGGTGAAAAGACGCGGGCGCCTTTAGGTATTGCCGTAGGTACTGTCGCAGTGGGGTGAAAAGTTGCTCAATTTAAAAATACTTCCGTATCCGTAATTAAACCAAATCATTCGAAGCTGTCAGTCCAAAGCTTGTGTAATTGTGATGGAAAGATGGAATCAAACTAGTTAGGCAACTAGCAATAATAGTTATACGGTAATATCGCAAATTATTAGTATCAAACTACGTAGGTAATGTTCGGCAATGAACGTACAGATACATACCTAATGCGTAGCTTTCTGTTACTACCTACTACGGCACTACTAGGCACGCGCAGGAGTGTACGTAGGGATAGAGTAGTATGCTCGAACGTTTTACGTTCAGTCAGGACAACCATTTTATTTAAAAAAAACTGGGTGTTCTTTAAGTAAATTAGATTACAGATGTTGTTTCAGTTCTATAATTTAATATTCTAATTGGGGTGTCTGAGGTCTTGCGCTTATTCCGTTACATGTTGTATATGAGTTTTTACATAATGTCATGCGAAATGTTGATGAAAGAACGCCTGTCTGTGCCATATTTTGTGACATGACACAGGCTTTTCACTGCGTCCATTACAAGTCCCTGGCAGAGAAACTTGAGGCCTATGGTATTAGAGGAAACGTTTTAGAATTAATAAAATCGTATCTTCATAATCGTACGCAAGTTACAGAAATGAGTACAATAAATAAAAAAGTAAACGTGAAGAAACTTCAAGATCTGAGGAACGAGAAGTTATATGCGGAAGACCTCAAGGTAGTGTATTGGGGCCTCCGTTATTCACTTTGTATATAAATGACTTGCCTAAAGTAACAGAATAACCGCTGACACTTTTCTGACGGTTGCACTGTGACAATAGCTTGTAAGGACATAAACACGTATGAACATGACATTAAGAAATCACTAATATCAATTATTAATTGGGTAAATAATAATAACTTAAAAATTAATTTAAAAAAGACTAACTTAATGCACTTTAGACAACGTACACAAACAATCAGCAACCTTAATATTCAATTTAATCATATAAATATTAATGAAGCTGACACAACAAAATTTCTGGGACTAATAATAGATTATAAATTGACTTAGAAACCCCAAATAGAGGCACTTTTTTTTTATCGTGGTAAAGTTATCAAATAAGTCCTCCCGCCCCGGGCAGGGCCGGAGGGACTGTCAGACTTGTACTGACTAAAATCCACGGTGTTCCTTCAATAACCCTTTACGTTCCGGGGTCACGGTAATGGGATAAGTCCCACGACCCCGGCAGGCTTCGGCCCTCTACAGGGGGGGCCTCGTCATATTGCTGACGCTCTTTGAGGCGCGCGTGGAACACAACGCGCCGTCGACTCGGGCATGGTCCATGGTCGGACAGCGAGTTGCCCTTTACTCGCTGTCCGCATGCCCGCGCCTACGGCGGCCGGAGATCGTCAGTCTTGCACCGTGTGCTCTACGGTGTCCTCAGGGCGATCCTCGCAGTGGTGACACCCAGGTGTTTCCTCCTTTCCCATCAGACACAGGTACCTGATGGGAAAGGAGGAAACGCCTGGGTGTCAGAAGCGTAGACGATAAAGAGATTTTCTATGGTGTAAAAGCCCATTATTAATGACGAAGGAAAGGCAGGGCACCAAGGTTAAAGATAAAATCCATGTATGGATTTACCGGAATATGTTCGTGAGTAGAAAACCTTAGCATATTTCTGAAATTAGGACAAGCGTCTATTTTAAAGCTAACACCACGCTGTCTTGTCTTTGTTCTAGGGTCGCATATTATAGTTAGTTAATAGGATTTAAGCTTAATTAAGAAAAAATGGTCATGTTGTGAAGATATATAGAGGGAGTTCTTCACCAACTACGTAGTCGAACATAAGAAGCGGTTCGGTTCTGAACAAATCAATGCCACATTTTTTTATCAAGCACACCACACAGATGCGGTACTGCTGGCGGAGCCCGTGCCATGATTTAATCAATTGAAAACTATTGTTCAATGGTAATTAAGAAACCCCAGACTGTAAGTGTATTTAATTATTTAACTTAAACTGAGAAATTTAGAAGTATAGAAACAACCCACACGTGTATGAAGAACGATTAATTATATTTAATGATATGACCAACCAACTTGTCTAGTGTATTACTTCTAATGTAATCTCATCATGTGCAAGAACTCAGCCCATAGGTCTCATTTACAGAAATGTACCCTTGGTTAGCTGGTGTGTAGGAAATAATCTTACAATTTCTAGTTCTGATTTGGTTCTCATTGTTAAGCTATTTAGCGGCGCTTTGGTGATCTGCTATTGGTGTTAATATGTAGATATTTTTTTAATGCATAGCCCCGATCCCTTAAAAGACAGCACCTGCTTAGTTGTTGGGAGTTCATTATATATCAAAGGTTATTTAGCGGCGCTTTGGTGATCTGCTATTGGTGTTAATATGTAGATATTTCTTTAATGCATAGCCCCGATCTCTTAAAAGACAGCACCTGCTTAGTTGTTGGGAGTTCATTATATATCAAAGGTTACACGCTCAGTCTGGCGTCAGTCTGGTCAATCAGTCTGCTCAGAATGACGGGAGAATTATCGCCTAACCTGTTGACTGACGGACTGATGGTCCAGCATGACTAAAATTAAATATTTTAAATATTTTTTATCATTCTGTTGTGAATGACAGCAGACTGATCGTGTAACCGCTTGAATTATTCTCGAGTCAGACAGCTACCGTCCCCGACGCAATGGAGCAAGACGTGCCAAGCAACGAAGCGCTGCCACCGCCGCCAGCTTCACTCCCGCCACCGCCAATCGAGATAGAAAAAGAATTCTTTTTCACATTCGAGTCCATGCCAGAGTTATGAGATAAAACACATACTTTATATTGTAATAAATAACGGATGTTTTTTTAGAGGTATAGGAACTTTAAGTTGGCAACACTTTTTCAACTGGCAGCCATTTTGTCAGCTCTCAAGTGATTTATGTTTAGTTTGGTTTGGCATTTGAACATAAAAACATGAAATTTATTTTGAAAATTATGGTTACGTTCGAAATACATATCGCGCACTACGTTCATTTTATGGTCAACATAATCGTACATCAGAGCAATTAATTCGAATAACTATGTAACGTTTTCGCACCACGTTTACTCTAAATGATAATACGCATCCACATAGACGTCGTACAGTGCATACAGAAGAAGTCATTTCTGCTGTAGAGCATAGCGTAGAAGACCCGAATCAGTCTATCCGCCATCGTGCACAGGAATTGGATATGTGTCCATCCACTTTATGGAAGACAATAATAATAATAATAATCTTTGGCTGGCAACACTAGCCGTCAAATCAAGTTTTGTTTTCTGTTCGTACAAAATAAATCCGCAAAAAATTGTGATACGTTTTCCCCACCCAAATTTTTCAACTTATACGAAAAGAGGACCGATTGAACCAAGAAAAATAATATCAACTTAAAAAACCACCAATATTATAATGAAAATGAAGAAAAATATTCCATCGGCAACTGTCAAATCCTCTGTCATTGTCACCAATAATGAAAAAATGCGAGAAATAGAAATAATGTAAACAAACAAAACTTGGATGATGCTAACGAGAGCAGCTTCGCGACGTGCACGCCCACCATCCCCGGACCTGTCGCTCAGCTCCGCCTCGCCGCCGCCGGACTTAGGATTACCAATGTCACCGGCGGCTGCAGCCGCATCGAGCTCGAGCGACGAGTATTTCTCTCCGCCGACGTCGCCAACACCTGTGCGTCGGCAGGGGAGAGGCCGGCCACCGAACAGCCTGGGACTTAGGAGCCAACCGGCCCCGAGTCGGGTCCCCGCTGCCGGTGGTGTGCAGCGCATGAGATGGACTCAGTCCATAAACGAAAACGTCATGCGCGCATATTATGGGTCTACAGAGGGGGGAACTAACCTCACTGCGTATCGTGTCAGGATGCTGTCTCTGTTCCAGGACCTAGAACCAGCTGTCAACGTCTCGGCCCAACGACTGTCGGATCAGGTGCGGGTCATCCAGCGTAGCCACAGGCTGGATGACGCAACACTTGATAGGCTGCGCTCAGAGGTACTGAGCAACCATATCATCTCGTCCCCGACACAAGCCGTGGTACAAGCGCCCACTAGTAGCGCAATGACATCGCGGCTCTATAGTCATAATAATGAGCTAGATGATAGGGTTGTCACGGTAAGTAGCCAATGCAACGATCGACTGAGGAGCGCACTGGAGGATGCGCTTCGCGAGTATAGATCAGCTCCGCCGGAACTTAGACCCCGGTTACCACGGTTACCTATGCACAAAAAAAATAGGGCGCTGGTGTGTGCTTTGGACTCGCTGCTTGAGAACATTTTTGAGAGCAGCGAAAACCTTGTTGATACGCACTCAATCCTGTATTGCGGGGCTGTTGCAGCAAGTCGCTTAGCTAACGTTAAATTCCCTAATAACGACGAAGCTATTCGACCAAAACCTGCTGTACCAGCCTGGCAGTATAGGATCGAGAGGCGTATCAATGAGGCCAGAACACTCATCGGCAAACTATACTGCTTCAAGGAAGGCAATGCACGCCCACGTGTTATGCGTTTTGTACGGCGGGCTTTCTCGGGGACTGGAATCAGCCCTCGAGAATACACACCCCACATTACGGAGCGCATTGACTTCCTGAAGCAGAAAATTTGTGCATGGGCAAGCCGTATCCGACGGTTTAAGCGGCGGGTTGACCGGTACTCACAGAATCGCATGTTCCAGAGCGATGAGAGGTGGGTATACAGAGCTTGGGAGCGACCCAATCAAAATATGACTGACGTGTGCCGCCCGGATGATACCGCCACGAATTTATTCTGGCGCAACATCTGGTCGGTACCCGTCTGTCATGTTGAGGGTGACTGGATGCGTGAAGTTGAACGCGTATGTGAAGCTATACCACAAATGGATAAAATAACCATTAATAAGTCTGATGTAGCCAAAGCAGTTCATCCGTTACCAAACTGGAAGTCTCCAGGACCGGATGGACTGCACAACTTCTGGCTCAAGTGGTATAGCAGCTCGCACGCGCTTTTGGCTTCTCAATTCCAGGCATCCTTAGAGGCTGGGTCTCTACCAGAGTTTCTTACGACTGGCTGTACCCACCTGCTCCATAAGAGTGGTAGTCCCATGGAACCCAAAAACTATAGACCGATTACTTGTTTGTCTACGGTCTATAAGGTTCTTACGTCCATTCTGAGAGTGAAAATAAATATGCACATTGAGTGCAACTCAATTATGTCCGCTTCTCAGAATGGATGTAGGAAAGGGTCCCGTGGCACTAAGGAGCTACTCCTCATTGACATGGCCATTAGCCAACAGGTTCGTCGATCCCGCAAAGATCTATCAACATGCTGGATAGACTACAAAAAAGCCTATGACTCTGTTCCTCATACCTGGCTCATGAAGGTGCTAGAGCTTTACAAAATAGATCCAACTCTACGCGCCTTCCTTGAGTCATATATGAGGCAATGGAAGACGGTACTTCGCTATCCAGGATGTCGACCGATCCGAGGGAATGATGAGCCTATATGGATCAGACGGGGAATATTTCAGGGTGACAGTTTGAGTCCACTTTGGTTTTGCTTGGCCCTGAATCCTCTAAGCACAATGTTAGAGGACTCAGGCCTGGGCTATCGGTTGAGAAGAGGAGGTCAAAGTATATCCCACCTCCTTTACATGGATGATTTGAAACTCTTTGCCCCCAACAACTTGCAACTGATGGAACTACTGAAGGTAACTGAAACTTTCAGTAGCGCCATCAAGATGGAATTTGGTGTGGACAAATGCGCAATCATGCATGTAAAACGAGGAGAGATTATGGAATCTGAGGGAATTCAACTTTCAGACTCCATACACCTTAGATCTCTCTGCTTGACCGAAACTTATAAGTATTTGGGTATGTCGGAAGCTTTGGGCATTAATATTGCTGACATGAAGCAATCGTTGAGGGAGCGCTTCTTTGGCCGCCTGACAAAGGTATTAAACAGCCTTTTGTCGGGAGGAAATAAGGTGCGCGCCTTCAACGGTTGGGTCATGTCGGTGTTGATGTATTCTTTCGGCATACTCAAATGGACTCGAACCGAACTGGACGCCCTGGATAGGAGGGTCCGCACACTGCTAACCGCAAATCGGATGCATCACCCACGATCATCGGTGATGAGACTGTACATCCCGCGGAAGTGTGGAGGTCGAGGCTTTTTAAACGTCAAAACTCTCCACAACCGCGAGATTTGCAGTCTCAGGGAATATTTCCTTCAAGCCGATGTGGGTATGCACCGAGATGTGGTTGCAGTGGACAAGGGACTCACCCCGCTGACCATGGCTAAAGAGAACTGGCACAAACCTGTTATACTCACCGCAGATGACCGCAAGGAGGTATGGAAAAGCAAGGAGCTTCATGGTCGCTACTATCGGGCTCTCTATGGGCCCGATGTAGATTTGACAGCTTCGGTTGCCTGGCTACGCTTCGGGGATCTCTTCGGAGAAACTGAAGGTTTTGTCTGTGCAATTATGGACGAAGTTATCTTGACGAATAATTACCGGAGACATATTATGAAGGACGGGACGATTGACGTGTGTCGGGCATGCCATCATCCTGGTGAGTCCATCAGACATATTGTCTCCGGTTGTTCTCGTCTTGCTAACGGCGAGTACTTGCATAGACACAACCAAGTAGCCAGAATTATCCATCGCAACTTGCTTTGAAATACAAACTTGTCGATTCTGAGGTACCGTATTACAAGTATGTGCCCGACCCAGTTCTCGAAAATGACCATGTCACGTTGTACTGGGATCGGTCTATCATCACTGACAGGACTATTGTTGCCAATAAGCCTGATATAGTGGTGATAGACCGATTAGTGCGCCGCGCAATGATAATCGATGTTACCATCCCACATGACGAGAATCTCGTGAAAGCTGAGAAAGAGAAACACATAAAGTATCTCGACTTAGCTCATGAGGTTGTTGCCATGTGGAATGTGGACTCGGCTGTCATTGTGCCGATTGTCATGTCAGTCAATGGGCTGATAGCTAAAAGCTTCGACGACCATCTGTCGAAGCTGGCGTTGCACAGCTGGATAAAGGGCCTGATACAGAAGGCAGTTCTCCTCGATACGGCTCGCATTGTGAGGAGGTTCCTTTCTCTGGAGACCTAACCACCGGTAGCTTGGACCCTGCTCCCGACACCGATGGACTGCCATTTTTTATATTTTTAAATGTTTTTTTTTGTAAGTTTTTATAGAAAAATATTTAAAAATGTAATTTTTGAGATATGTGTTGAATAAAGGAAATAATAATAATAATATATTTATTAGCATCAAAAGTATTTTACAATTATGGTGAATCCCTGACTCCTGAGCTAGGTATATTACCTGTGTTACAGGAGCCAGTGTCTCTACCAGTTGCATTATCTAATAAGCAAATATGATCAAAATGAAATAAACAATTATGATTAAAATTAAATAAACAATTATGATTTAAATGAAATAAGCAATTACTATAAAAAAATACACAATTATAATTTAAATGAAATGAAATAAACAAAAGTACATGATAAAAAAAGCACAATTAAATTTAAAGTAAAATACACTTATTAAATTACAAAATATAGATTTGTCATCTTGCCTGAATTTCGTGTGTACCTACATGTGTAGTATGTGCGGGGTGCAGATGTGTTGTTTTGTGTATATGTGAGTGTGTGTATGTATGAGTGTGTGTTTGTGTGTGTGTGTGTGTGTGTCTGTGTGTGAGCATTGTGTTATGCCAATATACTTTACAATGCAGAAAGATTTTGGTTTGCATGCTTACAAAATCCAACTCGTGCAAGAATTGAAGCTACACGATCACCTAACAAGGCATAGATTCGGTGAATGGGCCCAAAACAAGATTGCCGTCGATTTCGATTTTCAGAAGTGACTTTTGTTTAGCGATGAAGCACACTTTTGGTTGAATGGATACGTCAATAAACAAAACTGCCGTATTTGGAGTGATGATAATCCTCAAGTGTATGTTGAGAAACCGTTACATCCAGAAAAACTGACTGTTTGGTGTGCTTTATGGGCTGGTGGAGTAATTGGTCCGTACTTCTTTAAAAACGATGCTGGCCAGAAAGTTACAGTCAATGGTAACCGCTATAGAGCCATGATTACTGACTTCTTTGTTCATCAATTGAACAACCATGATGTGCAGGAGTTGTGGTTTCAACAAGACGGCGCAACATGTCACACAGCTCGTGACCACTCTTATGCTCAAAATAGAGACATTGTGCCGGTATATAGAAGGATTTCACTAATAACGGCGTCATTTTTATCTTCGTTTCACAGATTTTTCAAACAACTAGCATACGGTAAGCAGTTGTCATTGATGCCTAGAAGAAAGTTAGATGAATTGAGTGTTCGGTACAATTAATATACATTAAGGATCCCACTACTTCATGTTGACAAATTTGTTTTGAGGAAACCTGGTACTGCCCTGGTCGAACCGAGCCTATTTGTTCAGAAATCAATGAAATTTTAACTCCCTTGCAATTTCAGAATGCCATATTCGGGGATCGTAATCGGGGTCTTCGATGAGGACTTCTACCGCCTCGACAATCCTGGTATGCCGCTCGACAACCCTGGCGTGCCACAAGACCCCGACTTGCTGCTCGACGACCTCGGTGACGAAGGGGATGTATTTATGACTCCGGATGCCCACGCCCTTTATGAATGTTCTGAGCGTATGGAGAGTGTCACAGGCAACAGTGTAACAGATGACCGGAATGAAAGCGGTGTAGTAGATGACAGGGGTGTAGTAGAGGATCAACATGATAGAGATGTGCGTGCCAGAAGTGTTAGGGGTAGAGTGTGGGGTGGACGTAGAGGGAATGTAAGTGGGCGTGGGCGCCTGGGTCGTTGAGTTGGAGGTGGACATCGTGGCAGGGGAGCTGCAAGAACGGGGGAAGTCGGTCATCCATTGGAGGAGATATGGATGACAGATGACGATGTTCGCCTCGAATTGCGCGAGATGGCGATGGATGTTGTGAGAAGATGACTGACGAGTACACATGCGAACGCAAATGTGAACAGAAGCACCCGAGAAAGAAGAAACAGGTTGGATGAAGATGATAATAGCGTGAGCGAAAATGAAGACGAGTTTGAGGACGCCAATGGAAGGGGTAATTCGCTCCTGGAAGAAGTTCTTCCTCACTTTGAATGGTCTCCAATGGAGACATTTCAAGGTAAGGAAGAAACTTTTTGACCAGAACGTACCGGGTCGGTTGAATCTTACTCATCTCCGTACGATGCATTTCGCTCTTATTGGGATGAAAGCATTATACAGGTGATAGTGGAGGAAACTAACCGGTAAGCTGCCCAAATTACATCACCTTCCTTCCAGGCTGATTGGTATCCCACCAACTCTCACGAGATTTTGTGCCTATTTGCATTTTGGATGATGCTGGCGATAATAAGGATGCCAACTATTGTTAGTTGTTTTTCCACCAATCCCTTATTAAAGACAGCAATATTCCACAGGATGTTTTTCTTACGTAGGTACAGCAATCTCATGAGAGTATTACAGTTTGTAAATACCGATCCTAGCTACAATGCTGCGTTCCCTTCCAACAGTGACCCCACGGCTAGCTCTGATCGACTACATCTCTTGAGGCCTATAATGAATCGTCAGAACGCCAAATTTCAGGCAAATTATGTTACGTCACAAGACATTGGCATAGACGAAAGTCTAACCCTTTGGAAGGGAAGACTTAATATCAAGCAATATATTCGGTCAAAAGCAGCCAAGTTCAGCATCAAAACGTTTGAGCTTTGCGAGAGTGCTACAGGGTATTTGTGGTCTTTTCTTGTGTACACAGGAAAGCACAACGCCTTTGAACTCTCGCAAGACTCAAATGTTTTGAAAAGCACAGCCATAGTAAAGAAGCTTATTGCTCCTTTACTGCACAAAGGGTACAGGTTATTCATGGATAATTGGTACAACTGTCCACTTCTTGCTCGCTTTTTAAAGCGTAATGGTACTGACTGTGTTGGTACGTTACGCTCTTCTCGACAAGATGTCCCTCCTATAGTTAGTAAAGCTCCGCTCAAGCAAGGACAGTTAATAGCGCGACATGCTGGAGACCTCTGTGTCTTGTCCTGACAGGACAAGAAAAGTATCACCATGATCTCGACTTGTCACGGATCAGCCATTGGCTTAGCGACAATACCATCTCGTCCGCCAGCTCGTCCCCTGCCATTCAAGCCACAGGTAGTTTTAGACTACAATAAGTCAATGGGTGGGGTCGACATGAAAGACCAAATGCTGGAACCGTACTTGCTTCAGCGAAAGCGATGTGCCAAATGGTATATGAAACTTTTCAAACGGCTTCTGAACCGCTCCATCCTGAACGCACGCACTCTTCTGCAGTCTTCAATGCAGCGCCCAGTAGATCATCTGCAATTCCGTCTTCAGCTTGTAGAGTCCATAGTAGCCAATCATTTAAATCATTGCATTGGATTATTTTATATTTCTTGCATAAAGTAATTTAGTTAATCAATTCACGATGGAGGAGAAGAAACGTGGATGCAATTATACACCTGCTCAGAAAGATATGCTTTTGGAACTGATAAAAAAGTAAGTACCTACATAAATAATGAAATACTGTACTTTATACTTATTTAACCATAAGAGCCTAGTGCATGTATAGTTTGTTAGTATACAATACATCCTTATAACATACTCGTACATAGCCAGGGGTGGTCAGGGCAACCGTTGTCTGTATCAAGCACTTACCGACTGAAACTTGTGAAAGGCTCAGAATAAAAACAAAATTTATGTCTATGTACAAGTACTTTTATTTGTTGTATGTTTACACATACTCAGTTGAACATTTCACAGATCCTAAGTTTAATTCCAAACTGTTTCATGTTATAAGTAATATGTTACATATTCCAGAAATCAAAAGATAATAGAAAATAAAGAAACGAATGCCAACATAATTTTGAAGAAGCGAGAGGCTTGGGATAAAGTGTGCCAACTGTATAATGCTGTCGCTGTGAGCGGCTGCAGGACATGGCAACCTCTATGAAAACTTCAAACAGAGGTCTAAAAAGAATATAGCCAAAGCAAATGTAACTTATTTTTTTTATGATATCTGTTTTATTATACTAATATTTCTTTATTTACTAATTTCTTTAAATATTTTTTAAACGTCTTCAGTTTTACGAAACCACTAAAGAGCTACAAAAGAAAGCATCAATAGATAAGGTTTATATAAATTACTAGTACTCACGCGGGGCTTCGCTCCCGTGGATTTTATCACGGTAAAAACATAACTCTCCTTTTTTGCAGTCGCGTAACAAGTAGCCTATAAGATTAGCGCGTTCAAGCAAACAAACAAACAAACAAACTTTTCCGCTTCATAATATTAGCATATAGATATAGTTTTCATAAATTAAATATTTTGAAAAATATAATGAAATCAAATAACATAGCATTGGACATTTTTGCGAAGCTGACATACATGCACTTGAATGGAAAAACTGTTAAGAAGAATAATTAATTTATTATTGGACCACCATCAACTGGAAAAACTATGATTATGTCATCATTGATTGAATGTCAATTTAAATATAATCGATTAACGGGATTAACTCCAAATTCAAGTTTCAACTTGAGTGGCTTGTTACATTGTAATGCAGTATTTATGGACGAATGTAAATTGACGGAAAATCAATTTGAACAATGGAAATTATTAGCTTCGGGAATGCCAGTGTCAACTGATGTCAAATATAAAGACAGATGCAATATTAAGACATGTATCTTCTACACTTGTAATAAGTACCCAATTGAAATGTATTGCAAAGTACCAATGATAGCAAAATCAGCAATTGAAGAAAGAACAATATGTTTTAAATTTAATGTTCCAATAATGGGATACATAGACATTGCTCCACATGTATGGGAAAATCTTTTAATTTGTTTATTTAATCGTGTAATAGTATAATCATATAATCTTTTTATATTAATAAATGTAATCATTTTATACCAATAAATGTATTTTCTATGTGTAATTTTATTTGCTCCCAGTAGAAAAACACACTCAGCAATGAGACTGACAAAGGTCAAGTGGGAAATAATTGTGGGAAACATACACTTGTGACACATGGTTAGGTTACAAATGGTTAAGTTACACATAGTTAGGTTAAGTAGTGCATACTTCCTCGTAGTATCCCCTGGGCAACGCCGTGTCTGACCACCGTAACGGAGTGGCAGACCGGCGGCTAAAGTGCGCTGTGACTTTGTAAACTACCATTTTAATACAATTTTAACTGCCTTGTGTATTTTAATTTGAAGAAAGGCGGCTCCGCCCTCCGCCCTCCGCGGCGGACTCTTGTCCGCCTCCAGCGGAGCCCGTGCGCTTGGAGGGCGCGGCATTGGGTGCGCAGCCTCAGGCCTCGAAGCCCTCCAAGGGCAAAGGCAAGGGCAAGGGCAAGAGGAGCACGATGGCCTCTCACACGCCCACCACGAGCGCGGAAGAGGCGCCTGGGTTGCCTGCCACTGCAGCAGCCCCCCGGAGCTCGCAGGAGGAAGACGCCCTTCTTCCCTCCACCACTCCGTCCAACCAGCCGTGGACAAAAGTGGTCAGGGGGGGAAAGGGGAAAAAGTCGACCCCTAAGCCCGCTGCGACTGCTGCAGCAGCCAAAAAGGCTCCAGCCGGCGGGAGGAAGCTGGTTCCTCCCAAAACCGCGGCGGTCGTGGTGACCATCACCCCGGAGGCCGCGGAGCGGGGTGAGACGTATGAGTCCGTCCTAAGACGGGCTCGTACCAACGCGGACCCCTCCCGGCTGGGGATTAGCGGCATCACGTGCCGCCGAACTCTAACCGGGGCAAACGCGGACCTCTTCGCAACAAAGCTGCAAGAGGTCATCGCGGATGCGGTAACGGTCGCCAGGCCTGTAAAGACTGCAGCCTTGGAGGTGGCCGATCTGGATGATTCGGTCACTAAAGAGGATGTGGTGGCGGCCGTTGCGGCAGCTGGAGGCTGCGTCGCTGGCGCGGTAAAGGGTGGAGCCATCAGGCCCGGCCGCCGCGGCATGGGCACCATCCGCGTCGAGTGCCCGGTCGCCGCGGCTAGGGCCGTCCTTTCGGCGACCAAGGGGCGGCTGCTTGTGGGGCTCAGCTCGGCTGTGGTCCGGCCACTTGAAGACAAGCCTATGCGCTGCTTCAAGTGCTTCGCGTCCGGCCACACCCGAGCCACGTGTCCCTCCAAGTCCGACTGAGGAGACTCCTGCTACCAGTGCGGGCAGGAAGGACACAAGAGTGCCGCGTGCAGCGCCGCCACACCACACTGCGCGGCGTGTGCCGCCAGTGGCCGCCCCGCGGCCCACAGGATGGCGGGCAGGAGCTGCAAGCCTCCCGCGAGGAAGGGCATAGTGCCGGCGCAGGTTCGCCCTATTGCTGCCACCGCTGCCGCCGTCGTCGCCGCTGTAGCTTCAGCGGCGGTGGCTGAGGAGGGGGATGCGATGCTGGAATAGTGGGTTCCGACTACCGCATCCTCCAGGCGAACACCAACCACTGCAGAGCGGCCCAGGACCTGGTGGCGCAGGTCATGGCCGAGTGGTTGGTGAACATAGCGGTGGTCGCCGAGCCCTACTCAATCCCCGGCAGCTGGCTGGGTGACGAGGACGGCTTGGTGGCACTAGCGGCGCGGTCTTCCACAGACTCCCCTCCCCTCTCGCTATTAGAGAAGGACCGGGATACGTGGCCACCGCGTGGGGAGAGATGGCCTTTGTGGGCGTCTATTTCTCCCCAAACCGCCCTTTGCAGGATTTCGAGAACTATCTCGGAATCCTGGCCGCCGTGGTCGACAGGGCGGCGCCGCGTCAGGTCTCCGTACTGGGAGACCTGAATGCCAAGTCGGTGACCTGGGGCAACCCGGCCACCGACGCACGCGGGCGGGCAGTGGAGATGTGGGCAGCCTCCTCTGGGCTCTCCCTCCTGAACAGAGGAAGCGTCCAGACATGCGTGCGGCGGCAGGGTGGCTCAATAGTGGACGTCACCTTCGCCACCCCTGCGTTGGCCGCGCGCGTGTTGAACTGGCGGGTGGAGCCGGTGGAGACTATGTCAGACCACCGCTACGTGCGGTTCGACATCTCCACCGGTGGCCCTGGGAAGACGCGGCCCCCCTCGGTGCGATCGCCGTTCCCGCGGTGGGCTCTGACCCACCTGGACAGGGAGGCGGCTGTGGAGGCGGCGTTCACTCAGGACTGGCTGTCGCCGCCCGCCGCCGGTCTGGACGTGGACACCGCTGCGCGGCAGCTGGGGGATTCCCTGACCGAGGTGTGCAACTCCAGCATGCCTCGGTCTCGCCGGCCGCCACCCAGACGGGCCGTGTACTGGTGGTCGGCGGAGCTGGCGGAGCTCCGTGCAGCGTGCGTGCGGGCCAGGAGGGCCTACACGCGGAGCCGGCGGCGGCGTCGCAGAGACTTGGCCGACGAGGACCGCCTCTACGCGGTGTACGTGGAGGCCAAGACGGTCCTCGATAGGGCCATCGCCACGGCCAAGGACTCGGCGAGAGCCGAGATGCTGGAGGGTCTCGACAACGACCCCTTCGGGAGGCCATACAAGGTGGCGCGCAGCAAGCTGCGCCCCTTCGGCCCCCCCATTGTCGAGACCCTGGAGTCCTGGACGGGGTGGTGCGGTCCTTGTTTCCGCGCAGGGGCAACTTCACCCCGCCAGTGATGGCTTCGCCGCCGCCGCCGTCGCCGCACGGGGCGGAGGAGGAGGAGGCCCCGTCGGTCACGGAGTCGGAGCTCGGCGCGGCCATCGACCGCGTCCGCGCCAGGAAGAAGGCTCCGGGCCAAGGCCTGAACGCACCTGTTTACGTTTTGACAGATTGTTTTTTGCATACTCTCATAATATGAAACTTTGGCGCACTTTGTGATGTCATTGACTTCGGCGGCAATACAATTTTAGATTTTGTTTACACAAAGTAATAAAATTACTAATAAAAAGTGTTATCTGAAAGGTGAAAGGTAAGTGTTATTAACAATATATTCATTTTTGAAAATGTTTCGAAATTATTCAAAATAATGTCGTTTTTGTTGTGATGTAGAAATACATCAGTATGCAAAATCGGCACTTCTTACCAGTAGTATACTTTACATTACATTTTGAAAGGGATTGTCATATTTTTACCGTTATTTAGTTATTTGTTAGTGGATTTGAATATTTTCGATCGTTTATGATAACCTAAGGCGGTGATTGAATAATTATTGTTACCGTTTTCATGTTTTTATATTTATTTTGATCTTTTATATTTTTTTTTATACAGGATGGCTCGGCGACTTCAAAACATAGATATAGAAGATTTGTTGGCTGCTTTAGAAGATTTCCGACGATTGTCTGGAAGGTGAAAACGACGCTGAAGATGACTTCTACAGCAATGCAAGAGAAATATTTGTCGGAAAAAGAACATCCAGAAAATGATGAAACCACTGAAGAACTTCCAGCAGATGGCGATCCACTATTAGTTCAGGACGATTCTGAACTATCAAGTCAAAATTAAGTTTTATTTGTCGATGTCGATAGGAGGAAACTAATCTGGAAAAGACAGTTTGCATTATGACGAAACTAAAATTACACACCAGCCTAGCACAATCAACCCTGTAATAGCTGATCTCGATACACATGCACATAGCACATGGGAGGAGTAGACCTGAAGGACAGTTATCTTGAACGTTACCGTATTCGTATGAAGAGTCGAAAGTAATAATAATAATAGCGCCTTTTTACCATCTGTTGGATCTAGCCGTGATAAATTCATGGATACTAATGAAAAAAAACTGCACTGCAAAGGGTGTTCCAAGAAAAAAACTGCCGAATCTCGGACAATTTCGGAATATTTTGGCAGACCCTCTTTGTGACGTTGGTTCGACTAACGGCAACAAAAGAGGGCGTCCAAGCAGTGGCGCTTTAGAACGGGATCTTCAAACCAAGAAACCAAGAGGCCCGCATCATCCACTCCCCTGCAGGGATGGACGGAAAGATGGTACTGACCATTGGCCCGTGTTTGCCAATCGATTGCGGTGCAAGATGCCTAAATACCATGCAAAGGTACCACACAATGGTCATGTATCAAATGTAACATACCTCTGTGTGTAAATGCACACAACAACTGTTTTAGGGATTTCCATACTCAATAGTATGCTTACTGTGATGAGATATCCTTTTTAGTAGATAGGTATGCGTTATCTGTACCTAATAGGTAGCTAAATGCATAGTGATGTATTTCTACATCATTATGTTTTTTATAAATAAATATTTTTTTCAAGCTATGAGATTTTTTTCTTATTTTTCCCGTATACTTTACACTTTTTACCATCTATTTGATTTTTATTACATAAAAATAAAAAATCATGCATTTAAGGGTTAAATTGGTGACCGACGGATGCGCAGGGGTCAAATTAATGTAAATTAGAATCATTGGAAAATTGTAAACTACAACAACATTTAGCAGAATATTTATGTGAAATTCCTATTATTTACAAATCTGATTCAAGACCAAGTTGTGAAAGCGAACTGTTATCTAAAACTATCTAAGAAATCCCCGCGAGATGTAATATTAAACTTATTCGTGGTAATCTAGATATTTTTAAATCACTCAATAATAATAAATTTATATATGTCTGTATGATGTGATCTGAATTAACGAAACTTTCACTAGATTGCCAAGGTCTCAATCAGATAAAGGAAATAAATATATTCGGTATTGGCATCTTATCTATACCAACCAATTGTAACGCCTATTGTAGAGGTAACACGCTGTTACTAGATATAGAATAGAATAGAATAGAATCTTTTTATTTCGGACCTCAAAAATCCATAAAATGTTAGTAACTTATACCTAATAACTTATTATCTAGTGTTAGTACCCATTACCCTCCGCACAAACTGCTTCATAATAGGAGAGGACACACTCTCACTCACCGTTCTCAGGATGCTGTTACGACTGTCCCTTACTCTCCTCAGAAGTGAAGCACTCACCGTTCTCAGGATGCTGTTACGACTGTCCCTTACTCTCCTCAGAAGTGAAGCCGTTTTCTTACGTATAATCGCTTGAAACGCGTCCGTATGAGCTTGTGCAAACATTTCTGAGGTGCTACAGTAACGAGGCAGTCGCAAGAGCATCCTGAAAGCATTATTATACTGGACGCGAAGCACATCTAGCGATCTTTTAGCGTAACTGACCCATAGATTGCCCGTGTACAGACTCTGGCAATAAGCCTTAAAAAGAGTAATTTTCACTAGGTCTGTACACCGCGCAAACCTACGGGCCAGCATATTGCTCCGGACCGCTAGAGCCCTCCGCTCCCTCTCAATGTCTGCATCGTCTCTAAGGTCGTCAGCAAGAAAATGCCCTAAATATTTAAAAGATGGTACCCTTTTAATTACTGACCCATTTATCAGCAGATCGGGTCCATCTTCACGGCACTTGCCACCGACCTTAAAGACCATGCATTCACATTTTTTTACATTATATATTAAACCATGCGCGGCGGCGTAGGCTTCACGTGTCTTCAGTAGCTTTGCGATTGCCTCAGCAGACGGACCCAGCAAGACCATGTCGTCTGCATAGCTGATGTTGTTTAAGAATCGCAGGGTCGCAGTGGCGCTAGTTGTCACGTTAACATTAGCTCCGTGTTTTGATAATGTTAAAAAATACTTATCACTCGTTTACAAGTCCAATTTTATAATTTTCCAGTTTATATATGTGCAATAACTATCATCTAGCGTTGGCAACAACAATAGATCAGTAATAGTGATATAATAGTGATAATAATAACACGAATGCTCAGTGAAACAAGTGACCTCTATAACTAAAGACTTTTTCAATGATGAAAACATAAAGAATGCTGAAATGCTAGCAAGACACCAACACAAAATCGGGTAAAATCACCAATAAAGGCCTCATTGAGATTAAATGCAGATGCGTCTACAGAAAAAAAATGTTGGTTATTATACAGGGTGGGCCAGAAAGGAGTACGATTTTAAAAACACTCTTGCGTTTGAGGCTTTAGAGAGGGGACTGCGCGGGTGGTGGGGTTAAGTAGCTCGGTTCTCGGAAATTTAGTCGCGATGGATCACTTCACCGGAGCGCAATGCGCATTCTGCGTTAAACATTATTATAAAAATCACGATTCGTGCGCTATTGTTCGGCGTTTATTTCGACGTGAGTTTGGATTACATTACCTAAATCAGTGTCCGAAGGAAAGCGTGATTCGATCGTGGGTCAGAAAGTTCGAAGCTACTGGTTCGACTCTCAAACAGAAGCCTGCGGGACGCCCAAGGTCAACAAGAACGGAAGACACAATTGAACAAGTTAGAGCTTTAGTTCAACGTAATCCTGCTCTGTCGACTCGAAAGCGTTCAGCCGAACTTGTGGTGTCCAGAACGTCTTTGCGTCGCATTTTGTTGGAAGATCTGAAATTGCACACATATAAAATTCAACTTGTGCAGGAATTACAGCCAAATGATCCAATTTTACGACGAGCTTTTGTTGAAACGATGCTGGAACGCTTTCGGAGTTTCAACAATATTCTGTTCGCCGACGAAGCCCATTTTCACATAAAAGGGGATGTGAATAAATAGAATTGCCGTTACTGGGCTGCAGAGAACCCACGTGCAAAACATCAAAAGCCTCTACATTCGCCGAAAGTAACCGTTTGGGCGGCCATGTCAGCGCAAGGAATTATTGGACGCCACTTCTTCGAAAATCGACAAGGCCAGTCTGTCACTGTAAATTCTGACCGATACATAGCCATGTTAAGGGATTTTTTCTTTCCACAACTGCAACAATTTGAAGCCTATAATCGTGCGACATGGTTTCAACAAGATGGCGCGACATGCCACACAGCTAATGCCTCTTTGGCGGTCGTAAACGAGATGTTTGCTGATAACTGATATCGCGCCGAAGTGACATTGAATGGCCTCCTAGAAGTCCGGATCTTACACCACTGGACTTTTTCTTGTGGGGATACCTAAAAAGTAGAGTCTACTCCAATAACCCAGCCACAATTGACCAGTTGAAGACCAATATCCGGAAAGAAATGGCAGATATTCCCCGTGCAATGTGCCAGCGAGTTTTTACCAATTTGAGGTTCAGATTCGAAGAATGTTTGCAGCGCGATGGTGCACATCTGGATGATGTTATTTTTAAGAAATGAATTTCCCAAATGTAAATTTTTGTAGAAATAAAAATTTGTATGTGAATTATACTTAGTTTTTTTTTAATGATTTTTTCAAATTCGCAATTCTTTCTGGCCCACCCTGTATCAAAGTAAACCCAAAAATGCTTCGCTCAAGTACAAATTCAAATGTTTTGTGCAAAAGTACCTATATCTAACTTAGTTTTGTGTTGCGAGCTGTGATTTTGAACAAACAAGTAGTAACAATATTACAATGATAAATGCTATGTCAAGAAATTAATTGGACAGGTAGTTTTATTTTGAATATTAAATATTTTCCATAGGTTGCATGAAAGTGTTAGTAGATGTGTAAATAAAATGCATTATGTATTGATAGATGTTTTATTTGATAAGCTCTTGAAGATTTATAAGAGCACAGGCAATAATAAAATAATATATATATAATACAATAATAACACAGGAATCAAACACATGTAATAAATTTAAATTAACTAGAGAATGTGGGTTAAAGATTGAGAACTCATGCATTCTTCTGATTACTCTTTCGACATGATTTGTTTGGCTTCACTTTTGGTCAACTTAGAGCCAACAGAAACACTATGTTTGAAGCCTAGATCTACTAAAATGCATGATCCTGGTACCAAGCTATCAAGAAACTTATCTGAGTTCGAGTAAATTGACGTCACTTGTTCTGCCTTCACATCCATTATGATACAAAGCTGACAAAACCATCAGGTCTACATGAATGAAAGTTTTTTAGATTCAGCCCAAGTTAGTGCCTGATGAATAGCCTTTTCGGTTTTTGGATTTCTATCTCTATGCAATCAATGTAAATGCAATTTACAACATTATATTTATGGCGAAATGCTCTAAGTAGATTCTTTTAGAAAGAGCTTTTATCACTGTTTTCACAACAGGCAAAAGGACATTGACAATGGCAGGTACTTTACTGTACATTTACTTTACATTTTACTTTTGGATACGAATATACGATTTGATGGCGCACCCGTATTTCAGTAACGAATACATACGGTTTGCTACAGCTTTAGTCTACTCGGTCTTGACTTTCTTTTCGGCTGTTGCAAGTTGATTGTTAACTAATATTCAACACGAAACGAGCAAGTACTGGAAAGTTATCAAATGTTCCGGGTCGCAGAGGCAGGACTGTGGAATATTCAGAATGTCTTATTTCTGGTAAGTTTATTATTGAATAATGATTAAGTTCTCCTTCTTGTTGATTCCGAATGTATGTTTGACTATGCGTCGCTTATAATCATTTCATTGGTAGGAAGAGGATTCATTTAAATAAAATGAAACAACTTTATTCGATTCCTATTTTCAACTTTCGCGCCTCACCCCGCATCTCCAAAGGGACCTAAAATACGCCTTCTGCAGTGGTCATCTTTCGTGAATCGTATTGGTAACTCAGTGTATCCCAGTCTCCCTCTCTTGCTCGCTCATTGCTCAGTCGCCTCGCAAGCGACGGGTCGCGCGGAATGAGAAAACCGACCAAGTGCGAGTCGGACTCGCGCACGAAGGGTTCCGTACCATTATCAAAACGGCAACAAAAACACGTTTGTTGTATGGGAGCCCCCCATAAATATTAATTTTATTCTGTTTTTAGTATTTGTTGTTATAGCAGCAACAGAAATACCTACATCATCTGTGAAAATTTCAACTGTCTAGCTATCACGGTTCATGAGATACAGCCTGGTGACAGACGGACGGCGGAGGCTTAGTAATAGGGTCCCGTTTTTACCCTTTGGGTACGGAACCCTAAAAAAGCAAAGTAATGTTTCAGATCCAAATGATACGTTTGAAACTTTGTTACTGAACCAATCTTTTGAATTACTTCAACGATCCGGATCAGTGAGTCGGTTCCGTAAAGAGTTATATGCCTAAATCCAATTAAGATAATACACACACATACTTTCATATACATTTTATTAAAAAAATAACAAAAAAACCAAAATGCAATGCCAATTTTCCAATGTTCGCTCACATATTTTAAAATTTAGATAAGTACTGTTGAAAAGTAAATGTATAAAACATGTAATGAAGATTGTATGTACCTATGTATCTTTATTTGCATAAAATGTGAAGTTTATAGTGAGTTATTTCACTGCAGAACACATTCCATAAAACTTGTAATAGGTACAATGGCATGAAAATTACAAATGACAGTAGATCTCCTTATAATATACATGTCAAAATTTTAAACAAGACATAATAAATAATACACACAATCATCTTTACAATACAAAATAATACTGTTAAAACTGATTAAAAGATATGTACTTAGGTACCTATGTACCTATTGCAATCATTATCACCAAAACATTTTACAACTTTATTTCAACCGACTGCTTGAAGTACAAAAAATCAATAATATATACTTACTTATATTATAACAAATACTTTCTTCAAACAAAACAAAATTATCAATTTTTAAAATACTAACATGAAATTTTTGATGAATATTTTTGAGGAACTTCTCATGCCATTTCCCTAGGTAGAGTATTATAAATTATTTAGATTCTGTGTATGGTAATTCTACAAATGACTTTACACATGTTTGAGTTACCTATTTCTATTTTCAAAGAGTTTCATTTCACACATCAGGTTTGGACAATTCAAAAATATAATAGAAATTCTCTTGTATTCCTTTTAGTTAAATGGTTCTGTGATTTGAAGATGGGTTGACAAGATTCAAACATTTGTATATTGAATACTAGCTTCTGCCAGCGGCTTCGCCCGCATGAAGTTTGATAATTGTCCCATGGGATCTTACTACCGGGATAAAAAATATCCGATGTCTACACTCACATAAGCTATAATACCCTGGTACGCACAACCTGGTATCGCTCCTACCTACCCTACCATCCGGACAACCAGTACCTACACTCATATAAGCTATAATACCCTGGTACACACAGCTTGGTATCGCTCCTACCTACCCAAGCTACCCTACCTACCTACCCTACCATCCGGATAACCACTACACTCACATAACTATAATGCCCTGGTATCCCTCCTACGGCACAGCGCTCATTGTGTATGGTGCTTTCCATACAAACTTTCATCCCTTATTTCAACCCCTTACAGCCCTGTTTTCGCATTAAAAAGTAACCTATGTCCTTTCTCAGGCTCTAGACTATCTCTGTACCAAATTTCATTTAAATCGGTTCAGTAGGTTAGGCGTGATTGCGTAACACACAGAAAGACAGAGTTACTATCGCATTTATATTATTAGTAAGGATTTTGGAATTATCTTTCACACAAGCATTACTTTTGTGTCATTTAAACTTGTGATGGAGCAGCTGTGTATTCCCAACAATTGTTTACGGTAATATGAAATATTCGAACACTGGAACACTGCAATTACACACTGAGTATTGAAAAAATCTGATCACAAATTGTGTGTAAAGTGAAATTGAATTTCAACACACACTACACTATTTCACCCAGTTTGATTTTCTCCAGCAGAAAAACAAACAAATCGAAATTTTCGTCATTGCTCTAATGTAGTCCCTAGCCCCTTGGAGGCTGGAGGTTTGTTTAGTGTTAGCAGCTTGCTACATGCTGCCTATATGGTTCGTCACACGAAATCAGCGTGAATGAAAAATTCCTTGAATCTGCTTATTTCTGTATCCTGACGGAATAGCAAGGGAACTGTTCACGGAGCTTGTCTTAAGATCTTGAATCATACGCTGAATTTCTTGACATGAACTTTATTATAGCAGTTTACACACGTACGTACAATTCAATATTCAACCATTTATTTTATTCTTGGGTTTTGTGTCGACTCGTCGTTACGAATATACGAACAAGTCACAGCCTAGTAATATGGCGGATAGATGACCACAGAGTACATTACAATCTCTCAAAACAAACTAGCGCCCTTTCGCGCGCATTGGTGACATTAGGGTTGCATCGTTCGAACTATTTAGAACATACTCCCGCCTTGAAACAGTGAAAATAATCTAGGTACTTAATTTAAATTGAAACTGTTTCAAATCTAGAAAAGGATATACAATGTAAAAATTGAATATTAGCAAGTAAGTTGAGTTCAAACACAAATGAAAAGACAAAATAAGGTCTAGTGAAGTTAAATAAAAAGTTTCGAGAAATAGAAATTAAAAATTGTCATCTATCGGTAATGGACAGATGTTATTAAAAGAGCGCTTGATAGTCGTTCCCTTGCTGGTCCTTAAGGTAGCCACACGCACGATGCCGTCGCGTCCAGGGTGCACGGCGATGACCCTGGCGAGGGCCCATTGGCAGGGCGGTAGACGCCCGTCCTTGATCACGACAATGGTGCCTTCCGCAAGGCGAGCTCCCTTCGCGCTGCGCCATTTAGTGCGCTCCTGCAGCAGGCCAATATAGTCTCGAGACCATCTCCTCCAGAATCCTTGCTGTATCTGCTGGAGTTGTTGGTAGTGGCTTAGCCGGTTGGCCGGGACATCATCATAGTCGTAGTCTGGCAACGAAACTGCAGGTCTTCCGATGAGGAAGTGGGCTGGTGTTAGGACATGGATAAAGTCGGGTTTGTCAGAAGTAGGTAGAGGACAAAGGGGACGGGAGTTCAGGATAGACTCCACTTGTACTAGGATTGTCGAGAATTCTTCGTAAATAAGCAAGCTTTGCCCTAACACCCGTTTTAAGTGTAGTTTACAACTCTTGACAGCGGCTTCAGCTAGCCCTGCCATATGTGGAGTGTATACTGGAATGAATTTCCAATCTATACCTTGGTTGGAACAAGAAATTGTCAAATCTGCTGTATAATTTTGTATAAACTCATGAAGCTCTCTCAAATCATTGTTGGCACCAACAAATGTAGTACCGTTGTCGCTTACGATTTCTTTAGGTTTACCCCGCCTCGCGGTGAATCGTCTGAGAGCGGATAAAAAGGCCTCGGTATGTAAGCCTGTAATTAACTCAAAATGAACTGCCTTCGTAGCAAAACACACAAATATACCTATATAGCACTTATAGGTTTTGTACCCACGACCTCTCCTATCGCGTAAAAGAAAAGGACCTGCATAATGCAGACCTACAGTATTAAATGGCGGAGCTGGATTGACTCTGCTACCAGGTAAGCTGCCCATAATAGGTATAGTAGTATCAGGTTTGGCTCTGAAGCATTTTACACACTCCCTAACGACCCTATTGACAAGTACCTTACCCTTAATAGGCCAAAAGCGTTCGCGTATAGATGAAAGTAAAAGCTGAGGACCCGCATGCAGTAGACGTAAGTGTTCTTGAGTTATTATTAATTTCGTAAGTGTATGTTCGTTATGTAATACAATAGGGTGTTTTTTATTATAGTTGTACTGTGATAAGCTAATTCTACCACCTACTCGTATTAGCCCATTGTCATAAAATGGATTTAAGCTAATAAGCTTTGAATTTTTTGGTAAATCTTGTTTGTTTTGTAGGAGTTCGTACTCTTTAGGAAAAGAATCTATCTGAGCACATTTAGCTAGTGATTCCATGGATTTATTAATTTCGTTTGTTTTAAGCCAGCCACTATGTTTATTATGTTTATGTTTACAATTGTGTATGTATCTATGTAGATAAGCTAAGGTACGTACCATTTTTGTAATATCTGACCATTGAAATAATAATTGTTGTACTATAGAGTGACTAGGTTGTGTGTGTGATACGTGACAGTGTGTAGTGTTTTTGTGTGAATGTTTGAGCTCTAGTATAATATTACTGTCATTCCTATCATTGAATTTTGGCCAATGATCAGAAGTTTGGCAGAGCCACAACGGACCCTCCCACCAAAGCTTAAAAGAAATGAGCATTTCAGCAGTTGTACCTCGCGACAGTACATCGGCTGGATTTTCGGAAGAAGATACCCAATTCCAGTCGTTTACATCAGATAATTTTTGAATTTTTGCAACTCGGTTCGCTACAAAAGAATTTAACTTATATGGTTCTGTTCTTATCCAAGCTAAGACTATACTTGAATCAGACCAGTAATTTACAGCATTTATTTGACATTTTAAAATTGATTTTACCTTTACCATAATTTCCACTAGGAGATGAGCTGCACATAACTCCAATCGTGGAATGGTTCTCTGTTTTATAGGAGCTACTCTAGATTTGGCCATAAGTAAACGACATTAGAATTGACTTTGTGTGTTCATGGAACGTACGTAGATGGCAGCACCGTATGCAATAACTGAAGTGTCTGCAAATCCATGTAATTCGACTATTAGAAAGTCTGGAATTCTAATATGTCTTGGTATTTGTATAGTATTAAGCTTCTGCAAACCATTATAAAATGTTTCCCATTGTTGTTTCAGGTCATCAGGTAATTTTTGATCCCAATCAGCTTGGTCTAGATTGGTGGTGGTTTTTTTTTTCATGCATGTATATTCTTTTAGCACAATGTCACGAAGCCAGGTGAGAGATGATGACATTGAAAGGATATTGAAGGAGTTGGAAGACGGCAACGTCTCAGAAGACGGCCTAGAAGATGACGATGACGATGAAGAGAATTTTTATGCCAATGCTCAGCAACTCGTACAGGACTTGATCTCAGATGATATGGAAGATTTGGTTCCCGAATGTGAGGATCCTATTCCACATGACGAAGATGACCCTCCCTTAGTTCAAGATGCTGATCCAGGGCCAAGTTCAGGTGCATGTATCTTCAATAGCTTCGATAAGCGTCAGATTATATGGAAAACTGGTAGCATGACGTTCGATGAGCGCAAAATTGTACATGAGCCCACATCTACACTAGTGTAGATGTGGGATGTGTGTGTGGTGGGTGTATCTAAGTTGGCTATTTCAGTATCTAGATACTGAAATAGCCAACTTAGATACACCCTACAAATGTTTTCTGCACTATTTTACACCAGATTTCCTACAAAAGATAGTAGATGAGTCTAACTTATATTCAGTGCAAGAAAATGTTGCCAATCCCATTACTATCACTGTTGCAGACCTCAAAAAGTATATTGGATCTTTGTTATTCATGTCTGTGCAGCATTTTCAAAGCGTGCGGTCATACTGGCACGACAAGTTTGGATACCCGCCGATAAAAGCCACGATGTCGATAAACAGATTTGAGGCAATCAGGTTAGTCTTGCATTTCAATAATAATGAGCATCATTTACCGAAGGAACACCCAGATCACGACCGCCTCCATAAGATACGTCCGGTAATAGACCACCTGAACAAGACTTTTTCATCTATACCTGTAGACCAGCGCCTCTCCATAGACGAGCAAATGTGTGCAACAAAAATATCTCACTTCCTCAAACAATACCTTCCCAATAAACCTCACAAGTGGGGTTACAAACTATTTGTACTATGCAGCCTGATGGGTTATGCCTACCGGTTTGAAGTCTATTCTGGACAAGACAATACCAAAGACAAGCCAGCTGACGAACCTGATTTAGGGATCACAAACAATGTGGGTCTTGCGTCTGGTCAGAGTAGTACCGCGGAAGCAAAATCACGTCATATATTTTGACAACTTCTACACCTCTTTGCCTTTGGCCTACTACTTGTCCAAGCAGGGTATCCACTGTGTCGGCACTGTTCAGCAAAACCGTTTACCTAACTGTTGACTTCCGGATAAAAAGACGCTCATGAAAACTTCCGTCCCCCGAGGAACCTGCGAAGAAAATGTGGCTCATCACGATGGCGTGGACTTCTCAGCTACTGTTTGGAAGGATAATAAGGTAGTAACTTTATTATCTACGTATGCTGGTGCAGAACCAGCAGGTAAAGTGCGCAACGGTTCGATAAAAAACTGAAACAGAAAATTGACGTCCCATGCCCTAAAGTGGTACAAGAATATAATATGCACATGGGGGGAGTTGACCTCATGGACAGTTACTTGGGACGGTATCGTATAAGAGTCAAAAGTAAAAAATGGTATATGAGACTATTTTACCATTTGCTAGACCTCACCGTCATCAACTCGTGGGTTCTCTTCAAGAAAAACATGACTGCAAAAGGTACCCCCAAAAAGCAACTGCCAAATCTAGGAGAGTTCCGAAATGAATTGGCAGATGCCCTGTGCAATGTGGGAACAAGCAACGGTAGCAAAAGAGGTCGGCCAAGCAACAGCTGCTTAGAAGAACAAGCTAAGAAACGAAGAGAACCAGCTCATCCGCTTCCTTGTAAGGACGTGCGTTCAGATGGTGTTGCGCACTGGCCCATATTTTCAAAGCGTTTACGCTGTAAACTTCCTCAATGTAAAGGCACAACCCAATGGGCATGCTCAAAATGCAATATCCCTCTATGTTTGAACGGAACTAACAACTGTTTTACAGATTTTCATACTACTCCTTAGTATGATAATTTAAGACGATTTTGCATGATGATGTAATATTACACCAATAAATAAATAAAAAATTTCACAAAAAACTGTAGTTTGATTTTTTTCATTATTTTTCCTTTAATGTACACCTCATTTAGGACCCCTGGGATTTTTCTCGGCCCAAAATAAAAAATCATGCAGTTAAGGGTTAAATCATGTTTAATGTTCACCACTCCTTAACCAGTCAGCGTTGCCATTTACACGGCAATTGCCGTGTTACACGGCAATTTGGGTCTATTCACCAATAAAACACGCTACACGGCAATATGTCCATTGCCGTGTTCTAAAACACGGCAATCCAATGGTTACCAACTTTTTCCGATAATTTTATCGATAGTAAATAAGTCATTATATCGTACATCGTTGGACTACACTAGACGTAGTCATGACTATGAGCGGGGAAATCCCGACGCGCATTCGAGGTAGATTCGCGCACACTTTATTGTTTATGGTACTCATTTCATTCATTCATTTTGTGTAAAGTACATTATAAAGATAATTATTCTGCTGCAAACATTTATTTACTTTCTTTAGTGTGGTGTGTGAATAAAGTATTAACATGGATAGTGAGAAAGAAGGGCCATGTACTCCAAAAAAGGTAAAGAAACGAACACATTTACCCCAAAAATACCGATCTCAATGGGAGCAAGATAATAATTTTAAAGATTGGATTCAACCCGTGGATAACGATGTATATAAAGCAAAATGTAAATTGTGTGACGTAAAATTGAGCTGCGAATTGTCAACTTTGAAGCGACACAACGAAAACAAACAACATCAGAAACATAAATCAAGTTTAAGCAAATCTAAATCCATTCAATCATATTTTAAAGGTGCCTCAACCTCTAAGGACTCTGACACAATGGTGACGGAAGCAGAAATTAAATTATGCGCATTTGTTGCTGAACATAACATTTCGTTTCATGCTATGGATCACCTTAGCGAACTCATGCGATCCTGTTTTCCGGACTCAAAAATAGCAGCTGAAATAAAATTAAAAAGAACCAAATGTACGGCTACAGTTACAAATGTCATTGGCAAACAACATAAAGACTAAAGCTTCAAAAAACAAGATTCAGTGTTTTAGTAGATGAATCTACAGATATTGCCTGCTCCAAAACTATGTGTATTGTGGTCAAATTTTACGATACTACTTCTTCAAAAATTGAATGTTTATGGGAATTAGTCCCACTGTTTAGACACGGCGATTTTGACAAAAATGTAGAAGGCTGCACTGCAAATGTAATATATGAAGCAATTATTAAAAGTTTTTCTGATCGGGAGGTACCCTCTAACAAATATTGTTGAATTGCATCAGATGGGTGTAACGTTATGATGGGTGCGCACAATTCTGTTAGCAGTAAATTGAAAAATAATTTTCCGGGCATCAAAATATTTCAGATTTTTACAAACAGTAAGATACACAAAATTCTCCATCCCTCTCAAACACGATGGCTGTCATTATTAGCAGTTGTTAACAGAATGAGAAAAAATGGCTCGATGAGCGTATCTTTGCCACTGAAACAATTTACCATGACCTAAATGAACCTTTTGTCAAATTGTATTTTCTATTCCTGCAATGGGTGCTGCCAAAGTTCGTAAAACTTAATAAGTATTTCCAGAGTAGTGAACCGAAATTGGTAGAATTGGATGAGAGGATGAGGATGACATTCAAAGAATTGTTATATTGCTTTCTTTCTCGAGACTATGTCAATCAAACAGATTTTGCAGAAATTAATCCGGATAACTGCGATAATCATATCCCTACGTTATATCTAGGTGTGAAAATTTTAAATGAACTTAAAAAAGCGGATATTATAAATAAACCAGATCATTTGAAAGAATTCCAAACCAGAGTTAAGAAATTCTTAATTACTGGTTGTAAGGATATCCAAAAAAGATACGATTTTACCGACCCCTTATTACCTTTATTAAAATATCTAATGCCAGAAGAAGCAATCAGTGAGGAAATCCGGGAAACATTTCCCACATTAATGCCTATAGTCGAAAGACTGCTTATAATTACAAGAGACGAAGATCTTCATCAGAAAATCGATGACGAGTGGCGAATGCTCCCGTCTGTAATTAAGTATTCCAAATTAGAAGTATCGCAAATGAAGACGGATAACTTTTGGTCAAAAGTTTTAGCGCAACCTGAACTCGGTTGCGAAAATTTAGCCAGTTTTGTCCTTAGCGTATTATCCCTCCCACACGCCAATGCAGACTGTGAAAGGATTTTCAGTAAGGTCAATTTGATAAAAACAAAAACAAGAAATAAAATTATTACTTCTACTATAAATGGAACTTTACTAGCTAAGCACTTTATCCGATCCCAAGGAAATTGTGTAAATTTCAAACCGACAAAACAAATGATAGACAATATGAAAGAAAAAAATAAATATAAAATGAACAAAGATGAAGAAATTTTGCATACGATAAGAAATTTGTATGATGACTGTGAAGAATAATGTTTTATGTCATGTTTGATCTTACGTGTTAATTTTAAAAAAAAATGTACCCGGCAATTTTGTAGTTTTTATTCCAAAACACGGCAATCCAGATCCCAAAACACGGCAAATTAAAATTTCGAAATGGCAACCCTGTAACCAGTGTTTACAGCCCTTAAACAGCCGATTATTTTAACCGAGCCCAACAGCATCGTTTAAGCGTTCATTAATACCACATTTTGACATTTGCTGTGACTTTACAACAGTTGCGATATTCCGTTATTAAGTTAGTATTTAGATTTTTCGCTGGTTTTGAGAATAGATAAACATGCAGTCAGTGTTCAATGTACTAATTGATAACTATCAAGATCACTACCTAAGCCTTCTTGAAAATCTGGAAGCTATAGAGACCACAACAAGGCGACCTAGAGTATTTCAAGTGCGTCGTAATTATTACGAAGAATATGATGAGGAAGCATTTAAAATTAGATTCCGTTTGTCAAAACCTTCTGCACTGAACGTACTACAACTAATAGAGAATAAATTAGAATTCCCAAACGATAAGTAAGTACCAACAATTAGATAAATGTAACCAATCTTTATTATAAAGAACTTTATCTGTGTGTTTGTATCTACGTTGGGGCAAAGACAGATCCAGTTTTAAAAGTTCTTTTAACTCAAAGCTACATTATCCCTGATTATCATAGATTACCTTCCTATACTTATTCATTTAAGTTCAATATTGCAAAAGCCAGGAATTCAAAAAAAGAAAAAATGCCTGCTTAGGTTGGTGTGCATTTACCAAATAATAAAGTACTTAATGCTACTTTTTTAAATTTTCATCGCAAACCTGCAATTTTTGTTAATTTTAATTGTTTACGTACCTATGTATTAAAACCTTTCACTTTATTGTAGGAATAATTCCCTGGCACCTATAAATCAATTACTATTAACTTTACGGTACTACGCAACTGGATGTCATCAACTGACCATGGGTGATTTCTCTGGAGTGAGTCGACCAACAGCTAATCGTGTCATCCATCGAGTAACTGCAGCAATAGCCTCCCTGAGCAGTGATTACATCAAGTTCCCGCAGACTGATACAGACATTAGAAAAACGCAAATAGATTTTTACAACATAGCCAGATTTCCAAAAGTTATAGGTGCATTGGATTGCACACATATAAAGATAATATCACCCGGAGGAAGCCATGCTGAAACCTTCAGGAATAGAAAAGGCTATATGTCAATATATGTGCAAGCTATCTGTAACGCCCAGTTGATGTTAACTGACCTAGTAGTTAGGTGGCCAGGAAGTAACCATGATGAACGGATATTCAGTGCATCTAGAAGACATGCCATGTTTGAATTGGGAATGTACGGTGATTCTGTACTTGTTGCAGATAGTGGCTACATGAATAGGAATTACATGATGATGCCATTAGATAGAGTTGCTACATCAGCAGAATCATTATAAAATGAATCCCAAATTAGGACACGCAACCCAATTGAGAGGTTATTTGGGGTTTGGAAAAGGCGGTTCCCAGTGTTAGCCCTTGGCATTAGGGTTTATTTGAAAAATGCGCCACCTATTACAGTGGCTACAGGTGTATTACACAACATCCTACAAATGAGAGGGGATGAAATGCCTTTTGACGACCCAAATCTAGCCTTGCCAGCGCCATGGGAAGAAATATTACACCAAGGAAGAGTACAGCGCTCCTTAGATAATAATATAGGAGACGTAAATCCCGACAGGAGATCATTAATATCTAATTATTACCAAAGTCTTATTTGAAAAATAAGTTATGTATATTATAACAATAAATAAAACTATATTTTACTTAATCAACAGAAGTTTTTTATTACTAACACCTTTAATATACATAATCTTAATCTAAAAAATAACTATCTTTAAGTTTTTGGGTCTTTATTTTTTCTTGGTTCAATTGTTGTTCCAAAATGGCTAATCGAATACGGGATTCCTTCTCAGCATTCTCTTGTACAATTTTTACCAAGCGAATTTTTTGTTTAGCTAATTCATCACCCAAGCAATCAATTTTCGGTCTTCTTCTTTTTAACCAGCCTTCTTCGCTTTCTCCGGCTACCTTCAGTTGACCTGATACTGGTGTTTTTAAATTCTTCGGAGTCCATGAACTCCAGGTATTGTTGTCCTGTTAGCAAAAAAAATATCATATTATAGCACTATGTCATAGAATATAATTATTGTCATATATTTTAGGAGAATTATTTATTAGTTATGAATTATTAATGGGAATGATGTTTTATGTCTATCCAACTTACAATCTAAGTGTTAACAACTTACATTCTTTTCAAGACTTTGCAGTGCTTGTGTGAGCATTCTGTTCACACTCATCAACCGCTGAAACAATAGTTTCAATGTTTTCCTGTAAGAAATAATAAAAAAAAATAAGTTACAATAAAATTGATAACAGGTAGGTAGGTACAATATTATAAGTAAATTTATAACAACTTATAAATATTGTACATAACTATCCATAGATGGCAAGTGTGTGCAGGCAAACTCTTTGCAGTAGGTACCTATCAATCTAACACTGGTCTACGTTCGCCAATTCGGCGAATGGAAGCAACCTACAATGAAGCATTCAAACACATATATTTACATGCTCTTTGAAAAGGTTTGATAAACTACTTTAATATGAGGCATTTGAACTCTTAGACTAATCATTGTTGGTTGTTGTTGCTTTAAAAATACTCTTTTTATTATTATTTAAATTGTGTTTATAATATTAGCATAACTGCATTAACAGTCCACCTCCTAGTGACTAAGGTTTTATTTATTAATGGTAATCTGTGAACAGTGCTGTGGGTTACATTATTACTGAAGTAATGTATGTTCTTCTATTTATTACATAATAATATTGCATATTGTAGACGTTTCTTGTTCCTATTTAATAAAATCAAATCAAATTATCAACTCACATTATCTTCTATTGATATGCCTGCATAATCAGTGTCGCCTTCTGTTACATCGAGTTTTTCACTGTGATCTATGGTCTTCCAGTCTATTTCCTGTTAAAACATTAATATTATCAGTCAAAATACAACAATTTTAGATGCAGTATCTGACAATCATGAGGAGTTGGGTTCTCTGTTGAGTGCACTATACATATACAGTGCTAAATTATGAGATTCCAACACACATTATTTGATAATGGTTAACGGGAAGAATTAAAGTACTTACACTGAATATGGGACTGTCGGTGTCGAAATCACTTGGGATTCCATTTAGTGCTGGTCCTAATATGGCCTCCACTATTGTAGACTCTGTATTGGACGGTGGCGGTGTTGGCGGTTTTTCACCACCTGCAATACAAAAAAGCATGAATGCAATATCCTTATAGACCTAATACACCACGTGAATTGTTATTATAGATAGGTAGTTACATACCAGTCATGAATATCTTTTTCTTCCTGTCTGCTCGATCTTTTTTCGTCTGCCTTTTAATATTTTCCCAGCAACATTTTAGGGCTGCGTGGGTTCGATGGCAAAACGTGCTGACCGTATTAAACTCATCAACTCCGCCATAAGACGACCCACTGACCAACTCATCTGTTAAACGGATCCACCCTTTCAACTTGGAGGAATTTGTTGTGGCATCGGTGCGCTTATTTTCCACAACATCTCGGTATTTCAACACCAACTCCGTTAAAATACGTTTTTCATTGCTTGAAAAATTGGTTGTTCTCTTTTTTTGGGCCGCCATTTCACAAGTAGAAGATAAATATTAAGTCTTATAATAGAATTAAACACTTTCACATCACAAACCCAACTTAATAATAATCAACCGGGAGAATAGTAGTAACGCGTGTAACATTTGACAGTGAGCGCTCTATGACGTTATTACCCATCCAAATTGGACACTACAGGCTAGCTTAATGATCCCAATGCGTTCTCGAACTTCTCAAGTTGAAAGCGTTTTAATTTATGCTTCTAAATATAGATGTCACCAAAACTCGTGTTGACTAAATGTAACCACGTGACTTCGCTAATGAGTACACTTATAGCATTTGTCCATTCACTCTGAGGGAATGGTGATTGCCCGATTTACTAATCACGGTTAAAATATTCGTGGTGAGCAGTGAATACTTAACCGGCTGCTTAAACGATGTTTAGGAATTCATCAGGCGATTACTCAAACATTGGTTAAATGACAGTCCGTGAACTTGGCCCTTAGGTGTCCAACTTGTAATGCGCGTCTGTTTGAAGAAGAAAAATCTAGAAAACAATGGTGTTGTGGATCGGGCGCCTACAACATACAAAATTTCATGCCGTTAACCGAGGAGTTTTACTCTCACCCGTCGTTTCTGAGTAGGCCATGAGCGTACAATAATTTATTTGCCTTCAGTGCCTTAGGCGTTTCTCACGGGTACCAACAACCAACGGGAATATCTTTTCTTAAAATTCAAGGTCGAGTCTATCATAGAGTTTTTGATTTAGCTTACACTGGTAGCGTAAATAATTTAGGACTATACATTAACGATACAAACGAACGCGAACAAATAGCCGCAAATATGTACCTTGATAGGCAGGTAATTAGTTGCATAACTAACTTTTTACATAACGTTAATCCGTTAATCGAATGTTTTAAAAGATTAAGTAGGGAACCATCCGATCAGGCCTTTATTTCAACAAACGTCTCGCTCAACCCACGGTAACATTATAGGAGATTTACCTGTTGGTAAAGAAGTCGCGGCCATTATTAGTACAGAACGCGAAAATTTTATACCTCATTGCATAGCAGTTTGGAAAATCGGTGATAGGAAACCACACTCTGTAGATATAATGCATCCGTTTTATGAAAGTTTTCAGTATCCATTACTTTATCCTGAAGGTAATGCGGGTTGGTACCCGAACAAAGTAGATAATAACGGAAATAAATGAACTCAAGCAAAATACCTTCGCTGCTTGTTATTGTCGGAACCAGGATTTTATGAAATAGGCAAACTATCGGAAGAATGGTTAGTAGACATGCATTGCCGAATTATAGAAGAACGCCTACGTTTTTAACAAGTTTACAAAAACATAACTCGAACAGTGCACTGAGGTCCGCTCCACTTCAAGAAGTTGAAATGAGCATCGAAGTCGCGCGTCAAATTCGTCAGGATGAAACGATTCAGGGAGAGGGATTCGTACCAGGTCGCGTTTATTTGCCCAGCACGGGCGGGCCGCGATATATGAGAGGAAAATATAGTGATGCCATTGCAATAGTAAGCAGATTAGGGAACCCATCATTTTTCTTGACGTTTACCTGTCGTCCTTAGTGGCCTGAAATTCAAGGATCCACTCAAAGTAGCCATGTAAATCCTTCTGTGTGTGCTAGAGTTTTTAATTTAAATCTAATATAATTATTAAGAGATATCCGAGGTGGTAATTGGTTTGGAAAACGTATTTATATGATGCACGTAATAGAATTTCAAAAGCGAGGTTTACCACACGCTCACATTTGTTTTAGGGTTGAAGGTGGCGGACCTGTCCAAATTATAGATATTGATAAATTTGTTAGAGCAGACATTCCTGATGCATCAGAGGCAGAGGGAAGATTACGAAAAACTGTTTTGAATCACATGATTCACGGTCCTTGCGGTCCCTCGCACAGAACTAATTTAACTTGTTGGGATAGTGAGAAAAGTAAATGTTCAACATTTTTTCCAAAACGTGAGTCAGCCACCACTTTTTCTGATGAAAAAGGATTTATTAACATGTGTAGAGACAGTAAAAACGAAGCAATTATAAAATATCGCGGTAAAGATGTAATTGTAAATGATACTTGGGTAGTCCATTATAACGCAAGTCTTCTTTTAAAATACGATGCTCACATCAACGTGGATAAAATACGATCCTCACAACGCACGGTTGTAATATATCACGAAGGGTCCTGACGAGTCGCGCGTAGCTGTCGTACCGGAAGAACATGAAAATGACGAAATAGAGCAGTATGTCACAAAACGTTATATAGGCTCCAGCGACGCCGCTTGGAGGACGTTAGAATTCGACGTGACCGCGCGCGAACCCAACGTCAAACAATTGTCAGTGCATTTAGAAAATCAAAAAACCGTATATTTTAAACGAGGCACTGAAGTAAAAGCCGCGCAACAAGCTGGTTCGGACCTTATTACCTATTTTAACCGCCCCGTAAGTAACGAATTTGACTCATTGACCTACTTGCACTTTTACGAACAATATATTGTCCATTCCAAGCGTCCCTCGACCAAAAACACTGAAATTTTTGAAACATTAAATCATAAATTCATTACAAAAAGACAAAGGGGTGAGCTTGTCGCGCGTCTATTTTGGGTCGTACCTAACAGAGGTGAACAGTTTTATCTTAGAATTCTATTAAAAACATTCTCGTGTCGTAGTTACACCGATCTTAAATCTCTTGGTGGTCCCGATTGTAAAACTTTTCAGAAAGCTGCTAAGGTAGTTGGTCTTGCCGATGACGAAGTCGAATACGAAAGAGCTATGTTGGAAGCTTCAAACTTTTTAACGGGATCACGCCTGCGTAGTTTCTTCATTTGTTTGGCTGTAAACGGTGTCCCAGTCGCGTCTTTATGGGAAATTTTAAAAATCAACTCAGTGAAGATATTTCACATAGGTTAGGTGGTGATGCGGACATCGAAAGAGTACACACTTTGTGTCTCATTCAAATAAATAGGTTGCTTCGGAAACACGGATCCACCTTAAAACAACACGGTTTGCCAGAAATCGAAGATACCACTACCGAGTTGGACAGGGAACGCGTAGAACACAACCGCGAATCACTGGAGCATTTTGCAGACGAATGGATTCCACGCTTGTCTCGAGAGCAAAATAATATTTTTGATTACGTTGTAAAACTTTGTAACGATACTGACTTCCGTGACGTTAATGATACCGCGATTTTCGTTGATGGTCCCGCGGGTACCGGTAAAACGTTACTGTTAAAAGTTATTTCTGCTTACGTACGCGGTAACTTAAACGGAGTTGTTCTATGTACTACGAGTTCTGCCATTGCAGCGCAAAAGTACGAAGGAGGGACCACGGCGCATAGCATGTTTAAATTCCCCATAGATCTGGTAACGACAATGACTTCTGGAATATCACAAACGGCACGCAAAGAGCGGAATTAATATCACACGCGGACGTTATAATATACGATGAAGCCCCTATGGCACATAAATTTTTGATTCATCTACTGGATAGGTCGTTGCGTGATCTCATGCATAATAATAAAATTTTTGGAGGCAAAATTATTATCTTTGCAGGGGATTTTAGACAAATTCCCCCTGTAGTTACAAATGCAAAAACTAATTCAGATATATTAAATTCATCAGTAAAAACATCAGGCATCTGGCAAAGTATAAAATCTTTCTCCCTAGCTACTTCGCAAAGATGCAGGGATGACATAGAGTTTGCAGATTTTTTATTAAATTTAGGCTCAAATAAATTACCATCTCATCCATTTCGAATTGGCAAAAATATTCAAAATTTAGTTGATTTAGGTGGTATTGAAATTGTATCAGAATTAAATGACTTGATTGACTTTGTTTTCCCCGTTCTAAATATAGAACCCTGTGCTAGCATAAATAGAGCAATTTTATGCACACGAAACGACGCCGATCGAGAAATAAATAACTTAATACTCGATCGGTTAGATGGAGAAGCACTGCATTTCTACTCCATCGATAAAGTCGAAAATGAAAATGCAGACGAATTATTTTTAGGGCCAGATGCACTTAACAGAATGCAACCAAGAGGTATTCCAGAGTACGATCTTAAGCTCAAAACTGAGATTACGCATGATCATACAAATACATCCTATTTGTATGATCATGCGTAATCTCAGTTTTAACGACGGATTGGTAAACGGAACTAAAGTAATTGTAACAGGTACGTCGCCGCGATTAATTACCGTTCAAAAATCGTCAGGTACGGATGAATACTTAATTCCGCGTATTATTTTTAAGGGTCCTATTGATCCCAAAAGTCCATTAGAAATGTGCCGCCGTCAATTTCCTTTACAGTTGTCTTACGCGATGACTATTCACAAAAGCCAGGGCCAAACCCTGAGCCGGGTCGGAGTAGATCTTAGGTCGGATATGTTTAGTCACGGGCAATTGTACGTCGCGCTAGGTCGAGTAACCAAAAAAGAATACATAAAAATTTTAATTCACAAAGATCGGGTTTTAGATGGCAAACCGTACGCGAAAAATGTAATAATACCGGAGCTCCTATAAATTAATTAATGTAAATTCAATATAAATCAGTAAAAATTTAAATTTAGAGCTGCTGTATAAGTCTAAAACTGTTTATCTCTGATCTTCGTAGTCAAATGAATTAAGTTAATAATTAAATCATGTTGACATTGCTATTTAATGAGCGTTTTTATATAATTTGTTTAAATTTTTCATTATATTGGTATATACTATATTATTTACATTACACTAAATAAATATTTTATAACCCGTGTTTGTAGCAGATGTACATTGAGCGTTATGTCGAATAATAACTCTGGTCTGATTAGTTTTTGGTGATATGTTAATTCAGTTTATTTATTAATATTACTTAAACATATTTTAACGTAATTAGGCTACTTTGGTTTTGGAAAAATGTAGCATAATGTATGTAGGTAGGTACATAGATGTAGTTTAGGTGGATTAGGCCTCTTCGGACACGGGTGGATCCAGCTTTGGCGCCAGGGGGGGGGGGGGTCACATAGTCGTGGTCAAGTCACAAAAAGTTATAATTTAATTTGGATAATGATAGATACAAGATAAAAAGTAGGTATTTTATTAATAAATGTAACTGTACTTAAAAAACTTTTTTGCAAAAAATAAAACCGACTTCCATATCAAAACACTACAAAGCCAAAAATAATTTTAATTTCGGTAGTCGGTGTTATTGGTTTTGTATTTTCTTTTTTTTTCACACCGCCTCCCGAAATTAAAATTATTTTTGGCTTTGTAGTGTTTTGATATGGCAGTCGGTTTTATTTTTTGCAAAAAAGTTTTTATTTTCGTGCTTTTTAGTGGGTCCGTGAATTTTCCAAATCGGTTCGTAAATGACGGAGTTACAAAACGCAATGCAGAGTAAACGAAAAGATCATCAACGTAAATATTTTTTGTAACCTTTGTTGATTTTTCAGAAACGGCTTGTCCGATTTCGATAAAATTTTTAATTTCATGGGACCATTTGGAAAGTATACCCTTTCTAACAAGATAAGAATTTTTCAAATCGGTTGGAAAGAGACGGAGTTATGCGCGGACAAACATAAAAAAAAATACAAACATCCGAATTGAGAACCTCCTCCTTTTTTAGAAGTCGGTTAAAAATATCTATATTTAAATAGAAAAATCAATTATTTTTACGTCTTCTCTTGAAACACGTTACAATTTTTAGAACACTATTACTGCCTTAATGAAATTTTAAAGTTTATAACCTAGTAAGTACTTTATTACTAAAGTTTAGTCGTTCCGATTGAGATTTGGTCTAACTAGACGTTAGTCGAAACAAAGCGCGCGCAAACATCACACGAAATGTGACATAATGAAAGGTGGAATAATGCGTTTGCCGCCAAACAAAGTATTGAAAGTTAAATCAAAATATATATTGTGACAAAAAATATATAAAATTATGTTTAAAAATTTCAATGAATGATCACAATTTTAGTTAGTGACCCCCATGACCCCCGTCCTGGATCCGCACTTGTCTTCGGAGGGAAACCACATAAAAAAAAACGCGCCTGAAACCTTACCTCCAGGTGGTGTGGAAAAAGGTTTGTAGTTATCGAGTAGTTTAGGTGGATTAGGCCTCTAATTGGGATAAATGCCTTTAACGGGGACACCTTTAAATAAGACGCACCAGGAACCTTATCTTCTGGTAGGAAATTGGTTTTAGAACTCTATAATACCTACATAAGAACAAGTAGTTAGCTGTAGTTGTTTTCAATAAACACAATTTCACAACGTAGTTTGTTTCAATAATTCTAGAAGTGTTGTAGGTATACCTACCTACCTAATCCGCTGCAAATATTTATTAGCACGTTGGCGCTGTTTCATCGATCCTGGCTGGGTGCATGCGAGTGCGAACGAATGCGCGCGTGGGGGCCACCAATCACGCCTGCGCGACGTCCCAAGGCCAGCCAGTGGGCAGAAAACAGCCAGAACAAAGTTCCCACCCATAAAAAATATATAATTTAAAGGTAAATTTACAGAAAACTTATATTCCATTCATAAATCAATGATAGACACAGATTAAGTCAAAGAGTGTTATTTAAATATGCGAGCGAAGCGAACGCGTTTTGGAGTCGTAGCAGGTTCTATAGAAGGCTCAAAATTCACCCACGTCCTACAAATTAGTATACAGAGTGTAAACCACCTCATCACGAAGCCGTCAACCAAGCATTCTGTACATCAAACTAAGTAACTACGCAAAAATTATTAATGGGAAACGACTTTTTTTGGGGTGTAAAATCATGTTTTGTGGTAAAACTCAATGTAACGCACTTAAAACATTGTGCTGATGGATGGATTGAATAGTACGGAGGTCATAGAGGTGTTTAAAGTAAAAATCTTACAACAAAAACGTGCATTTAAAAAAAAAACTTGTCAAAAAGTTGGAACTTTGACCCCCAATATCTCCGTAACTAGAAGGTTCCCAGGTATGGTGTAGAACAAAAAAATGATCGCAATGAGGGGGAGAACAAGTGCCTTTCGGCTTAGTTAAGAGGTCTTTTACACGCTTTATTATAATAAGATGGCACACTTCCGATCGCCATCCTTATTTATAATTTTTTTGAGATACTTCTCTTTGCTGTAGGACGTGAGTTAATTTTGTATGGGACGTGAGCCTTGTTCTTTGCTTATATCTCGAAAATTTGCTAGCTGGCGGTGGGTAAGAACTAAGCATTTGAGATAGGTAAGTGCCTACCATAATGATTTACTACTTAGTAACAATGACGAATTTTCTTTCCATAATAAAATAATAGTTCCCAAGACCACGATAGATGGCGCTAAAATAATTGTACGAGTTCACTCAAACAACAAAAATAGGTTTTCGTAGGGCTTTCTCTGACTTTTACTACATTGAAGAGCTTATTGAAGTGGAAACCTTTAGGGTTCTTTTAGGGTATTTTTGGCGTTTTACTACATTTAACCCATTAGTGCATAACGTCCGATATATCGGACAACAATAAAATATTTATTTTTAAGAGTTAAAACTTTTATTTTCAAAGTTTTTCATTAAAAAATCGTAGTTTATTATATTTACTCTTGTGGCAAGACTGCCATTATGAAATCAAACCACGCGACTGCGCGTTAGCTGTCAATTTTAAAAAATGGCAACAATCTTCGCGGCGAAGGTAAGAGAATATTGTATTTCTTTTTGTATTTTGTTTGGTAATTAGTGTAAAAAACTGATATTTTTATTGCTAAAGCGTCAGAATATTTATTTACAATTGTAGCGTTGTAGTCGATTAAACTAGAAGTCGACTACCACACTAATCTCTAATGTCTATGGTTTCACGGAGTGACAACACTTATGCAGTAGTGACCAGCTATAAATTCTAATCTCTAGTGCGCGAAGCTTCTTTTCTCGCCGCCTACTGTTGCAAGTAACTTATATAGAAACCCCTCTGTGCCAAGGGTAAGTGCTCATTGTATCTGCCATTTTCTCTCCATCTTGCCAAATTGTAATCCTCTTATTTCACCATAATCTGCAGTGTTTGTAAATTAATATAATTGCCCGGTTGTCAAGATGGCTTCTGTCGAGAACATAACTACGCTATTTCATTGTCATCTGTTTTCCACTAGTGTTTCTAAATTGTGGAGCGTCCGCATGCCGCAGTATTACTTTTCTGCAGTGTCATAGCAGCTACGAGCTTAAACGCCTTGCACGCGGTTACGTTTTATATCGTTGCACGCGGTATGCGCACGCTTATCTCTATTTAACCTTTGTGAACCGCCGCGATGGTGAGTTTCCCATCCGTTTTCCCGGGTACTGTTCCGTGGGGCTTACGGCTGGGAGACGCACGCATCGCTGGCGCTCACGATTCCTGCACCACGCTTACGGAAGCACCCTTTTTGGATTCCAGGGTTTTTTTCTTCCTTCTCCTTCGTTTCTACTGCCTTGGATTTCTACTATCAACCTCCTCTACGTCCGCCGCTCGACGGGTGTCACGCTGCCTCTGTGACTGTCTGCGTGCTATTGCGTGGCCGGCCCGAATAACCTCTGCGCCCGTCTGCGCGCTATTGTGTGGCCTGCCCGCATAACCTCTGCGCCCGTCTGCGCGCGAGCTGCCTGCTACGGGATCTGCCCGCCGGTCTGCGTGCGTCGCGGCCTGAGCCCAGGGCAGTACCATTCTATACCTTCGACCAGTGAGGGAACCCAGTGTGAACCGAACCCACCCCCCCTTCAAAATAAATGCTGTAATCTGTGGTCTAATTCTTTTATTCCTCTACCACCTAAACCACTACGCCACAGTGGCGCCCACTCGGTAAGGTTCACAAGGTTTTCTTCACTGGTCGCTATTTACCTGACTCACACATCGTGGCGGTAAGTAGTGGGTAATTACTATATTTTTCTTCTGTATTTTTTTTAATTTGTTACTTTTATATAATTTCTTAGTCAGCTACTAGGGTTTTGTTGTAAATTGTAAAGATCACAATGAGCGCTAACCCAATCAAATTTATCCACCTAAGAAAGGCCGAATTGGAATATGAGGTCGTCATTAGAGGCGGTGAAAAGGGCACAGTCACTGACCTTAGAAAGCAAATCAACAAGCTTTCGAGACTACACGACACGGAGGATATTTTGCTGTCCGGGATGGATGAGAGGGATGATTTGAGTGGTCTGAGTCAGACGCTAGAGGATTTTAAAAACTACTTATCAACCATAAACACTGAACGTTCTCTTAGTGTAGCTACTTCAATTAGGAACCACATATTCCATAGATTAGGAAGAATAACTCCAACCACACAAGACTCTATTCGGTTGAAGAGAGAACTTGATTCACTGTTTGGTTGCTTAGACACTCAGTACAAAACTCTCCTGAGTAAACTCACCCCTAGTACATCAGATAGTTCGGCCAGTGGTCAGCAGGCTGAAGCAAGTGTCACGGAAATCCCAAATATAGTTGTCACTTGTCCCAGTCACCATGGCAATAAACCCAAATACGATGGGAATACATGTGTAAGGTCATTTGTTCAGAAAATTGAGGAGTTCAGACTAAGTAAGCGAATTTCTAGGGAGGACATGTTGAATTTTTCCTATGACATATTCACTGGCAATGCTTTACACTGGTATAGACACATAAAAGCTGATATATTGTCTTGGGACCAGTTAATCAAGCAACTTCAGTCAGCCTTTGACAGTGATGATTATGACTATAGACTCCTTTCTGAAATTAGACAGCGTACACAAGGTGAAACTGAAAATATAACTATTTACATTTCTATAATGAGCGGTCTCTTCAACCGACTCGTAAAAAAAATTTCAGAAGAGGAAAAATTCGACATCATCTCTCATAATGTTAAACCTGTCTATGCAGATGTGCTAGCACTAAGTAGTGTGCAAACGTTAGACCAATTACAACAGGTTTGCAAAAACTATGAGAAATATAAAGCTAGGGCTACACACTACCATGAACCCAGCAAAAGTAATCTGAACACTCTTGCACCAGAGTTTGCATACCACAGGCACAATAAGTCGAGTAATAGTTATAACACAAGTACTAATAATTCAGCAAAACACTACACTAACTACAAGAAACACTCTGCTCAGTCGGAAACAGAAAAGGTTTCAGCTATTAACACAAAAAAAGAATCACCCTCTAAAGGAGGTCCTTTCTGTCCTAGGTGTAGAGTAAACAGTCACTCATTGAAAAAGTGTACAGCAGAAAGATTTCCAATTTGCTTTAAGTGTGGTCTCAAAGGTGTGATTTTCCCAAACTGTAAAAAGTGCCACTCAAAAAACTAAAGGTTGTGGGTTGTTGTAAAAAACCAAATAAAACTAAAAACGGTGGTGTGTGGGCAGATTGGCCACCAACATTAAAACCATCTTCCACTCATTATGCTGTTACAACAATCCACAATAAACCACTAAATGATACTAGGCCTTATGCAAGTATTCTAATAAATAACTTGCCTACTTGTGGACTGTTGGACTCAGGATCCGCAGTCACCATAATTGGAGATAACTTTCATGAAAAACTCATCGATTTGGGCCTAACCCTGAAATCATGTGAACACTCTTTAAAATTTGTTGCCGCTGGGGGACAGATGTTATCACCAATAGGTATACTAAATCTACCTATAACCTTTGAAAGTAAACACCACATACTTAAGGCCTATGTAATACCATCAGTTGACATACCCATTCTACTGGGCATTGACTTCTGGAATCTTTTTGAACTGTTCCCTAAAAACACTAAGTCAATCTTTCTTATGAGTCATAATGAACAAATAATCAACTCTAACACAGACTTACACCTCCATTCTTTCGCTCAACTTTCAAGGACTCAACAAATAAAAGCAGATAACATTATTAAACAATTTGAAACTATATCTTCAGATAAAAAAGGTCTAGGTTGTACCAATCACATCACACACTGCATAGATACTGGAGACTCACCTCCAATCAGGCAGCGTTACTACAGAATGTCGCCTGAAAAACAGCGCATTTTGTGTGAAGAGCTAGACGAAATGCTGAAGCTAGATGTTGTTGAGCCCTGCGAAAGTCCTTGGTCTTCACCTGTACTTCTCACACCTAAAAGGGATGGCAAATTGCGGTTCTGCTTAGACAGTCGCAAGCTAAATTCAGTAACTAAGAAGGATGCTTATAATTTACCTTATATCTCTGAAATTCTAGATAACCTAAAGGATGCTAAATACCTAACAAGTCTAGATCTTTATAAAAGTTTCTGGCAGCTACCCTTGAATGAAGAGGACAAAAACAAGACTGCTTTTTACATTCCTGGCCGTGGAACCTTCAGATTCAAAACTACACCCTTTGGACTAACTAATGCACCTGCTACTCAACAGAGGCTTGTTGATAAGTTATTCTATGGCCCGGAATTTGAAAACAGAGTTTTTGCTTTCTTAGATGACATAGTTCTGGTTTCTTCTGATTTTGACCACCATATATCTCTTTTATTAAAAGTCCTTAAAACACTAACTGAGGCCAATTTAACAATTAATTTAAACAAATGCCAATTCTTCCGGGATGAACTTAAATACCTGGGTTACATTGTAAATTCAAAGGGCTTGCACCCAGACCCAGAAAAAGTAGAAGCAATCACAAAATTTCCAGTCCCAACTAATCCTAAAGAAGTAAAGAGATTCTTGGGAACAGCATCCTGGTACAGACGTTTTGTCCCAAACTTTAGTTCACTAGCAGCACCGTTAAATAAACTGACTAGCTCCAGCAAAAAGGCTCCACCTTTTGCTTGGACCAATGAGTGCCAAGAATCATTTGACAAACTCAGGAACATACTAGTTTCAGCCCCAGTCTTGTCATGTCCAGATTATAGCTTACCTTTTGAAGTACATACAGACGCTAGTAATCATGGTATTGGCGCTTTGCTCACTCAAACTAAAAATGGTATCGAGCACCCTATAGCATATATGAGTAAATCCTTGTCAAAACCAGAACAAAACTATAGTATTACAGAGAGAGAAGCGCTAGCAGTGTTATTGGCTCTAGAGCACTGGCGATGTTATCTTGAAAATGGTCTAAAATTCACAGTCTACACAGATCACTCTGCACTAAAGTGGTTCTTAAAACTACAAAATCCTACTGGTAGACTAGCCCGCTGGGGAATAAGGCTCTCTGCATTTAACTTCGATATTAAACACCGCCGTGGTTCCGATAATACTCTTCCCGACGCTCTGTCCCGCGCTCTCCCAGTGGCTGAAATATCTTCTCAGTCCACCCCACCAGTAACTAACGATACTTGGTACCTAAAAATCTATAATGGCTGTATACAGAGCCCAATCTCTTATCCTAATTATCTTATTAAGAATAACAAGTTATTTCGGTACATGAAAAGTAAATTTGCTATTTTTAATGAGTTTGACTGGAAGGAAGTTATTCCATATGAATCTAGATCTAAAGTTGTTATTGATAATCATGCGGAACCCACTTCAGGCCATCTAGGCATTTTCAAAACTTATAAAAGACTAGCTCTTCGTTACTACTGGCCAGGAATGCACACTGACGTAGTGAAAGCTGTAACTTCATGTGAAATCTGTTTAGCTCATAAACAAGTAAACCATGCTCCACTGGGGGTCATGGGGAAACCTAAAGAATGCTCTCGACCATTCCAGATGCTCAGTATAGACATTGTTGGCCCTCTGCCTGTCTCTAGACGCCAAAACGCATATCTTTTTGTAGTGACATGTTGTTTCTCTAAGTATTGTCTTCTTTTCCCAATGAGGAATGCTAACGCTAAAACTATCTGTAAACTAATGGAGGATAATGTATTTTTGGTACATGGAATACCTCAATGTATAATTTTAGACAATGGCACTCAGTTCACTTCAAATGAAACTAAAAACTTATTCAGTAAATATAACATACCTAGCATACACTATACTCCTAGGTATGCACCACAGATTAACACCGTGGAAAGGTACAATAAGACAATCATAACAGCTGTTTCTACTTACATTAATAATGACCAACGCTCTTGGGATCTACATATCCCAGCTGTACAATTTGCACTAAATAGCTCAACTAGTGAAGTTACTGGTTTCACTCCTGCATTCCTTATATTTGGTAGGGAATTAGTGGCTGACGGATCCATCTACCAAAAAACTGACTTAAAGGAAATAATATTCCAACCTAGAGACCAGTATGCAGAAAACTTAGGTTGCCTTTCTAACATTTTTGACCAAGTACAGTCTGCCCTACTACGAGCACATTCTAGAAATGCTACAGACTACAACTTACGACGCAAGAAGGTAGAATTCAATGTAGGTGATGTGGTCTGGAAACGTACTTACTACCAGAGTGATAAGGAAAAGTATTTCAGTAAAAAATTAGCTCCTAAATTTACTAAATGTAAAGTATCTGCCAAACTCTCCCCTATAGTTTATGAGTTGGTAGACATGCAAGGAAAGCCTTTGGGTGAGTGGCACGCTAAGGATTTAAGGCGAAACAGCCCACCTTAACTCCCGTAGGCCTAGCTAACTACTAGTGTTTGACCCCATACAGGGTCACACGATGCCAAGGGAACACACACCCACGACCGCCTAACATATTGGTCGTGGAGGGTCGACTTGTACCTAACTACCTAAGTTAACTATAACTCTGGTTATAGCTATCCTAGTATCATATTTCACACCCACCTAAAGTGTGGTAATCCTAATTAAAACCTACTGACTAAAGTTAACAAACTATTATTCTAAAATTAACTATAATTAGTTATCTTTTAACATAACTAAATACCTTGACTGCATGGCAATAAGCCAACATAACTTCAGTTCCATTACCACCTTTCTGCTGACCACACACACTTACACTACACATCAAATTTCTTTTATTATTTTTCCCTTTACGGCGTGACTATGAGAGACTGCATAGTGGGCCTTCAGGGCGATTCTTTAGTATCATGGCAGAGTAGTCTCCATAGTACACTACCTTTAACTTTTATTTATGTTATTATGTCCTCATGGATATCTTAAAGACGGCCCCCTGAAACATGGGTGTCCGCACACTAGTTAATTTACATTAATTTCTAAACCTACTGTTCTGAAAACAGTTTCAAGCCGGTAAATTTCTATACAAATACCGTACCTACCCATTAACTACTTGCATAGTAGTCTATAACTTTATAGTTTAATTATAACTGTAAAACTTTCTCACTACTAACCTTAAAACTATTCATAAAACAATATATAGCATAGTCCATTGTATTGTTTTTCTGATTCAAGTAAACTGTTGGTGATCTGCCCCACAGTTAAATTATATTCCATTCTACCCTAGTAACAATCTAACTTTAATCTAAGCACTAAACCCGAACCTAACTCGCATTTCATCAATCGTTTAATAATAGCATCTACATGAAATATTCTAACAACATTTAGTCAACAAACTTATCTAATTTCTTTTACCTAAACACTAAACTAGAAACCTAACTTTAACTTCATAACACCTTTTAGTATTGAACAAACCTATCCTGAATATTACTTAGATTCAACCTGCCCTAATTAAATTAATTAATTCTCTTAAAAAATATTTCCGCGTGATTCATAACATAACCTATTTAATTTAAGATCATTGACATATTATATTTTTGACGTTTACGTACTGACTTTGACATCTCGACGTAGTTGCCAACCTTGGATACTTGTCTTTTAGAACTTCGTCTATAACGTGCGGATATTCTCGCAACAGTATGAATATGGACTTGATTTATTTTTTATAAATTACACTCACGTTCGGAAACTCACTCAAATGGACTTCTACATATGATGCGTATTCCAGTAATAAAACTTAAACCAATTTGAACATATACATGGACCATCACCAAAAAAAAAAAAAAAATTTTTTTAACTTTAACAAATTTTTTTTACCTTTTCAAAAAATTTTTTTTAAATTTTCTTTTTAAATACTCTTAGCTTTTAACTTTAACAAAAAATTTTTTTTATTCAACAATGAACTTACTTCTTGCTTTGAAACCTAACATTATCTATAGCCTGCAACAGTCCACCAAGGTTACCTAACCCTATGGAGATACACTTGCTTTATCTTGCTGTTTTTCCTACTGACTGTCTCGAGTTAAACTACTCTATAATTAGCTTACCTCTCGTATGTGATTGTACGTCACTGACTTAGGACTACTTCCAAGTCAGGGATGGACTTAGAATGGATGGATGAATGATTAATAGTATGGAAGCACATGAATGGGATGTATGAACGTATAGGTAGTCAGTAATAGTGGTTTAGGCCTTCTAGCGGATTTATCCTAGGGAAAATCCTTCGCTAACAGGCGGGGTACTGTAGCGTTGTAGTCGATTAAACTAGAAGTCGACTACCACACTAATCTCTAATGTCTATGGTTTCACGGAGTGACAACACTTATGCAGTAGTGACCAGCTATAAATTCTAATCTCTAGTGCGCGAAGCTTCTTTTCTCGCCGCCTACTGTTGCAAGTAACTTATATAGAAACCCCTCTGTGCCAAGGGTAAGTGCTCATTGTATCTGCCATTTTCTCTCCATCTTGCCAAATTGTAATCCTCTTATTTCACCATAATCTGCAGTGTTTGTAAATTAATATAATTGCCCGGTTGTCAAGATGGCTTCTGTCGAGAACATAACTACGCTATTTCATTGTCATCTGTTTTCCACTAGTGTTTCTAAATTGTGGAGCGTCCGCATGCCGCAGTATTACTTTTCTGCAGTGTCATAGCAGCTACGAGCTTAAACGCCTTGCACGCGGTTACGTTTTATATCGTTGCACGCGGTATGCGCACGCTTATCTCTATTTAACCTTTGTGAACCGCCGCGATGGTGAGTTTCCCATCCGTTTTCCCGGGTACTGTTCCGTGGGGCTTACGGCTGGGAGACGCACGCATCGCTGGCGCTCACGATTCCTGCACCACGCTTACGGAAGCACCCTTTTTGGATTCCAGGGTTTTTTTCTTCCTTCTCCTTCGTTTCTACTGCCTTGGATTTCTACTATCAACCTCCTCTACGTCCGCCGCTCGACGGGTGTCACGCTGCCTCTGTGACTGTCTGCGTGCTATTGCGTGGCCGGCCCGAATAACCTCTGCGCCCGTCTGCGCGCTATTGTGTGGCCAGCCCGCATAACCTCTGCGCCCGTCTGCGCGCGAGCTGCCTGCTACGGGATCTGCCCGCCGGTCTGCGTGCGTCGCGGCCTGAGCCCAGGGCAGTACCATTCTATACCTTCGACCAGTGAGGGAACCCAGTGTGAACCGAACCCACCCCCCCTTCAAAATAAATGCTGTAATCTGTGGTCTAATTCTTTTATTCCTCTACCACCTAAACCACTACGCCACACAATATTATTTTTATATAACCACTGTTATTTTGAATGCTTCGCTGGCAAATTTTGTACTGTCCGATATATCGCACGCTATGCACAGCGGGTACTGCATGTGGTGTTTGTTGCATTGTTACAGTTTGCGAGTGCATGAAATATTATCTGCTTTGGAGTGTGAAGATGATGATAATTATACCGAGAATATAATTATGTTGGTCCCCTATTGAGGATACGAATCAAGTTACTGACGAAGACAGTGATAGGTCCGATGAGGAGCATAATGCGAATCTAAACCATTTAGGACGCAGATTGTTGCAAGCTGGCTGCGAATTGCGACTTCTTCAAGGTGATGGCACTGTTTCTACTCCATCGACGTCCATAGCAATCGGTTCAAATACGCAAACGACGTTGAATAATAATTATTTGTCAAGCGATAGTGAAGACGAAGTGCCCCTTTCTTCTTTTAGTTCTCGTAACAAGTCGACAATTTCTGCACTCCCGGCTAAAAAGAAATAACTATACACTGGCGAAAAGAGAAACCCGGTTTTATTTGTACTGAATTTCGTCCACAGCTACCATCAGGCGAAAGTAAAAGGTGTCATAATCCTTTGGAATACTTCAAACTATTTTTGTGATAATGTCTTCGTATGGCGATGGAACGATAACAATGTTGTCACAGTGGCCACAAACTTCCAAAATCTTGAAGTAACGACGCTTTATAGCATGAAGCTTACTTGCTACACATGGGATATCGCCACATGAAGGACGCAAGATTGCCCAACGGTTGTCTACAATGAGATGCGATGGTAGAGATCATCGGCTGGTTCCAATAAATACAGAACGGCGATGTGCAAACCAATGTGGAGGGAAAAGTTAATTTCAGTGTCAGAAATGTGACGTCGGCCTTCATCCAAAATGCCATATCTTTTCTTTTGTTTTTTATAATAAATTTGTCATTCAATTCGTATTCTTATTTAAATCTATTTTTAACGTCACTTGTGTCCGCCATGCATAGCGTCCGATTTATCGGACAGGCTGTAAAATCTAAACTTACATATAAACATAGTATTTTATGTCATATAATCGTTAAAGATACTCTAAATGACAATATCAAATAGTTATTATAACGAAAAAGACGGAAATAAACTTTATGCACTAATGGGTTAAGGGCTTGATTCAGTAGATTATTTAAGGGTTCAACAGGGTTATTACGTATCTTTCTGATATCCAGTGACTATCAAGCTTCGTTTGTACACCGAACTTTGATGACAACCGTGAATTTTAAAATATTTGTATTAGCGGTGAGTAACAGCCCAGGTACGGTTCTCTTCGCCTCAGCAGTTGACCACTCAACTCTTGTCATCAATTTGATATCCACTATGCTTACATAATTGCAATATCAAAAGTATCGATAAGAAAGCGTCTTTCAAAATGAGTTACGGTGACTATCAGCCACGATGAGCACTGATGACGTCATACTTGATCGCGACTGGTCATACATAATACGAAATCAACCTTTTAGCAGTTAATTGATGGACACTGAGACCAGTTACTATCATTTCGAGCTGTCAACAGAGATACGTAATAGCACTACTGTTACTATCATTTCGAGCTGTCAACAGAGATATGTAATAGCCCTACTGGGCTTTGTTTGGAGTTTAATTAATTTAATTTGGAGCTGCTGCTCTGTTAGGGTTATGTTTGACATTTTAATACATTTAGGGCCGCTTGCGCCAAAAGTTGAGTTAAATTGGGTAACTCCGAGTTTAGTAACTCTGGGTTAAAGTGTAAAAATGTTAACTCTAACATTGTACTGCGCCAGGGGAAATTAACCTTAGGTTAACTAACCTTTTGTTTTTTTATTTTACGCTGGTAACATTACAGAGTATTCATTCTATTATATTATCCGGCAAAATATGAATGAGCGAATGATGACCGAAACATGTATACTTGTCTCTTTTGCGCTACAGTATTTTGTATATAATTATCTCCTTACTTGACTTGAACTTGACACCGACTTTTCGTTTTGGTCGTTTGTTGTTTGAAATTAATCATCGTCAATTTCACGTTGCGCGTTAGAAAGATAACCTAAACGAATTCTTTTATCATAACTGTTTATTTTCTTCCTTCAGAGCACGGATTTCACGCTGTGTAAACGCGTAGTATTACATATTTTATTAGTCCGTGTTTTGGAGAGTGATTTAATTGTAATATTTGTGTTTGTGCGTAAGTCGCGAGCATGGAAAAGAAAAACCGATCTGAAGAAAGAGGCCGATCTGAAGAAAGAGGCAGATCGAAAAGATGCAATTTTAAAAAAGAATGTTATGGGTACAGGTGTGTAGCCCATTTAACCACATCTTGTGATGTTGAACATGACCCATCGACCATTATCTATTCAAAACTTCAGCTAGTATGCTTATACATAATCAAATATCTATTTTTCTCCACCAGGTGGAGGACCAGCACCAAACTATGATCCAGACCCATTGTTGGAAAAAGTTAAAGTTTTTGTTGGTCCTGCTATCGATGGCCTGTATACAATATATGATGGTGACAGTTGTTTAATGGCATCCCAATCAGCAGCTGAGCCTGTTGAAGCCATTAATATGCAAATAGGTATTGATAGATCTCATACTCTATCTATTTGAATCTTAAAAAATTAAACTTTAAAAACATTACTTTCTTATAGCTTGACCGCTACCACTGTTCTGCGCCTTAGGCATACTGGCAGTGAGGCAAGGGGGTCAAACACCTGCTCCCATGCCCAACTTCTTTCCTCTTCGCTCGGTGCTTCCCACTCCCCACCTCGCCGTGTCTGTAGGCCTAAGGTGCGGTACAGCAGTATCGGTCAAGTTTGTAGTAACAAACTTCAAAAAAAGTGGTTATCAATTTGATTGTTTCTTTTATCTACCAATGATGAATTGTTTCTAAAAGTTAGTTTAGGATAGACTTAGATTTGTTCTATAAATTGGTAAAGTTCCAACTTCACCCAAATCAGTTTTTAAGTCCTTAAACCTCTATAAATAAAATTATTTTTTTAGATACATAAGGAGACAATCAGCACGGGGAGAAAATTACCACATTGCAACATACTAACATCACACAACAGGATGAGGAATATTTTACAAATGACAGGGCAAACTTAAAAAAGAAGCCCCACTCTTTATTGGTTCAGAACATTAAAACTGAGTTTTATACACTTTTTTTGCAAACATAACGAGAATACAGAGAATAGTAAATAGGAAAGTACGAGTATGTGCAATATTGAATTTATTTCTTCAATAAATAAATCTTTTATTGCAAACAAATTTTGTCATTATTATGCACTTTTCTATTTTATTTAATAATTGAGATAATGTGTTTAGTTTAAAAATTTATAAATTATTAACAAACTGAAAAGTAATAAAATGATCATAACAGTAAATAATGAATCTTTTTTTTTTCAGATAAAAAAAAGAATCACTCAGAAATGCCGCAGAAACAATCTGTTTCAACAAAATTTATAAGTTTGGCAAGTGAAAAGCTAGAGTTGGTGGCTTTGCAAAAATAATTACTCCAAGTTCAAATAAAAGAGGAAACAGAAAAGTCAGAGCATGGTCGTTTACTCCGTGCTATGGAAATGGAAGATGCGAAAAAAAGATATGAACATAATGAATTAATTAGAAAATTAGAATTAGAAAATATTAAGTTGCGTTTTTCTAACTGAGTATGTATTAAAGAATGTTATTATTTAGAATACACCGGGTTTAATAAATACTTCTTTCAAATATATAGTTTTTTATTAAATCTGAATATGTACATTAAACTTATGTAAAATATTTCAAAACAATAGATTTATAATCTACCAAAATATTCTTCTACCAAAACTTGGCGAGCCTGGTGTCCCAATGTACTTCTGACAGAGCTGCCGCTTATTGATGGTTCAAGTCCATCATCAATATCAAATATGGGTGAGTATTCTGGATCAGTGGGTGGTTCTGGGTCATTTTGAAGTCGTGCAATATTATGAAGCACACAAGTAGCAATTATAATCCCAGATATCCTGCTTAAATGTACTTGAATACCTCTTGACATAATAGGGAACCTTCTTTTCCATATTCCAAAAGTACGTTCAATAGTATTTGTGGTCCGTATTTGTGACTCATTATATAAAGACTGATTTGCAGAACTCACTGCTGCAAATGGAGTCATCATAAATGTGGTTTGAGCATATCCACTGTCACAAAGTAAACAGTAATTTCGATAAGTACCCTGTAGAAAATGTCGCCCTTGATTACAACTGTCCCAGATGTGGGAATCATGGGCAGATCCATGCCATCGTGCAACGACAACATTGAACATTAAGTCAGCAGAACATATTGCTTGCATATTAATAGAAAAATATACCTTTCAATTTCTGTATATCTCTGCAGTTTCTCCTCCTGAAACAAACATACCCAAGTAAAGAAACTTACTGACAGCACTTTAGTAATCAACTAGCAGATCAAAACCACTCTGTCCCCCCCATACTTATACAAAACTTAATCAAAATCCATCCAGCGCTTCTGAAGCTTACACAAAACACTCAGGCAGACATATTATTTTATTTACTTACAGAATACAAGTAGCTAGTATGAATAAAATAGAGATGGATTTACATACCTGGTGACTTCATTCGCACATGAGTGCAATCTATTGCCCCAATAATTCGTGGAAATCGGGCAATGTCATAAAATTTTAATGCAGCTTGCCTCTGTTCATCTTCAGTGATGGGCATAGATATAAATTGTGGATATAACCGTGCTATAGCATCAGTGACCTTATGTATTATTCTGCATGCAGTTGACTCATGCACTCCAATTACATCTCCACTAGTTAGTAATTGACTTCCAGTGGCGTAAAGCCGTAATATGCACAATAACTGATTCATAGGCGAGACAGCTTGGCTGTAAAAATAAAATCAAATTAATGCAAATAATACAATGTATTACTTAGCAATGAAATCCACAAGTCAAAACATAATAAATATAGATAGGTACTTACTTCTTATTTTCATTTGCGTACTGCAATCTACTTTTAATTTTATTTAATAAAAAGAAGACGCTTTCTTTCACTAGTCGAAATCTTCTATGAAAGGCTTTGTCTCTTTGTATGTTAAAATAATCAGACCGTTCTACAAATGTTCTATTAAAAAAGTCCAAACTAATGTATTCGATAATTTCTTCGTCATCATCAAAAAACATTTCATTTATCATAATTGTAATCTTGTTATAATAAAACTTCCAACCGCTATGAGTAGTCTCTATAGTTTGTGTTACAAACGAACATAACCTCAAAAAATAATTTTGACATTACTAACCCGGAATTAGTGACGTAACCCTCCAACATTGCTAGGTAAAAAATTTAACTTTGAGTTACCTACTAACTCTGAGTGGCGCAAGACGAAATTATAATTTAACTCTAGCGTGGACGCTAACTCTGAGTTAATTAATATAACCTAGCCTGGCGCAAGTGGGCCTTTGGGGTTTTAAAAGTGAACAATCCACCACCACAAGCACGCGAGGTGCTTGCACCTCGCGCAATACGCAAATACTAGTATAACTATAATTTTGAAACGTAAAGTTGCAAAATTCCCAAATAGTGGCCCCTCAACTCAGGTAGATACGCTAAGCCACTTGAAACTTTGAAGTAAGCTTATCAGCTAAGTTCAAGTGTCTAGGAATAAGTCGTGAGGAATGCAAGAAATAAACAAAAACTGGTTTTGATATATTTTGACCAACTTTATTTTGAAGGCATAGTTTGCTAGTACTTAAAATAGAAATATTATAATTTGGTCTAGGTAAAATGTCTAAAACATATCTTAAGTTAAGTAAAAAATGCATATTTTTCAGGAATGGTGATCTTAGTAAACCTACCGAAGGTCCGCAAGGAAGGATGAACAATATTCAATGTTGGGCGCAATTAACAGAAATGTTAAATGCTGATTCAACTAGCAATACAAAAATAGCTAAAAAATGGAGAAAGGTGTGTGTGTCATAATTTTATTTTTGTTTTCTATTGTTTAGATTCAATGTTTGTTTTGTCCATGCATTTCAATTGGCATATGTAACTTTGTTGATAGTCTATGCTCTGTGTGCAGGTATGGAGTGATTTGAAAAATAAATATGCTCGCATACATAGAGATGCTACTGGAACTGGTGGTGGTCCTGCTAGTAGAATTAGATTATCTGATTTGGAAGAGTTTTAAATACAGTAGGCTTTCAAGCAACCACTGGAATACCTGATATTGGAGAAGTTGGCCTTTATCAGGTAACATATTTTCTTATATTACATTTTTATATTAACTTATTGATCAGCATTATCCTAATCCTGATACATATAATAAATGTAAAAATAAGTTTGGTAAATGAGACATGGTCTTCTCACTTATTTATTTATTTATCACACACACATGTTTCCTTTGCCATTACAGATCTTAAATCTAATGCGACAAGATAAACTTGGAGAAGGACATAACATACCTTTCATTCCAATATTCCCACGGGATTGAAACAAACGCAGGTGGATCCGCAGGGCGCAGCTAGAAGTCTACCAGCGCTTATGGACATAGTGGCAACAACATTCAAAACGTAGACGATTTAAAAACCCGTATAATTAGTGCATTTGATTTAATTAAAGGTGACAGAGACATTCATCGCAGTGCAAAGAAACCATAATACGTCGTGCTAACTTGTGCATTAGACAAAACGGTGAACACTCCCAGCACCTTTTGTAAATAAGGTAAAATTAAGACTTCTTGTAAATAGGTTGATTAATTTTTTTTTAAACATACCAACTAATCAAGCTAACTTAATTTAAACAGTATGTATAATAAAATACGCTATTTGTAAGTACACACATCAAAAGTGTCTAGGGATCAAGCATTTTTATGCGGATTTCTTGAGATTGAGATGTGGCTTTGTAATAAATTTATGATTTTATAAATTTATATGGATCCTTTTTGGTGCATTTTATAATTTGAAACAGGAACTGTTAATCAAATTCGAGTAAAAGATGAAAATCAGCTGTCAATATTTTCCCTATAAAAACAACGCATTGAAGACATTATTAGTGCTACTGTTTCCCTACTACTGATTAAAACCAACGTTATTATGGAGCGGCGACGTCATTTAAGCAGGGAAGAAATGCTCAGAGCCGTGGGAATGATAGAAGCTGGTTCCCGGCAACGTACTGTGGCTTTAGCTCTGAATACAAGTCAGAGTGTTATCAGTCGACTTTGGACACGTTACCGAAGCACTGGTACCGTGGTTGAGCGCCATGGAGGACGGTATCGCTGCACCACACGGAGACAAGACCGATACATTGAAATCTTAACTCGAAGAGCTCCAACAATAACCGCCATGATGTTAGCCGTGAGGCTTCATCACTCTTCAGGGAACTTAATTAGCGACCAAACAGTCAGAAATCGCTTGCATGAAGTGAACCTTCATTCCCGAAGACCGCTACGGGTACCACCTATAGCAATGCACAATCGTAGGATTCGATATCAATGGGCTCTTGAACACAGAAATTGGACAGAAGAACAATGGCGTTTCGTGTGCTTTTCTGATGAGTCTCGTTTTGGTATGAGACCGGATACAAGACGTATACGACACTGGAGAACCCCTGGACGCCAACAGCGATTAAAATCCTGCCAGGAAGTCCATCCTTATAGTGGTGGAACCATCATGGTATGGGCGGGTATTTGGATCGGCGGAAGAACTGAGTTGATTTGGATCAGAGGCAACCTCAACGCTCAAATTTATGCTGAGACGATTGTATCTGACGTCATCGTTCCTCTACATGTGCAAATCGGTCCCTTATTTCAGTTAATGCATGATAATGCACGACCGCACACCGCAAGAGTTGTAAGACAGACTCTCGCCGCAGCTAACATCAATGTCCTGCTCTGGCCTGCTCAGTCGCCAGACTTGAACCCGATTGAGCATGCATGGGATATGCTACAGAGAAGAGCTCTGCCGAATATGGAGGGTATCCAGTCGCAAGAAGACCTTTTTTTGTTGTTGCAACGAACATGGGCGGCCATTCCACAGCGTGATTTGGATGAACTCATTTTGAGTATGCCAAACCGATGTTCTTGTGTTGTTAGTGTTCGCGGTAGAAACACGGATTATTAATTGTTTAAGTTACCCAATAAAATTTTAAAGAAAACTGTTATTCCAGTCTTTTTTTCGAACTTTAATGTTAGTGGTTCAAATGTCAAAAATCCCTTTATTAGGAAAATGGCAAATTTCTTTATTAATGCAAAGGTGACTTGGTTTATCGTTACTGTGACAAACGAAAACACTTTATTTGATGAATCCTTACAGAAAATTTTAATTAATATCAATCAGGAGAAAAGTTATTGCAAAAATATATGTTGATCCCTAGACACTTTTGATGTGTGTAGTTCGATAATTTGCCAGTCTAAAGTCTGAGAAATGTGATGGGAAAATTAGAATCAGCTGTTTACGAATTTGCGTCGTCGCTTGTCGCGTCGCAAAGGGAAAACGCCCCAGGCGTCGAGGCGGCGGCCGCCGGCGCCGTAGCGCGTGCGGTGTACAGTGCGCATATTCAATAATTTTGTGCGAAGAGAAAATATTGCATATCTCTGAAACGGTTAGTGGTGTGGAAAGTTCTCGAAGGACCGTGGCGGGAAAATAATTTGGGGGTGAAATATTGACCACACAGTAATTGAGCCGACCAGGGGGTAGGAAAAAGGGACTTACGTGGATATCTTGAGCTGTTTAGCTTGAGAATGGAGTTGAAGCACGTGGGTTGAATCCCTTTCTTCTTAGTTGCTGCACTTTCACCTTGGTCTCTATTTTTTGTCACACTTGTGGGGCCAACACGGATATTTGATAGTTTAGATTTATAGATATATTAGCGGTATTTATGGTTATCTCAGCGCGGCGCGGGGAACTTGTCTTAGCGTGGTAACTTCACGGCGGGATTTTTATGAAGACGAATAGACACAACATGGCGGAGGTAATTATACCTTTTTCTTGCCACAGCATCTGTACGGTGATTGGCTGGCATTAAATGCGCCAATCAGCGGCGCGTGCGATGAGCATTTCTTCTCTGATTTGTGGGAATTTGATAGGAGGGAAGGAATATGGTTGGTCAACTCAAAAACCAAGGTCAAGAAAGAATCTGTATTCTAATATGTAAGATGCGTTCGGATATATGATAGTAGAAAGTTATAAACTAAATAAAACTTGCGCAAGCAGTTAGTTATTTTGAAATCGTTTTTTCGCCAATATTTTTTATTTCTAATTCTAAACAGGTCTTACTTTTCATGCAGTTAATTTTTTAACACCTTACATAATGACTAGAGTTTACTCATTGGCCTTTAAAGAAGATGAGGATGAATTTGTGCTTTGACGAACAAGGTGGATTCGCGAAAGAGAGGAACACTTCGACACTAGATGATGATGACTTTGTGACGAGATTTCGACTTACAAAACCGACAGTTCTCTCTTTATTGAAGCTATTGAAGATAAACTAGAATTTTCTACGAACATGTAAGTAGGTACCTCATTAGGTACAAAATAACATTTTCTTCCTTCAAAGTTAGTTTAGGTAGGTACAACATGTCGTCGGTTAAACCTTATTTAAGAATGTTATGTGGAAATAAGATTAAATAACCTAACTGCGTACCGCTGAATAGGTAATCAAAGGTTTAAGTGCCTATATAGTTACTAGTGTTGTACTTATGGATTTTTTTATTTCAGAAATCATTGCATATCACCCATTAATCAGTTGTTATGTGCTCTTCGCTTCTATGCAACTGGGTGCTACCAAACAATTGCTGCTGATTTATGTGGATTTAGTACCTCTACTGCACACAGAATTGTGTATAGAATCAGTTGTGCTATTGCTGCTCGACTACCTCATCTCATTGTATTTCCTAGTACACAAAGTACTAATACACGAAATACTTCAGACGCAAATTGACTTACCAAAAAGGTAGATTTCCTTTTGTTATAGGGGCTATAGATTGTACTCATATTAAGTATATCAGGTCTTCGGGAGGAGAAAAACCAGAGTTTTTCCGCAACAGAAAAGGATACTTTTCACTGATTGTTCAGGCCATTTGTAATGCCAAATTAGAATTTACTGATATTGTTACCAGATGGCCAGGTAGCACACATGACTCTCACATCTTTAATAACTGCTATCGAAGAGCTATGTTTGAACAAGGAACATATAAATATGCTGTACTTGTCGGAAATGGAGGCTATGCCTGTAAAAGTTACATAATGACACCACTTGAACAGTGTTACAGAATTGCGGCAAATTTGTACAATGAGTCACAAATACGAACCAGAAATTCTGTTGAACGATTGTTTGGAGTGTGGAAAAGGCATTCTGCTCCGACGCTCGCCCGCGACAGTCGTGCCGCTCCGCGCTCTCGATCGTTCCGTGCCTGAGTCATCGCTCCGTTCGTCACGCCCGCCGTGACGTCACTCGTAGTCGCCGACTACGACGCCTGGTCCGGATCCGCCTTTTTCGAGGCGGTGAAGGATATCGTGTTTCTCTAACAGAGAATTGTCAAAACAATTTGGTTTGGCCCCTTCAGGGTAAAACCACAGTTTCGTGGTCCTTGGTTGGAAACCTCACGGTGTCAACAATACCAAGGGGGTGCTGACCCGACGCACCCGCTGATCCCCTTCAGGGTGAAGCAGTCAATTGGAGTCGAGTGCTAGGTTTTGGCCTTGGGGGATCTCCTAGTCAAACCTAGTTACTGAGTTCTCTTCACAGCTTACACACCTAGTGTCGGTTGGGTGTATCTACCCCTTCGCACTAGACCCAATAGGGCCCGGTACGCACATTAAGATTGGCGACCGGATTACAAGCTTAGGGCACACCATTAGGCACACACCTCCCTGCTATCCCCGCAGGGAGCGAACTCACCTCCGGGTCATTCCCGCCCGGAGGGTTAGGCAAATAGGGCCCTTCAGGCCACATCAGACGGCAACACAGCTACCGAGTTTGTCTGGGTTTCTCTTCTCGGTAGCGAAGTGTTAGGAGAAACTCCGGGGCAGGGCTCTTTGGGGACCGTCTGCTCGGGGAGCTCACGTTTGACGTGTCTCCTCGAGGCGCTTATGTTAGGGTTAGGAGATTAGGATGCCCACCATTGTCGCCTCCAACATGGAGGACATGGCAAACATAGTAAGGGATCTCATGACTAAGGTTGACTCCCTACAGATTCGGTTGAATCGAACAACCGTGTTATTAGGAGACATCCTTAATAAAAACCCCGCCCTACAAAAGGAGTTTGAGAAGGAGATTGACGCCATAAAAGTCAATCCCGGTCTCATACATCCCCCCGCGTTGCCACCCACCCCGCAGCCAGATTTAGGTCCCACCCCCGCGCCCATCGCAGATAGGTCCCCCTCCCCCCCAGACGTCGAAATGGACTCTGTGGAGGAGGAACAAGAAAAAGAGAGCTCGGAAGGCGAGCGCTCGGAGCGCGCAGAGAGCATACACTCTGAGCGCTCAGAGCGAGCGGAGTCCGAGCACTCCTCCGATCAAACCTCTTCCTCCGACGAGTTTATCCTCGTCGAGGGAAAGAGGAAGAAGAGGTCGCAGGCCTCGTCCTCCACTCAGGCCCCTAAGGCCAAGAAACCCTCCCCTCCTGAGCCAGCACGCTTAGTGCAGAGCCAGCCCTCCACTTCCTCGGCCACTAGGCCCAGCCCTACCCAAACCCCAGTCGTCAGCGCCTCAGTGCGCAAGACCATCCCTCCCCCACCCATCTTCATCCACGACAAGGGGGCTTGGACAAACGTGTCCAAAGCGTGTGGCGAGCAACGCATCGCCTACACGAATGCCCGCGCCGTTCAGAACGGCATAAAAGTAGGGTTAGCGACAGCTAACGACCACCGCGCGCTTTCGAAGCTACTCAAGGCTCGAAATATCCCCCACCATACCTATACGCTCCATGAGAGCAAGCCCGTTCGGGTGGTCCTCTGCCGGATCCCCAGTGAGATCCCCACCACCGAGATCGTCTGCGACTTAGAGTCCCAGAACATCCCGGTGATTGAGGTGCACCGTATGCACGGCAGAGGTGGCAGGGCGTCTAACAACGTCCTCGTCATCTGCCACCCCGTCTCCGAAGGTCCCCACCCCATCTTTGCGCTGAAGACTGTATGCAGTCTTTCAGGAATTCTCATAGAGAAGCCACACAAGAGTGGCACGGTAGGCCAATGCCACCGTTGCCAGCTCTATGGGCACGCGCAACGGAATTGCTTCGGCAAACCCCGGTGCGTAAAGTGCCTGGGCGATCACGGCACCGCTGAGTGCAGTCGCCCAAAAGATAGGTCCCAATGCCCAGACCCGCCCAGCTGCGTGCTGTGCGGGCAATCCGGCCACCCCGCCAACTACCGAGGCTGTCCGAAAGCCCCGAAAACCTCCGCCCCTAAACTGGCAACGCGCGCTAGCGCACGCCAGGGACGAGAGTGTCCTACACTCTCGTCTGAGCTCCCCCAGACCCTCAGTCCCCAGCGTCCAACTCCTTGGACGGCGGCGAATCACGCCCAAAACTTCCCGGCACTAAGGCCGAAAGTCCCAGGGCTGATGGATCAACCCATCATGCCCCCCGCTCCGGTCGTTGTGGCTTCTCAGCCTCCACCTCCTCCCCAGTCACTCCCTCGCTCGGATGAGTCGGAACTCGATGCGTTCCTCATCCTTGGGAATACTTTCAGTTTCTTCCAGTCCCCCCGCGCCATCGAAATGGCAACGGAGGTCGTGGCCTGCACTAGCATTAATTCCCTGATTCGGGTATACTCTAAGTATCCCGATGTCAAAAGTCACTTTGACAACCTTTTTAAACAGCCAAAATGAATAACACGGCTAGTAAGAGATTAAAGCCCCGATCCCTAAAGCTAGGTTACTTCAATGCCAATGGCATCACCAATCAACGGGATGAGATCGCGACTTTCCTTCGCGATCATAGTCTCGACATCCTTCTGGTCCAAGAGACCTTCCTCAAACCCCACCTTAGGGATCCCAAGATAGCCAATTACCGGCTAGTTAGGAACGATAGGACGAGATGCCACAGAGGTGGCACTCTAATATATTATAGGAACTCCCTGCACTGCATCCCTATGGATCCGCCGCCCCTTGCCCACTTAGAGGTATCCGTTTGCCGGCTAGGCATGACGGGCCATCCCTCTATCACAATAGTATCCGCGTATCTCCCACCGTACAACGACGTAGATTCAAACTCTTCGATAAACGCCTCACTTCGAAGCGACCTTACAGCCCTTCTTGACATGAGTGACTCCGTCCTTATAGCGGGGGATCTCAATGCCAAACATCCCGCATGGTGTAGTCGTATTACCAACCCCCGTGGGAAGGTACTATACGACCTTTGCACACCTCTCCACATAGATATCATAGGTCCTATGCGGCCTACTCATTACCCGTTCGAGCCATCCCACTTGCCCGACGTACTCGACATTGCCCTCCTGAAGAATGTGAACTTACGTTTGCACTCTTTAGAGACGGTAGACGAACTTGACTCTGACCATAGACCGGTGATCATGGAGTTAACTCCGAGATCGGGTCCCTATGACCCTAACCGCCCCCCTCCCACACAGGTGATCACTGACTGGAGGAAAGTAGGCGAATTGCTGAAATCCAACACGTCTCCTCACCTGCACAAGATCCCCGACCACATCCAGTCCGCCGCCGACACGACGGCTGCGATCGACTCACTCACAGAGCACGTACAATCTGTCTTGAACGACTGTTCAAAGGAGATTCCGGTATCAGAGCACTGGCGCCGGAAACTCCCGGACGATGTGCGGGCCCTGCTGACTGAGAAGAACGCAGCAGTCCGTGCCTACAGAGCTTTCCCCTGCCAGAATAACAAAACTTTCATGCGGTACTTACAGCGCAAAGTAAGTAACAGCATCAGAGAGTGGCGTGAAGTCGACTGGGACAAGACCCTGAGCGAACTGGAACCCACCCACCATGCCTTCTGGCAACTTCAGAGGAAAATGCGCGCCACTGAGGTTGCCTCAATGCCTCCCCTTATCCGCCCGGACAAAAGCATTGCCTTCGACGACGAAGACAAAGCCGAATGCCTAGCCGACAGCCTGGAGGCCCAATGCTCTCCCAGCTCCCAACCAGTCGACCCAGCCCACCTTGCCCACGTGGATGCTGAGGTCGAACGTAGATCTGCCCTACCCCCTGTCGAGGACCCTGATGCTCCCCTCCCCCCCGTCACGGTAGACGAGGTGGAGGAGATCATCAAGAAACTCAAACCTAGGAAAGCTCCCGGGACTGACAGACTGACCACTAGGGCACTTAAACTCCTCCCACGTACGATCATAGTCCTACTGGCTGCCATCTTCAATGGCGCCTTGTCCAACAACTTGTTTCCACAAGCTTGGAAAGAGGCTATAGTGATAGGTATCCCAAAACCCAAAAAGCCCAAGAACCTCCCGACTAGCTATAGACCCATTAGTCTGCTCAGCGCCCTCGGCAAGGTCTACGAGCGGATTATTCTTAATCGGCTCAAGGACTTTGTCGAGGCAAAGAGCCTAATCCCTAACGAACAGTTTGGCTTTAGAGCCCATCATTCCAGTGTCCACCAAGCCCACCGCATCGTAGAGCACATTAGCGGCCGTTTTCAACGCGGTCTGGTGACGGGGGCCCTATTCTTTGATATAGCGAAGGCTTTCGACAAAGTCTGGCACAATGGCTTAATTTATAAGCTTTACCAACTAGGTGTGCCGGATCGTCTCGTGCTCATCATTCGAGACTTTCTGTCGAACCGCTCCTTCAGATATCGTATCGAAGGAGCGCTTTCCACTCCCCGCCCTATCAGAGCCGGCGTCCCTCAGGGCGCCGTGCTCTCCCCCCCACTCTTCACGCTATTCACTAGCGACATCCCAAAAAAGCCCCCAGTAGAGTTATCCCTATTTGCCGACGACACGGCCATCTATTACTCGGGACATAATCCCGATAGCATCGCTCATACCCTCCAGACCTCAGCCAACGTACTAGGCGATTGGTTTAGGAAATGGAGGATTGAGGTAAATCCCGACAAAAGTCAGGCAGTCCTGTTCCGCAGGGCTCGCCAACATAGACACTTCACCGCCCCCCGCCCGATCACTATGTTTGGCAAGCCAATCCCTTGGGAGAAGCGAGCCAAATACTTAGGTGTGATCCTCGACCAGTTCCTTAACTTCAGTGAGCACATAAAGTCGGTTCGCTCGCGAGCCGCTTTCGCTCTCGGTAGGCTCCACGCCTTGCTGAATAAACACAGTAAGCTCTCCCTTAGATGTAAAATTCGAATCTACACGACATGCATACGTCCTATCATGACGTATGCCTGTCCGGTGTTTGCTCATGCCAGTCCCAATCAGATCCATAGGATGCAAGTCATTCAAAACCGTTTTCTCCGAAAGGCCACGGGCGCGCCCTGGTTCTGTAGGAATGAGGATCTCCACGTAGACCTCAAACTCCCGACCATAAAGCAAGTGTTGAAACGCATGTCAGTGCGTTACTTCACCTCTGCTGATACCCACACTAACCCCCTGATCGTATCGGCCGCCCGATACAGACCCTCCAAGATTTCTCGGGTTCGTCGCCCGCGTATCGTCCTAGACGAGCCTGACGACCCCACCACCATCCGACAAGAGAGCAGTAGGGAAACCAGCACTCTTAGAAAAAACAGATACAAAACGCGTTCCGTATTCCGGCCTCGCCGACGAGGCCCATCGCGACGTCCGCGTACTTGTAATAAAATCCTCCCCGACCTTTGCCAAACGAGCCAGCCCGCGATCAATCAATATGTCGATAGAAAGAGATTTATGGAAGTCAGGATCTGCTAACTTGAGATTTGATATATGTTTAGAATCATTGATATCTATTGCATGTGTAGGCATATCGCTACAAATTTTATCCAGTCACCGGTTCTGCTGTAAATGATGTATTGGAATTGCCCAGTGGACGAATATCCAGAAAAACCTTACTACCTGATAAAGCAGGAGCATCCCCTATTCCTGACATTGGAGTGTTACATTTGACACGACTCAGACCAAGTCTCCGTACACAGGTATTTGTAATTATATGACTCTGGCTCCCTGGATCTAACAGGGCACGAACCTTTTGATAAGTGTCATACCCATCTCTGATTTCAAAATGCATGGTGGCAAGCAAAACAAAGGATGAAGTAGATGCTTTTGTTATATTTGATAATGTTGTAACCAGTGTAACGGTATCAGAAGTACTAGCTTGATTTGCTGCAGCTTGAATTTGTGATGAATTTTGTTGATTTGAATTATTATTTTGGGGAGTCTGGTATGATTGCGTACCCTTTGGAAAATGTAGTAAGCTGTTATGACGCTGACTACATGTTTTACATACATGAGTTGATACACATTCTTCTTCTTCTGTAGTTTGGTTTCCGCACTTAGTCTCTGCACGAGACCATTGTGCGTGAGCCATGTCGGCCGTCACTCCATCCAGCCAACCTCCCTCCAGAAGCAGATCAGGTCTTTCGGTCTATTCAGGATATCTGTAAGGGAATTTAATGACCCGAGGGTTCGTTTCCGTATTTCGGTGATTTCCGTGCACTCTAGGAGCACATGTCCTACCGTTTCCTCCGTCCCCATACATGCCCTGCACAGGGGACTGTCCGTTATACCTATTGTGTGATAGTGTTTGTTCAGTGAGCAGTGCCCGGTGATGGTCCCCGCCACCATTCGCAGGCTTCTTCTGTCCAGGTGTAGGAGGCGCCTGGTTAGTTTATTATCTAAGTTTGGCATCGCCTCTTTGGACTGCCTGCAGCCTGGTGCCGAGGACCACCATTTTCGGGCTTGGTCGTGTGTGTGTTCTTTAAGCCATGTGCGCAGCTGGGTGAAGGGGAGCGGCACGATGGGCTCGGGTCCGAAAACCATCGCGCCGGACCCCCTCCTGGCCAGTTCGTCCGCCGCATCATTGCCGAGTGATCCGCTGTGCCCCTTTATCCATTGCAGTGTCACAGTATTGCGGTTCTCGACCGCTGAGCGTTGCAGCGCATTGTGACATTCTAGTATGAGCTTGGACGTGATATAATTTTTCTCTAGGGATTGAAGTACTGAGGCACTGTCGGAAAGTATGCGGATGTGACTATCCGTGACTTTCCTGGCTTCTATGGCATGGATCGCCTGAATAATGCCCACACATTCCGCCTGGTAGACGGTGTTGAGCTTCCCCAGCGGTCTGGATATATTTATGTTGAGATCGTTGGAGAAAACTCCAACTCCAGTTCCAGTGTTTGTCTTTGAGCCGTCAGTGTAAATCCTGAGCTCCTCAGGCCCTGAGTAGTCCTCGGGCTCCGGCATGAGCTGTATTTGGTAGTTTTTTTGGAAGTGGTGCGTCTTTGCAGTCTTATCATATGGTGCAGTCATCAGGGGTTGTCGTTTGACTGAATCCTCCATGATGCGTGTGTGTTTGATCCTGGAGTCTCGCAAGAGTGCCCCGGATATAGCAAGTCTGAAGGTTGCCAGGGCAGCCTCTTCTCGTACTATAAGGTGCAGTGGTGGTAGGCCCAGCATGGCCTGTAGAGCGGCAGTGGGTGCAGTTCTTATGCTGCTAGTGATCGCCACACATGCAAGTCGTTGCAGCTTCTCAAGATCCTTTTGTGCCGTGCTTAAGTCTGTTCTGGGCCACCAGACTAGGGAGCCGTACGTAATAATTGGTCTTATAACAGTCGTGTATAGCCAGTGGGTTGTTTTGGGGCTGATACCCCAGTTTCTGCCCAGCATACGTTTGCACTGCCACATGCAGATACTGGCTTTTTTGGTGATGTGCTCAGCGTGTTTTGCCCAATTCAGTTGTTTGTCCAGGAAGATGCCCAAGTATTTGGTTTCAGCCGAAAGGCTTAGAGTGGTGCCAAAGAATTTTGGCAGTGTCAGCTCCGCCAGCTTCCTCTTTTTGGTGAAAAGTATGAGCTCAGTTTTTGTAGGATTCACTGAGAGTTGATACTCTCGGCACCAGTCCTCTACTATTTTTAGGGCTTGGCGCATGAGGTTGCATATGGTATTCTCATGGCTTCCATTTATTATTATGGTTATATCATCGGCGTAGCCAACAGTAAAGTATCCTTTATCGTTGAGTCTCCTGATGAGGTTGTCTGCGACCAGGTTCCATAACAGTGGTGAGAGGACGCCCCCTTGGGGACAGCCTTTCGCCACGATGGCCCTCGTTGTGCTGTTTATTGTGACTCTTACTGCTCTCTGCTTGAGCATGTTGGTGATCCAGTCACTCAGGGTTTGGTCTACACCGTGCCTGCTGAGTGCTGTACTCATACTCTGGAACGTGGTCTTGTCAAAAGCACCTTCGATATCTATGAAAACAGCCATCGAGGAGCATTTGTGGTGTATTGCGGATTCAATTTTAGATATTACGCTGTGTAGGGCAGATTCTGTTGATTTCCCCGTTGAGTAGGCGTGCTGTTGTCCGTGAAGCGGATTCTTATGGAGAGGTCCATCTCGGATGTGTCTATCGCAGAGCCTCTCTAGGGTTTTCAGTAGGAAGGATGTGAGACTTATCGGTCTGTATGCTTTGGGTTGTGTGTAGTCAGTTTTGCCTGGTTTGGGTATGAAGATGACCTTCACCTCCCGCCACATTAGTGGGACGTATCTGAGTGCTATGCAGGCTTGGTAGATTTCCAGCAGCCAGGGTGTCAGGATGTGTTCACCCCATTGCAAAAGGGCCGGGAAAATGCCATCTAGTCCTGCAGATTTGTATGGCTGGAATGTTTTAATGGCCCATGTTATACGGTCCTCAGTGATTATGTCGCGGGCTCTAGACCAGTCTGTAGTACTTGGTGTCTGTCTAGATTCGTTTTCCCACGTGCTGTCCTCGGAAAGGTGGCAGTCCGGGAAGTGCGTCTCTAGAAGGACCTTACTGGTTTCTTGGTCTGTTTGTGTGTAGGAGTTGTCAGGTTTTTTAAGGGCGCCGAGAGTACGGTCCTGATCAGTTGATAGGATTTTCTTTACTCGTGCGGCTTCGCTGTTAGATTCTATGGATTCACAGAAATTCTGCCAAGCGGTATTCTTGGCCATTCTGATTTGTTTCTTGAACTTGTATTGGGTTTCTTTGTATAGCTCCCAGTCTTCCGGGAGTCTGGTGTTCTTTGCTCTGTTGAATTGTTTTCGTAGCGTGTTTCTGAGCCTACCAAGTTCAGCATTCCACCATGGGTTTCCCTTACTCCTGGTGTTAGGTGTTCTTGGTTTGCAGCTCACGTGGTAAGCCTCCGTTATGTCGTTTGTTAATTTTGTCACGATTTCTTCAAGCTGTGTGGGATCAGTCAAGGGTGTCGAGTGTAACTGTCGTCTAGCCAACAAAGAAGCTAGGTGGTGTTTGTATTCTGTGACGTTTGTGCGGCGCGGATTGCGCCTCGGTGTGGGTTTTTTTATCATGGTTGCTAAGGTAAAGCGGATTCTCCTATGATCGGAACAGGAGGGTTCATCACATACGCGCCAATTAGAGATAAGTTTGGTCGCGTTTTCGGTAGCTAGGGTTAGGTCTATGATTGTTTGACCTCTGGCTGTAACCCAAGTGGGCTCTGAGCCTCGGTTCACAATGTTAAGGTTAGTCGAGAATAGGTATGTGGATAGCGTCTCACCTCTGGCGTTGGATACTTCACTTCCCCAAAGCGGGTGATGAGCATTTGAGTCGGTGCAGATGATCAGGTCCAGGTCCGCGTCCTCGCAGTGACGTACAAGATCAATCATCTCTATCGGTGGGCAGTTCTCATTGTCGCCTGGCATGTACACCGAGGCTAGTACTAAATCTGGAGCATTGCTGTCAATCCGGAGCCTGATCGCAGTCAGGTCTCTGGAACAGAATTGAGTTAGTGGGGTAATAGGTATGTCTTTGGGTGTGTATATACAGGTACGTGGTTTCTCTGCATTAAGTGTGTTTAGAGTGATATTACCTCCGGTGTTTCCAAGGCCACATACTTTGTTGTTTCTAATCCACGGCTCTTGTATAAGTGCAATTGTCCGTGGATTCATCTCCAGGGCTCTGTGAAGGCTAGCCGTGGCGGTCTGGCTATGCTGGAGATTGGCCTGGATGATCTGGGTGTTTGCTGTGGGTGGTGCTGACGTTGGAGCGGAGTTAGGAGGAGTCGGATCCATTGGATGCTTCATCTCCCTCCCCCGTTCCTCGCCAGGTGTCGCTGGGTGAGGATGCGAGCAGCTGCATTGTCCATCCCGGTGACGGGGGTGGCGCTGAGTCTGACTCAGCGTCGGTCATTGCAGCCTTCGCCATTTCCTCCTCCAGTATAGTCACATCGGTGTCTGTCTGAGTCTGTTCAGTGGTCTCAGTCTTGTCTGAGGGTAGCTTCTTGGGGTAGAAGCGGACGTATATGGACCCGAGCAGGTACGATACGCGCCGCTCCCGCCCCAAGACCTTTTCGGCTTCATCGGTCGGGATCCCCAGGGTCAGATACGTCCCATGGTTATCCCCACCGACAGAAGTCGCCCTGTACAGTGACCACCTACCAATGTCGTACCAAGTGTTCTGACGAATCAGAACACTCTGGAGCCGCGCTATGTCCCCATTATACCGGGGTACAAATAGCGCGGCTCGGACACGGGTAGGTATATCAGTCTGTCGCATGACTGTCAGTGTCTGGTCGGTGTTCGGGAGTCTTATTTGTGTCACATTCTGTGTCAACCAGGTCAAGGAGTGGTCGTCTTCACACCACATCTGCACAGTACCGTCCGCTACCCGAGGGTATCCGCGGAAGGCCGGGAGTGGTTGGGACGGGTCGCTGTCCATGACGAGCTCCTCAAGTCTGTTCTTAATGTTGTTTGCTTCCTCCGGAGTCAGGTCCCTGGAGGGGGGGGGGAAGCAGATTGCTACGGCGAGTCGCGCAGGTATATCCTTCGTGGCCCGCGCATAGGTCCTCTGCTCCCCTTGAGCAGGCTGGACTCTCACACGCTTCGGGTTTCCCTGAAGCGCGCTCGGCGAAGCCGTATCGTCCGGGCGATCTCGCTTTGCCGCCCCCGAGCCGCTTGGCCCGGGTTGTGGTTCAGCGACCCGGACGGTCGGCCTCACGTTTATGAGGGCTCCAGCCCGTTTCCCCCTGCCTTTCGCCTTCCTCCTTCGGGGCATGTCATTGTCAGTGTCAGTGTCGATGTCTTGGGTTCGGCTTTCAGTCCCGGCAGACTCCATCGCTTCCGAAGACCTTACGCGCTGGGTTTCCCCTTCGCGGATTCGGTTTAGGTCGCGTGTTTCCGCGTCCGGCTGCTTTACGCGCTGGGAGGTCCCTTCGCGGATTCGCAGCTGATCGCGTACTTGCTCTTCAGCGGCCGTCGGCGCAATGCGCTGGCTAGTGCCTTCGCAGACTGAGCGCCTCCGGTCACTGGGTCCACCGGAGCTGGCCGCCTTACCTTTGCTCGTGTCGTCGTCTGGGTTATTCTTAAAGCTGTTCCTAACGAGGCTCTGTTGCCAGGCACTCGTGGTCAGCACAGTCTGTGTCAGTCGTTTTGGCGCTTGAACAGCAGCCGGGGTGTTGTTTAAAGGCGCGTGGGTCGCAGCCGGTGTGGTAATTTTTGGCGCTGTGGTAGCAGCCGTGGTTTTGGGTTGCGCTGTAATAGCAGCAGGGTTTTGTGGCGCTGTGGTAGCAGCCGAAGAATTTTTTGCAGTTGCTGCAGGAGCAGCACCTATAGGCAGTGAATTGCCCCCTCCCAGAATACGATGGGGGCTGACCGACTTGTCGGTGTGGGACTCCCCGGCTTGGCCGGGACCCACCTGGGTAGTCTTTGTTCTCTGCTTCATTAGGTCATTTTTTTATTTGGTTGGGCTTTTGGGAAAAGAGGTTGCCCCTCCTCTGGATGGTTGGAGAAAAGATGGGAAAATAAAGGAAAGGGATGGGAGAGGGAAGGAAAGGTGTGAGGGGGATGTTTTCGACTGCACAGGGCCACACGCATCCGCCACCGTCCCGCAGGCGCGAGCCCACCGCATCACTGGCTAGTCCACTTGAACCAGCCAATATATGCAGCCCGCTCGCACCAGCGAGAGACAGTAGCAGAACCATGCAGACCCGCGCAGCCGAGGAACAGGGAACATAGGAACAGGGTATTAGGTTATCCCTAGGCCTGGGATCTGGCGTAAGGGAAACTTCTCTTGTCCGGAGTCTCGTCTGCTGAGACACTCCGGCAGGGGGGTCGCCCCCCAGGTTGCTAGGTGGCGGTCCCCCAGCCGAAGCTGGGCTATCCGCAACCCGCCCACCCGCTCGGTTGCATGAGAAGAACTGCCCGGCAGTCCGTGCTGTCCCAATACAAGGGTACGTATACCATCGCATTGGGACAACTCAGGTGCCCCGAGGTTGATACACATTTAGAAGTGTTATGATTTGACCGCAGACAATTTAAACAAAGTTTATGTTGCTTTGCAATTTGAAAGCGCTCTTGAGGTGATTTGGCTACAAAATTATTACATGAAAAAAAGAGAATGATTTTCTTTGATAATTGAGGCGTTTGAGCCAGTAACATAGTTGATGCTTGATTTGTTAAATGGTTTTTATGTTGAGTACGGTTTGACAAACTGTTGTTATTGTTGTTAAAATTATTATTTAAGTTTGTATTTAATTTTTGATAATATTATTGTTATTAGGCAAAGCCACTGTTAATGAAGTATTTGCTAAAGATGAGCGCTCTAATGCATTACATATTTCTACTAAAAATGTTTGAAAGCCACAACCACTGCATGAAAGTTAACCAGCATGAACATAATCATGCGCTTCGCGCGATTGTTCGCGGTTGTTGTGGTTGGTGGGGGAGTGTATGTTGAATGTTCAACGAACCTTCAAGTTATATAAACCTTTACGGTGAGAGTCTCAGGCACAGTCGCATCGATATTTTCATCAAGACAACACGTTGTACTACAAAGTCCTTCACCGTAACAACAACATTGATTCTCTACGCGAATTCTTAATCTTCAAAGATGGACAGACCCGAATCACCGATTTCGTTGGAAGAAGAAGACGGCTGTGTGAAGATTGTGGCCTTGAACTAGCAAGCGGAGGAAACGACGGGAAATTTGCAGGAACTCACGAACACCCAATATGTGTTGGATGTTCAAGAAACGCCGAAGAAGAAATCAACAAAAGGGAAACAACTCCTGACACAGAAGAAGAAACAGATCAATTCGATGAAGAAACATCCTATGTGGAAATGGTTCGAAAATTCGTGGCAAAGCGATGTCACGATTCCAGCAATGAAACCGTGGCTCACGCTGGTGAACCGAAACGCTCTCGAAAATCACAACATGACCCTGTACCATGCGGGTCAAAAGATTCAACGAATAATGAAGGAATTTATAAGCTTCCTGAAAGAAAACAAGATGACATTAACGAACTGTGGATTCGGCACTTTCGAGGAGTGGGCTTGCGAAGAAGGATTCTCCACGACATATGGGAAGCTCCAAGCGATGGCCTGGGACGACGCTTTGAACGAGCAATTATTCACCCATTATTCGGACGCGATAATGGAGTTGGCGAAACGTCGAGCGGAATTAGAAGAAATGGACGAAATGGAATCTTCATTATTGCCGAGCACGAGAAACACTTGCATGTCGTCCACGACTGCTCCTACGCTGGATCAACCTGCCGTTGCGTCCACATCCAGAGACTGCGGGACTACACAACAGATGCCAACACAGAAGAAGAAGAAACTTACTCTTGGGACAAAAACAGTTACGTTCCAGAGGGAGAAGTCACCGTTGAAGAAGCCGAAGCTATTGAATTTGAATGAAGAAGAAATGGAAGAAGAATATCAACCAGGGTCACTCTTCATGTCAAGCCAGAACAGTGTGGTAGATGAGAGCGAACCAGTTGTCGATATCCAACCCAAGAAGAACCTATCGAAGAAAATATTGAAGAGAAAACTACCAGTAGCGGAGCAAGAAGAGGATTCGGATCAGGAAGAAGTTATTACAGAAGAGGGCTACGCCTCCATGCTCGCAAATCTTGCCCAAGCTCACTCCTTGGTACAGAGTACTGGAAAAATCTCACAGAGTATTTCCTTAAAGGACGACGATGCTTATATCAATATAACGTCGCCGGGCGAGCGTGGGTATATGCTTATGAAGTTAGAACTGTACCCGTTCAAAGACTGTGAAAAATTGCAGAAGAATCAGTATTGGACGAAGCGAAACTTCAGTTCTCTCGTAGTGCTCTCTGGTCCGGAATCGACTGCTTACAAGATGATGATGGCATTAAGAACGCAAGTCACGAAGGACATCATGAAGATAAAGGGCGTAAAAACGGAAAAGAAAAGTGCAACCGGCTGGAGAAGTGGCTAAACAGCTTCATCATTACTCCAATGAAGAACATCATTTACACTGGACATTGGACTGATGGACCATATAAATATATGCCGAAGAATAAACAGCTTTTAACTACGTGTTTTCATAATATTCAGCAGCAAATCTGTGACATGTCTTATCGTGAACTGTTCTTAAAATCGCGAGTGATATCAATGAATAAGTTAATATATGTGGCTCCGTGGAATGACGTTAGTAATTATTATTTTGATATAAGTGACAGTGTTAATATACTTGAAGAATTATTAAATTTTCAATGTAGTAATGATAATGATAGTGTTTATACATTTCTTAAGAATTTATATTATTTAGTTGATAAGAAGGTTCCTAAAAAAAATTGTATTTGTGTAGTAGGACCTTCGTGTAGCGGTAAAAATTATTTTTTTGATTGTTTTATTCATAGCTGTATCAATTTTGGACAGATAGGTAACTTTAACAAATACGATAGATTTCCTCTTCAAGATGCATTACAAAGAAGAGTTTTATTATGGAATGAACCAAATTTTGAACCTGGTTCAGAAGAGGTCTTAAAATTGCTATTTGGTGGAGACACCTGTCCTGCTAGAATTAAGTATGAAGGTGATGCATGTATACTTCGCACACCTATTATTGTTTTAACAAATAGAGACATTATTCCCAATGATAATGCATTCACAAGTCGTGTATGGAAATATCATTGGAAAGAAGCTGGTTTTTTAAAATATTTAATTAAAAAACCACATCCTTTGTCTATGTTTTATTTAATGTTAAAATATAATATTTTATCTAAGAATAACTATAAGTTTGAAAATTGGGAACTAGATGTAATAAAACGCAAATAAAGGTTTAATTTTTATATTCTTGTTTTCTTCATACTCCACATTTACACCTTTATTATCCTTATCAGTAATAATAATATTTCCATTTATATATACCTTATCGGTAGTAGCAACTACCATTTTATCAGGACTGGCATTGTTTGAAGGCGTACGTGACTTTTGCTTGTTACGTGACTCTAACAATGTAAACATCGATAACTTATCGTCCACTGTTTGAAGTTTCTTATCCAAATGAACGATTCTATTATTAAACTTTTCAAATAATTTTTTATACATAAAAAATTATTTAACTTGTTGTACAATTGTCATTGGATTATCAATTTCCATAGCAATTAACTTTAAATAACCAATTAAATACCAGATCCTGTTAACACGATCGTCAGGAAAATGTTCATTATGTAAAATATAATCGTAAGTATACAATATATCTGGTCCATTAAAATTCCACCAGTTCCAAAATTCGAGTTGACGACTCGGTACAGAAGTCGACCAATAACAATCAAAAGCAGGAGTTAATTTTACATTTTTCCTGGAACGATACCAACAATCCCGGGCAAATTTATTATTAGTATCAACAACACGATTAAATTGTAAAAATTCTTTATACACTTCTTGAAATGTCCGACGAGCATATATACTATTTGTAGGCACATCTTTAATCCACTTTTCACTCAAAATACAATTTTGAAAAGATAATTGGTGTTCAGGTAGAGTCGAATCCGTCAACTATTTATATAGAATTTTTTTTTAATTATTATCTAGATGGCGCCACTATCTGAGACTCTCACCGTAAAGGTTTATATAACTTGAAGGTTCGTTGAACATTCAACATACACTCATGCAACGAGAGCTTAACGAACGAGCTTCACGAGATTTTTTATCTAATTTTACCAAAAGTGAATGAAATAAAACAAAGTCGCAATTGGAAGTGGGTAAACCTAATGAATTTAACATTGAAAGATTTTCTGAAAATGTGTCTAGAAGATTTCTCAAGCTTTGAGCAGATGGTGTGTTTATTGATTTGAGGTTGCATATTTGCTCCCAACATAAAAATGAGAGATATCGCTTGTTATTATATCTATTAACAAGTGCTTCATAAGCACTAATATAATTAGCTTCTGAAATTGGAAAAGCTCTGATAAGTTTAACTGGTTCCCCTGACAGGGAAGTCACAAGGTATTGGAATTTTTCTACTTTTGACAAATCTGTCCTGTTATGGACTAATGTGTTAAACAAATCAATATAACCAGGAAAATCCATTAACTGACCTGAGAAAGTAGGTAGCTTTATCGCAGCAAATTTTGTAGGTTTCCTGTTGAGGATGTGGAAGCCTGTACCACATCTGCTTTATGATCAGGTAAGAGTTTACGTATAGTTTCTAAAATCTCAAAATACATGTCATCTGCTTGCTCTTGATATATTGTTTGTTTTAACATTTGTTCCTCACTAATATCAAGGTTTTTATACTCTGCTAAAAGTTTTATGTGAGCATCATTAAATGCTTCCATAAGTGATTCTATCCGCGATCCCCATGTTTCCAACCGTGGTAGAAGACTTGTATCATTGATGCATTTGCGAGCGCAGACAACAGCATCTGTTAATCGCTTGTGCGCCATGTTGCGCTTTGATTCATGATAAGCTGCCATGACTCATAATGAATAAATTTAATTAATTTACTCGGTGAAATATGTTAAAGTATCTTATTGTTACTACAATAAGTTATATTAATTTTTCCAAATAGTTTAAAATATTGTTTGATGACAGCAATGGTAGAATTAAAAAACTACCAATTAGTAGTAATTTTCTAAGTATGGTAATAAATTAGGGCTGACAACCCTGAATATTGAGTGAAGTTAGTGAGAGATCGATCGAATATGTTTTGTTACGCTAGTGGACACAAGATGTCGCTATTAGCCTATGTATGCCTTTTCAGCGAAAATTTAATAATGTTTGAAATGTTACGAAGGACCTTATATGATGATATACAAATGCTAAGTTATTTATAAATTGGATGTTATTTTATAAATGTTACGAATAAAGAAAACAGAATGATACTAATAAGTTATAAAGTATTCATTGCAACGTTATATGTTACGTATGCAAACCAACTTACGTAATAAATACGCTAAATGAATGATTATGTTATAAGGTAATGTTTTAGTGCTATATGTTACACTTCAAAACAATGCTTGAAAAGAAAACAGAATGATAGTAATGAGTTATAAAGTGTTCATTGCAACGTTATATGTTAAGTATGAAAACAAACTTACGTAATAAATACGCTAAATGAATGATTATGTTATAAGGTAATGTTTTAGTGTTATATGTTACACTTTAAAACAATGCTTGAAAATATTCAAAACCGCGTTTCTGTTGAACGGATGAACTGAATATCTACCTACCTACCTACGACCGGTCAAAACTAGTTCAAAATTTCAAACTTTATATCGATGTTTAAAAATCTTAAAAACCACTTGTTATGATGATAATATGCTTGTTTATATATGTTAATAAGTGATAATTGTGATAAAATACTAAATATTGTGATGTATATCGAGTTTTTAGTTAAATGTAAATGGCAAATATGGACGCCGCACGTGTTATGTTACGACTAAAATTGGAAGTACATGTATATAAATCCGACTCGAAAGGACCAAAATGTTGTTGTGTTGATTGATTAAACCTTCGATAAGTAGAACTGCGTCCTTAGGCCTTAGGAATTTTACCCGTGCACAATTACATGGAAGCAGGTTAGGAAAATAAGGTACTCACAGGTCTTCGTCGGCGACTTGAATCCGTGGCCAATTGTCACTACACTGCTCCGGGGCGCCCATTATTTGCCACTCATCACTAACGTAGATTGACAAAGTAATAGTCTTTGTAAGTAGGACTATGTTTGATTTGCCATTTTCTTGTTGAGATTAGTATTAGACTGACTTTTGGTGAAGGTTTTGGATTGGAAGGAAGTGAATGAATTAGGGATGGGAAAAGATTAGAATGAGGAAATGTGATTGTGCATAGACAATTTAGTATCGATTTATTTGTTTTCTTTTTGATACTTTAACAGTGTGCTCTAAACTTTTACTTAAAAATACAAGTGTATGTAAACGTGCATCTTTTATTTCACCGCCTGATCCCACAAACTTGGAGGCTCGTCCGGGGTCGAGGTGAAATAATTGTATTGGAGAAGAAGGCAGAACGACTCAGACGCACGCATGCGGCACGACCACGACTTAAGCCGATTGGATTTTTGAAGATCCTACGAGTACGAACAACGACGACTTTTACGACGATATTTCTGGTTACGAGGAACTACGATGACGACCGAGAAACCCGACCAGGACTTTTACGATGTGGCGGCAATGGCGTTGGCTCCCACCCGTGTGGGACAGCGTACTATTATCGCCGTCGATAATAGTACGCTGTACCTTACGGAACTCTCAAAGCTCATAAGAAAATTCAGTGCACAAGATGAGACGCAAACAGTATCGGTATGGATACGGGATATCGAAGAAAATATTGAAATATTTAAATGGAGTCCGACTCAATTGTTGTTCGTGGCGCGACGTTCACTAACCGGCACAGGAGCATGGCTACGCAGCGAGAAAGCTTATAAATCATGGGACTACGGACTAGGAGCGCTACGTGGCACAGCGAGTGACACAATGCACATTCTGCATGAACGGTTCGAGAATAGGGTTATCTCTCGCAGAGGTGACGTGAATTGGTCACCAAGATCGTGCGATTTGACCCCGCTAGACATTTTCTTGTGGGGTATGGAAGTATGAAGTGTTCAATAACGAGCTGACGCAAAACTTATCCACTATCAGCGCAATATACATTTACACGGGGACTCCACCACATGGATACGGGAGTCAAGCGCCCAAGGTAGCTGAAACAGTCAGTCGATCCCTTGAATATAACAGGAAGGAGAAGACGGATACAACAATTTTTATTGGAGGGATTGAAATAGAGAGAATCCAATGGGAAGAAGACGGAAGATTCCCACACGGTCAGGTACATGGTAATTACATAACTTCTGTCGTCAGGGAAATGTGTATTTCAATAATTATTTCTCATTGTACCCAGATAGACACCGTTGTTAACAGAGTGATGGACTTGATATTGAATCAAAGCTCAGATATACTCACTCAGGGGAGGCCATCATTCTGCCCGTTTAGGGAACAAAGTGTCACTGCTGCCCAAGCATATGAGACTGCGTTCAACTTCTTACACGACAATACAGGTAGGGACTGCTTCAGCCTCCTGGATTGGATACAGGCAATAATCGAGTGTTTTGAAAAAGATTCAATATCCCTGCTGCAAAGTACACCAATAGAGGAAGAAATGAAAATATTAGAGCCAGAAACAAAACAGAGGATAATAAAGAAAAAGAAGATCATGAAAGTTAGAAAGACAAAAATCACTGGGAAGAATAATGTAAGGAAGACAATGCAAAGGCTTGTTTGCAGCTTTGCGTCTTACATTAAGCACAAGGAAAGAGGGAAGAAGGACTGCAGAGCAATAGCGTCAGCAACAATGTTACTCCGGCCTTTCCTTCAGATTATTGAGGCTTTCCACTTAGAATTATCGAAGGACCTACCAGGATCTACTATATCTATAGGAGAAGAAGAGAAAAAAGCCAAAATAACATCAAATATGGAGATCACAACACTTGACACCAATCTTGCCACATATGTCTCTCAAGGAACAGAAGATGCCACCAAGTGGAATGAATGCCTTTCACCAGGAATCTTCTATTTGATGCATTATTACATGTTTGATTCTAGTTTCCGACTACCTCTTGCTTTGCCTCTTCCCAGCAAATTGGGCAAGGTTTTCGGGTTGATATGTAAATATGGGCACCTTTTCCAAGCCTGGAAAATTATACAAATAGGACAAGGACCAATAGCCAATAACGAGCACAACTACGCACGATTAGAATGGGTGGATGATCATGTAAAATCGATGAACGCTAGGACAAAAGAATGGTACCTGAAGCCCAGAGACAAAATAACTGAGGACCGTAGATACTTCTGATCAAGCCCTGGGATGCTGATGGGGATGTTGAACGCTGCTAGTACAACAGCTGGTCTTCTCCCTATGAATTTTAATATGAAGCGTAACCAAATGAAAGTGGTCTGCATGGGCTTAAGCGACGACTCAACAACTGAATATCTGTCTGATAGTTCCGAGAATAACATGAAATGTGTAATCATGAACAAGCAGAACTTATCTCTTATAGGAACAAATTTGAGCCCAAATAAAACCTTTTTACCTGAAGGTATTGCTGAATATACTTCGTGGTACATTGATGGAAAATCTGTCTCACAATATGGTACTGAAGTTCCAAGTATACGACCGCAAGGAAGGAATCCATACGAAGAATTATATGCAGTTGCCAAGGCGACATCCACTTTATTACAAACCCTCGTAATCAATCATCTGGGGGCCACAGCGAGAATTCGAATTGGGGTGGCAGCGTGCAAAAGGGTGTGGCGGATAAAGGAATATGCATCTAACCTACGCAAAAACGTTTCCGTTCAAGTGCAATTAATAGAAGACGGTGGGGAAAATCTGTGGAATTGCACCAATTGCCACCTCAATGAGATTTCTATGAAAATAGCTAAAACGGAGGAAGAAATTTCATATTTATATACAATAACTAATCCAAATAATCCATTTTGTGATTCGCTTAATGAGGATATGACATATTCTAAGGAGAACGGTTGCCTTACGATTGATTCCGTAGAAAGTCGAAACTGTATATACCAATATTGTAAGAGGTCCAAATAGGAGTTTTAAAGGCAAGAACATAAAGTCATCGTGCGGAGAGCTGCGCTGCTGCTCTGGTGACCGGTTGGATAGCCAGGTTCAGCTGTCCGGCAAGGGTGACGACTGTGGACAGTGGACGGGCCTTGAAGAGGTGACTCTCGAACTGGCTTTCGAGAGTCACCTCTTCAAGGCTCTCACTGCCTTGGATGGCGCACACCACTTCCGCACCACCGCATACCACCCTGCCGCAAACAGCATCGTAGAACTTATGCAACGGCAGCTGAAGGCGGACATCATGTGCCACCATTCTTTGCAGTGGACTGAAGCGCTTCCACTTGTCATAAAATTCTAAAGTTATAATCATTACAATTCATAAATCTGTTGTATACAAAGAGAAATAAATAAGTAGATTTTAAATTGCAGACAGCATAGCCTACCTATTCTACCCTGCGGCTGGCCTCCGTTAGGTACGACGACGAGCGAAGCTAGGAGGAGTTTAAGAGCGCGTATAAAGCAAAATTACCAATTTTCTATTTGATTTTACATGAAAAATTCCAGACCAAATCTTAAAATAAAAATATATGAATAACTACATCATATTTTCAAGGGCTCTCTCTGATCAAAAACATAAAATAATAACATTTCCTTGGTAGAAAAAAATCACGAAATAACCTCTAATTCTCATGTTGTTCCGTTTTGTACTCGATATGGTAATGCCTATTGCGACAAAAATTTGATAAATAATTATATTTAAACAAGAGTAAAGGCTTTGCTTAGGCATTTTATGTAATTCCTTTTAGTTTTGGATTTATTACGATAAAACACTTTTGGCGCATACTACGTTTTTATTCCGCGCAAGAAGTCATCTTCCGTCGCTCGTTGCGGGAGCTTCAAGCATATTTCTATTTCACACATCAGTCGCTACCGCTCTGTTGAGACGAGAGGACTACGCTCAAGTGTTTTAGCTGCGCCGAGTTATAATCATTTCAATCGTAATTGTTGTTGTTGTTCGAACTAAATAGTGAAATGGGAAACAAAAAAAAACATTGAAAGAGAACTAAAAAAGTTACAAATTGACAGGATGGCTAATTGTCGAAGGTAAGTTTGTGAGTTACTTGTTTGTTATATGGGTAAGGACCAAATTTTTGACGGATACAGACACGCTGTGGTGTCCGACCCATAAATGACAAAATATTGCGTGCAATACATACCTTAAAATAATTTTGGTTATTTGCTAATAATATCTTAATATGTTATAAACAGTCTCTCATTCATCAAATAACTAAACTAGAAGCTTAATTTCTTCAAAATAAATATATTACCAGGCTCGGTGTCATTTTACGCTATGTAAAATACGCATGTCCTTGCTTGACTACCTGAGAATATTTTGCCGCTGTTTTTTTTTAACGTAAGCTAGTATTTATAATTTAATATTATTAAAGCCTTATAAACACCAGTAATCGTTTTTATAAATAATAACACAATAACCATTGTTGTTTTAATTTTTACAAGTAATTTTACACATGTCCCAAATTTTTTTCCGTTGTAACACTCCTGTTGTGCGACACCATAATTTCGAAACCAATAAACGTGTGTGGAAGTTCCTTGATTATTTAGTACGGCAACATTGGCTTCAAACTGGCAACAGAATTTCGGATACAAACCGCCATGTTTTTAACTGTTATTTGAGATTGTGTTTGTGTCGTCAGCGCGTGTCGTTAAGATTTCCTGACTTTAAGTGAGTAAAATTGTAATATTTTTACGATTTTCTAGAAATCGATATATATTTATAAATCCCTTTTCAACTTTATTGTTGAAAGGGATGCAGAAGTGTTCGATTAATCGTTAAATTTGTGAATTGTTCCATCTTTAAGGTTAGGTCGTGAAGAATTTTCATTCCATTGTGCGATTTGTGACACGAAATTGTGCGACGTGTCACAAAGGAAATTTATAAAGCTGTGTTTACAATCGTTCTAATCTCATTAGCTACCTATGTATTATATGATTCTTAAATATTTAGATTATTGTTTAAATATTTGTAAAATAGTTTTAACTTTCTACGCCAAAGCCTAAGAGGGTAATGAGATATGTGAAGATAGTGCAGATATGTGAGCCTCCAACCCACTAAAACTCCGTGTCCTCCTGTGCCGTTTATGACGGGACCACGGGCACGCGTTAGCACTCACCGCAAAACTACCGCGGCTGCTATTTTACCTCCTAGATGCTACATAGACATCATTGAGTCTTTGTTCCGTAACACTGGCTGAAATCATAATACTCATGGTATGAAGTTTGTATTTTAATAATTATTACATTTTTGCCAGATTTGTTGTCATGTTATATTTTTGCCTGTTTCGCTTCCCGTAAGCTTTTTAATTTTTTCTTTGATAGAATGTTTTATTACTAAATTTAAAATACCAACTTTTTTTGGGACTCTTAAAGAGCATGCTGTTGTAAAAGTGTTTGCTCAACTCTCCCCTTTGCTTCCTTTGGGATTTCAGGAAGTTTATCTTGAATAACAATTTTTGATTTTCTCTTAGGCTCAAAACTCAATGAAATTGCACGGCATGACAAGACGACGCAGGGTAGTTTCAGTTTTGATGCAATTTAAACTTTAACTCCATTCCTAAAATGGCTGGATAGGGTCGCGTTGCCACCCGTTTCGCCGCGATCTTTCTTGTGAATCTTGCGACCGGTCATAACTTCGGTGCGCGACTGCTTGCGATACGCGACCGCTTGCGGTGCCGCGGGCAATAGCCTCGCTTTCACTGTCCTGCGCGGTCCTATATCTTGTCAGTGCGGTCCTATGTCCTGTCTGTACGTTTAGTATCGTCCTGCCATTCGTGCTCACATTCACACTCTTTCGTTTCTTGAGAAAATGATCTAGCGCGTTTGCTGGCCGTTATTCTAACTAGAAGCTGCCGTTGTGGTGATTTTTAGCCTTAGGAATTGAAGTGATTTTGATAGGTTTATAATGCTTTTTCTTGATACCTTTTAGCAGTTAGTGTTGGTGTTTTTTTTGTAGACCGTGTACCTTTTTCTTTTCAGATGCCTTTATCATCCGCAGAACGAGGTCGCAAGTACCGCGAAAAACTAAACAAAGAAAATCCACAAAAATTTGAAGAAATGAAAAAGAAAAACTTGGAAAGAACGAAAGCTAAAAAACGAAAAATAGTCGATATGAGCGAAAATGAAAAACAAGATGTGAGAAAACAATGGAGGGATGCTAAACGTAAAAAAGTTAAAAGAGCTGAAAGAGCACGTCGTCGCTATCGTAGCCAAGTAGGGCGAGAAAATAAAAAACTAAAAGAAAAAAGATTCAAGAAAATGAATATACAATTAGATTCATCTTCCGAATATGCCGAAAGTGATCAATCTGATTGGATAGAAGCTGGATATTTTGATGATGATGATCCTAAAGAACAGGAAATCTGTAGAGAAAAAACAGAAAAAAGAATGTCATATGGAAAAAAAATACAAAATAAGACTGAACTAGTGATTGAAAACCATTTAACAAAAGAAAATGTAATATTAAAAACAAACATAGAAGAAGAAACAGTGTTACAGATAGAATTAGATAGTGTCATGCAAAAAGGATCAGGAAGTAAAGGGAAAAAGAAAGGAAACTCTCGAGTGAAAATCCTCGCCGATGTAAGGAATACGCCTGAAAATAGTAGGTATTTTGATATTAAAACATCTGGAAAGCTCACAGAAATAGGTTTAAACTTTGATATAAGTTCAGGAAAAATACCATCATCTAATAATAGTCAATCAGAGAAAGAAAATCATGAATATATATATTTAAATCCTATTCCGTCCTGTTCTGGAGTAAATACCTCGATGAATCAAGAAGCTAATGTGGAAAATAATGATTTTTCATAAATGACGTTGTTTTAGTTATAGTAAGAAAAATATGGAGGTACTATATAGGTTTTGTTCAGAAAATTCATAATGAAGATGGTAAGACATTATTTACGATCTCCTTCTTGAAGACTAAAAGCCCCTAAGCTATATTTTTTTTTACCAAAAAAGATTGATCTCGATGTTATTACAAGCGATTCGCTTGTTAAAAAAGTAAGAGTAATGCAAAATTCCAAAGATTACTATTTGGTAGATGATTTTGACGAAGTTTATTTTGTTTAGCTATCATTTGAGTTTGTTTAGCTATCGTTTGAGTTTGTTTAGCTATAATTTTATTTTATAAATTTGATTTATTTTTTTTATATCTCATTGGCAGTGGCAATTTTTTTAACTTTCATGTCTACAGGCTGGGCGAAAAATCGTTCAGAAAACGAAACAAGGCGATAGTTAGGATAATTTGCAGTAATAATAAAAAAAAATACTTTAGAACCCACTAGTAGCAGTACCTAGGCTAAGAAGATTTTTTTTTCTGCCAATAAACCCAAACTGTTTCGTTTGATCTACGATTTTTCGCTTACCTGTACATTTTTTTATTTTTATTTCCTAGGCTAAGTGAATATTATTAATTAAAGCAATGTTATGTAAACCAATGACTGATTAGCTTATTAGTAAAGATTTTGATATGTTTTAAATTTATGTTTTGTAACATTATTAATGTGAGGAAAACAAATGATAAAAACAAAGATTTTTGTTAGTTAACTGGGTTATTGGTAAAACACTAACAACCTTGCAGGGCTGCTTTACTAAACATCATAAACAACAATTTTTGTTTTATAAAATTTAAAAATTCAACATAAAAATCAACTGATCCAGAATGTTATAGATCATCTGTTTTTGTTGTTGAATTTTTTAAAGTCAAAGAATAAAAGATGTTGCTTATGATGTTAGTAAGTAACACCCTGCAAGGTTGTTAGTGTTTTATCAAACTATTTTGGATTCTATTTGAAAGTTTCAGTTTTGTAATTTAATTTATTTGGATTGTACTACTTATTAAATATTTCTCGAAATATGTTTTTTTTATTTATTCCCCTTACCTACCTAAAATCTTACGACTATTTACACACACCCTAATAATTCTATTGTGCTACATTTATTTTCCAGTGTGACACATTCCGTTGTGATTTCCGTTGTGCGATTACGTCAAAAATTTGGTCCTGACCCATATACTGAAAAAATAAAAATACATTTTATACTTTCGAGAAAGTTTATGCAGGTGATTTTAGATTTTATTTTGAGAGACACAAGATCTAAATTCGTTTACCTACGCACTTTCGTGGGCCGAGTAGGTAACTAGACATAATAATATGTGGGGACATTTCACACTTGGCTGTCTGACCCCAAACTAGGAAGACCCTGTACTATGGGTGTCAGTCACAAATATATTGTTAAATACATACATATATAGATAAACAACACCCAGACACGACGATATCAAAAATTCGTGGTAGGTACTTTATTAGATTATTAGGATAATAGGTAATAAATTACATTCATAATAGGTAGCTATTTACTTTTGCTATTTTGTTATGTTATTCTTCATGATACAATTTTATGATCATTTTCCCATAATGTAGGTAGTTATGAGATCTTCTAAAAATCTAGATACACGGATGGACAACAATAATGATCTTGCGAGTATCCTATATAAAAAAAAAATTATCTACCTATACCACTTCTTATTTAATATTTCTATGGTCACTCGTAGTCGTAGGTAACGCGGGCAGAATAGTATATGCAAAATAAACACAAGCTTTTAGTTGGTATCCGTGTTTGTTCGATGAAATATATTTATATCGATTACGAACCTATTTAAGTATGCCCATTAGGTATTTAAACCCTATTTTTGTAGATCAATTTATTGTGGACGTGATTGTATAACAAGGAATTTGTTTTGAAATAATATTTTATTTTCAGAATGTGGCCACCTCGCTCGCCAGATTTAAACCCATTGGACTTTTTTACTGGGGCTGTTTAAAGGAGGTAGTTTATAAAGAAGAAATCACTTCAGTTGAACAGCTGCGACAACGCATACGTTCGGCTGCTGACGAAATATCGTCGGCAGGATTTGCGCGCCGATTGAGACGGTCCTTCATAAGAAGGTGTAGAGCGTGTATAGCAGCTGAAGGAGCCCACTTCGAACATCTTGTATATTTTCTTTTTCAATAAATTTGTTTAATTACTAATGTCTTTTATGGTGTCAACAAACCCATAGTGATCAAATTTTAAGGAAATTCTCATTCTCTTTGAGTCTAAAATTAGTTACAGCAGTGTTAAAGTAATTTAATTTTGAAATCAAATTTGTATCAAAATTCTCCTTTAAGATTCGAACAGCAATAACTTTGTACTTTATCAAGATACTGGTTATTATTATACCATTTTAGAATTTGCATTAAATAGGCAATTATCTATACTTATAATAAATCTGTAGAGGTCAATTCTGTACATGAAATATATTTTTCAACAGTATTATAGATTGACATATTATATTTCCCTACTAAATTACGAAAGTTAATCTGTGTGTTACATCTAAATCACTGAACCGTGAGGAAGGACATAGGCTACTTTTTTTTACGAAAAACGACGGAAACGTGGACGAAGTCGCGGGCAACAGCTATCTATGCTAATATATAAGGCTGAAGAGTTTGTTTGTTTGTTTGAACGCGATAATCTCAGGAACTACTGGTTCGAATTGAAAAAAATATTTTTAATTAAATACTCAATTTATAGAGAAAGGCTATAGGCTATATATATCATTACGCTAAGGCCAATAGGAGCGGAGCACCAATGAAGAATGCTTCAAAATCGGGCTTAAATTTAACGTTAGCCCAAAGTAACTATTCCACGCGGACGAAGTCGCGGGCAAAAGCTAGTCTAAAATAATGAGCCACCGCAGTGTAGTACATTTTTTTTCGATATAGTCTGGCGGGAATAATTCCGAATCATTCCCGTCGTATACTTCGGAAGTATTCCGAAATATTCCGAAACTTTGGGAATATTTCAACTGCCAAAAGAAACCAGGAAAATCGACCTTTGAAGTCGGTTAATATACCAAAACCTGCTCCTACCTAAGTATAACAAATACTTTTCTGAAAACCGCATCAAAACGTGTTTGCTTGCAAGGTTTGCCCTTAATTGTTTTTATTGGCTGGGCTATTAAACGCGTTAAGTAGGTAGGTAATGATTAATACCTACCTATGCGACTCGCGAATACTCGCGATGCGTACAGAGCTACATACAAACTAACCAAAAACATAGGTAACCCTTTTTCAAAAAACAAATAAAATATGCTAGGCCTGGTTTTTTATTCAACTACTGACATTTATAAAAATAGCATTCAATTTCGAAATAAGTAGAGTACCTACCTAGAAACAAAAGAATAAAAATCCTGTTAATCGCAGGCTAACATATCTACCTATAAAAATATCAACATATACTTAATCAATCCCATTTATAATAAAACTAGTACTCACGCGGGGCTTCGCTCCCGTGGATGCTATCACGGTAAAAACATAACTCTCCTTTTTTGCAGTCGCGTAAAAAGTAGCCTATAACCTTCCCCAAGCTTCAAGCTATTTCCATACCAAATTTCATCCAAATCCACCCAGTACTTTCGAAGATTAGCGCGTTCAAGCAAACAAACAAACAAACTTTTCCGCTTTATAATATTAGTATAGATAAACATTTATATTTTACTCTTGTATCGTACGTAGTCTCGCACTGAACAATAATTAACCCACCCACCACACAACAAACAAACACGTTAATTTCGATTGAATTATTCGGGCGAAATATTCGGAAACATTCGATTGCGGGGTACGAATCTTTCTCGCGGGGGGAAAACTTCTCCGGGGAGCATCTCCCCTCTTACCGCACCCCGCACCGCCATCGCAGCGCGGCGGCAGCGGCTGGCGCACAGAGGGCTTTATTTAAATTCATTTTGAATAATTCTGATTTAAAGAAACTTTCCCAGAAGTATTCCGGAATTATTCCGAATTTTTCAGAAGTTTTGCAACTATAGATACAGGGGCCCAAAATTGCGTAATTCCGTAGAAAAAAATTTTAAAATTTAAGAATAACTATTTTTTGCAATATTGATTTAGAATGTAATAAAAAATCTTGATACTGATCTGATAAGACAAATATTCAGGACTGATATAAAAAAAAAACAAAATGAAAAAAATATTACCAATTTTAGAAATGGTACCTAATTTTGTAAGAGTAAGTACGATTTTTATTTAAAATATTAAAAATATCAATAATTTGGTCACCCATGGGCATATGACGATATAAGTGGGGTAAATGATAGATATTATCTGGCCAATCGACAGTTTCAGAGTTATCCATTATTTACGCCACACCAAAATCACGCGCCAAAATAATATAATATATATAATATAATAAATAATATAATATAATATAATATATATATATTATACATAATACAGGGTGTCCCGTAAATAATGGATCAAACGTAACGGGTAGATAGCTTACCTAATTTCCAACAATAATAATTTGAATATTAAAAAAAAAACTTTACAGTAACCAAGATATTATTTTTTTTTCGAATTTTACCATTTTGTCTTCCAGAATTAAGTTTTTTTAATGCTGTTGCTGCAAATGATGACATTTTTAGGTATGATTTTTATTTAACATTTCTGAATAGCTTACTAATGTTATAAGATGCCATTTTTTTAATACCGTTTTATTTGCCTTAGAAAAAAAATCTTGAGTTAAAAAGTTTTTTCTTTACGATGTTAGGACCAAAATTGAAAAATTTCTCTTGTAAAAAAAATGTATAACACCGAAGACGACCATTATTTTAAAAACTTGTACATTTAATAAGGTTTGCAAATTCATATAAAATGTACGTCTAGTCCTTATCGTTACAAAGATATTGCTATGAATGTGATGAAGAAGACAGAAAATAAATTAAATTGGTACTATTCCATTTTTTCCTTTTCATTATGGCTTATGCTTGAATGCTTGTAATCGAGGCAGGTAGTTAAGCGGCTAGCATAATTCCGACCCGATGACGTCATCTGTCCGGAATTTGGGATCGCTACCTGTGGCGGAGTTGCACATCAGTCAGTGTGAAAGGGATAGATAGCGCCGGTTTTTGGTAAATCGCTATGAAGTTGCGCAGGTTCTTTTGTTTTTTCCTGCGCCCTTCACTCGTACAGGCTTCATTGTTGCTTGATTTTATTAGTTTAGTTCTCACTAGTCTCTCTTCAAGTTGCTACGTCAGACAACTTTCGCTCCCGCTCAGTGGCTCGGTGTTTTCTTCTGTAAAATTTGACTTGTGCTGTGTATTTGGACTTTGCTTTGCCTATCGATTTGGAACTCTTTGCGTATTGGACAAACGACTTGACGATCCTACGGACTCCGAAAACATTCGTTTGTGTGTGCTTGTACGTGTGTGCAGTAGCGCTGAAACCTTATTCAGCCCAATGCCTCGTTATGAGTAAACGCCACGGCAATACGCCGAAATGCATTTTATCTACGGAGAAGCAAGAGGTAATGCCAGGGCGGCTGCAAGATTGTACCGTGAAAGATACCCGAACCTGGTTCGTTATCCCGATTATCGCGCCTTTATTAGAGTGCATAACGCGCTTCTTGAGGGCAGAATTCTTGGCACTGGAGTTGGTGGTACCAGTGAAGGACGACCGCGACAAATTAATGACGAAGTCATTCTTCGAGAAATCGAGGAAGTTCCGTCAGTCTCCGTTCGCGTCATAGCGCGACGCGTAGGAATTTCTAGATCGACGGTGCATCGAGTGCTACAACGGTGCCGATTGCACCCATATCACGTGCAACGTGTTCAAACGCTGACGTCGCGTGATTACCAGCCAAGAATAGAATTTTGCCAAGGGATGCTTAGAATGATTCGGGCGGACCCGCAGTTTTTTAACAAGATTTTATGGAGTGACGATTCTTCATGCCGCCGAGATGGATATTTAAATTTGCACAGTTGGCAGCTGATAAACCCACATTTGATGCGAAAGGATAGGAGCCAACATCAATTTAAAATAAATTTATGGGCGGGAATAATCAATGAGCAAATTATAGGGCCCTTTGAACTACCAGCTACTCTAAACGCCGAATATTATCTCCATTTTTTAAGGAATGAGTTGCCAAGGTTATTAGAAAACGTTCCAGAAGACGTACGGCAAGCAATGTGGTTGCAAAATGATGGGTGCCCCGCTCACTATGCGACGGCAGTAAGGGCGCACCTTGATGAAAGTTATCCGGACAGATGGATCGGCCGATTAGGACCAGTTTTGTGGCCTCCGCGATCTCCGGATTTAAATCCCCTAGATTTTTTTTACCAGGGATGCTTAAAAGACAGGGTCTACAAGAAACCAATAACGTCGGAAGAAGAATTACGACAGCGCATCCAATCTGCTGCATCAGAAATAAACCAAAGCCGTTTTGTCCGTCGGATAAGAGCTTCCTTTATTAGGAGATGCAGAGTTTGCATTCTTGTAGGGGGAAGGCAATTCGAACATTTATTGTAAAAACCAAATAAAACGATTTATTTGAACTAACTGTTTGTTTTTAGTACGGCCTCCTAATTCTTTTCATACGCCTCAATAATTCAATGAACATTGCCTCTGAAATACTACAGTTACACGTTTTAAAGAAAAAAGTTTAAATGTACACACTTTTTTATTTTTTTTTATTAACGTTGATTTGGAGCACCTCTCAGATTCATAGCAATTATCTTTGTAACGACAAGGACTAGAATGTACAACTTCATACCAATTTACCAAAAATACAAAAGCGGCGCTATCTATCCCCTTCACACTGACTGAGGTGCAACTCCGCCACAGGTAGCGGTCCCAAATTCCGGACAGATGACGTCATCGGGTCGGAATTATGCTAGCCGCTTAACTACCTGCCTCGATTACAAGCATTCAAGCATAAGCCATAACGAAAAGGAAAAAATGGAATAGTACCAATTTAATTTATTTTCTGTCTTCTTCATTACATTCATAGCAATATCTTTGTAACGATAAGGACTAGACGTACATTTTATACGAATTTGCAAACCTTATTAAATGTACAAGTTTTTAAAATAATGGTCGTCTTCGGTGTCAAACATTTTTTTTTCAGGAGAAATTTTTCAATTTTGGTCCTAACATCGTAAAGAAAAAACTTTTCAACTCAAGATTTTTTTTCTAAGCCAAATAAAACGGTATTCAAAAAAATGGTATCTTATAACATTAGTAAGCTATTCAGAAATGTTAGATAAAAATCATACCTAAAAATGTCATCATTTGCAGCAACAGCATTAAAAAAACTTAATTCTGGAAGACAAAATGGTAAAATTCGAAAAAAAAATAACATCTTGGTAACGGTTTTTTTTTAAATATTCAAATTAGTTGTTGGAAATTAGGTAAGCTACCTACCCGTTACGTTTGATCCATTATTTACGGGACACCCTGTATAATATTACCTTTTGGTATTGATTTTATATTGATTCGTGTTCAGTATTAGTGGTATAGTCACCTCCTACTAACTTACTATTTACGTATTATTCGCGTACACATAATAACATTTCGTAATATTGTATAACGCAGTCATACTTTGAATACAGTTGTTTCATCTGAATATTATACGTATACTTACTACAGAAGATACGCGTCGAGCGAGCGCGTAGGTACACGCGCGATCGTATTCGATGTGAGGAGCGGGTAGGACAGTGCGGGTGAATTCTAAAATTTTGCTGGCTTTAGGCGCGCTCTTAAGGTAGAACTGCGACCCTACCAGAACCGAACTTTTTCATTTTAGTGGCAAAAGTTAATTATGGCAGTCGTAATTAAGTATAACTAGTTTTATGGCATACAAATAATTAAGGCAATTGGAATTATAATAATAAAGAAAATAATAATAATAAAGCCCTATATTCTGAACTACATTATAGTTATTTATATTTTGATTTCCTTATAAAATGTCACGCAGTTCAGCGTGCCTCATGGCATAGGCCTCCTCTAACATTTTCCACTGGGTTCGATCCCGCGCTACCCGTCTCCACTGATGTCCCGCCGTGAGCTTTAGATCGTCTTCCTATCTTGTTTGTTGGCGACCTCTGCTTCGTTTTCCATCTTTGGGGTACCACCAGTCAGAGACAATTGTGCTCCATTTGTTTTGTACATCACGGATCATGTGTCCAGTCCACCTCCACTTCTGTTGGTCTATTCGGGTAAGTATATCTGCTACTTCGGTTTTGTCCCTTATTTTGCTACTTCTCACTTTGTCCTGTTTCTTTATTCCTGTCATACTTCTCTCCATGGCTCTCTGACAGCGTTCCAGCTTTTCTGTGAAGTTTGGTGAGTGCCCAGGTTTCACATCCGTAGGTAACGACTGGAAGTACGCAAGTGTCAAAGACTTTCCTTTTTGCTGACATGCTTTGTTCCTTGGATTTGAAGATCTCTTTCAATGACCAATACTTCTTCCAACCATTTGCTATTCTTCTGTTAATTTCTTTAGTGGTTTGGTCATTGTGGGAGATAATCTGCCCCAGGTAGATGTATTCTTGTACGTATTCAAGTGGTTCATTGTTAATATTTATAGCTGTTGGTTTGGAGTTTGTGAGCAGTTTTGTTTTGTCTTTATTCATTAGTAGCTCCACTTTCTCACTTTCTTTGCTAAGTTTGCTTATCATTTCTTCAAGATGTAATGGGTTTTCTTCGAACAGGACTATATCGTCAGCAAATCTTAAATGGTTTAGTTTTACACCGTGTATATTGAGGCCGAAGCCTTTCCAGTCCATTTTGCGGAAAATACTTTCCAGTACGGCCGAGAACAGTTTCGGTGATAGAGGGTCCCCTTGTCTTACGCCTCTCTTGATCCTAAATTTTTCTCCTAAAGTTTCAAGTTGCATCCTCGCTACACTATCTGAGTAAATGTTGTTGATGATTTCGATGTATTTCGAAGATATCCCTTGTTGTTCCAGGCTCTCCCATATTGCTTTGTGGCTTATACTGTCGAAGGCTTTGGAATAATCAATGAAAGCCTACAGGTTTTTGTTGTATTTCTTGTATTTTTCAACTATTTGTTTAACTGTATGTATATGATCCAGTGTTGAAAACTTTTGTCGGAAGCCAGCTTGTTCTCGTGGTTGGTTTTCATCGAGCTTTTTACTTATTCTTTCCAGTATAACTTTGGAGAATACCTTGTAGATGTTCGACATCAGGCTTATAGGTCTGTAGTTTCCTGTCTTCTTTTTGTCCATTCTTAAATGTAAGGATGACGTGTGATGTTTTCCACTGTGTGGGGATTATACCGGTCTTCATTATTTCGTTGAATATTGATGTAAGTATGGGCAACAGCTCTTCAAGAGTGCCTTTAAGAAGCTCGTTTGTGATTCTGTCTGGGCCGGGAGCTTTTTCTGTCTTCTGACTGTGTATAGCTTTTGCCACCTCACTAGGCAGTACTTTTGGTTCTCGTTCCATTAGGTTTCCTTCAATTTGGTAGTTTTTTTGATCGTGTTTAAGCTTTTCGCCTGGGTTCGAGTACAGATCTTTGTAGAATTTAGTAGCTGTTTTGTTAATATCTTTTCTAGATGTAGAAGTGTTCCCTTGTTTGTTGAGTTTTGGAATCCAATCTTTGTTTATTTCTCTGAGTTCTTTTAGTGCTTTCTTTACGCCCCCTGATCTCATTATATGCCATTCTAACGTTTGTTGTCTTGTATTCTTCCTGTCATTCCTGATGTTCTTTCTGATTTCCTTACTTAGTTCGGTTACTAGTTTGATATTTTCTTTTTTAGGGTGGTTTGAGAGTAGATTTTTCCTTTTTTCTATAAGTTGTAGTGTTGTGTCGGTTAGCCTGTACTTGCTATCTCTCCTGCTTTCTGTGCTGGCTAAAGATAGTTGTTTTTCCAGTTTTCCATACTTTGTAAGGACATCAGTGTTTCTGTTTTCTGTTGTTATTTCATCGTTTCATTCGCTTAGGGATTTGGCAATTTTCTTTAGGGTTTCGTTACAATACTGTTCTGTTTTATGCGGAGCTATATATTTTCTGGGTTTTTTTGTGGTTCTGATCGTAGGGAACTTCTTACCATGCGGTGGTTCGTATTAAAATTGAATTTAGTTAATACTGATGTGTCCGTGAAGGCTTTTGGATAGTTTAAGGCAATTGAGAATATTTAATATCAAATTATGGAAAATGATTATTTTGGAACGGATAGTATTTTTTTTTATAGTTGATAGGCTTGCGTTTGACCACAATCTCACCTGATCTTAAGCGATGATGTGGTCGAAGATGAAGCACGCTTGCCTAGAAGTAACCTATTCACTCCTGACTTAAAGACTCCCTAGGCTTGCGTTTGACCACAATCTCACCTGATCTTAAGCGATGATGTGGTCGAAGATGAAGCACGCTTGCCTAGAAGTAACCTATTCACTCCTGACTTAAAGACTCCCAGGTTATAACTATCAGGAAATACAGACTCCGGCAGGGAATTCCACTCCTTAGCCGTACGCACAATGAAAGTATTCCCAAAACGTTTATGGAATGTAAAAATTATGGCATATCAGATTAGTTCAAACATAATTACGGATTTCATTAGTGACCCACCGTGGCATTATTGAATATTGTTAATGTTAATATTACAGGTGCTGAAATTACTTAAAAGTTCAACTGATGGAAAAGCCATTAGTATAAATAGTGGACAAAAAAAATCAAGGTTTACTTGACCAGACACTGAGAAGTCATCTAGATAGACTGATCGCCACGAAAGAGTTGACTGACAATCCTACTCGTGTAGGGCCGGGATGCATGTTAATTAAATGTGCGCATGAAATAGCACAGATTTTTCCAAAGGAATCTCCAACAATATATTATATTCCATATACGAGTGCTACATGTCAACAGATAAAAAGAAATGCGTCTGGAAAATTATATGATGCCGTCGTAAATAGAAGGAAAGACCTACGCAAGAGAGGCGTAATAGCTGGATCTTCCTGGAGTTCTAGGAGCTCGTTATCAGAAACTAGTTCTGCAACAGAAGTGACATCGCTTACATTTTTATCAGTCCATAGTGAAGGTAGAGAATTGTTATTAATTGGCTAATTACGGATTTCCATTGAAATAACACTAGTAATACAATTTTTTTGTCTCGTCTTGTTTGTGGTGTCTTTCTGAAAAATGTTTGTTGTACATAACTTATGTATACGGGGTGGTATTGATGTTCCCGAGTTGACTGATGAACTCCAAGCTGAAAGAAACAGGCAGGTTCCCTCTCAATCAGCCACTATTTCAGCTCAAGCTCTATAAGCAGGTCGAAGAGCAATAGCTGTGTTAGTGCAAACATTGGAGAGGAATAGGTAGTGTAAAGTTAAAGCCAATTAGGTATTATCTTATGTGACATTTATAATTATTTTCATTATGTTTTTCTTATTTGATTTTAATAAAAGAATAAAATTTATAATTATCATACAGTTTTATTTACTTGAACCCTATCTGGAAACAAATATTAAAGGCAACATTATATTAATAATGTTGCCTTTAATATTACTACAGACAAAAAAACACATGCATGTAGATGTGATGTGTATGCGTAGATTACTACAGTAACAAAAAAATAATAAAATTTACAATTAATCTACAATAACATAATCTTAATTCCTGTGGCTAAATATTCTCTAAGAACTTCAGACAGCTGTACCAGGGCAGCCCTGATGCCTGTGAGCTCAGTGCCCATCATGGTTTCAAGCCGTGACAGGGCAGCCCTGATGCCTGCAAGCTCGGTGTTCCTGACGGTTTCTCTTCCTACACGCCCATCTTCATATTGGTACAATCTGCTTCTGACATCAGAGCCAGCAGCCGATTGTCTCCTTCTGGGATGTGTAGGTCGTGAGGCTGCAAACCAACATTCCAATTTAAATAAGTACTTAACAAAAAATGCTGAAGACACTTGAATGGGTTCAATGAGTATTGTTATGTAAATGGGCATTATTTTAATGTGTCAAAGAAAATACTGAAATATCAGTAAAGGCATTTCAGTAAGTATTACTAATAATAGTTTATTTTTCTAGTACAATATTAAATAAATTCACAAAATAAGTAATGTTATATCATGTACCTAATATTTTTTTTTATGATAGCGTTACTGAAAATACCACAATAACAATGACATATACTTACAAAGTGTGGAAGTCAGGGATTCTCGTAGCACCGGTGGTTGAGGTTCTATAAGCTGTCTGTCTTCTTGGCTGTGTTCGACGTACTCCACAACAACCTCATGCAAATCCAAATTAAGACTCAGTGGTGGGCTTGTCTGACTGGAGGTATATGGAATCGGTTCATTGGTCTGAAAATAAAACATTTAAAAATATCTAATGGAATCATTAAATATTTTAATTAAATAATTAGAGATATAGAGACACATAAAAATACTGTTTGGTGATAAAACAATTATTGTTGAAAAAAATATTTGAACACAAATAAGGTTGTGAATTATTGAGAATTAAAAGAATAACTACCTCACTAAAGGCTGGCACTCTGGCTCCAGTTCGGCGTTCACCAAATCCCGCTTCCTATTATGGACAGTATCTTTAACTGCGATTGGGAGAGTGGGGGTGCCATTGATGGATCACCTCCAGTCGCTGAAGCCGACCTCCTAGTATCAGCAGCAGCTTTCTTTGCTAAATGTTTTCTATCAAACCATACCTGCAAAAAATAAAAGCATGAGATATTTATATCATAATATAATTATATTATTTAATATTAAAAAAACACTAGGTACCTTTTGCCACTGCTGAACTGTTTTAGTGCAACCGCCCATGGAATTGAGCATATTGCACAATTCTTCCCACAGCCTCTTTGCATGGGTATTTCCATCACCACCCCTCAATCTCCCGCGGGCTAGATCCCTATGCTCGTCCAAGAAATGGAGAAGGGTGTCGATTTGCTCGGAGTAGCCGAACCCGTATGTTGTAGCGTTGTAGTCGATTAAACTAGAAGTCGACTACCACACTAATCTCTAATGTCTATGGTTTCACGGAGTGACAACACTTATGCAGTGACCGTCTGTCTATAAATTCTAACCCCTAGTCCGCGAAGCTCCTTTTCTCGCCGCCTACTGTTGCAAGTAACTAATATAGGAACCCCTCTGTGCCAAGGGTAAGTGCTCATTATGTCTGCCATTTTCTCTCCATCTTGCCAAATTGTAATCCTTTTATTTCGCCATAATCTGCAGCGTTTGTAAGTTTATATAATTGCCCGGTTGTCAAGATGGCTTCCTGCTGGAACATAACTGTGATATTTCATTGTCATCTGCTTTCCACTAGTGTTTCTAAATTTGTGAAGCGTACGCAAGCCGCAGCATTGTTTTCCTGCTGTGCCATAGCAGCTACGAGCTTAAATGCCTTGCACGCGGTTACTTTTTATATCATTGCACGCGGTATGCGCACGCTTATCTCTATTTAACCTTTGTGAACCGCCACGATGGTGAGTCCCCCATCCATTTCCCGGGTACTGTTCCGTGGGGCTTACGGCTGGGAGACGCACGCATCGCTGGCGCTCACGATTCCTGCACCACGCTTACGGAAGCACCCTTCGTGTTGATTCCAGGGTTTTTTTTCTTTCTCCTTCTTCATTTCAATATCAACTACTGCAACGTCTGCCACGCGACGGGTATCACCGCTGCCTCCGTCACCACTGCCGGAGAGACGCGCTGTCGCGTGGCCTACCTGTCAACCTCTGCGCCTGCCTCGTGCGAGTTGGGTGAGGAGGAGAGAGCTCCTCCCCCGTGGCCTGCCCTGCACAACCTCCGCTTCGGACACGTGGTCGCTGCCGGCTTCGGGATCGGCCCGCCGGTCTGCGTGCGTCGCGGCCTGAGCTCAGGGCAGTACCATTCTATACCTTCGACCAGTGAGGGAACCCAGTGTGAACCGAACCCACCCCCGTTTTTTAAAATAAATGCTGTAAACCTGTGGTCTTCTATTTTTTATTTTTACTCCACCTGAACCACTACGCCACAGTGGCGCCCACTCGGTAAGGTTCACAAGGTTTTCCTCACTGGTCGCTAATTACCTTTACTCACTCATCGTGGCGGTAAGTACTAGTGTGTAATTTACTTTTTTCTTATTTTGTTAATTTAGTTTCTACTAGATTTTTAGGTTAATTTCAATAATTGTAAAGATCACAATGAGCGCTAACTCAATTAAATTTACCCACCTAAGAAAGGCCGAATTAGAATATGAGGTCATTATTAGAGGCGGTGAAAAGGGCACATTCACTGACTTTAGAAAACAAATTAACAATGCTCTCCTGAGTGAACTCACCCCTAGTACATCACATCTTTCTGCCAGTGGTCAGCAGGCTGAAGCAAGTGCCACAAGAACCCCAATTCTAAATATAATCTAATCTAATAGATATAATAGTAAATATAATCTAATAAATCTAATAAATATATTAAATCTAATAAACATAATACAATCTGATAAACATAATACAATCTAATAAATATAATATAATCTAATTATAATGAATCTAGGCATTTTTTTTAAAACTTATAAAAGACTCTCTTCGTTACTACTGGCCAGGAATGCACAGTGACGTAGTGAAAGCTGTAACTTCATGTAAAATCTGTCTAGCTCATAAACAAGTAAACCATGCCCCACTGGAGGTCATGGGGAAACCTAAAGAATGCTCTCGGCCATTCCAGATGCTCAGTATTGACATTGTTGGCCCTCTGCCTGTCTCTAGACGCCAAAACGCATACTTTTTGTAGTGACATGCTGTTTCTCTAAGTATTGTCTTCTAATAAGACAATCATAACAGCTGTTTCTACCTATAACTTACTTACTTTTAACTTACTTTTTGTAGTGACATGCTGTTTCACTAAGTATTGTCTTCTAATAAGACAATCATAACAGCTGTTTCTACCTATAACTTACTTACTTTTTGTAGTGACATGCTGTTTCTCTAAGTATTGTCTTCCAATAAGACAATCATAACAGCTGTTTCTACCTACAATAATAATGACCAACGCTCTTGGGATCTACATATTCCAGCTGTACAATTTGCACTAAATAACTCAACTAGTGAAGTTACTGGTTTCACACCTACATTCCTTCGCTCAACTTTCAAGAACTCAACAAATAAAAGTTGATAACATTATGAAACAATATGAAACTATATCTTCAAAAAAGTCAAAAAGTCCTTGGTCTTCACCTATACCTCCCACACCTAAAAGGGATGACAAATTGCGGTTCTGCTTAGACAGTCGCAAGCTAAATTCAGTAACTAAGAAGGATGCTTATAATTTACCTTATATCTCTGAAATTCTAGATAACCTAAAGGATGCTAAATACCTAACAAGTCTAGATCTTTATAAAAGTTTCTGACAGAGCATCCCGTAGGCCTAGCTAACTAACTAGTGTTTGACCCCATACAGGGTCACACGATGCCAAGGGAACACACACCCACGACCGCCTAACATATTGGTCGTGGAGGGTCGACTTGTACCTAACTACCTAAGTTAACTATAACTCTAGTTATAGCTATCATTTCACACCCACCTAAAGGGTGGTAATCCTAATTAAAACCTACTGACTAAAGTTACCAAACTATTATTCTAAAATTAACTATAATTATTTATCTTTTAACATAACTAAATACCTTGACTGCATGGCTATAAGCCAACATAACTTCAGTTCCATTACCACCTTTCTGCTGACACACACACACATACACTACACAACTAATCTCTTTGATTATTTTCTCTTTACGGCGTGACTATGAGAGGCTACATAGTGGGCCTTCAGGGCGATTCTTTAGTATCATGGCAGAGTAGTCTCCATAGTACACTACCTTTAACTTTTATTTATGTTATTATGTCCTCATGGATATCTTAAAGACGGCCCCCTGAAACATGGGTGTCCGCACACTAGTTAATTTACATTAATTCCTAACCTACTGTTCTGAAAACAACTTCAAGCCGGTAAATCTCTATACAAATACCGTACCTACCCATTAACTACTTGCATAGTAGTCTATAACCTTATAGTCTAATTATAACTGTAAAACTTTCTCACTACTAACCTTAAAACTATTCATAAAACAATATATAGCATAGTCCATTGTATTGTTCTTCTGATTCAACTAAACTGTTGGTGATCTGCCCCACAGTTAAACTATATTCCAGTCTACCCTAGTAACAAATCTAACCTTAATCTAAGCACTAAACCCGAACCTAACTCGCATTTCATCAATCGTTTAATAATAGCATCTACATGAAATATTCTAACAACATTTAGTCTACAAACTTATCTAATTTCTTTTACCTAAACACTAAACTAGAAACCTAACTTTAACTTCATAACACCTTTTAGTATTGAACAAACGTATCCTGAATATCACTTAGATTCAACCTGCCCTAATTAAATTAATTAATTCTCTTAGAAAATATTTCCGCGTGATTCATAACATAACCTATTTAATTTAAGATCATTGACATATTATATTTTTGACGTTTACGTACTGACTTTGACATCTCGACGTAGTTGCCAACCTTGGATACTTGTCTTTTAGAATTTCGTCTATAACGTGCGGATATTCTCGCAACAGTATGAATATGGACTTGATTTATTTTTTATAAATTACACTCACGTTCGGAAACTCACTCGAATGGACTTCTACATATGATGCGTATTCCAGTAATGAAACTTAAACCAATTTGAACATATACATGGACCATCACCAAAAAAAAAATTTTTTTTTAACTATAACAAATTTTTTTTACCTTTTCAAAAAATTTTTTTTTTAATTTTCTTTTTAAATACTCTTAGCTTTTAACTTTAACAAAAAAATTTTTTACCTTTTCAAAAAAAAATTTTTTTTTTAATTTTTTTTTTTTAAATACTCTTAGCTTTGAACTTTAACAAAATTTACTTTTAAACCTAAACATAAAATAGAACCTTAACTTATTATTAAATTGTTGTTAGAACCTTGATGATTTAATATTCAACGATGAACTTACTTCTTGCTTTGAAACCTAACATTACCTATAGCCTGCAACAGTCCACCAAGGTTACCTAACCCTATGGAGATACACTTGCTTTATCTTGCTGTTTTTCCTACTGACTGTCTCGAGTTAAACTACTCTATAATTAGCTTACCTCTCGTATGTAATTGTACGTCACTGACTTAGGACTACTTCCAAGTCAGGGATGGACATAGAATGGATGGATGAATGATTGATAGTATGGAAGCACATGAATGGGATGTATGAATGTATAGGTAGTCAGTAATAGTGGTTTAGGCCTTCTAGCGGATTTATCCTAGGGAAAATCCTTCGCTAACAGGCGGGGTACTGTAGCGTTGTAGTCGATTAAACTAGAAGTCGACTACCACACTAATCTCTAATGTCTATGGTTTCACGGAGTGACAACACTTATGCAGTGACCGTCTGTCTATAAATTCTAACCCCTAGTCCGCGAAGCTCCTTTTCTCGCCGCCTACTGTTGCAAGTAACTAATATAGGAACCCCTCTGTGCCAAGGGTAAGTGCTCATTGTGTCTGCCATTTTCTCTCCATCTTGCCAAATTGTAATCCTTTTATTTCGCCATAATCTGCAGCGTTTGTAAGTTTATATAATTGCCCGGTTGTCAAGATGGCTTCCTGCTGGAACATAACTGTGATATTTCATTGTCATCTGCTTTCCACTAGTGTTTCTAAATTTGTGAAGCGTACGCAAGCCGCAGCATTGTTTTCCTGCTGTGCCATAGCAGCTACGAGCTTAAATGCCTTGCACGCGGTTACTTTTTATATCATTGCACGCGGTATGCGCACGCTTATCTCTATTTAACCTTTGTGAACCGCCACGATGGTGAGTCCCCCATCCATTTCCCGGGTACTGTTCCGTGGGGCTTACGGCTGGGAGACGCACGCATCGCTGGCGCTCACGATTCCTGCACCACGCTTACGGAAGCACCCTTCGTGTTGATTCCAGGGTTTTTTTTCTTTCTCCTTCTTCATTTCAATATCAACTACTGCAACGTCTGCCACGCGACGGGTGTCACCGCTGCCTCCGTCACCACTGCCGGAGAGACGCGCTGTCGCGTGGCCTACCTGTCAACCTCTGCGCCTGCCTCGTGCGAGTTGGGTGAGGAGGAGAGAGCTCCTCCCCCGTGGCCTGCCCTGCACAACCTCCGCTTCGGACACGTGGTCGCTGCCGGCTTCGGGATCGGCCCGCCGGTCTGCGTGCGTCGCGGCCTGAGCTCAGGGCAGTACCATTCTATACCTTCGACCAGTGAGGGAACCCAGTGTGAACCGAACCCACCCCCCTTTTTTAAAATAAATGCTGTAAACCTGTGGTCTTCTATTTTTTATTTTTACTCCACCTGAACCACTACGCCACAATGTGGAACCATTTTAAACTGAAAATATATAAAAACGGTTATTATTAAAAAGAGGCGACTCTTTTAGTGTTAGTAAACAAATATTATATAATTGACATTTACTTACAAAGTTTTTGTAACCAAAACCAAACTTGTGGAGACCCAAATGCAGACTGCGACAGTACAACAACTTATAACATTCATAAGGAATGTAAATCGCGATCGCGAAGTATGTAAAAAAGCACTTGGAAACATGATTTATTAACACAACACTTGAGAAAATAACTTTAGAAAACTTTTCAGAGTTCAAGAAAAAATTTTGTTGACATCTTATTGTTATTAGATTGCATGTGATTATACAGCCATTTTTGGTCGTCATACATTACCCACCCATCGTTGGCATGTAATAGCACTCTTCAAATTAGTCGGTTAACAATAACCGTGAAAGGGAGTTTTATAGTGTCTCGGTGAATTTCGACAAAAACAGAATTTTTATGTTTTTTTATATTTTCTGCATGGAAATTTTTAATAAGAATTTTTAATTACAAGAAATTTTTAATAAACAACATGCTTATTGTAAAATTTAAAGATACATCGAAAGAGCTTGTAGTTTTAAGTTAAAGTAAAAACCGTAATTTACTTTAAATGACATCAAAAAACATATTGTTAATTCCATTCGTTCACGAAAATTGTCTATGGATCCGAACTTCGTGTGCTTGTCCGATAATGAAACAGAGTAGGGTCTTTAACGAAATTTCGTTTAAATTTCGTTCGTTTGCGAAGTTTCGTTTGGGAGAAACAGAGTAGACCTCCAGTACGAGATACTTCCGCACGAAGATCAGGTTTTGATACGAGATATCAATCCTGGTATACCCTACCGTATTATGCATGACATAAAGCGGTAGTCGTACAGTCCTAGCATAGATACTACTAGTATATTGTTTGGGGTTACAAGAAGATAAACTTTTAGCCGGACATGAGGTATCAGAAGCCCTTAAATTCCTCAGCGATGGTACAAAATTTTTGACATCTCTTCATCATGGAGAGACTAATACAAGAAAGCAGCTACTAGCTACCAGCACCTCTCCTGGACAAATCATTTTTTTTATCGACAATAGGTTCGCGTTCGACCACAATCTCACCTGATGGTAAGTGATGATGTGATTGAAGATGGAGCACGCTTACCTAAAAGTAACCTATTCACTCTTGACTTTAAGACTCCCAGGTGATAGCTATCGGGAAACACAGACCCCGGCAGGGAATTCCACTGCTTAGCCGTACGCATAATGAAAGTATTCAAAAAACGTTTTGTGCGTGTGGGTGGGATATCCACTATGTAACGATGGCGCATCGCCGTTCGTCTTGTAGTCCGATCATTTACGAAAATGGCAGAATCAATACCAAGAAATAAGTACCTATTTGGTGAAAATCTATCTGAAACAATTAAAAACAATAAAGAGATTGAAAAATCAGGACTTCAGTTAAGAAAACCCAAGCCTACATTCAACCGTCCGGGAAACTGGGGAGGCCCTTCACGCCAAACACTACAGAAGGCACAAACAATGCGTGGAGGGCTCAAGCGTACAGCAGTGCAGTCGCAGAGAAGGAAGTCTTACCAACCAACCAAAATGCTATTGAAACGTACACCTGTGAACTGCCCCGAGAGGGACTACCAGCGTGCTCGCCCTCGACGCTAATCCCACAACAGGTACAACATGCATGTAATCTGGCTAGGTATTTAAGTTGCTGGCAGATTATTACAAATGATGTGCTTATACTAGATTGGGTCCAAGGTTACCATATACCTTTTACATCTGTACCAGTCCAAACTAGAATTCCATTCAATAATTTCTCTCAATCTGAGCAATTTAATATTAATAAATCAATTGATGATTTACTGAAATTTGGTGCTATTACAACCTGCCAACCAGATAATGAGCAATACATTTCAAATATATTTTTGGTACACAAACCTAATGGCAAAGGAGATGTTTCAGAAATGTATGGAGCCTGGGCTAGCATTAGTACACTACATGTAAATATAGCTGTACAATGTAGTAACCGTTTTTTAATATTAATTTTCTACAATTTTGCTTTATTTTATTCAAATTCAAATTAACTCGGTCAAGGAGTGCAACACAACAAATATGGCGGATCAGCCATGTTGCACAATAACATGCACGTTGCTATTGAACAGTGATGCGAATGTCATTTTGACGGATCGTATTTTTGACGTCTCGGAGGTCGATGGATATATTTGTAACTACAATAAAATATCAACATACGAATTCCGAAAATTCTTAGGATTCCTTATAAAATAAGACCACAGGATAAATATATTACTGCTTTGCGGCAGCACATCTTTTACCTAATATATATTTCAGTAGCTAAAGATTAGTTATATTGGAAACAAAAAACGAAGGCTTTGTGTAACAAAATGTGCTGTTTCATTCTTTAGAGATTGTCAATAATCTCTGACTTCGATAATGCATAGGAGAGCAGTGAGCTGTTCAGTACCTGACAACTGCATGTTATTGTGCAAGTAGATAACTATTACTCCTATTACCCATAAAACTATTACCCATAAAACTCCAATTAAGTTCTGTAATTAGTGACATGAGGATGAAAAACAGCCATAAGAAGTATGTCTAAAAATAAAACAACTTGTAGAGACTTAAATATATATTTTTTTATTTATTCCGCATCATCCCTTATCAATACTCCATCCAAGAAAAAAGCCGGTGCTTCTATGCTCTCTAAAATATAGTTCATTTTCATCTATAACAGAGGTACACTGCAGACACGCCATTGTACATAAACTGGAATAAATATGAGTTAAAACCTATTAGAATATGGAAAGTCGGAAGATAAATGCACGGGTTAAAGCAGACATACCTGAAACTTAACTTGTCATTGTAAAATACCGTAAACGACGATATCTATATCACAGGCGAATCAAAAACCATATAACAAAGCTGGGATCAACAGAGAAGCAATCAATCAATGCCCTTATTAATAAACTGGGTCGCAAAACAAAATGAACATTAAAAACTCCGAAAACATTCAATAGAAATACAACACGGCGCAACGACTCATTAGGCTTGGGTAAAAAAATCGATATTTTTCATAAAATAATCGATAAATATAGTCAATATTTTCGATCTCAATAAATCGATATTTTTCATTCACTTTAGTATACTAATGGTCTTACTTACACTTATCTTGTCAGATCCGGGAAGTAGTTCAATGTCGCACCAGATCGTCAGCACGTTACCGCGATCAAAATATGCATATCTATGAATCTTCAGTTTAAGTCAATTAGTTTTCTTTTCTTGGCCTCGCGAAGCAGAAGGGCGTGTCAGACTTCTACTGACTAAAAACCCACCCTGTTCCCTTTAAGCTGCGCTTAAGTTCCGCGGCCACGGTATCTCGTTAGAACATTCCCCCCCAATGGCCCTATGAGGCTCCGTCAGTGACGGAGCCTCATAGGTGCTGTGTGTGAGTGCTGACAGCTGTTAACCGCTCACTTGCTTTCGGAAACGATTGTTTCCAAAACTTTTTTGCAAAAAAATAAAACCGACTTCTATATCAAAACACTACAAAGACAAAAATAATTTTAATTTCGGTAGTCGGTGTTATTGGTTTTGTATTTTCTTATTTTTTCACACCGCCTTCCGAAATTCAAAAAATTCAAGAAATTGGTCGAGTCAAAGCTCCAGAGCCTTGAACACCGACGACGAGTTGCAAGTCTATCGGTTTTCTATCGGTTACATTTCGGGGAGTGTGCGATGGAATTACAAAATCTAATTCCGCCAAGCCCGTTCCATCATCGAACTACGAGACAAACGGCGAAGCGCCATCGTTACATGGTGGACATCCCACCCATACGCACAAAACGTTTTGGGAATACCTTCATTGTGCGTACGGCTAAGGAGTGGAATTCCCTGCCGGAGTCTGTGTTTCCCGATAGCTATAACCTAGGAGTCTTTAAGTCCAGAGTGAATAGGTTACTTGTTAGGTAAGCGTGCTCCATCTTCGATCACATCATCACTTACCATCAGGTGAGATAGTGGTCAAACGCAAACCTATTTTTCAATAAAAAAAAATTAAAATTATTTCTGGCTTTGTAGTGTTTTGATATGGAAGTCGGTTTTATTCTTTTGCAAAAAAGTTTTTATTTTTGCGCTTTTTAGTGGGTCAGTGAATTTTCCAAATCGGTTTGTAAATGACGGAGTTATGCGCGAACAAAAAACGCAATGCAGAGTAAACGAAAAGATCATCAACGTAAATATTTTTTTTAGACTTTTATTGATTATTCAGAAACGGCTTGTCCGATTTCGATAAAATTTTAATGGGACCATTTGGAAAGTATATCCTTTTCAACAAAAAAAGATTTTTTCAATTCGGTTGGCAAGCGACGGAGCTATGCCCGAACAAACATAAAAAAAAACAAACAAACATCCGAATTGAGAACCTCCTCCTTTTTTAGAAGTCGGTTAAAAATTGAATACCCGTGATTGCTTCTGGCAACAATCGTTTCCAACAACCTGTTTTTACTAAACAACTTTAAACTTTATTTTCTAGTCCATAAAGTCTTCGTGAAACGTTTTTAAACTATAGACTGATATATTATCTGACCTTCAAATACAAGTTGACAACATTATAAATCTAATTCCTATCACACGATATGAAATAAAGCTTGACATCGCCATTTCGTGTTTTTCTAAGTGAACGTCTCTGTGTGCTGGAAGAAAAAATACCGTAAGTATTTTAATGTATTGTTATTTAATAAAGTTGAGGCATTATATTAATCTAGAAGGACTATTCTTTCATATTTCTATACAATACTTTAACACGTTCATTGCCACGTCACGCGACGTCGCGCGAAGCGGCCTATTACGCTGTGGCTGTTCACGCGACGTCGCGTGATGGTGCCTTACAATTGTGTATGAGCCACAAAATAGCGGCTGCAGCGTATTGGATTCTGGTATTTGTTTTGGCCACTAGGGAAGGAAATGACCTATCTATTTGTGGGCGTGGCCTGCGGTTAGCCATCTTGAATTTTTTGTTTCGCGTGCAGCCAGCCGCGCACTAGTTTGCTCTGTGCAGCCACGTGGGGTAGGAGTGTTTTTGTTTTTTATCGGCTGTTTTCGTTTTGTTTACATCAAAACTTTGTATTTATAATGAGTAGTAATCCGAAACCGACAAAAAGGTCATCAGAGCCTAGTACATCGCGAGTTGCAAGAAGAAAACGACTAAAAAGTTAAGGAATGGAAGAATTATTACGGGACTCAGACGAAGATGTTTATGCAGGGAGTGATGTAGATGATGTAGACTATATAGCAGACGAAGGTGATGCAAGTTCAGAATCTGCAGGAGACGAGGAGGAGGAGGAGAACGTGGAGGCTGTGTCTGAACAACGTTTCGATGCCTCTAGTGATCAGACTCCATCGTCGCCATCGACTGACCTTCAGCAGCCATCCAGAGCAGCATCTACGACACGTTGGACTACCGATTCTAGTTTGTTGAGAGATATTTCTTTCACGAAGACAAATGAACTGCTTGTGCCACCGCCAGACAGTCCTAGAGGGTATGTTGATTTATTTCTTACTGATGATTATCTACAAAAAATCGTCGATTGCACTAACAGGAATGCAGAAAACATAAGGAATTCTTCGCAGTTTCGCAGGTCTCGTATTACGAATTGGAAACCACTAACTATAGAAGAATTGAGAATATTTATTGGTTTACTTTATCACACTGGCACAGCCAAAATGAACCGCTTGGTTGATTACTGGAAATCGCATCGATTGTATAAGTCAGTTTTTTCTGAACATATGTCGAGAAACAGGTTCCAACTTATTTTGCGATGCTTACATTTTGTTGAAGAAGGTGACGATCCTGCCCGCATGAATAAATGCAAAATGATAATAAATACCTTTAATGAAACAATGGACAGGATTTATTATCCCGGTAGAAATTTGTCCTTGGACGAATCTATGGTTTTATTTCGTGGCCGCCTGATATTTCGGCAATACATAAAAGGAAAAAGACACAAATACGGAATAAAACTTTATATATTGGCAGAACCAAATGGAACTATTATAAGAGTTCATGTTTTTGCCAGTACAATGGATGAAACTTCTGGCACAGGACACACAGAAAAAATTGTAGAAAAATTATTGCAAAATAATTTAGATTCCGGCCACGTTGTCTTTATGGAAAATTTCTATAATAGCTATAGCTTAGCTACCAAATTATTGAACAGGAATACCTACTGCACTGGCACATTGAACAAGAAACGCAAAGATAATCCATCAGAAGTGATTTCCAAAAAACTAAAAAAAAGGTGAAAATATTTCACGCTATCGTAACGGTGTTCACATAGGAAAATGGAAGGACAAAAGAGAACTAAATTATATCTCATCGCAATTCGCGGATCAAATGCAGGAAATTACCAACAAACGCGGCATTGTTGTAAGAAAACCATTAGCTGTCCTACAATATAATCAAAACATGTCAGGCGTAGACCTACAAGATCAAATGCTCAGCTATTACCCCTGTGAAAGAAAAACTCTAAGGTGGTATGTGAAAATTTTCATACATTGTATAATGATGAACATGATAAATGCTCGACAACTCTACAACAAATTCTCAGGCAAGCCTAGCGTATCGTTATATGATTTTAGAGAAAAAGTCATTGAGTCATTTTTGCCTGAAAGTCAAGTTGAGCCACAAGTGTCGCAGGCGTCGCAGCAATTTAAAAACCACAGATTGACTAAAATAGAGAAATCTAAAGAGCGTATTTTCAGTACTGGTAGAAAAGCTACTGTAACGGCCAGAAAGGATTGTCGAAATTGTTATTAGAATAAGAAAAGGGTAAATACTACTATGGAATGTAAGCAATGCCCTGATTCCACCCCGTTTTGTATTGATTGTTTTTTTGACCTGCACAAGTTTGCCGGTTTTTCTAATAAATAAAAACACCTACCAATTACCTACCAAAGTGTAATTTTTGTTTTTCTTAGTCTATCTATAAGTTCATTGTTACCTATAAGTTACATGTTTCTACATTATTATAAGAAGTGATTTTGATCTCTAATAAAAGTTTATTACAAAATGCATATTGAATGTTTTTTTACTAATAAAAGCCTATTTTGCCATGTAAATACACTTCTGGACACATCTATTGGCCCACCTTGTATTTTCAGTTTCGTTTGGTCCTAGCTAAAATTTTATATTAGGTCGAGCAAAAAGTTTTTATGCAGTTTTGAACCTGGCACATTCACAATTTCATTCAATAGTCTTTTTTTGAATTTCGAACACAGAATTTAAAGAAACAAAAGACAATTTGGAGCCTGTTTGTTGATATCAAACAATCGAATACTAAGAAAACTTGGTTTTATTGGTTTACTTGGATTTAATTCTTGAAAAAGTGATAGATATCTTTGCTTTTGCAACAAACATTACTTATTCTTAACATTAAGGTGAGGTTCTATCAATAATCTATGGATACTTCACCTGAAGTCGCCGCCCAAGCTGTGGCACTTATTCAGGCCGGACACAGCCAAAGAAACGTGAGTGCTCAACTTAATTTAAGTCGATCTGCGGTCCGAAATGTTTATCGGAGGTACCTAGAGACTGGCGGCTTTGTTCGTCGCCAAGGAAGGCCACGATCTCGGGTCACAACTGAAAGGCAGGATCGATTCATCGTGACGACCAGCTTGAGAAATCGTCACCTTACCTCCATTGAGATACAAAACCAACTTCGCGACTTCCACGGAGTATCTGTGAGCGCTCGAACTGTTCGGAGAAGGTTAAAAGAACGCGATATGGTACCACACAAGCCAGCTAATGGGCCCAAACTAAAGCGAGCCCACCGAACAGCGCGCCTTCATTTCGCACGCAGTCATTTAAATTGGACACAGCAAGATTGGAGCCGTGTACTCTTTTCTGATGAGTCTAAAATTGTGTTACATGGCAATGATGGAAGGAAGAAGGTCTACCGGCGTAAGGGAGAGCGTTTCGCACAATGCTGCTTTGAAGAGAGGGTTGCTTATGGCGGTGGCTCATGGACTGTCTGGGGCGGTATATCCGCGAGCGGCAAAACTCAACTTGAGGTTGTTACAGGACCACGGCTGCCAACATTAAATGCTGAAAGATACATTCGTGAGTGCTTAGAACCTCACGTGATACCATACGCGGACTATGTGGGCCCAAATTTCCTTTTTATGCATGATAATGCAAGAGCCCATGCGGCCGGCATCGTCAGGGAATATCTTCGGGATGTGAACATCACAGTTATGGACTGGCCAGCCAGAAGCCCAGACATGAACCCCATTGAGCACATGTGGGACGAGCTAAAAAGGCGTGTTAGGGCTCGTCAGCCAGTTGCCCAGACGATGCAGGAGTTGAAAACTGCCATAGAAGAGGAATGGGAGATGATCCCTCAAAATTTCATAGAGCGGTTGATAAACTCTATGCCTAATCGTATGAGAGCTGTGGTAGATGCCCATGGAGGCAACACGCGTTATTAAATTAAACCTTTATTTGATAAAACATGTTTTTTATTCAAAAATTAATTGCCTTTAACAAGGCGCATATCCGACTTGTTAGGCGTAGGTCCATGTCGTATGGTATTCTGAATTCAAATTTAAAACTATACGATCGAAAAAGATGGTAAAATGTATCAGGTTTAAAACTGCATCAACAGTTTTTTTCAATCTAGCAATCATATTTCGGTAGGGGCCATCGAAACCTAAACTCTAAGGTGGGGCAATAGTTGTGTCCAGAAGTGTATAAATCACGCGAATTCGCGTTACCGGCCATGTGGGCAATATGTATATAATAAACGCGTCCCGTATGGCCGATCACACGTCTTCGCGTGATAAAAATATACACATATATTTAAGAACTTATATATTATATAATGGTAGATTCCTTATATAAAAGTATTACTGGAACAATAAAAACCACATTCAACGATTTTTTTAATTTGGCCATCTATGTAAGTTCAGCATTTTGGCTTGGCAATGAACGTGTTAAATTACGTGAAGCAAAAATCGAATGATCCGAACACATTCACACTGCCGTCGTGTGTTTACATATTTTGAAGAGGTAATTTGTCGTTTTTATTAAAAACCACGTAAAACCTTAGGTGACATATTATAGTTTAGACATTATTTTTACTATAATATGTTCTAAAATCCTAAAATATTTTGTAGATATTCTGGACTACTCGAATATAGGCGTCCCGTGAGTATGTACAAAACAGACGATTGTTTTGGCCACAATCGTTTCACAAAGCAAAGTAAGTTTTGCTCTCAGGGCTGGCACCTAGCACGCGCTTTATCTCACGTTTGCCTTTTTCTTTTTATTGTGACCATATATGTTGGTGGCTTGATTATTAATGTTTTTTTGCGGTTTTATGTGTTTGTGGTTTTTATGCTTTGGTAAACGGCAAACTAACTTACTCGATATTTTTTTTTCAACTAAATCTTTCATTACTCATTTCATAAAGCTTTGGTTGTACTTAACTATTTATTTATTTAATGATCGACATTTAAGTATAACAAAATATTTTGAAATATCGAATGTTTATTTTTGTTTTCCTAATTTCAGAAGTTATGAAGAAGAAATGAAATTGATGCGGAAATCAAAAACAAATACAAAAAAGTATTGTCCAAACTCGAACCGGGAGAGCAAAAAGAGCTCGATGCACGGAAACGATTAAAACATCTTTCGCGATCGCTTCTACCTGATACACCGCCACAAAAGAGACAAAAGTTAGTAAATATAGGATATATATATATATATATATATAAATTATTAATATATAGGTATATGACATAAAAATACTATTCAAATGCGTAATAAAATCGATCAAATTTTAGAAAAATATCTCCTCAACGAGTCCATTGCCGATTGACTTCTGGCATTCCTACTACGCCGCCAGCGCCTATGCTACAGCCTTGGGAAATACGGTATGTACGGTATTGTGCAATATTTAAAAATATAAGTACAGTCGCCAGCACGTCAACGTAGACCCTATACATATCTACAACTACGACGCGCCTTGTAGTGTTAGAAAGAAAGTAACCTTCACTTGATTGGTGAAGTTTTCAACGTTTTTAAAATTGCCCAATGGTTGCACATACTAATAATTGGGAGCTAATTATCATGTCTCACTAGGAATAAGCCACACCCAATCGCGCATGCGCGTCCGCCACTGCTCCGAGTTTTCCCGACCCTTCACGAAATACGAGTCATTCGTCACATTGCTTTTTTACTGTATGCTGTGCAGTGCTGTGCTGTGAAATTTACGTAACAAAATTATAAATTAAAAGTATTATGGCGCCTCAGTTGACGCAAATTCAACGAGAGCGCATCATAGCGCTTCGATTGAGTGGATGTCGGGTGATCGATGTTTGTTGGCAGATGGCTATAACAGTGAGTAATATTCTTGTAATTATAATTTTAACGTAAGAAATGTTGTTTTCGGGCACGCCGTAATTGCGGCGGTAAGACCCCTCTTTGAGGAGTGGCTAGATCGGCGTCACGGCATCCTGACCTACCGCATGACACAGGTCCTCACCGGACACGGAAGTTTCGGGAGGTACCTGTGTCTGATGGGGAAGGAAGAAACGCCTGGGTGTCACCACTGCGAGGATCGCCCTGAGGACACAGTAGAGCATACGGTGCAAGACTGCCCCGCTTGGGCAGAGCACCGACGTGTCCTCACGACGGCGATAGGCGGAGACCTCTCGCGCCCGGCATTGGTCGAGGCCATGCTGCAGGGCGAGAGGGAGTGGGAAGCGGTCGCCTCCTTCTGCGAAGCAGTCATACTACCCTCCAATAACCTTCCCATGGCCCGACCAACGTTACGTTATACGGGCCGAAACGTGGGGCGGCTGCGGACATAGCTCCCTTGTCAATCTTATTTTGTTCGTCCGCAGGCGCTGCTTGATCCCTACAAGTTAGCCATGTGTCCCTTTTGTACATTCTCCCATCTGGGCATGCAACTAACGACAACACAGCCTTACTTCGTCGCCGTCGCCGCGTAGTTTTTGCTCCTCAGTGGGCTGCTGCTGCTGATGCTCCTCTTCCTCTTCGCTCTTCACGCTCCATGGCGCTCTGGGCGGCGTGCCACCTGTGCGCGAAATCCCGTAGCCGGCCAAAGTTCGCCGGTGAGCTCACGAGGTCGGAGTAATAAATCGGACCGACCTCAACACAGACAATCCCATCCATCATCTTACGTCTGTCGTCTTCATAGAGGGGACCCACAACACATGGTGTAGATCTTCCTCTTCCATACCGCAATAACATACATTAACCTCGCACAACTTCATATCATACAGCCTTTTTCTGAAGCACCCATGTCCCGTGAGAATCTGGGAGAGCTGGTAATCCGGCACGACCCAGTGGGAGCTGAGCCGATTCGCCACGTCCGGGAAGAAGCGATACAGCTCCCTTCCTTTCTCCTCAGCCATACTACCGAAGTCATACTACCGAAGGAGGCGGGCCGTGTGAGGGAGAGGATGGCGTCCTCCCTCCAGCCCAGCCGCAGTGGTAGACGCCCACGGCGTCGGACGTCGGCCGACGATCTCCGGCCACCGTAGGCGCGGGCATGCGGACAGCGACTCAAGGGCAACTCGCTGTCCGACCATGGACCATGCCCGGGTCGACGGCGCGTCGTGTTCCATGCGCGCCTCAAAGAGCGTCAGCAATATGAAGAGGCCCCCCCTGTAGAGGGCCGAAGCCTGCCGGGGTCGTGGGACTTATCCCATTACCGTGACCCCGGAACGTAAAGGGTTATTGAAGGAACACCGTGGATTTTAGTCAATAAAAGTCTGACAGTCCCTCCGGCCCTGCCCGGAGTGGGAGGACTTATTTGATAATTTTACAACGATAAAAAAAAAGCAAAAATTGTTTTTGATTACTGATTATTAATGAACTGATTCAAAGGACTTGTCGAGATGTTGGAACAGTCAAATTTCATATTTCTGCCTTCATTTTGATGCTGAAAATGAAATGTAGCCACAGTCGAGCGTTATTTTACAGATGAATATTATTGCTGCGCAAATACGGACCAACTGTTACAACTGTAATTATGACATGCGTCTTTATAGTTAGTTATATGTAGATTTCTTGAATCATCAGATGCAAACACGAATTTATGATTGCAGTTAGTCAACAAATTATTTAAATTGTTGATTTCGTTGCATATTGTTTCTTTTTTACCAACTGTTATAGGTTAGGTACTCTAGGTTTTACAATTAGTATAGGTTTTTTTTGAAAAATCATATAGATAAACAGCTTTAAGTATCTAGAGTTCTTGAGATGTTAATCTAAAAGGTTAAGGCTAAACTTTCCTTCATTGTCCGTTGAGTTGGAAGTTCATATTTTTACTGTAGATAGTACTCACTAGAATAAAAGTTTTTTACATATTGTCCTGTTGCGCAAATTCGCGGTTTACGAGACATAATTTTTTAAGTTTCTCATACAAATTGAAAAAAAAAGGGAAAATAGCACACCATTTGCAAATTTTTAGGTTGGTTATTGTCATGATAAACGTCAAAGTTGACATTTCACATTTCGTTGAAAGCAGATGGTATTTTGTTCAATTTTATGACATATTTCATGGTCTGTGCCGTCGGCTTGACCATGTGAGATTACACCTTCATTCTAGCCCTTGGAAACCTATAGATCCATGTGTGTTAGTGTCCTTTTGCGTCTGTCTAGTCGCGGCCGCTGCGCCCCCCCCGCTCCGCGCGGGGTGTGTCGGGAGAGCGCAGGCGGTCGCGTCGCCAGTACGCTTTCTTTTCCCCCGCGGAGTGCATGTACTTCCTTGCGAAAACAAATTTGTTCACAAACGACGTGTGTCGTTCGAGACCAATATTTAGGTCGCTCATTAGTTGTTTAAAGTATTTATCTACTTAAAATTTAGTGTCTAAGTGGAATTAGTGCTGTGGATTGCTATCGTTAAAGGTACGTCTTTGTATTTTCATTAAAAAAAAATTCCTATATGTACTTAGTTACCCATGCTCCTTCCGCAACTAACAGATAATACCTACTTATTTAATAGATTCTTAGTTTGATAAACCGAGCTGTGAAATGAAAATAATACCTACTTAGGTATTTTACTACCAATAAGTAGATATTTTGTTGCGGAGGGAGGGGGTATGTAATTGTGATATAGGTAATTAAGATATCTGAGCTGATGACGCGGAACCAATTCCAGTCATTTTGTTAGTGCCCGTAAATTCACCCAGCGGCACTTAGCTTCGAATTATTTTATTTTGCCACACGATTCGTTCTATACAATTGTGTAGTGGTTTATGAGACACTGTGCTGCGCGCTACGGCCCACACGGTTCAATCTGAGAAGCCAGACGGCCTGATTTGACGAACCACACGGCCCGACTCGAGGAGCCGCACGGCCCGATTCGAGGAGCCGCACGGCCCGATTCGAGGAGCCGCACGGCCCGATTCGAGGAGCCGCACGGCCCGATTCGAGGAGCCACACGGCCCGATTCGAGGAGCCGCTCGCCCCCTTTTGAGGAGCCGCATAGTAAAATTTTTGGAGCGGCTCGATTCTTTTCTATGGAGCTCAACTCTACTAATATATTACTATATTACTACTAATATACTAATTTTTGTCAATCTTTTGTCACAGATGGCGGTGCCGAAAGAGCCGTCGTCACTAGAGGCCCTCTTAGAGTGGGAAACAGATGACCCAGATGACAATCTTATTTTGGAGAAGATAAAGAAGTTGGCTTCCACCTACCTACCTGATGGATGGCTTCAATGGAGGATTATACCTCATACCAGAGGATCTTTTGGGTTCGCACCTGTACCCTCTTGTGCTGAACAAAATCCGCTTCGCTCTCCCGACCGTCGAACTTGCTAGAGCCTTCTGCCCAGAAGGTACCTCCCTCTCTGAGAAGACCTACAAGGATATGAAGATTAAGATGCTTGGGTGGCCTTCCTGTGTGGGGCTTATAATTGGCCCACCGTCCATCGGATGTAGAATCAGAGGATCTGCCGTTCAAAATGAACGCATCGTAGCATCACTAGCAGAATTAAAGCCTCTACTCTTAAGCAGAAAGGAGGCATCGAGGGAGCTCGCAGATAGTGAGGATGTAGATGACTCATCGACGCTTCGCTCTGCGTCATCCAAATCTAAAAAGCTAACAAGGATAGATAAGCTAGAACAAAATTTTAGCGAGATGAAGGAAATGCTCTCCAACATCATGGGAAGGCTTAGTAACAATGCTGATGATGAATCCGAAGTAGGGCCAGCTTACCCTTCCTCTGATGATGATCTACAGGAAGAATATCCAAGACAGAATGAAAAGACAATAGAATCCTCAAACTGGAAGGCCCCGGCTCTAACCTCAGAGGATGATGACGATGATTTTGACCTCTCTCCCCAAACTAAACAACAGGAACCTCCAATTCCAACACCAAAGGCACATATCGAGGAGCAGGGTATTAAATGCATGAGACTGGGTGACTTGGGGTACAAACAGATCCGGTATGCTGAGGTCCAGAAAAAGCTGCAGGCGTTTCCAGTATTTCATGCCTCGAAAGTTAACCCTTCTCTTATAAAACTTAATCCAGCAAATGCTTCATCTGATTCTCTATCTAAGCAAGAATCCTCTTTTGGGACGATCTTACATGGGTTGCTGCTGCAACGCGAGGCTCTTACAATTGCTATTAAGGAGCTCTCAACCAAGCATCATTCTCTAAAATCGGATATTAAAGAAGCGCTGTCTGGACCAAACTCTGCTTTCAAGATGGTTTCTGATGACATCTTGCAATATGTTTGTGGTCGTAAAGTGGAAACAATAGAACTTCGAAGGAATGCGATCCTACCGAAAGATGAGTACTACGCAACGCTACTTAATGCCATCCCTCCTTCTTCGACACATCTTTTTGATGAGCAGCAGGTCTCAGAATTGTTGAAGCAACCTTCACTACAAGGATTTTTTCGGGGATACTCTTCAAATTCCTACAAACCAAGACCTCAACCAAGAACCTCTACAAACTTTGAACAAAGAAAGAAGATCCCTAAAACGCCCCAATCTTCTTATCGACCAAAATTCCAAACCTTCAAAGCGACGAATGCCGAGTCAGGAAAGTCCTACCCCAGAAAGGCGACAAAGCGTGACCAGTTCACCAGCTCCAGGAACAAGTTCCACAGACAATCCGATGCCAAAAAGCCCAAGAGATCCTGACTTACAGGACTTCAGAGGGGGGAGGCTAGCCAATTATGTAAACATATGGCGGCTTTACGGGGCTCCTCCTGGAATCTTAAAGATCATAGAAGGGTATTCCATTCCGTTTACGATCAAACCCCCTCTTGTGCCTATAACAAGCAACCGCCTGTCCACATTTCGAACTATAGGGATGGACTCAGAGATAGAAGCGCTGATATCTCAGGGAATTTTGGAGGATTGTCATTCCCCGTTCGGTTATCTATCGAAGATGTTCCCAGTTCCGAAGTCCGATGGGGGCCTTCGCCCTATTATAAATCTACGAGGACTAAACAATTATCTATGCCCAAAGAAATTTCGCCTCCTGAATCATCACAAAGTGCCAGATTTCCTTCAAGAATCAGATTTTCTAGCAAAAATAGACATTTCTCAGGCATACTTTCACATACCTGTGAAACCAGGTCACAGAAAATTCTTAGCAATAGCACATCAGCAAAGGAAGCTTCAATTTACTTGCCTTCCGTTTGGCCTATCGACCGCTCCACTGACATTCGCAAGAGTGTCAAACTGGATAGCAGCGCAGCTAAGACAAATGGGAATAAGAGTCGTTGTGTACCTCGACGACTTCCTCATAGCCAATCAGCAGGAGAGCAGCTTAATAGAAGACACAGCATGCGCTGTAGGTTTCCTAAAGAACCTGGGATGGAAAATAAACAAAGAGAAGTCTCTAAGCCCACCAACTCATCGCCTAGAATACTTGGGAATAATGTGGGATACAAAAGGAAACAGAACCTCCTTGCCACACAAAAAGATCGTTGATTTAAAAAGCATTCTTCTGAAGATAACAAAAACACAAACCTGGAACTGGGTCACGGGAAAGAGTCTCGTAGGAAGGCTCAACTTTGCTTCGTTCACGGTCCCTCTGGGAAGACTACACACAAGACATCTTCAACGCGCAGCCAATTGTCTTCCTCAACATCAATAAACTCGAAAGTATCTAATGCCGACAAAAGCTCTACAAGAGTGCACTTGGTGGCTGAAGAATCTTCAGAGGGGACGAGAAATTTTTACACGTCAGGAGACAGTATTCATTACAACGGATGCCTCAGAAAACGGTTGGGGTGCTCAAGTCAACGGATCGCTGCTCAGCGGGTTATGGGCAGAAAGCCAGATTTCGTGGCATATAAACCGCAAAGAACTATTTGCGGTATATCAAGCATTCCAGATAACGCTACCTCAACTGCAGGACCGACGAGTCATAATTCAGTCAGACAACAAGACTGTTGTGTCTTACATACGAAATCAGGGGGGAACACGATCCAGTATTTTAACAGATCTAGTAGCGAATATTCTAGAGCTTGCCTACTGTAATGTTGTGGGTTAAGGCGGATCTTAAATAAAACCTGGTTATAAGTCACAACAAGTTATTATTGGTATAGGTGGTATTAAGAACATGAATTACGTTTATCTAAAAGATCAGACAGTACAATATAGTTCAACTTCAAACAGTGTGACTAGACAAGATGGCGTCCCCGGGCGTCACCCTGTGTGTAAAGGCGTCTACACACTTTAGTATAAAGATGTATTCACACTATGTTGTCTATGACTAATGACTACTTGTTACACGTTCCTTTTTTTTAAGTTAATTTTACAATTAAAAATAAACTAATCAATCAGCATACCTAGCTGGGGGCCTGACCTGTCTACCACATCGAGTTGTTTTTATCCCATCGTCCCGAACAGCGACAGTATCTCTATCACTTTCTAATGTTACAGGCGGTGGTGCTTGTGATGGAGGAGAGACAGGAATTGGTTGTGTCACTGGAACCAAATGTTGTCTATTTCTTCTATATGTACCTTCCGACGTCTCAACTATATATGATCTTGGCTCTTCAGAATATTTCAGTATTCTTCCAGGAATCCAACTTTTATTAGGGTCTTTCTTGATCATAACATCATCTCCTTCCTCTAACAAAGGTAATTCTTTTGTTTTTCTATCATAATATAATTTCTGTTTTTCTTTTTCAGTTGCTTTCAACTTCATGTATTCTTCAACTGGAACGGCTTTAGGCTGCAGATGATGTAATGCAGTTGGTAACTGCGTTCTCAGTTGACGTGACATCAGTAACTTGGATGGTGATGGCAATTTACCTCTTGGTGTAGTTCTGTACTGAAGTAATGCTAAGTAGGGATCAGTATTTGTCTCTTGGCATTTAGATAAAATTCTTTTAATTATTTTAACTCCAGATTCTACTAATCCATTAGACCGTGGCAAATATGGGCTAGAAGTTGTATGCTGAATGGACCAATCTTGAAGAAATTTTTGAAATTCAATGGAGTTGAATGGTGGTCCGTTATCGGACATGCATTTCAGAGGTATTCCATGGCGGCTAAATACTGATTTTAACATTTCAATTAAAGTTTTTGCATTAGTGCTATGCATTTTTGCAATTTCTATATAATTAGAATAATAATCTTCAATGACAACATATGTTTGTCCTTTATAATCTAAGAAATCAATGCCAACTTTCTCCCATGGGAATGTAGTAACTTCATGTGACATTAATGGTTCTGGAGGATTTGCATTTCGGTGTGACAGGCATGCAGTACAACTTTCTACCAAGTTTCCTATGTCATGTGACATTAAAGGCCAAAATACACTTCCTCTTGCAAAATTCTTTGACTTTTCTACTCCTTGGTGACCACTATGAATAATTTTCAAGATATCCTTCCTGAGATCAGTAGGTATAATAAGACTACTACCTTTAAAAACTAGATCTCCTTCGGTATGTATCTCATGTCGATAGTTCCAGTATGGGTGTGTCATCAAATGTGCTTGCGACTTGGTTGCAGGCCATCCTTCTTTACAGTACTTCTGCAGCAACTGCATGGTTTCATCACTGCTAGTACCTTGGACGAGCCATTTCACTTTATCTGCTGAAACAGGTAAGTTTTTTATAAGCATATTAACATGGATAATCATATCTTCATCCATTGTGTCTTCATTTGTTTCAGGTAAGGCGGCTCTTGACAGTGTATCAGCAATAAACATCTGAGATCCAGGTTTGTATTCAATTCTAAGATCATAAGCTTGTAATTTCATCATCATCCTCTGTAGACGGGTAGGTACCTCTGCTAAAGGTTTTTTAAACAATGTGATCAATGGACGATGATCTGTTTCTACCATGACAACTTGACCATAAAGATATTGGTGTAATCTAGTACAGCCAAAGACAATGGCATATAATTCTTTCTCTATTTGAGCCATCCTTTCTTTACTTGATGTTAAAGTTTTAGATGCATAGCAGACAGGATGTCCATTTTGTAATAAAACAGCTCCGACAGCAGACTTGCTTGCATCTACAGACAGGACTATAGGTTTTTTAACATCAAAATGTGCTAAGACAGGTGCTTGACAGATAATATCTTTAAGACGACAAAATACTGCATCATGACATGGATTCCATTGCCATTGACTTGACTTTTTTAGTAACTCTCTAAGAGATTCTGTTTCTGATGCTAGATTTTGAATAAATGGACCAAGATAATTCAATAAGCCTAGAAAGCGTTGAAGTTCTTTGACACATGTTGGAGTAGGCATCTCTTTGATAGCACGAATTTTCCCGAGAAAAATGGAATATCTATTCCATTTCTAGAAAAGATGTGACCTAATTGTCACCAAAAATACATTTATTTTTGTTAAACTTGATGTTGACTTCCTTCGCTCTCTTAAAAACATTTTCCAACCTGACATTATGTTCTTGTAGAGTAGGTGCATGAACTAAAATATCATCACAGTATACTAAGGTACCAGGTAAGTCTCCGAATGTTTCTGTCATAATTCTATGAAAATGTTCTGGCGCACAACTTATACCATAAGGCATACGTTTGAAACGGTACCTTCCAAAAGGTGTATTGAATGTACAAAGCTTAGAACTCTCCTCGTCTAGCTGAATCATCCAGAAGCCACTGCTGGCATCCAGGGTTGAGAATACTGTAGAGCCGGCTAAGTTGGCTCTTACCATCTCTAAGGTAGGTATAGGATAGTGTGACCTTTTTATAGCCTGATTCAAATTTCTTGGGTCCAGGCAGACTCTGAGTTGCCCATTCTTCTTTTCTACTAGTAAAAGAGAACTCACCCAAGCTGTTGGTTCAGTCACTTTGACTATGACATCCAATTCCTCCATATCTCTCAATTCCTTTTTCAGCCTGTCGTGAAGTGCAAAAGGAACCTTGCGTGGTGCATCCACCTTGGCAGGTATGTCCGGGTTGACAGTGATATGCAGCTCACCAGGTAGACAGCCCAAGCCCACAAACAATGAACTAAAATTAGACAATAAGACATTACTTTGACAAACATTTTCACTTTGTGTGACTTGACTTTGTATATTATAGACTCTTTTTATCATGCCTAACTCACTGCAGGTATCTCTGCCTATTACAGTAGGAGCGGACACATCGGCTATGATAAACATAATATTATGACATATTGACTTTTGTTGTAGAACAAAATTACATTTTATTAGACATTGTCCTATGATCTTAACATTATTACCACTGAATGATGTTAGTTTAGACTGACAGGGTGTTAATATAGTTATAGGTAAGTTTAATGATTTGAAGGTAAGTAAAGACATGACATTAGCATCACTACCAGTGTCTAATAAACATTTAAAATTTACATTATTTGCTTGTATCAAAACTGACCACTCACCTGAGTTTTTTGACATATTACCTTTCAAATGACCAATAAAAAATTGTGTATCAGGAGATTCTTCTTCCTTATCTATTAAATTTATCTTTTTCTTAAAACACATTTTAGCATAATGACCAACTTTTTGACATATTCTACATTGTACATTGCTTGCAGGACATTTAAATCTATGAACTTGACCACATTTAGTACACTGACTGGCTGACACTGCTGACTTTGCTGATGATGACTGCTGATGCTTTGTAGATTGTGACTTCAATGTTGCTGACTGTGCTGACTTTGACTTATGACGATTTGCAGACTGTTGCTGGTTGCGGCTTGATGACTGACGTTGACTGCGATTTGACGACTGTGTCTGAGACAACTGCATAACAGCACTGCTTGACTCTAACTGTTGTGCTCTTTTCTGTGACATATCTAAAGTCTTGGCAATAGATATTGCTTTATCTAGATCCAACTTGTCTTCTGTTAAGAATTTCTCTTGTATGCTTTTGTACTTTGGGTGCATATTACAAACAAACATATCCATAATTCGTCTAATTATTAATTCTCTAAGTTCTTTGAATTCACAAGAAGCACTTCTCTGCCGTAGTATTGTTACAAATTCATCTAGTGTCTGGTTATCTTCTTGTTTGTAAGTAAAGAAATTGTGACTTTCTATCATTAAGTTCACTTTAGGGATGAAGTGATTATCAAAGCATTCAATCACTTTTTCGTATTTGACATTATATTCATCCAGGCCAAATGTATTGAAGATTTCTAACGCCGCGCCTCCAATGAAGTGTAGGAAGACATTCACTTTCCTGTCTTCAGATTCTTGACTAATGCCACTTGCTTTCATGAATATTTTAAACTGTTGTTTCCACTTTTTCCAATTGTGGCCAACACTTCCATCCACTTTTAAGGGCGACATGCTTCCGTTGATGGATACATTTCTCGTCATGGATCCTGCGCTTGAGGCGGCGGTTGGTTTTTCATCGGTCGACATTTTTACAGTTTATGCCTCTCCACTTCTGACACCATGTAATGTTGTGGGTTAAGGCGGATCTTAAATAAAACCTGGTTATAAGTCACAACAAGTTATTATTGGTATAGGTGGTATTAAGAACATGAATTACGTTTATCTAAAAGATCAGACAGTACAATATAGTTCAACTTCAAACAGTGTGACTAGACAAGATGGCGTCCCCGGGCGTCACCCTGTGTGTAAAGGCGTCTACACACTTTAGTATAAAGATGTATTCACACTATGTTGTCTATGACTAATGACTACTTGTTACTTGTTGTGTTTTGTTGCTTGTTTTGTTGTTTGTTTTGTTACTTGTGTTGTTGTACTTGTTTTTTGAACAGAATAGAGACATTTGCTTACTACATTCCGGGTGTTTACAACGAGATTGCCGACAGTCTATCACGTCAGAAATCCCTTGCAGACTGGCACCTATCGGATCAGGTGACAAGCTTACTGTTCAAGAAGTGGGGAACTCCCCAAATAGACCTTTTTGCAACCCCTCTCTCAAGAGTTGTTCCGACTTATGTGGCCCGAGACGCGAGAGACAAAGAGGCGGCTTTCATAGATGCGTTCAGCAGAACATGGGTCTTCGACCTAGCCTGGGTATTTCCTCCTCCGGCGCTGATCCCGCGAGTGCTATCGCACTTGAACAAAGCTCGTGGAACATACATCTTGATCACCCCCCGGTGGGAGCGGGTGTTCTGGAGGGCCGACTTGAAACGGAGGTCTCTGGACCAGCCATTTAAAATTCGCAATCTTCATCACCATCTGAAGGATGCAACGAGGAATGTGCCCCTACCAGATGCTCGAAACTTACGCTTGGAGGCTTGGAGGGTACGGGGTGGACCCGTATAACAGCTTCTTGGCCCAAGGTGGACCTCGAGCTATTAGAAAGTTCATGGAGGAAATCTTTGAAAACTTACGCTGCCCCTTGGAAGACATGGGTAACAAGGTGTGGACAACTATATTTGGACCCGAATGACCCTGATCCAGCGAGGGTAGCACAGCACCTTAGTTATTTATATAGAGTGAAACAGCTTTCTCCAGGAACAATTAAATTACATAAGTCTGTGATATCTACTTTGGCTAACCCTTTAAAAAGAGAGGAGATTTCTGGTCACCCACTAGTAAAACATATGATCAATGCCATTGAGATCTCTAGACCTCCGTCCACAAGGCGATGTATTTGGGACATAGAACAGATGGTGCTCTGGTTGAGGAGCATAGTAATAAACGAGAACAGCTTATTTGAAGTATCACGGCATGCTTCCCTCATCCTACTATTAGCCTCGGGGCGAAGAATACACGATCTTACACTGCTAAGAATAGATGAAGATCATTTAAGAAGTGAAGAAGAATCAGTGACTTTCTGGCCAGTTTACGGTTCGAAAACAGACAAGAGCAGTCACAGACAATCGGGTTGGTTATTATCTAGGTCTTCAGAAAGAAATCTAGATCCTGTGTTTTGGATTAAAAAGATAATTACCGTGTCTTCCACAAGAAGGAAGCCCGGCTTAGACTCTCTGTTTATTTCTACCCGAGGACTCGTAAAACCTGCTTCGAGAGCAGTAGTAGCTGGTTGGGTACGAACCGCACTAGTGGCTTTAGGGATAAATTTTTCCCCTGGGAGTATAAGGTCCGCGGTTGCTTCGTCAAGAAAGGAGAATGATGTCCCTCTTGACGAGATTTTAAGACAGGGTAACTGGAGATCTGATAAAAATGTTTTTAAATTTTATTTTAAAGAAATAATTAAACAATCTTCTACCTCTCAACCTGTAAAAGATTTAATTAATACTAGTTTCAAGCCTGTATAATTTGGTTTATCTTCAATAAATATACTACCTTGCCTACTCTTTACTTTTCTTTCTATATACAATCTACTTAGTAATTCACAGTACGCTTTCCTCTTGCGTCGTCAGAAACTAAAAACCTCTCACATGGTCAAGCCGACGGCACAGACCATGAAGTAGACAACGTTTTCCCCACAAAGGGAAGAAAACGATATATTTCATGTCTTGCCTAGGCTTGACCCGATTAAGCTCTTGACGACTTTACTGAGAGGTACTGGCGACGCGACCGCCTGCGCTCTCCCGACACACCCAGCGCGGGCGCAGCGGCCGCGACTAGACAGACGCAAAAGGACACTAACACGCATGGATCTATAGGTTTCCAAGGGCTAGAATGAAGGTGTAATCTCACATGGTCAAGCCTAGGCAAGACATGAAATATATCGTTTTCTTCCCTTTGTGGAGAAAACGTCTATTTTTACTTAAATATAAAATGGAATGAAGTATTTATTTTGTAAATTGGCTATAAATAACACTTTTACACGTTGTTTTTTGCGTGTTTAGTTCAGCTAGATGAGGCCGGTATTTCCTAAATGATGACTCTCAGGAGAAACACCGAAACAAACTCAGAGGTCAGTCTCCTTTTAAAGTCCAGACAATTCGTATTTGTGTATGAAAAGCATGTAGGTTCATGTCTGTGGTATTCTTTTGAGAAAATAACCACGCAGATTTGAGCAGACCTGTCTATATAGTTAATTTTTATTTTCGCATATTCACGTATTTTTGGTGCGGTATTAGTGTGCACTATAGCTGTGCTCTATTATGTAATTACTTTGACGTTTTTACACAAAAAAATTACAAATTTTTGATTACACTGTGGAACAGAATGTGAATGTTGATTTGGATGTTCCTGTTCTCATAAATACATAAAAATCTATTCCAAAATTTAAAGTTGCGGCAATTCACGGCTTAAGAGATTTAATTTTTAAACCACCTACTCCCAGGGGGGGGGGGGTGTAGGTGGTTTAAAAATTAAACCCGGGTAGGGTTTAATTCAACCCGACCCATAAATCAGCAGACAATTGGAATGTTTCCTTTTTATAGGGCTTTCATACTTACGTTATAACATCATTATTGGTTTAGAATTTCATAAATGCTGATATTAAGCTATTTTAATAATAATTAATAATGTTCTAGAGCTCATAGACCGGGGTATAAATAGATCGCAAAGGGGCGCAGAGAGTCAGTCTTATTAGAAGATCCGAGGCGATACAATCGAAGCTATACGAGTGAATTTCAGTGCGATTTAAGTGTTAAGTGACAAGTGCTGTGGTACCTACGAATAATTGTGTTAAATTTTTATTTTGTGTTTAATTAATTAAAGTGTTAATTTTGGTTTAATTGGCGTTAAATATTTCTATCCCGAACTTCAGCTCGTAACAATATATATGAATAAATACTTATATAAATACATATGCATACATATATACTTAGGAAGCAAATGAAAATTAAATATGGAAATTCTGCTTATTGGTGAAGAAAGTGGATCCGCAATTTTTTTTTAAATGCGTAGCGATTGTCAGCCGTCCTGATCTCGAGAGGGAGCGCATTCCAGAGGAGAATGGACTGGATATGAAAAGAAGAATGAACAAAGTCAGAAGTATGAGAAGGACAGAGTAAGAGAAGATTATTGGATGAACGTAGATTCTTATTGTGTGAAGAACATAGAAATTGAAAGTGAGACATTAGATAAGAAGGTAGGCTGGGAGAGTTTATTTTCCTGGTCATATTCTTCTTAAATAGTTATTGCAACCTTACATTTCCCTCTACCCAGGGAAATTGTAACGTTACACAATATAGGAAAGTTTTACCAAGGTTAATCCGATAGTGATTGGATTTTAAAGTAAATACCGTAAATACCTAAGCGATTACGCACTTTCTTTTTGTCCGTTGATACATTGCTGAGTCAAACGTGTTCTCATGCCCAAGGGGCCTAGCATAGAATCTAGTTACCACGCTATCGCATTGGGTGTAACCCTGTAATGGCAGCGATGTTTGTGTGTTAATAAATAATTTAATCACTATAAATAAGCTATTATTGAAGGGAATTATATAAGTACTAGCTTTCTGCCCGTGACTTCGTTCGCGTGGAAGGGTGTTCCTGCGTAAAATCCCGATCCCGTGGGAATTCCGGGATAAAAAGCAGACTATGTGTTATTCCAGGATGTAAACTATCTACTTGCCAAATTTGATTCAGATCCGCTCAGTAGTTTTTGCGTGAAAGAGTAACAAACATACATCCATCCATCCATCCTCACAAACTTTTACATTTATTTATAACTAGCTTTTGCCCGCGACTTCGTTCGCGTGGAAGATTTTTCCCGCGTAATTCCCGATCCCGTGGGAATTCCGGGATATAAGCTATCCTATGTCCTTCCCAGGGTCCTAAACTATACCTATCCCAAATTTCAGCTCAATCGGTTCAGCGGTTTAGGCGTGAAAAGGTAACAGACAGACAGACAGAGTTACTTTTGCATTTATAATATTAGTATGGATATTAGTAAGAAAGATTGCATTATTTTCTTTAGATTGACATTTTTAAATTCGTTATATCTTTTAAATGGAATGTCCGATTTTAATAATTTAAAAAGTATTTGACAGGTACTAAAACGGTCTGTAGTAAAATATCATTTAATGACATAAGAATTAGTACAGAGGTATGAACAATATGGTTTGATTATTGTCGGCACTTTTATCAACTTTTAAAATGTAAAAATGTAGTTATAGTGGCATAACTACAGTAGTTGGACATATGGTATCACGGACTTTTTTGTAGATATTGATACGTTATATAATACTGTAGAACATTTTTTTTATTCTTCTATCATCAATAGTTTCCGCAGCGCACGTGATGACAGATTTTATATGACAAATTTTTGCACACCTTGGGTTACATTATTGTATTTTTATTAGGGATCTCTATTTTTTTTTTGAAAATGTAATATAGCCTATGTCACTCAGTGAAGATGCAGCTTTCTAATGGTGAAAGAATTTTTGAAATCGGTCCAGTAGTATTTGTGTGAAAACGTTACAAACATACAAAAACACAAATGTTTCCTCTTTATAATATTAGTTTAGAAGTTTAGATAGATTAATATATCTTTGCCTATAGTGATTGAGTTACAATGGGCAAATAAACTATAGCTATTTGTTTCGTTCCAGAAAAGAACTGTTTATTTCTGGCTTTGGCGGTGGGAAGAAAGCGGAAACATAGAAGCCCACCACCGCCAACTCTACGTGAGAGCCACTAGTGCGGCAGACGATACGGCTATTGTCGCTGCACATTCTGCTGATCCTTTTTTGATCACACGAATAACATCAATTTTGTACAGCGTGAGTCCATGTGTAATCATCAGTGATTGGAGTAGGTAGATTGATTTTTGGTACTTGTATCATAAATGCACACAGAAAGAATAACATGGATAAGCCATTTTCCCGGAAAGTAATTCCGGTATTTCCGGATTCAATTAAACATTGTTAATGTTGGTAGTGATATTATTCCTATTCAATTCAAAATTTAAAGGAAGGTATAAAAACTAAATTAATTCATTATTTATCTGTTGAATAATAAAAACAATCTAATTCCGATCGAAACTTTAATTTTTATTTTTTTTATTTTTAGCCTTTTATGTCTAGAACTTTTATAGATGGACATACAATATGTACATTTTACATTTATTCACATTTTTAATCTTCATCGATTACAATGTCAGCATCCTGGTAATCCTGATCTTTACAATTAAAATATATAACTATGAGTTTCTCTATATTTTCAATTTTCAACCTATTTCTTTTAACATCTAAAATCCATTTATAAATGGAAAAAGACCGTTCTACATCTGACGATGTCAAAGGAGCAAATTTTAAAAAAGGTATTAAATTATGTGCCTCATTTTTTTCAATGGCCTCACTATATTCTCTAAGTGTGTCTAAATCTGGGTTTCGTTCCATAACACATTCTATTTTATTTTTTATATTTTCTGAATTGCACTGATTTATAGCATCTCTGACGTTGTCAAATGCTAAATGTGAATCTGTCAACGATGAATTATGCTTTTGCAATTCTTTTAAAGACAAATGAATTATAAAATAATTGTCTTAAATGTAATTTAAATCTTCTTTTAAATATTCTTTTTCTATAATATTTTTTGCCTCTCGAATAGATACCGCATCAGAGCTGCTTAAACAAGATAATACTTCTTTTATTTTTTCAAAGTTTTGAGCGTAATAAAATGCTGCCTCTAACCAAGTGCCCCATCTTGTAACAACTGGTTGGGGAGGTAGCGGCAAATCTGGATATTTTTCTTTTAAAATTTTGACTCTACTTGGGGCTTTCAAAAATACCTTTTTAACATTTGCTATTAAAATGTTAACATCGTGATATTCTAACCTAATTTGCTCAGATACGCGATGAAGAGAGTGCGCCAAATATGTTACGTGCTTCATTTCAGGTAAGTATTGTTTTAAATTTCGTCCTGCAGACAGCATATATGCAACGCTATCAGTGCAGAGGACAAGAATTTTACCTACCTTCGATTCAAAAGAATCTTCCCAAAAGTTTTCCAAACATTCTAACACAAATTGCGTGATTGTTTGTCCATTAACTACAGTTAGCATTTTACATGCTACCAAATAAGGTCGCAGTCAAATTGCTAGGATGTAATGGTTTTATTAAAAAATGGACTATATAGCGACCTAAAAAGTCTGTCGTTTCATCTAATGATATCCATAGTTTCTCATTTTTATAATTTTGCCGAATCGAATTGATTTTATTCTTAAAAAACTTATCCAAGTAAACTTTCCGTAACTGTGATTCATCTGGCAGAGTACGATTAGTACACGTACAACAACAGGTACTACACATATATTTTTTAAAGAAATCTTGAAAAGTAGTATTTTTCATCTGAGACCACGGAATATTGCACAAAATGAGAAATTTTATAAGATCGAAATAAAATTCCTCTTCGGGCCGCTCAAACTTTCCCTGGTGTACTGCTCCTTCGATATGTCTTTTAACGTTTCCTTTATTTATGGTTTTCAAATGGCTTTCACATTTTGAACAGTATATTGTACCACTAGCGTGATCGTAAAGTAGTTCGGGATGACCGGATATCCATTTTTCTACAGTTTCAGCCTTGACGTTTGCCATATCTGAACTCTGTTGTAGAGATGGAACCTCGTATATATCACCTAAAACAAAGACATGAAAAAAATACATTTTATTTAGTTTATTTAGCTTACTCCGTTTGTTTTATTTTTCGTGGATCAAATTTAGTCATTGAAATTTCACCCTCTTCCTGTCAACCGATTGATCTAAAATTTGGTATTCGCCTTTGATTCTGGTGACAATACAATTATGTATATTCAATATTATTGTCAATCCAAAATGGCTGCCGCTACAAGATGGCGGACAACTTAGTTTTTTTTTCAATCCCATCAATATGGGTATCAAATGAAAGGGCTTGTTACGTAGAATATTTTGTAGAGAAGTAGATAAGGCCTATAGTAATTTATTTTACCAATACATTGCAAGAGGACACAGCACACAGGGCATTCAAATTATATACGGATTCCAGTAAAATGTCGGTTAATAGTGGAGTTAGCTGAATTGCGACTACATTACTAGAATATCATAATTTTGTTTCGCACTAAGCTCACTGGTTCATACTCTATTAAAGATTTAACAATATTAAGACTCATGGTATGTTCAGCAGGTTAAGCGAACAAACACAATACTAAAAATATTCTTATAGTACATCCAAACATACTTTATACTCCTTGTAACTAGTAAAATATTACTTACCAAAGCTTGGTTTAAATATGTAGATCCAATTCATTAGTGAAAAATCTGAGTCCGTATATTCGAGCCAAATCGTGGTTTAGAGCAGATTCCAGAAGTCAGTATGTACACAAGCCAGGGTCAAGTAACGTTTTCACAACACAGTAACAAACAAAGATGCGCACTCTACGAACCGAAGTAAACGAGTGAGCTACCTGGCATGTCGTCGGCGGGCGTACGCATTGTTCTGATAACCGGTTATTGTACCACCCATGATCCTTTGTTCTGATTGGTCGTTGGGTTTTGTCAAATCGTGACTGTGTGCCGTTAAAAAAAATATGAAGAATAATAAAGAATAATATTGCTCATTTTATTACAATTCCTACCTTTTTTTTTGAGGATGGCAAATCATCAAATGACTCCTTCCACTCTGGCAGAATAAAATTCCTACATAAGTTCCGGTTTTTTTTTTAATAATCCACCAATTCCGGAGGAATGTCCATATTAATATATACGTTTCGGATCAATGACCCCATTTCAATCTACCTATTCCGATCACTGGTAATCATACTTATCACCTCAACTTATTCATCACTTATGCCCGAGCTACACGAGGCTAGTTTTTCAAGCTAGGATAGCAAGCTAGTGTCAGTAAGCTAGCAAGCTAGTACTTCTGGCTTCGTGTAGACAAAACTAGCTTCATTTCTAAGCTAGTAAACTAGTAAGCTAGTTGACAAGCCAGGACAGTTTTTAATAGGATGGAGTTCTATTTTTAGGTAAGTAGCGCCCCCCACCACTGATTTTACTATCCTGGCTTGTGTACTAGCTTCATGTGGCCGGCGAAGCTAGTTTTCAGTTGACTCGTAAGCAGTAATCACGCGTTTGTTTTTCTCCGCGACGTGTTTTTGAGATTTAAGATGCCCAAACTAAGTACGGAGATTAATTTAAAGTTCGTACAACTGTACCGTGACCATGAATGTCTGTGGAACTCCACCCTTCCAAGTTATAAAGACAAGTGTAAACGTGATTCAGCGCTACAAAAAATGTGTGTCGAATTAAAGACAATTGGTATTGATATGACTACCAAAGAGGTCAAAAGTAAAATTAAAAATTTAAGAGCAACGTATTCTCAAGAACTGACAAAAATTGATAAATCAACCCGGTCTGGAGCAGGTTCTCAAGAAGAATATAAGTCGAAGCTGCATTGGTTCCAGGAAAAGCACAGTTTTATTAAAAATGTACCCATGAAGAGAAAAACAACGGTAAGATATTTTCAATCGTTTATTATATAGTTTTAAGTTTCGAATAAGAAAATATTAATGTAAACAATGCAATGGTGTCACCGCTGTAAAAAATATTTACATATGAATATAAAATAAAAATGTAGGTACATACAATTACTTTTAGAAGTAGGTACCTACATTTTTCTTTTATATTTAAGTAAGTAGGTACCTAATTAAAAAAAGTACCGCGTGTGTGTGTGCGTGTCTATGATCCGTCCGCGTCAGTCTGTCTGTCCGTTTTTTTAAAGTATAAAATTGGTTTTTACTACATTTGTATTAAGATCCCAACATTCAGAAGACTTGCAGTAATTATGAAATCATTCTCGATTGCCAAGGCACAGCACCTTCATTGTTAAAGTAGTTCTTAAGGGTTTCTCGTTTCTGGATTGCTGAAACCGAAGAATGGTTACTTCCTTGGTGACATAAACTTTGTAAACCTCTAGTTTCTGTTCTACAGGAACCAGAATAGACATTTCCTGTTTCGATATCTTCACGGTCTATATCAGAGCTGGTTATATAAGTTTTTCGATTTTCACTTCTCAACCAATTATGCAAAGCACATGTTGCTAATACAACTTTATCCACTGTATTTACGTTAGCTGCTATTGGTTTTTGAAATACGCGAAATCGGCTAGCCAATATCCCAAAGGCATTCTCCACTACACGTCTGGCTCTAGATAGTCGGTAATTGAAGACTTTCTGGGACCATTCTAAATTGTCACCTGGATAAGGTTTTAAAAGGTACGGTTTTAAAGGAAATGCGGCATCAGCAACAATGACTCCACCATGTGGTAAAAGGTTATTTTCCAGTTTATTGTACATGGAGCAATTTCTAAATACACTTCCATCTGATGACATTCCACAAGCTCCGACATCTATGTATCGAAAGCAATAGTCGTGATCCACTATTGCCATAAGCACAATACTGAATACTTTTTTATAATTGAAATACATAGTTCCACTGTTACCAGGTGCTACAACTTGAATATGCTTGCCATCAATGGCACCGTAGCAAAATGGAAAGTTCCATCTGTTTTTAAATCCATTTTCTATTTTCCTCCAGTCTTCATCATTAGTCGGGACCTGTAATAATATATAAATAACTAGTATTTGCGTGTTGCGCGAGGTGCAAGCACCTCGCGTGCTTGTGAAAAAAACTAAAGCATTGCCCCTCTAAATCAAGTATTTGCGTGTTGCGCGAGGTGCAAGCACCTCGCGTGCTTGTGAAAAAAGAAATTGGTATTTGCGTGTTGCGCGAGGTGCAAGCACCTCGCGAGCTTGTGAAAAAAAAAAAAAAAAAAAAGAGGGGGGGGGGTGATGGGGGGGGGGTTGCACAAGTATTTCGACTAAAGCATTGCCCCTCTAAATGAATCTGAAAAAAAAAATGTTCCAAGTCTCTTAGATTCCGAGATCCGCCTAAAGGGGGGGAGAAGGGGGGCGGGGGGGGGACTTTGAAAAATGGTTTTTACTTTACCGAGCCTCCTCTATACGAATCCGTAAAAAACAAAAAATACGGTTCTCGTAGTTTCCGAGATACGATAGAGGGGGGGGAGAAGGGGGGGGAAAAGGGGAGGTTTGGCACTTTTCCCGTAGGTTTGAGAGTTACTTGTTTACGAATCTGTCAAAATATACCCACCTCCCCATCCACCATCTGGGAGAACAATTATGTCAATGAGTGAGTCAGTGAGTGGTAATCTAGCTTTATATAATATAACTAGAATTTGCGCGTTGCGCGAGGTGCAAGCACCTCGCGTGCTTGTGACAAAAACTAAAGCATTGCCCCTCTAAACCAAGTATTTGCGTGTTGCGCGAGGTGCAAGCACCTCGCGTGCTTGTGAAAAAAGAAATTGGTATTTGCGTGTTGCGCGAGGTGCAAGCACCTCGCGAGCTTGTGGAAAAAAAAAAAAAAAAAAGAGGGGAGGGGGTGATAGGGGGCGGGGTTGCAGAAGTATTTCGACTAAAGCATTGCCCCTCTAAATGAATCTGAAAAAAAAAATGTTCCAAGTCTCTTAGATTCCGAGATCCGCCTAAAGGGAGGGGAGAAGGGGGGCGGGGGGGGACTTTGAAAAATGGCTTTTACTTTACCGAGCCTCCTCTATACGAATCCGTAAAAAAAAAAAATACGGGTCTCGTAGTTTCCGAGATACGATAGGGAGGGGGGAGAAGGGGGGGGAAAAGGGGAGGTTTGGCACTTTTCCCGTAGGTTTCAGAGTTACTTGTTTACGAATCTGTCAAAATATACCCACCTCCCCATCCACCATCTGGGAGAACAATTATGTCAGTGAGTCAGTGAGTGGTAATTTAGCTTTATATAGTATAATTAAAAAATAAAAATATGTTGTTTATATAATAAGTCAAATGATTGTTATTTTCTTTTAGGACAGTCAAGAATCAGAAGAACAAACCAATACTGAAAATACTGGTGATATTATTGACAACAATAAAGAGAATATTGATAACGTTAACAATGATGATAATGTTGAAAATTCTGATTTATCAACAAAACCATCTACGACTACATCAAATGATATGATGCAACGCAACGAGTCTGAGGCAATATCCGCAAAAACTACAGCACCATCGGCAAAACTGTCTACCGAAATATCTAGTGCACCAGCTCCAAAAAAGAAAAAAATTACCCAAGTAGCAACATTGGTCAACGAAATTCGGTCGATCACGAATGATTTAAATAGTGCACCCACATGTGGTTCAGTGTCACAACAAAATGAGAATGATATTTTTGGAGCATTTGTAGCTAGCCAACTTAAAATATTATCACCTCTACAGGCTATTATTGCTCGGGACGGAATCAATAGTGTATTATCTCGTTGTCGAATGGCAGATTTAAATTTGAGTAATACAACATTTTCTTACCAGACACCTAGTCACGAAGACTCTTCAAACACGACAATTGGTAGTAGTATACAAACAGTTCAAAATAACACGAATTTTACAACAACCGAATATGACGCACAAGAAGCTTCTGCGGATGACTTTGATATGATTACCACAGCATTCAAAAATGCTTAATTATGCCGATTGGCCTCTTTGAATAAGAATTTTCATTTTGCTTACGTGTTACTTGTCTAATGATGATGCTTGATATTAGGTATAATAAACGTAATACAAACCTCATTGTATTTTTTCAATGCCTTGTAGATTTCAACACAGACTTCTGGTATAAATTTTGATATGGAACATCTTGCTACTCGATAAAAGTGACTGAGCCTCCTGTAACTAATGCCGGACGATAGAAAATCTAGTGTGATCTCCAGTTTTACTTTTGCTGGTAGGGACTCTCTCATAATTGTATCCATTCGTTGTATTTTTGGCGTCACAAGACTCAACAGAATATCAAACAAATCAGGCGTCATTCGCAAAATACTCTTATATTCGCCTAAATCTTCGTTGCGAAATTCTTCCAAAAGTAAAGCAGATGATCCACGTTCTTCTCTCCTTAGAATCCACGGTCTTGTCCACACCCGTTTTTGTAATTCATCTTCTAGTTCGTCTAGTGCGAATTGGCACAGTTTTCGAAGTAACTGTTTCAGTCGAATAGTGTTTTTTTTTCGCGTGCAGTTCATTTTGGACGTGTGGTCACCTTGGTCACAGCAATAATACTAGCTTAAAATAATATAGCCTCATGTAAACAGAACTAGCATATTCCAAGCCAGGTCAGCTAGCCGACACAGTTTTAAAAAAGAACTAGCTTGCTACCCTAGCTTGAAAAACTAGCCTCGTGTATCCCGGGCATTACATATAATATGGTTTTCTTAAAAAGTGAATAACAAAATTGATTAAAATAATTTTGTTATTCACTTTTTAAGAAAGCTCGGCGCTCACGCAAACCGGTTTTACGCGCGACCAATCTCAGTGATTGTTATTACTACTTATTAGTATTACTATTAGATAAATCTTCAGTTCTTTACAACCCATCTCAACAAAGAAAGAAGGAAGTTCTCAATTCGACAAATTGTTTATTTGATTATGTTTATATTTTGAAGAATATTTTTAACAGTCCCATATTCATTAAAAATTTACTCAAACTAATGTTTCAACTTGATGTTATTTCAAATTAAACAAATATAACCATTATTTAAATAGAAATTAGGTTGATTTCAGAGTGACTAGCACTACTAGTAAAAATATTTGAAGTTGTAGCGTAAACTGAACTTTATTGTGTAGGAATTAAAGTTACTTTTCCATAAACTCATATTTGTTTACATTTTTGGGAAATAAATCGCGAATGCAAATTAGTTAAGTTGGCCCGTACTATTTGTCGTACTAAAGCATCCTAGGTATTAAAATCGAAAAAAAATCTGTTTTAGGTTTTAATGGACACAGTCAGGAGGCGTCTTAGGGATGCCGGAAAAAAATGCTGCCACCCTGCCAAGAAGATATTAATGACCCAGGCCCATAAGGAGGCAAGAGTAAGCTTTTGCCTAGAATATTATAATTTTGACTGGGCAAACAATATCGTCATTTTTGTAGACGAGAAAAGCTTCCGGTCGGATATGGACGGAAGAAAAATATTATGGCGTAATCGCAATGAGCGCTATGTAGAGGTGAATACTTTGTCAAATCGGGCAAGTGGAAGGATATCTCTCAATTGTTGGGAATGGATGAGCTCAATTGGACCGGGTGGACTTGTGGAGGTTAGCGGGCGCATGACTGGGGAACAGTACGTCGAAATTTTACGGGACGTGATGATCCCCACCGTGCGCCTGCACTACCCATAGGGCATTATTTACTTGTGCCAAGACAACTGCCGCGTGCACACCTGCAGGGTGGTGCAGGAGTGGCTCGCGGCAGAGGATGACGTCATCCGCCTGCCATGGCCTGCAAAGAGCCCCGACTTAAACCCAATCGAGAATCTATGGGGTCTCATGGTTCTCGATTGGGATACGTCAGAAATCCGCAACAATGAAAACTTGCGGCGAGAAGCCCATACTACATGGGTGCAATTCACAGGCAAGGACACCTGCAGGAACAGAGTGGCCGGCATGAAGGACAGGCTGGACGCCGTTTTGAACGCGCAAGGTGGTCCGACCAAATATTAACCTTTAACTGGTGACGTGCGGTCTCACAGGCCGAGCGGCGTAAGCGAAACATCATATCACCCCCTTCCCCGCACTTCCCGTGTTTGAGCGCCTGAGTCGCTTCGAGTTTAGTGTAGCCAGTGCCTTAGAGGGATAGTTGCGTCGGCCAGGCCCAAATCGGTAAGTTAGATCGATTTAAAATTCTCGAGCGGCCTCTCAGACCTTATGTCACCACTTACGTAACTTTTTTGGAATTTCACTATATTGGTTTATTGCGGTTTTTTCTTTCTTATAGATATTTCTTACAATGAATGAATCTGGACCTCCTAGAAAAAAGCGTAGAGAGGTTCTTGACAAAAATGTAGTGCCTAGCACAAGCAAACAAGTCTCATCAGTCATATATTCTAATGTCGATCGTCGAATTGTAGAATGGTTAGCACAAGAAGCGACCACAACTCAGAGACGAAAGAAAGTGCTTCTGAAGATGAAGAAACCAGGAATAAGCCAGGAAAATCAGCTTTCAGAAAGTGACAGTGACGAACCATTGTCAAGAATATCTAGATGTTTCTATGGCAAAAATCGGTTCAAATGGGCAAAAGATCCACCAAACAGAGCTGTGAGGACAGGTCAACATAACATTATAACTCGTGTGCGTGAGTCAAGGTTGAACGAACACGATGAAAAACCTTTTTCTCTGTGGAGGAAAATTATAATTTCAGATATTTTAGAAGAAATTTTGAAATGGACAACAGTGAATATTAATGAACTCAGATTAAAGTACAGTAGAGCAAATCGACCTGAACTACAAGACATGGATATGGTCGAATTGCACGCATTTCTTGGTCTTCTCATGTAAACAGCTGTATTCAAGTCCAATCATGAAAACTGTGAGTACCTCTTTGCCACTGATGGGACGGGAAGGGATATTTCTAGATGTGTAATGTCGCAACAAAGATTTCTGAATCTGTTACTGTGGTTACGGTTTGATAATGGGGCTGACCGAGATGAAAGAAGAGAGAATGATAAGCTGGCTGCAATTTCAAACATATTCAGAATATTTGTGAATAACTGACAAACCCTGTACAACATTGGAGAGTGCGCAACGATCGATGAAATGTTGATAGCATTTAGAGGTCGTTCTTTTTTTGTCACATATATGCCAAACAAACCATCCAAATATGGTTTCAAAATGATGTGTATGTGCGATTCTAAGACTAACTATTTCTATAATGGCTATATTTATTGTGGAAAAGGATCTGATGGTGAAACTTTGACAAACGATGAAAAGAAGTTTCTAGTTCCGTCACAAGCAGTGACTCGCTTGACGAAACCCATTCACAACGGTAATCGCAATTTAACGTTCGACAACTGGTTCACATCGGTTGAATTGGTAAATGAACTAAAGAAACGAGGCCTGACGAGTGTAGGAACTTTAAAAAAAAACAAAAGAGAACTTCCCAAGGAGTTCCAGCCATCTAAAACAAGACATGTGGGATCTAAACTCTACGGATTTACTAATAATATGACTTTGATGTCTCATGTTCCAAAGAAAGGAAAAGCTGTGAATACACTTTCCATAACTAGAGTATTCGGAAGCATTCATATTATGTATTCAGTACAAGAAATGAATAAAATAAAATCAACTTTAAGTGTTCAGGTGATAAAGATGAAATTGTAATACCAAATACTGGTTTAATTAAATTTTCTAAGTAATTATTGTTGGAAGTTAACATATGAATAAGGCTTTAGGATTTAGGTTTATAAAATATGCATGAGATATTATTCCTTTCATTTTGTCAGTATTGTGCTTTAGTGCATTACACTGAACAGTGAGTTTAAATTTGTCTGTGATTGTTCTCAAGTATTGCAGAAACAAAGTATGTGAGTATTACATTTTACTTAATAAATTTTTTGCTTTGATTTATACGACTATAATAATTAATTGTTTTACGAGTGGAATTACTGAATTAAAGGGCCTCACCGGGTTTCCATATGAAATCTACACTGGCGTCTTTTTAGACATTGTTGTCTTTATTATATTGCTAGTTGTTGAAAATAATTTTGGGCCAATTATCAAGCCCCTAATATCATTCGTTTTTGCAAAACAAGAGTTGCAACCCCTTATTTCAAAATTATTTTTCTACAAAACTATATGAGATTTTTGAATAAAACCAATGCGATACAAAAGCTACTAACTAGATCTACATTATATATTTTTACCATAATTTTTCAACCAGCTATAGAGCAGCAAAAAAATAGTTGAAAAAATTAAGGGTGGTTTTTCGTGGCTAATTCTTGAGGTACACCGACCAAACAAATCACGTAAATTACGTAAGTATCCAACTATTATACGTAGAAATTACATCGATGTGTGATGGGTGGAACATATTCAAAACAATGATAGTTCTAAATAGGTAGGCACATAGTGTAATCTGACGTCAGTTGAGACTCATAATATACTGCGCTATTGACAAGTTATGACAAGTTTACAAAATTGCGTTTCATCTATCAGTTCACTACTCGCAAACATTATTATTTTAAGTCGTAATTATATCATTTTTTTATATAAGATAAAAATAGTATTACATTTATTCGTACATTTAAATAGCAGTACATTTATTAACTTTCAAATTAATAACGTGTTGTGTCTAGCAGATAATAGTTTTCATTTGTTTGTGTATAATTTAAACATTTTTTATATTGTTGAAACCTAAAATATCATTTGCTACATCACAAGTTGGATAATAAGTTATTGCCTGTCGTTAAGTCGCTCTGCCGTATTGCTGGATTTTACACAATATGTTTGGGAAAAGGTTGAATTCGGATTTGGAACTTGCTGACACAATAATCGATTATATGAGAGAACGTGAAACACAACAAAATACATTACAAGACCTAATCGAAGCAAAAACATTGAATCACCGCAAAAAACTTTTTACATTACTGTCTTGCAATTGCCTCATACATTTTCCAGAATTAACTGTGAAAGAGATCTTAAAACACTCTTTACAGGAACATATCAAATATCACAAGCGATATGTTACCTCATGCTGCATGTACGCTTCCACGTCACCAGAACGGTGCGAGCGAGCATTGCCGTCCATAAAAATTGAATCTTCTCCAAGTGCAGTAAATGTGGGTTGTGCATATGGAATTAGGACATCCATTATGTACCGGTGTGCATTTAATGTTCCATTTTCTATGAAAACTAACTCCGTACGCTCCGTCGAATTAATTGCTGCCCAAAACATAACGGAGCCTCCGCCATAATGAGTGATTTCTTCGAAACACACTTCCGCATAGCGTTCCCGTGGTCTTCATAGCACTCGCCGGCGTCGGTCCTCTCCACACAAAGAGATTCTAGCTTCATCAGAAAACAATACTTTATTCCAGTCCTCCAGAGTCCATGAAGCACAGTTCCGAGCAAACTGAAGTCGAGCAACACGATGCTCACGGAGTAATTTAGGGCCCCGAGCTGGGCGGTAACTCCTGATATTGGCAGCCAAAAGCCTCCTCCTGACCATCCACAAGCTAACTTCTACTCCTCTTACTTCTTCAAGGCTCTTCTTCAGGTCCACACTTGACGCTTTACGATTCCGCAATGCCTGACTCACCAAAAATCGGTCATCTCTTGGTTCTGTGCATCGTTTTCTTCCCGAACTGGGTCTTCTTTTGACCGAACCGGTCTCTTGATACCGTTGCCAAGTCCTCTGGACAGTTAACGACTCACATTTAGCCGCTGAGACACGTAAGTTTGCGAACAACCTTCTTCAAGTAGGGCTATAATTTTACCGGCTCTTATCGCTTTATCACTCATATCAAAAAGTGGTATTTAATGTAAAAAGAAAAATTAAATTGTCTAATTTGCAGAAAATATCCAAAAAGTTTTAACCCCTCAGGTACAGAAGTTGAAATGTCAAAATAATCAAGTGACGCTTAATCGCCTGCGAGCGTTACGTTGCCACCCGCGATAACGACCCACTTGACTAAAATACTTATAAATACAAAAGTAGACCACTAATTCTCTTTCTGTAAAAAATATTGTATTTTTGAATATTTTTTCTGTTTCTATATGAATAAATGGATGTCTAATATGCTGCTATTTTTTTTACACCTTGGAAGTTTTGAAAGCTGTTAGAAAATGTTTTATTGCATAAAAAAATATTCTTTGAATTCTTATCAAAAATACCTTGTTCATTGATAAGCTAGTGAGTCATACTATCAATAAATCAACACATTTTGCTGCACTTGAACGAAAATATTTATATAAACAACACTTGAAATTTTCTGATAAAGTTATGAGGCCTGCGTGCGAACCCTGTACTTCGAGCCGTCGTTATTGTTTTTCATTTTGTGGAATGGGCCCCAAGTATTTATATAAGCTTGATAGTACTTCTTTACACATTTACGTTAATATTTCTGATATTTAATGAACAAGATGTGAAAAAATTAGGTAATAAATAAAACTAGATGAAATTTCAAGGCCTTTCTTTGAAGCTAGTTTTCATAGACACACTTATCTGATCCTAGTTCAAATAATGTAAAAAGGGGACAATAAAGCTACACACACACAACGAAGAAGAAGAAGTTGGGATCCGTCGTTTAGATTGGCCAGCTCGAAGTCCTGACCTCAATCCAATTGAGCATGTCTGGGATGTTCTAAAGAGACGGGTAAGATCAGTGCAACCTGCTCCACAAAACATCAGGGAGCTAAAAAGAGTCATTGCAGAAGAGTGGGAACGTATTCCTCAAAACGTTATTAAAAACATCGTGGAAAGCATGCCCAGAAGGATTCAAGCTGTGATTTTGGCAAGAGGAGGTCACACTCGTTATTAGGTTTTTACATTTGTAACTTTATTTAATTAAAAAAAGAAAAAATATCTTGTCTTTATTGCAGACCACTTCTTATTGTTTGGGCGTGTACATCGGTTTTAAAGAATCCGTCGTTTTTTTCCTTTTAATTGCCCGAATTCACTTCACGCGCATTAATTTACACGATTATAAGTATACAGACTACGTCAAAGCAATAAATTTCATTTATTTAACTCAAATCGACCTTAGAACGCAAATTTCCATAGGTGCCCGTTTTTTTTCAAAAGAGTGTATGTCCTATTTCATGAGAACTCAATACGTTCCTGTGAAAAGTAAGAGGGGAGAATAATAACACACCTCTACCTAACCCTTCAAAGAATACGAGTGCTGTTATTTCATTTTTGCTAAGAATCTATACTAATATTATAAAGCGGAAAAGTTTGTTTGTTTGTTTGTTTGCTTGAACGCGCTAATCTTCGAAAGTACTAGGTGGATTTGGATGAAATTTGGTATGGAACTACATAGCTTTAAGCTTGAGGAAGGTTATAGGCTACTTTTTACGCAACTGCAAAAAAAGGAGAGTTATGTTTTTACCGTGATAGAATCCACGGGAGCGAAGCCGCGCGTGTGTACTAGTGTTGCTAATAAAAATATATATTAATTACATTTTAATCATGTTTTCAGGGCTCAGTCGATGAATAATCCTTTTTGGGTTGAAGAAGAGGACTTCGCGCCTTCAATGTCTCGAGCAATAAAAGAGAAAAGGAACGCCAGCTCAAAAAAAAAAAATAGCTGTGAAGAGAGATAAAAAGTGTCTCAGAAGAAGGCTTTGCTTTCTAAAAGCCCTTTCGCTTCAGAATCAGAGTCTGATAGCGACGGGCTGCCAGTTGTTACAACACCAGCTCCGAAAAGAAAACGGAATACCATCGTTTCAGATTCTGAGATAAGTATTTTTTTCAAACATTTAAAATTTCCATTTCATTTAAAAGCATTCACAAAGTATTAGTGTTTTATAGTGTGTGGTTTTCTCCATCAAAATTATACTTGTTTGAGGACTTAAGAGTTTAAATAGACTTTTCTAATAGCGTTATCATAATTACATATAATTATGGTAACGGTAGATTAAACAACGTGGAAGTATCGAAATATATTTATGTTTTAATTTATCTTTTTTTATTACTTGCCCTTGCGGTTTATTATTTTTAAATAAAACTTTCTTTCTTATGCATTTCAGGATGAGTCGGCTCGACCGCCGATCCGTGCGAGTGGCTGATGGTTATACCTTCCAATCGGACCCGGGCAGGCTTGTAAAATATTATTTTGAATTAAGAATTTATAATACGGATGAAGTCGAAAAACTTGCACAAAACATGCGTTGAAAACAATCTCTTGTAACTTTAAAATTATCAACCGATAAAGATAATGTTGTGTGAAAGGCTTTAACACACCTTGTGAATGCTGGAAAGGCTGAATTTAAAGTAATTCAGCCTGTTCTATACAGTAAACTTTTTTAAATTAAATTAAAATTAATTTTATTCAGTTCTTTATAATTTAACTATAGTTATATAGTTTTTCTAATTTGTGTACAACTTTAACGTTTTTTTTTCAGTTTCGATGAAAAATTAAAATTGAAAAATAAGAAATTAAAAAACCCGAAATAATAAATTCTAAAATTAAAAACTGAGAAATTTATAAAATGAGAATGTATCAAATGTTAAATAAAAATTGAATAAGTGATGATATTGATTTCATTTAAAATAATTATTTTATATTTTACATGTACTTTTATGGAGTTTCGATGTAAAATCGAAATTTAAAAATAAGAAATTTAAAAAAACTGAAGTAAGAAATTCTGAAATTAAAAACTGAGAAATTTTAAAATGAGAATTTATGAACTGTTAAATGAAAATTGAACAATTGATAACATTAATTTGATATTATTTTATATTTTACATGTACTTTTACAGAGTTTCGATGTAAAATCGAAATTTAAATTCTGAAATTGAAAAATGAGAAATTTAAAAACCCAAAATAAGAAATTTTGAAATTAAAAACTGAGAAATTTTAAAATTGAATAACTGTGATAAAAATACAAACATAAAAATTTAGTAAAAATAGTTTTTATAAAAATTAAGATAAGTTTAATAATGAAGATAAAAGTGAATGAAAAGTGTCTAGGGATCAAGCATTTTTATGCGGATTTCTTGAGATTGAGATGTGGCTTTGTAATAAATTTATGATTTTATAAATTTATATGGATCCTTTTTGGTGCATTTTATAATTTGAAACAGGAACTGTTAATCAAATTCGAGTAAAAGATGAAAATCAGCTGTCAATATTTTCCCTATAAAAACATACAACGCATTTAAGACATTATTAGTGCTACTGTTTCCCTACTACTGATTAAAACCAACGTTATTATGGAGCGGCGACGTCATTTAAGCAGGGAAGAAATGCTCAGAGCCGTGGGAATGATAGAAGCTGGTTCCCGGCAACGTAATGTGGCTTTAGCTCTGAATACAAGTCAGAGTGTTATCAGTCGACTTTGGACACGTTACCGAAGCACTGGTACCGTGGCTGAGCGCCATGGAGGACGGTATCGCTGCACCACACGGAGACAAGACCGATACATTCAAATCTTAACTCGAAGAGCTCCAACAATAACCGCCATGATGTTAGCCGTGAGGCTTCATCACTCTTCAGGGAACTTAATTAGCGACCAAACAGTCAGAAACCGCTTGCATGAAGTGAACCTTCATTCCCGAAGACCGCTACGGGTACCACCTATAGCATTAGCCGTGAGGCTTCATCACTCTTCAGGGAACTTAATTAGCGACCAAACAGTCAGAAACCGCTTGCATGAAGTGAACCTTCATTCCCGAAGACCGCTACGGGTACCACCTATAGCAATGCACAATCGTAGGATTCGATATCAATGGGCTCTTGAACACAGAAATTGGGCAGAAGAACAATGGCGTTTCGTGTGCTTTTCTGATGAGTCTCGTTTTGGTATGAGACCGGATACAAGACGTATACGACACTGGAGAACCCCTGGACGCCAACAGCGATTAAAATCCTGCCAGGAAGTCCATCCTTATAGTGGTGGAACCATCATGGTATGGGCGGGTATATGGATCGGCGGAAGAACTGAGTTGATTTGGATCAGAGGCAACCTCAACGCTCAAATTTATGCTGAGACGATTGTATCTGACGTCATCGTTCCTCTACATGTGCAAATCGGTCCCTTATTTCAGTTAATGCATGATAATGCACGACCGCACACCGCAAGAGTTGTAAGACAGACTCTCGCCGCAGCTAACATCAATGTCCTCCTCTGGCCTGCTCAGTCGCCAGACTTGAACCCGATTGAGCATGCATGGGATATGCTACAGAGAAGAGCTCTGCCGAATATGGAGGGTATCCAGTCGCAAGAAGACCTTTTTTTGTTGTTGCAACGAACATGGGCGGCCATTCCACAGCGTGATTTGGATGAACTCATTTTGAGTATGCCAAACCGATGTTCTTGTGTTGTTAGTGTTCGCGGTAGAAACACGGATTATTAATTGTTTAAGTTACCCAATAAAATTTTAAAGAAAACTGTTATTTCAGTCTTTTTTTCGAACTTTAATGTTAGTGGTTCAAATGTCAAAAATCCCTTTATTAGAAAAATGGCAAATTTCTTTATTAATGCAAAGGTGACTTGGTTTATCGTTACTGTGACAAACGAAAACACTTTATTTGATGAATCCTTAAAGAAAATTTTAATTAATATCAATCAGGAGAAAAGTTATTGCAAAAATATATGTTGATCCCTAAACACTTTTGATGTGTGTATTTAAGTTTCAAAATTATCAGCACATAGCAGAACAAATATTCATAAAACTAAATCTAATGTTTAGAGTTTCAACTTGCTGAATCTGGATGGACTATAAATTGTAAAAGCCATTTGGAAATAAACATAAACTAGGATTGTACTAATCCTTTAAGAGCTTGAACATACTAAGAATTGCCTGCAGTTATAAAAAACACAAAGTCATGTTTGAATATACGCAACAATGACAATAATTGTTTTATTGGTGTATTGTTGCCCACATGTTTCCAAAAAGTCTAAATGCTAATATAATGCAATCGTACCCACACTATACGTTGATTTTAAACATAAATGTTATGTCCTTTCCACCAAGTTTCGATGGTATTAAAATCTTTGAGAAAAATAATCCGTCTAAAAGTGTGAATGTTTATGGTCTTGAAACTAATAACCATGTAACAGGCCCACTATATTTGACGCGTGAACGAATGCTTACACACGTCAATTTGTTATACATAACTAAAGATGATAAAGCCCATTTTTGTTGAAAAAAGAGGAGGAGATCATAAATCGCACTTATTTATGCGAAAAAAGGAAGCAGTCATGACTTTTATCAACTTATTTCATGTAGATGAAGCACATTATTGCCGCGGGAAAACTCAAAGACATTACCTGGCAGCTGAACTAAGCATAAACAAAATGTTTAAACTATACAATGTCAACAAACAGAAGAATGTTTAAAAGTTAAACGTGGGTTTTTAGAAGAAGTTTCAACAGAAACTGTTCACTTGGATTTGGAAGTCCTAGAATGCCTACAACTTATCGAATAAATTAAATAAGAGACTGATTCAACAAAACGGCAATCACTTATAATCGAAAAAAGAGTACACAGCCTCAAGGCAAAAGCATTTTTTGCACTGGTGAATGAGGAAAGTCCATATTTAAAAACTCTGTCATTTGATTGTGAGAAAAATATGCCGTTACCCAAGATACCCGAGCAGAGGGTCTACTCTTATTCAACGAAAAACGAAGTTACGATCGAAATTTCGCGTGTTTCCTACCACGGTTTCAATTTGTTTCGAAATTTTGTCCGAACGAAAATTAATTGACATTTTATACCTACTCTAATTCATAAATGTTCCGACCGAACTTTTGAATTTGACAGACGATTGTTCGGAATTTTAACCTCAAATTGACGAAACCAAAAGTGTTACCTTTTGATTTTCGTTTGTGTGAATTTTGTAAGAAAATTGCTTGAAATGGCTACAAGAATGCTTTTCATCGAAGCTGCTCTACGTGAAGAACGTGTAGAGCGTAGAAGGAACTGGCGCCGCCTGCGCAATCAACTTAATATAAGTCAAATTCCCGATTTAGTTTGTAGGAAATTACAGACTCAGTCGGCAATTATTCGAGGAGTTATGCCAGGAAATAGTGCCTATATTGCCTCCAAAGGCAAAGCGTCATGGAATCGAGCCAACAATTAAGGTGGTGCATATTTTTATTATCATAATCTTGAATAAAAAAATTAGCATTTCACATTTCGGCCTTGAATTTTTATGCCCGAGGCAGTTACCAAGGGTCTGTGGGGAAAAACATGGACAGGCCTATGGCACAACAGACTGTTTCTCGTTCTTTGCAGGAGGTTATAACTGCACTCAATGTACCCCATATAATAAGGAAGTACATAAAATTCCCGCAAAATAGAAATGAAAGGAATCATATTAAGCGACGGTATGTACCTAAGTGTTTAAAAATATGACAGAAGAATATGTTCCAAGTTTTTCTTTGCAAATGTTTTTTTCGGCACTGTTTTATGTGTCTGGTGTCTAGTATATGAGGGATTAAATTATTAAACGATTATTCATTAACATGTCTGCTTCTATACCTTTACGTGATCGTTTGGTATTTGAAGACGATTCAGCTATACCTCTACGTGACCGTTTATTGTTCGAGGAAGATTTGGTTTTGGAAGCCACTCGGTCATCTCCTGTGCCTCGACGGTTATTATCCAGTGAAGTTATGTCATCTTCGTCTTCTAAGTACTCTCCTCACCCTGGATTGCCTTTACATGTTCAGCCGAAATTATCTGATCTTCCGGACAGAGACCCTATAAAAGATGACCGGATCAGGACATTAATTATAACGTTTTACGAACATCTTCGAACTTTTGACGGTTATTGGCAACGTATTCTCGTAAAATTTTATTCTGACCATACTTCCAAAATTCATGTGTGTGAAAAATGTAGAGATAAATATTTTCATTGTTATAAAAAATATGTATATTCCGATTATGTCTCCTGGCACAAAGATTGCTTTCGTGAGGGTTATTTCTGTACTTTGTGTAATTCGTCTTTATATAATGTTGTGTTATAAATGTGTATGTTTATATTGTTTTTTTTTTTATAAATCATCTTGTGTGTGTCTGAACCTTTCTGGATCAGCTGTTATTATTATTTTATCTCTTAATTCTTCCCATTCGTCGTCCCATATTTCTAGAGATGAGCTTCTTAATAGAAACCTTTTAATACCAAAACCTATTTTTGGAAATCAGGAAAATACAAAATTAATTCTAATGGCAGATGGAACTTACATATACATTGAAAAAGCAGTAATTTTTTATTTCAAAGAAAAAGCTATAACCACCACAAGTTTCGAAACTTATTAAAACCATTTGTGCTGGTTGCCAGCGATGGATACATAATTGATGTATTAGGCCCGTTACCAGCAACAACTTCAGATGCAACTATTTTGCAAAACATAATGCGTGACGATGCGCAACTGCTGCATTGGTTGTGGAATAGGGGGACGTCTTCATTTTGGACAAAGGATTTAGGGACAGCATGTCTGACATTGAGTCGCTTGGCTATGAAGCTCATATGCCACCTACTAAAGATAGAAACGCGACTAAATTAACAACCGAACAGGCGAATAACCGCCATGCTCTATTGAGTGAAAATAAAAGAAATCAAGTGTCAAAATAATATTTTTATGTCACTGTGTTAAAAATTAGTACTAACTAATAACAGATAAGACAAATGTTAAAAGAAAGGTTAGCAGGTATATTATAATTAAAGTGATCCTTTGATTTTTACATTTTTGTGATAGTTATTCATGTTAGTGGTTACTTTAAATTACAGGTTTTACAAAAAGTTTGGCTTTCCAGCAGCTCTTGGGTGTGTTGATGGCTCTCTGGTGGCATTGAAAAAACCAGCGGAGAATGAAGAAAGTTTCTACTGCCGCAAAGATTACGATGCAAGAAATGTGCAATTGGTAAAATAGATTTCAATGTTGTAATCAATTACTATTAGGTATTCAATTAGTCTTCTTAATATCTCTTTTTTATATATTTTTTTCAGATAACAGATGCAGATCTGAATATTTTAAAGGTGGATCCAACATATGGTGGAGCTACTCATGATAGCTTCATTTTTAACTATGGTGTTATAAAAGCCCACTTAGAGGCATTAACAAATGCTGGTGAAGAAGTTGTTTTGCTTGGTTAGTTAATCCTTCCTTACCCCTACTTCAGAATATAAGCCTAATAAGGTATAAAAACTATACATATAACTATTTGATACTTATTAATTTTTTCAGGTGATTCAGGATATGCTCAGCGCGCCTACCTTATGACGCCAATTCTGAAGATAATTCCCCAGAAGCTTTCTAAATGACCGTCACTTAACTGCTCGCAATTCAGTAGAGAGAACAATATTGGTCTCCTCAAAGGACGATTTAGGTGCTTGTTAGTACACAGAGTGTTCAATTATCATCCAGACGTAATTGCGAAAATATTTATTGCATATTGTGTTTTACACAACATGTGCAATCGCTCAGGAATTCACATTTTCAGAAGAAGAAAGACTAGAAGAGCTCCAAACAATTACTGATGTTCAAAGGAGGCAAACTAGGGATTTGCCATCTAACCCCGATTTTGAATGAAATTCGAAATGAATTATCCAATAAAGCAAATAAAACTCTAGAAAATCTTTCTGAATGGTTTACAATTAATAATTTAATAATTAATGCAAATAAAACAAATATAATGCTATTTAAAACAACACCTCGTAACACTGACACTATAGATGTGACATTAAACGGAGAAAAAATTGGAGTGGTAAATGAGCTAAAATTCTTTTGTGTAAATATTTATTCAGGTATAAACTGGAAACGAGCTTGCGGCTATTTACTTAGAAGCCTCAGAGATGAAATAGACTTAAAGCTACTTAAAGAATGTTATCATGCTTTGGTGGAATCTAGGTTAAGATACAGCATCATGTTTTGGGGAAATAGCTATAACTATAACTGCCAAAGAGCATTCATCCTTCAGAAGCGTGCCATCAGAACTATTGTTAAAATTTCACAGCGTGATTCATGCAAAGAATGTTTTAAGAAATTAGTAGTATTCTTAAAGTTCCAAGTTTGTATATACGCGTGCTGCTAAGCAAGTTTGCAAAATATATATATCAATACGAATCACAAAAAGAAAGAGAGCGTAGAGAGTGCACGCGAAGGACAGTTATTAAAAATATAATGGTGCCCAAATTTAAAATAGCAAAGCATTGTTCACGCTACCAAAATTATATAATATGTTACCTAGTGATCTAAAAACTTTGGTCTATAACACTAACTTATTCAAGGCCAAACTGAGCCTTCCTATTAGAAAAGTGTTTATATTCTGTGTCCAATTTTATGTCGAACGATTCTAAATAACTTGGGTATGAATTTGATATGGTAGTAACACTTTATTTATTTGACATTTGTTTTGGTAGGCATTTAATTTAATTGACACTTGTTTTAATTGTGATTTTATATTGTGGACATTGAATTAATTTGATATTTGATTGACTTTTAATTCTCATTTAATTCACACAGCAAGGAATCGATTTTTGGTGTACGCATTGGGTGTAGCCCTGTAATGGTAGCGATGTTTGTGTGTTAATAAATAATTTAATCTCTATAAGTAAGCTATAATTGAAGGGACTTATATAAGTATTAATACATCTTTACCTATAGTAATTGAGTAATAATGGGCAAATAAACTATAACTATTTGTTTCGTTCCAGAAAAAAAACTGTTTACTTCTGGCTTCGGCGGTGGGAAGAAAGCGGAACCATAGAAACCCACCACCGCCAACTCTACGCGAAAGCCACTAGTGCGGCAGACGATGCGGCTATTGTCGCTGCACACTGCTGATCTTTTTTTGACCACACGAATAACATCAACTTTGTACAGCGTGAGTCCATGTGTCACCTCAACTTATTCATCACTTACATAAAATATGGTTTCCTTAAAAGGTGAATAACAAAATTGATTAAAATAATACCCAATGGTGGACATATACGCTACGAGAAATCGTTACGATCAGACTGTACAGTTCGAACGGTACCGATAAATCGCTACATGTTATAAAACTGTACAGTTTCGTCCGATTTTTAAAGACTGTGCCGTCGAACGGAACAGTATGAAAATTTCAATTGATTAATCGGAATCGGACCAACTGTGCCGACTGATCGTAACGTGTATGTGCTCGTCAGTTTTTGTGTTCAGTTTTGTTGTCACTCGCAGTTCGGATGGATGTGCGCACGCGTCATGGAGATGGCGTCTCAAACTAATCGCCAATGGCTAGAACAATTTATTAAGCTATATCGCAGTGAACCTTGTCTTTTGAATACTAAAGGCAAAGAGTATCTCAATTGCGATTTAAAACGTTCAGCGTACAATAAACTAATTGAAAATACCATAGCCATAGTACACCCAGATCGGAACGCATCCTAGATGTGTTCACTCCACGCCCATCTAAAACTAACCTCGGTCATTCGGCACCAATGAACAGGTTGATGAGGACGTACAATGAGCTCCATACACGTTCCAATAGCATTGACATCTTTGCTAATAAGCTATCGCTATTTCGCAAACTATTGGTACTGTCCCACAGTGGTAACCGTCTTTTGACCAATAAAGCAACTTAATGTAATTATTTCTTTATTTTAAATTTAATATTCTTTTTTGTTCCATATTCAGTTCTATTTTATAGTCTATAATTATGTACTTTTCTGTCTAATGTTATAAAATTTTAATTAATATATAAGTGATGTGCACCCCTATAAGTGACAAATTCACTCTAGACCTTAAGTTTGATTGTTACAGTACCTCATAAAATGTATTAGTGAATAAGTCGTTGGAGTGCCTTAAATAAATAAATAAATAAAATAGTAGATCCTAGTGCTGACAAAAATGCTGTCGTAAAAAAATAAACAACATTCGGTCTATTTACAAAAAAGAGCGTAAGAAAATCGCCGATTCCAAGAAATCAGTAGCAGGAACCCAAGAAGTGTATAAACCAAAACTATGGTATTACTCTATTTTGCTGTGTTTGGATGACCAAGAAGAACCAAGACATTCACGCTCTAATATGGATGACGAATCAACAGACAACGAGGTAAGTTATTTGGGTGTGTTTATACAGATTGTTCCAATAAGGTCGGCTTTCCTTTCTATTTTTTATTTTGTAAACAAGGTCAATCCCAACCAATACAAAATTCATCGGCTACTTATTTATCTTCTTTTGATATTAATACGAATAAATAAACCATCATTATTATGATAAGTACAAATTAAGTATTTATTAGGTAGTAATTAGTAGTTTTTTATTCCTTACCTTAAAATATTCTTTGCGCAGAACCTTATATATTGCTTCACAGGTTTCCGGTATTATGCGACCCAAGGCTTGAGATGAAATAATACTAGAGAATTTCAAATCTTCATAGTTTCTTCCTGTTGATAAAAATCTCAAAGTAGCTACAAGCCTGTCATGGGGTGGAACAGCATTTCTCATAATAGTGTCTTACTTCTCGATAATTGGTGCTACCAAATTCAGTAGATGTAAGTACGTATCATGATCCATTCTTAAAAAAATGTGCCAGTCTTTTGGAAACATCTTTAATTCCGCCAACAAATTGACATGAGAATGAACACTTTTTTTCATTTGCCATTCTTTGCACTAGATGCTACGCTTTTTCCGCTTCACTTTTTTTTCTTTCAAAGCGAATATTAATCTAACAACTGCTGAAACGTCGTCCGTCGAAGCCATCGCTGACACGTGTGCGTCGGCACCGTTTACTGTACCGTCTAATCGTAACGATTTGTCGTAGCGTATATGGCTTTTGTATGCCATGTACGATAGATAAACTGTACCGTTCGAACTGTACAGTCTGATCGTAACGATTTCTCGTAGCGTATATGTCCACTATAAGGGAAGGGCGCCCGGCGCTCACGCAAACCGGTCTTATGTCTCATACATACGTAACGATTTATCGTAGCGATAAATCTGTGCAGACCAGTTTGCGCAGTTTTATCGATCGTGTGTATGAAAAATCGTTGTCAATAATCGTTCGTCGGTGGCAGTTGCAATTTCTATCAGATAAATCGTTGTCGATTACATTTGCACAGTTTTATCGTTGCGTGTGGACGGCGATCGCTCAGTTCGGCAGTACTGCACGGAGCTTGCTAGTGTTCGCACGTGCACATCGCTTTCACAGAAACATGTCGGAAGACGAAAGAATTGGACACCGCGAACTACTTCAAGATTTTATAGAAAGCTACAAAATCGAAACATGCCTTTGGAAGACTAAATGTAAGGATTACCACGACCGCAACAAAAAAAAAATGCCGCCTACGACAGGCTAATCGAAAAATACAAACCCATAGATCCAAATGCCACCAGGCATTCAGTGGTTAAGAAGATTAATAATCTTCGAACTACATATAACAAGAGCTCAATAAAATAAAAAAATCGTGTAAACCTGGAGCAGGGACTGACGAGATTTATAAGCCTCGTTTATGGTACTTTCGAGTTATTGAGTTTTTTATACGATCAAGAAGTACCGAGACCATCTACATCGAATATAGATGATGACGAAAATGGGGTAAGTTTTTATTTCTAAAAAAATATTTTTGCTTAATTATATTACTCGAATACAAGTCCTGTATTTTGATATTCTGGCGACACATTGTATTTTGCTGAGCTAGCTTCTTCAGAGCTCTCACGGCCAACCGCTCCTAATGAATTCAGTCGCTACCCATAGGCCACAGTATAGACCCGCGTATACACCGTATATAGACTTACGTCATTGACCGTGTCTTTGTATTAAATTAAGTGATATATAAAATACATGTTTATCTGTTTTCAAGGTGTCTACTTATTTTCTAAATTCAGAACCTTCTGACTAAGGACTAATTAACGACTACATTAAGAACGATTAAATCGTCGTTAAATTGGTGACTCCAACGTGATATACGACAACGCACGTGGTCAAATTAAATCTTCGCTAAATCACCGTTAAATTGGTGACACCGTTGTGGCGTGATAGTCGATTAAACTAGAACCGACTATCACACTAATTCCAAATGTCTATGGTTTCACTGAGTGACAACACTTATGCGGTGCCGGCTATAAATTCTAATCCCCGGTCTGCTGAGTTCTTTTTACACCGCCTACTACTACAAGTAACTAATATTGAAACCCCTCTGTGCCCAAGGGTAAGTGCTCAAACGTATCTGCCATTTTCTCTCCATCTTGCAAATCGCAATCCTCTTATTTCGCCATAATCTGCAGCGTTTGTAAATTTATATAATTGCCCGGTTGTCAAGATGGCTTCCGTCTAAAACATGACTGTGCTATTTCATTGTCATCTGTTTTCCACTAGTGTTTCTAAATTTGTGAAGCGTACGCAGGCCGCAGCATGCCTTTCCTGCTGTGTCATAGAAGCTACGAGCTTAAACGCTTTGTCACGCGGTTACCTTCTATATCGTTGCACGCGGCATGCGCACGCTTATCTATAACCTTTGTGAACCGCCGCGATGGTGAGTTTCCCATTCGTTGCCCAGGTACTGTTCCGTGGGCTTACGGCTGGGAGACGCACGCATCGCTGGCGCTCACGAATCCTGGCACCACGCTTACGGAAGCACCCTTCGTGTTGATTCCAGGGTTTTTTTCTTTACTTCTACTGCCTTCGGTCTCGAATATCAACTACATCAGCGTCTGCCACGCGACGGGTGTCACCGCTGCCTCCGTGTACTACCGCTGGAGAGACGCGCTGTCGCGTGGTCTACCTGCCAACCTCTGCGCCTGCCACGTGCGAGTTGGGTGAGGAGGAGAGACATCCTCTCCCGTGGCCTGCCCTGCACGACCTCTGCGTCAGACACGTGGTCGCTGCCGGCTTCGGGATCGGCTCGCCGGTCTGCGTGCGTCGCGGCCTGAGCTCAGGGCAGTACCATTCACAAACCTTCGACCAGTGAAAGAACCCTTGTGAACTGAACCCACCCCCCTTCAAAATAAATGCTGTAAACCTGTGGTCTATTCTTTTATTCTACCACCACCTAAACCGTTACGCCACACCGTGGAACATAAAATAAAATAATTTCGGTAGCGGCTCACAAAAAGGTCTATACTTGTGGTCAAATCAAATCAAATCATATCATATAGTTGTGTTAACAAGACTGTCAGTGAAAATGAATCCTGTGCAACCACCAACACTTGTCGTCACCTGTCGTCCTGCTGCGTCACGAACCACTGCATCGCATCGCACTGCATCGGTTCGCATAGCATCGCATCGCATCGCACTGCATCGCATCGCATCGCATTGCATCGCACTGCATCGCATCGCATAGCATCGCATAGCATCGCATAGCATCGCATAGCATCGCATCGCATCGCATCGCATCGCATCGCATCGCTTGGTGTAACTATAATTTAAATAAAGTGTTTTGGTCAATCAGATATAGAATATCAGCATTTGTTAAATAATTATTTACATAACTCTAAGGTCCGGTTGCTCGAAGCTCGGTTACGTTAACTTTAGGGTTAAGTTATAGTTAAAGTAAAATTAACCGACGGTCAAATGTAAAAAGCGTTGTTGAAGCAGCGGTTACTTTAACGTGCAGTCAAATTACAGATTTAACGTCGGTCAAAATAACCGATAGGGTAGGGGTGGTTTAAATTTTGACATTAGTAGAATTGTAGTTAACTCTTACCGTTTTTAGGTTATTTACAAAATATTTCTTTGCGAATACAATTTAAAATGGGATCAGAGCGTTTTGTTTTAGATTTAATTAATGAAGACAGTTCTTCCGATGACGATTTCATATTTCAACAAGTAGTCCGACTAAGGCAGAGAAGTTTTCGTCCACGAGCAGATTTTTTTTTATGGGAGGAAATAGATTTCAGAGCACGCTTCAGTGTCGAGGAATTTGGCTAAAGTGCTGGTAAATTTATTAGATTCTCGTCTCAAACGTTTGACCAAGAGGTAAGTCAATCTTTATCCATAAAAATATGGTTTCATAGGAAATCATTTTTAGATTCATAGTAAATTTACCTCAAAATAACAACTAATGATTGATGTTCATTCTCTTTTTTTAGAAACAATGCAATTACATCTGCAGATCAAGTCTTGTTAACTCTACAGTTCTACGTATCTGGATCATTTCTCAGATGTGTTGGAGATTCAAAAGGAGTGCATAAATCGACAGTGTGTAGAGCTGTTCATACTGTGAGCAAGGAGTTAGCTAAACTTAGATCACATTTTATTTATATGCCAAGAAATGAAGATGAGAGGAAAGCCACTGTAAACAGCTTTTACAACATTAGCCGCTTTCCTAAAGTTATAGGAGCTATAGATTGCACACATGTCTATATACAATCACCTGGTGGCAATAATGCAGAGTATTATCGCAATAGAAAGGACTCATTTTCTTTGAATGTCCAAATTGTTACTGATGCTAATTGCTACATCAAAAATATTGTTGCAAGATGGCCCGGAGGAAGTCACAATAGTCACATATTTGATTCAAGCAACATCAAAGGCAGAATGGAAGATGGAGAATTTGGTGATACATGGCTATTGGGTGATAGAGGATATGCCTTGAGGTCATTTCTTTTGACGCCATTAGCAAACTCTACAACAGCAGGCCAACATCTTAATAATGAAAGCCAAATAAGGACTAGAAATGTGGTTGAGAGGACATTTGGTTGTTGGAAACGAAGATTTCCTGCAATTGGATCCAAATTAAGAGTCAATTTAAAATATATGCAAGCAATAATAATTGCAACAGCTGTATTACACAACATCTGTCGTAAGATGAATGAGGAACAACCTCCAGATTTAGTAGATGTTCACGAGGAGATGGATATGGTTCATGAAACTGCTACAAACTATCAAGATAGTACTAGAGGAGAATTAATATCAACATATTTTGACAGATTAGCTGCTACTCATTTATGACCAGTGTTTTGAAAAGTAAACAAAATTTTAAATAAAACATTTTTTTATTACTCTTGTACTTTGTACTATAATTAAACATGTAATAAAACTTAAGCCAATCTTTTAAGTTTTGCCTCTTGAATTTTTATTTTCAAATCTAAAAGTAACATTTCTTTTTGGTGGCGTTCCTCATTGTGTTTAATTAATTGGTCATGCAGATCTTGTGCATGTCTTAGTTTTAAATTATGCTCGACTTCTGCACGTCTATTTGACTCTTCAAGGATTCTTTCTTTTTCTTTTGTGCGATGAAGTTTCTCTTCACTCAGCATCTTTATGGACCTTCGCACTGACACCGGAGTAGCTCCGAAATTCCGTTTTCGACCTAAAAAAACACATTTTAATATTCATCATGTCACCACAACTTACACTGGACAATATTCTCCATATCTCTACTTACATTTTAAAGGTGACGACACTGGCTGTCTTAATACACACCCAGGTGCACAAGTATCTTTTATTAAGGGTTTCTGAAACAGAATGATTAATTTTGTAAAATAATATATAAAGTACAGAGATATTCCTTCATTATGCACATAATAAATTAATCACCTTGACACTCGCAACATTTTTCAATTCACTAGATGGAATTAATGTTACCACATCTGTATTACATTTTCGAGTTGGCTTAATGGGCTAGGTGTACGTGATGGTTGTGTGACAATCATATCATTGGACAGTAGCAACACATCCTAGAACAAATAAATAAAAACTTAAATATCCCTTTATTACACAAAAAAGGAAAGCACAGATTTAAATGGAATTAATTGTATAGTTGAATTGATTTGTTGAATGGAATTAATTGTATAGTTGAATTGATTTGTAAGCATATTTCTTTATCCATTTATTTTTGTATTTCGTTAGGTTTTTACATGGGCCTGCGTGCCTGCAATAAATGATTTTTTTTTTATTTAAATAATAAAATGAATGTCCTATTTTTCTGTGTGTCAGGTGTCATCACACAGTGTGGTTCTATTATTTCATCAATATTCTACAAAATAAAACAAAATGAGCATTGCATAATATTCACAAAGATTAGAGCCTCTTTTTATATAAGCAAAGGTACAGAATACAAATAAAAGGTCAACTTTACCACATGAGCTAGGTCTGCCACTCCTTCACCAACAGTAGGTTCATTCTAATAAAAAATAAAAGATTATGTTAATTGATATAGTTATGATGAGAGTTTACAAAGTCTCCATATATCACCAGGAGGGTTCTGATCCGACAATATTCCAGCATACCAAATTACTTACATAGGAAAATAATTGTAATTCTGATTTATCATTTTAATATTAAAGACAGATTAAGAAACTAAAAATATTTCACAAATTAGGTACAGATAGAGGTGCATACCACAGGTAGGGCGTCATCATCATACATTGATTCCAGACCATCTGCAGACAAAACAATCAAAGATCTCATCCAGTCTTTGTTGGGGTGATCACACATACCTGGTATTTGACCTCCTCCAGTCCTTCGTCTTTCTTGACGTTCCTTACTAGCTTCCTACAAATAATTTTATGTGTAGGTATGGTTAATACTTTACAGGTAATTTTAAAAACATCACCACATAGAAATTAAGATTACTTACCTTCCGTGCACACTTTTTCATATTATCAAATTTATATTTTAATTGTTTTATTGTTCTGTGTTTTGAGCTACTTGCGTTAAATTCCATGTGAATGTTACACCATGTTTTTTCTTTCTGTGCTTGAGAAATGGCATCTGTTTTTTACACAATAATATGTTTGTTTTCATCGATTAATCGTTTTAACAGTTCAAGTTCACTATTCGAAAAGTTAGATCCTCTTTCCCTGGAACAAAACATGGAAAATTACAATTATTTTAGACACCAAAAGCCATGATATAAAAACACCACGGTTGCTAAAAGATAACATTCACTTACTTTGATTTAACATCCATTCTGGCGAATTCACAAATAGTATGTAGTTATAAAATGATATTCTGCTTCCGTATCAACAAGAATTGAAATGAAAAAGCAAAAGACTTCAAAAAATACGGAAACTTTTATAAATCACCACAACTATTTCCTTCCACTAACCACAACACAACAATGTCAACTTGACAGCAAATACAATGTTGGCAGTCGAAAAAATTATTACCCATCGAAAAATAAGGGAACGTATATGATATTCTACTGGCAACACTTTTAACCCTTGTCTGATTTAACCGCTACGTAAAATATTTTTGAGCAACTGAATGTGAAGATAACCTACGTAAGTTTTTTTACCGAGGTCAAAATTAACAACAGTTAAATTTTAACTTTAACTTTACTGTAATGTACGAGCAACCGGACCTAAGCGTATTAATAATCGCTGGAACCCATTGGGTTATTTCTCACGTAAGTTAACTACGGCTCAAACTAAATAGGTATAGTACCTACGTACGATCGTGAATTACTAGCTGTTCCGTCCGATATGTGTAACCGAACGCATATTTTTGGTATGGCAATTAATTATCTATGGTCTTGACATGACTTGACATAACTTTTCTTTTGTTGGAAAAAAGTCCACCGTTTGGGAGATTGATTTTATTGATTGTAACTGAAAATCGAATTGAATCTCAGGTGCTATTGAGATGGCCGTTCGTCGAACCACTATTCTTTTTTGCATATAGAAGAAATAAGTAACTTACTTTATAGCCATCCATAAATTTCAACCCTTGTAAAAACTGCCTATTGAAATATCCATGGAAAGAAATTACTTAAAAACAAAAGATAAGCAAAGGAACCCAAAACACTTAGAAAATAAAAATCTATTGAATTCAGTTTAAAATAATATCCAAAAGGCAATAAGTCGTACGTTGAAGTAGCTTTTTTTTGGGATCTGGAAATCTGTTGAACAGATGTGTGAAGTGATGACACATGAGCAGTGATCGGAGTAGGTAGATTGATTTTTGGTACTTGTATCATAAATGCACACAGAAAGAATAACATGGATAAGCCATTTCCGGATTCAATTAAACATTGTTAATGTTGGTAGTGATATTATTCCTACTCAATTCAAAATTTAAAGGAAGGTATAAAAACTAAATTAATTCATTATTTATCTGTTGAATAATAAAAACAATCTAATTCCGATCGAAGCTTTAATTTTTATTTTTTTATTTTTAGCCTTTTATGGCTAGAACTTTTATAGATAGACGTAAATTGTTGCACTTAAATTTAAATATTTTCATAGTGATCATGGTAATTTGCATTAAGGGTAGAATAAATGACGGGGCCCCATAGAGGGCCAATGCCTGCTGGGGTCGTGACACTGTTCTAAGGATGCACCACGACTCTGAAACGTAAAGGGCATACGAAGGAACAGGTTGATTTTAGTCAGATTTTAGGACCAAAAAAAAGGGGTAGAATAAAGAAAAAAGATAAAAATCAACATTGTTTATCGTTAAATATGTACATTTTACATTTATTCACATTTTTAATCTTCATCGATTACAATGTCAGCATCCTGGTAATCCTGATCTTTACAATTAAAATATATAACTATGAGTTTCTCTATATTTTCAATTTTCAACCTATTTCTTTTAACATCTAAAATCCATTTATAAATGGAAAAAGACCGTTCTACATCTGACGATGTCAAAGGAGCAAATTTTAAAAAAGGTATTAAATTATGTGCTTCATTTTTTTCAATGGCCTCACTATATTCTCTAAGTGTGTCTAAATCTGGGTTTCGTTCCATAACACATTCTATTTTATTTTTTATATTTTCTGAATTACACTGATTTATAGCATCTCTGACGTTGTCAAATGCTAAAAGTGAATCTGTCAACGATAAATTATGCTTTTGCAATTCTTTTAAAGACAAATTAATTATAAAATAATTGTCTTTAATGTAATTTAAATCTTCTTTTAAATTTTCTTATTCTATAATATTTTTTGCCTCTCGAATAGATACCGCATCAGAGCTGCTTAAACAAGATAATACTTCTTTTATTTTTTCTATGTTTTGAGCGTAATAAAATGCTGCCTCTAACCAAGTGCCCCATCTTGTAACAACTGGTTGGGGAGGTAGCGGCAAATCTGGATATTTTTCTTTTAAAATTTTGACTCTACTTGGGGCTTTCAAAAATACCTTTTTAACATTTGCTATTAAAATGTTAACATCATGATATTCTAACCTAATTTGCTCAGATACGCGATGAAGAGAGTGCACCAAACATGTTACGTGCTTCATTTCAGGTAAGTATTGTTTTAAATTTCGTCCTGCAGACAGCATATATGCAACGCTATCAGTGCAGAGGACAAGAATGTTACCTACCTTCGATTCAAAAGAATCTTCCCAAAAGTTTTCCAAACATTCTAACACAAATTGCGTGATTGTTTGTCCATTAACTACAGTTAGCATTTTACATGCTACCAAATAAGGTCTAGTCAAATTGCTAGGATTTAATGGTTTTATTAAAAAATGGACTATATAGCGACCTAAAAAGTCTGTCGTTTCATCTAATGATATCCATAGTTTCTCATTTTTATAATTTTGCCGAATCGAATTGATTTTATTCTTAAAAAACTTGTCCAAGTAAACTTTCCGTAACTGTGATTCATCTGGCAGAGTACGATTAGTACACGTACAACAACAGGTACTACACATATATTTTTTAAAGAAATCTTGAAAAGTAGTATTTTTCATCTGAGACCACGGAATATTGCACAAAATGAGAAATTTTATAAGATCGAAATAAAATTCCTCTTCGGGCCGCTCAAACTTTCCCTGGTGTACTGCTCCTTCGATATGTCTTTTAACGTTTCCTTTATTTATGGTTTTCAAATGGCTTTCACATTTTGAACTTGTTGAATTATTGTACCACTAGCGTGATCGTAAAGTAGTTCGGGATGACCGGATATCCATTTTTCTACAGTTTCAGCCTTGACGTTTGCCATATCTGAACTCTGTTGTAGAGATGGAACCTCGTATATATCACCTAAAACAAAGACATGAAAAAAATACATTTTATTTAGTTTATTTAGCTTACTCCGTTTGTTTTATTTTTCGTGGATCAAATTTAGTCATTGAAATTTCACCCTCTTCCTGTCAACCGATTGATCTAAAATTTGGTATTCGCCTTTGATTCTGGTGACAATACAATTGAAGAATATGGGAGTAGTCTGGATACCGGGAATGAAACAACAACTTGACTATATGGCGTATAATCGCAGACTGTCATACAGTTGCGCGGTTACAAAGATGTATATCGAAGTACCCACTATTACAATATATCACACCTCCACTGCAATACAACAATACTTAACCTAACTTATTCTAATACACAATTGTACTTAAATGTAATTAGTTATGTAATCCTAAATCTGTCTACTGGTCTTCGTGTCCGCCTAGACTGGCGATTCACCGGCGACGCAGATTGCGTTGGTGACTGAGCTGAGTCCTGATAAGAATGCTCATTACCCTGATCTATGCTTCCCTCCTCATTAATTATAGTCACTTCAGGCGAGACTACCTGGTCCACCCCCTCGTTAAGCGGCTCGACAACATTCTCTCCCCCACGTTCTGAATTGCTTGTGGGCTCGGGACAGATAACATCAGATAAACGAGATCTGCGACGCATTTGATCGACATGTCTTTTTAGAGTCTGACCGTTATCCTTTACTATTGAATACCTACGTGTACTGTCTACCCCTTCAACCTTACCTTTGACCCACTTGTCACTATTGCCGTACTCACGAGCCCAAACAGAGTCCCCCTCCCGGAAACTACGATCCGTTCCCCTGGCGTATTCAACTTGCCGTTTTTGTGCTTGGCGTACTCTCTCTTCTGTGACACGTTCGGTACGTAATAAGTCTAGTCTAGAGCGTAAGGTACGCCTCTGCAACAGCATGGCAGGGGTTTCCCCGGTAGTACCGTGTATGGTATTCCTGTAAGCTAACAGAAAGGTTTGAAGGGCGGTGTCAACGTCTACCCGATCCCTATGCGCTTTCTTAATAGCCCGCTTGCATAATTTTACTGCATTCTCCGCTGCTCCGTTCGAAGATGGGTGGTACGCCGGTGAGAAAGATTGTTTAATACCATTGTTTTTCAAGAAACTTTTAAATTCTGAGCTAGTAAATGGTGGACCTTGATCAGATACTAGCTCCTCAGGCAAACCGAACCTTGCAAAAGTAGATCTTAGAATCTTAATAACACTCGACGCATTAGTTCGTGTCATTTCAAAAGCTTCTAACCATTTTGAAGTTGAATCAATAATAATCAGGAATGTGAGACCTTTATACGGACCTAGAAAGTCTATGTGAAGTCTACTCCAGGGGCGGGTGTGATACTGCCATGGCTGTATGGCTGCCCGGCGCGGCGCGTCTGCCTCCGCCGCACAAGTGTCACATTGCTTACATAATGTTTCTACGGCCGCGTCTATGTTTGGCCACCATACATAGCTACGAGCTAGGCTTTTCGTCTTTACAATTCCCATATGACTACTATGGAGTTGTTTCAATATGGTTTTTTGTAACGTAAGAGGTATAACCATACGATATCCCCACATTCTCTGCGACACACAGTCTGCGATGTAGTCTCGCGTGGTAACCGCACCCCGCTGACGTCACGAATGTCCACCGCCGGACCTTTCCCGCGCACGCCCGGGGCCATCGCCTGACAAGCCACCGTCGTCACTGGTGTGGCGCTGCTGAACTCGTTGCGCGCCTCCACGGTAGCGGCATCTTTTTCCGCTGCTTCTATGCTAACCGCTAACTTATACGCCCTCCCGAAATCCAAATTGCTTTCGGCGAACAACCGTTGTCTTATGGTTTCATTCGCTACGCCACAAACTAGTTGATCCCTCAAGCTTTCTTCCAACCAAGATCCAAAATCACAAGTTTTGGACATCTTCTTTAAAACAGCCGCGTACTCCGACACCGTTTCCCCTTCTTTCTGCTTCCGTTGCCGAAACTTGTAACGCTCCGCCAACTCACTTGGTTTAGGTTGCAAGTGCTTTTCCATGACGTCACTGATTTCTGCAAACGTTTTGCTTGTAGGTTTAACCGGTGTGCACAAATTAACGAGAAGTTCATAACACTCCGCGCCCATCACAGTTATCAACGTAGGCACTTGCAATTCTTTCGGTATCTTATTCACTAAGAAATACTGTTCTAAGCGTTCCACATATAACCGCCAATCGTCACTGTGCACTTTGAACTCTGCTACTTTACCGATCGACATTTCGTGTTTTTTCTAATAACAATAATGTTTTAATTATTTATCGCACTGATCACGCATAGAATCGACTGTCCTCGTCGCCACTGAAGAATATGGGAGTAGTCTGGATACCGGGAATGAAACAACAACTTGACTATATGGCGTATAATCGCAGACTGTCATACAGTTGCGCGGTTACACAACAATTATGTATATTCAATATTATTGTCAATCCAAAATGGCTGCCGCTACAAGATGGCGGACAACTTAGTTTTTTTTCAATCCCATCAATATGGGTATCAAATGAAAGGGCTTGTTACGTAGAATATTTTGTAGAGAAGTAGATAAGGCCTATAGTAATTTATTCTACCAATACATTGCAAGAGGACACAGCACACAGGGCATTCAAATTATATACGGATTCCAGTAAAATGTCGGTTAATAGTGGAGTTAGCTGAATTGCGACTACATTACTAGAATATCATAATTTTGTTTCGCACTAAGCTCACTGGTTCATACTCTATTAAAGATTTAACAATATTAAGACTCATGGTATGTTCAGCAGGTTAAGCGAACAAACACAATACTAAAAATATTCTTATAGTACATCCAAACATGCTTTATACTCCTTGTAACTAGTAAAATATTACTTACCAAAGCTTGGTTTAAATATGTAGATCCAATTCAATAGTGAAAAATCTGAGTCCGTATATTCGAGCCAAATCGTGGTTTAGAGCAGATTCCAGAAGTCAGTATGTACACAAGCCAGGGTCAAGTAACGTTTTCACAACACAGTAACAAACAAAGATGCGCACTCTACGAACCGAAGTAAACGAGTGAGCTATCTGGCATGTCGTCGGCGGGCGTACGCATTGTTCTGATAACCGGTTATTGTACCACCCATGATCCTTTGTTCTGATTGGTCGTTGGGTTTTGTCAAATCGTGACTGTGTGCCGTTAAAAAATATATGAAGAATAATAAAGAATAATATTGCTCATTTTATTACAATTCCTACCTTTTTATTGAGGATGGCAAATCATCAAATGACTCCTTCCACTTTGGCAGAATAAAATTCCTACATAAGTTCCGGTTTTTTTTTAATAATCCACCAATTCCGGAGGAATGTCCATATTAATATATACGTTTCGGATCAATGACCCCATTTCAATCTACCTACTCCGATCACTGCACATGAGTGAAGGCGCGTACGCAGTGTCATTTGGCGGGAACTGATAGACGACAAGCTTTGGCCAATGAACAGGCGTCATGCACAAAACAACCAATGAGACAGATTACTCGCGTTTGATTTTTTTCTAGGAGGAGCCTACCTGAATGAGGGGAAGGGATGAACAGCGGAGGACGGACGAAATCGGACGGCGAACCGAGATGGTTGCATACTTACATAGAAATAATTATAGTTAAATTTAGATTGAATATTGTTTGTATCTTAAAATAAAGTTAGAAGCAGTGTATCTAAGTAGTATTAGTGAAATAGAGACAGTGAGAGAGCTGAAATTTGGTAACGTATTCCAAGTTCAAATTTTGTGTTAAAATAAGATCCCAAGCTAATTTACAATAACTTCAGTCACCAAATCTATTTAACGACCCCAGTAAATATGGAGGCTACTACAAACTTCGATATTTTATATTCACTAAGATAAAAGGCACGAGAGCACCTTTGATCCAACCTGGACAAGGTAGCTATGATACTATTCTTGATAATGGTAATTTATCTCCTAGTGATAGCTTGTGTAGAGGTTTGGAGGCGATGGAAAGCTAAAACCCGTGGACAAATCGTTTTGAATGGTATAAGAGATATACATCACACAGACCCTGAACTACGCGAAATGGCTTAAGCTAGAAAGTTGAATACACTAATGTAAATTATCATGGGATATTGTGACTTATGTACCTTGAATATAACTGTGTAACCATTATGTGTGCTTTACCTCACCTCTCAGTTGTCTTACGATTTATATAAACTGAAAATAATTGTCAATATTGTGTACATATGTGTGTAAATCTAATTTAGGTATGTCAGAAGGGTTTTTCGCTTGAGATGTTCCGTTTTCCCTTATCTGACTAGGTTTAGGAATGGGACACTCGACCTAGGCTCGCCACCATCTTAGCGAACCTAGGCCTAAATTAACAAACAGTTTCTTTCGTTAAAATTGAAAATAAATGAATAATTTAAACCATAATCACCTCTTTCTTTTATATCCCAAGATTACATGTGTAGAGAATTTTATAATGGAAGATTAATAAAACTAAGGTCAAGTCATAACAAAGGCATTGTTTTGAATCAGAGTATTAAATCAGTTTGGTTCTCCAAATATAATAATTTGTACTACTATAGACCAGATCTGAGATAGGAATCCAGATCTAAGTCAGATACTTTAATCAGGGTTTGAGACTATAAGTTCCTTCTGAACTGAATTAAACCTAGTATAAATCAGTAAAATCCCAACTGAGTGAGTAGAGATACCAAGCTACGGTAACTTAATTATCACTTTGATTCAAGTCATTAGTATCAGCGACTCAGTCATAAACGAGGAATTAAGCAGCTATAATGTAATTATGTGGGTTCAAGTCAATAATCACTTAATTATTCAGAGGAGAAATACTGTTCTTGAGAGAGAAAAACATTTCGGCTGTGTTGTGATATAATACACATTAATATTTCCTAACGCCGATAGACTGATAATTTGAGAGACACGACTGAGCGACGCCTCTGGCAGTGATAACTTAGCATACCATTACACGCCATGTCTTGCAATCTGACCCCGACCTAGATTTGGCCAAATCTAAATATAACTCAAATATAAATACATATCAAAACCATGGTTCCGGGGGAGTGCCTGCCCTAACTGGGAATGTGGCAATAAAAAAATGCAAGTACCAGCCTGTGTATCACGGGAGGTGGGAATCAGAACGCTTCTTAGCGAATAAATAGGGAGTCAGATTGCCCCCCCATAACAATGATTAAAGACCGTATCGCGGTGCAGGGTTTCCCCATGCTAGAACGATATCAGTCAGACGCGGTGGCTTAAACTAGCACAAACACACATGTATCAACTTACACAATCATTCTAACATGTCAAATTGAGTTTATCTTGTAAAGTCTTTTATTAAATCCAAGGAAGATTGAGTATTATACTAAATAATAATATAGACGCGTAGAGACAAGCACCGCATTATCGAGTAGAATGATTGATAAGTCTACATTGTTCGCACAGTGGAGTGTACTCAAGATTGACCTGTGGTAAATCTAAATCTAATTGTTGATTAAAACCCGAAATGACTCTCATGATGCAGTATTGTTCCTTTAAACACTGGTGTAAGGAAGTTCAATCCTTCCTAGATTAAACACAGTATTGATCACCAAAGGCTAATTAAGAAAATAGACTCTCTCTCTTAATATATTCACTTACGAAACAAACAGACTAGACGATCAACGCGAGCCACCACAGAACCTTGGTAGGATGACAACACAGGACGTTATCTTTACCGTTACTGGATTTGGCCTCAGGACAGGCGTACCATCATACTATTGACAAGGTGGTCGTGATTAGTGATTAATTGAAATCTAGAATCCCGAATTGAGTAAAAACCTCGGATATTTTGAACAATAACGTCGAATGAAGTCAGATTGAATGACACGCGAACTTTGTTGAAAGTAATTGTGAATTGGTGCTAAAATACGGCCTGTGGCGCGCTGTGAATGCTGCCTGGCCCATGTTGTGAAGACCTGCGTCTTTGGAGACCGCCGTGCACATCACTTGACATCATTACACAATCATACACACTGACACATACCACACGGACGTGATCTACCAAGGTCGCACGCTGTCGTCAACCAGCCTTTGGGTGAGTCCAATTAAATACCACTATTATTGATTGTGTAAGCTTAATTATTGAACTAAGGCCTAAGAGCATATTGTTTGTAAAACAACGTTAGAGCTCCACGTACTCGTGGACAGTTCGGCCATCCAGTTTCGTTGTACTGGCTGATTGTAGGATCGAACACTAGCTATCTATGAAGCTATCATCCACTTTCGCAAATTATTTATTATTAAAAAAAAAAAAAAGTTGTGGAAATATTATTATTATTACCTTTATTACATTTTATGTACATATTGTTTACATTTTTAAATATTTCTATAAAACAAAAAAAAAACAAAAACATTAAAAATATAAAAAAACAGTAGCCCACCGGTATCGGGAACAGGGTCCAAGCTACCGGTGGTCAGGGCTCTTGAGAGAGAAACCTCCTAACAATTCGCGCCGTGTCCAGAAGTACTGCTTTCTGGATCAAGCCCTTGATCCAGCTGCCCAACGAGAGCCTCCTAAGATGTTTGTCGAGGCTCTTGGCTATTATGCCATTGGCTGAGACGACTATCGGCACAATGATTGCTGTATCCACATCCCACATGTCAACAACCTCGTGAGCCAAGTCAAGATACTTAATTTGCTTATCTTTCTCGGCTTTCACGAGGTTCTCGTCATGAGGGACCGCTATATCAACAATCACTGTGCGACGCTCTAATCGGTCTATTACCACTATATCAGGCTTATTGGCAACAATAGTCCTGTCAGTGATGATAGACCGATCCCAGTACAGTGTAATATTGCCATTTTCGAGAACTGGGTCGGGCACATACCTATAGTACGGTACTTCTGATTCCACGAGATTGTATTTAAGAGCAAGTTGCTGGTGAACAATCCTAGCTACAAGGTTGTGTCTATGCAAATAGTCTCCGTTAGCCAGACGAGAACAACCGGAGATAATGTGACGAATGGATTCTCCCGGTTTGTGACATGCCCGACATATGTCTACCGTACCATCCTTCACAATATATTTCCGATAGTTATTCGTCATCATAACTTCATCCATAATTGCACAAACAAAACCTTCGGTTTCCCCGAAGAGGTCACCAAAACGTAGCCAGGCTACGGACGCTAACGTATCTACGTCAGACCCATGAAGGGCCCGGTAATAGCGTCCGTGAAGCTCCTTGCTCTGCCATACTTCTCTGCGGTCATTAGTATCTAATATTAATTATTATTATTATTATTTGAGGGTCGGGAATCATTGATCATTGATCATTTATACTGACCATAAGCCCTTAACTTACTTAGCCTTTACTTACTTACTTACTTAATATACGTCACATAACCGGCGAGAATAACATTGTAGCCGACACCTTATCGCGCGTTGTAACAATAACATGTCCTACGTTTCTTGACTTCGCAGAATTAGCCACTGCGCAAAATAACGATGCTTACTTAATGCAACAATTGCAACAGTGTAATTCTAGTAATAATATTGTTATGAAGCGAATTAAATTACAAGATAGCGAACAACATATGTATTGTGAAACCAGTATGGTTATATACTTACCACCCACAGAGCAATGGTGCCGTATAACGGTGACACCGCTCCCTAAGTGTCATTGACAGCTAGGTTGCATGGTAACTCATGGGTTGAAGAATTACCCACTGCACTTTTTGGCTTGAGGGCAGCGTTAAGAAGCGACTCAGGTTTAAGTGCTGCAGACATCACATATGGTTGTAGTTTACGTTTACCAGGTGAATTTTTCGATAAATATAATAAGGAACCATCGGATCCTCATACTTTAGCCCAAAATAATGGGCAGGTTGAAACCCAAATCAACAAGCATGGTTATATACTAATATTTATACTTACGTTGTTGGCATTAATCGTCATCAACGTGTTACGGAACCGTTGCCGTTCCGCTGTAAACTAGTGAACCTTTTGGTAGCATAGCAACCATTTGCTACCATTGGTAGCAAGTTCGATCCCAAGGTATTACCGTAGGGCTAGTGAATCAGTCATTACGTTATTTCATAATTCTTATGTTATTTTATATTATTATCTTTTATTAATGTGCTACACTGAAAAAAATAAAACGAGACTTTCTACTGTTCTTGTACAGTAAAAAAAAACGGTTCCGGAAACTTATTTTTACGTTAAAATAATTGATTACTGACAGTGCACTGAAATGGGCAAAAACAGTAAAGAGCTAAACAGTTATTTCAATTGAAAAAACATTAAAGTTTACTGAAACAAACAGTTCCTTTTAAGTATTGCCGTTTTCAGAGCTTTACTGATATCGTAGCAGTTATTTTTACTGCTTTAGAACAGTTGTTGTAGCATACAGTAAAGAGCCAAACAGTTATTTCAATTGTTTGAACATTAACGTTAACTAAAACAAGCAGTTTTTTTTTTAAGTATTGCCGTTTTCAGGCTTAAATGATATTGTAGCAGTTATTTTTACTGCTTTTGCTGCTACAAGCAGTTTCTTTTAAGTATTGCCGTGTTTAGACTTTACTGTTATCGTAACAGTTATTTTTACTGCTTCTGAACAGTTTCTGTAGCATACAGTAAGGATTTAAACAGTTAATACCAACTGTTTGAACATTAGCGTTTACTGATACAAGCAGTTACTTTTAAGTATTGCCGTGTTTAGACTTTACTGTTATCGTAACAGTTATTTTTACTGCTTCTGAACAGTTTCTGTAGTATACAGTAAGGATTTAAACAGTTAATATCAACTGTTTGAACATTAGCGTTTACTGATACAAGCAGTTTCTTTTAAGTATTGCCGTGTTTAGACTTTACTGATATCGTAACAGTTATTTTTACTGCTTCTGAACAGATCTGTAGCATACAGTAAGGATTTAAACAGTTAATATCAACTGTTTGAACATTAACGTTTACTGATACAAGCAGTTACTTTTAAGTATTGCCGTGTTTAGACTTTACTGTTATCGTAACAGTTATTTTTACTGCTTCTGAACAGTTTCTGTAGTATACAGTAAGGATTTAAACAGTTAATATCAACTGTTTGAACATTAGCGTTTACTGATACAAGCAGTTACTTTTAAGTATTGCCGAGTTTAGACTTTACTGATATCGTAACAGTTATTTTTACTGCTTCTGAACAGTTTCTGTAGCTTACAGTAAGGATTTAAACAGTTAATATCAACTGATTGAACATTAACGTTTACTGATACAAGCAGTTTCTTTTAAGTATTGCCGTGTTTAGACTTTACTGTTATCGTAACAGTTATTTTTACTGCTTCTGAACAGTTTCTGTAGCATACAGTAAGGATTTAAACAGTTAATATCAACTGTTTGAACATTAGCGTTTACTGATACAAGCAGTTACTTTTAAGTATTGCCGTGTTTAGACTTTACTGTTATCGTAACAGTTATTTTTACTGCTTCTGAACAGTTTCTGTAGTATACAGTAAGGATTTAAACAGTTAATATCAACTGTTTGAACATTAGCGTTTACTGATACAAGCAGTTTCTTTTAAGTATTGCCGTGTTTAGGCTTTACTGATATCGTAACAGTTATTTTTACTGCTTCTGAACAGTTTCTGTATCATACAGTAAGGATTTAAACAGTTAATATCAACTGTTTGAACATTAACGTTTACTGATACAAGCAGTTACTTTTAAGTATTGCCGTGTTTAGACTTTACTGTTATCGTAACAGTTATTTTTACTGCTTCTGAACAGTTTCTGTAGTATACAGTAAGGATTTAAACAGTTAATATCAACTGTTTGAACATTAGCGTTTACTGATACAAGCAGTTACTTTTAAGTATTGCCGTGTTTAGACTTTACTGATATCGTAACAGTTATTTTTACTGCTTCTGAACAGTTTCTGTAGCTTACAGTAAGGATTTAAACAGTTAATATCAACTGATTGAACATTAACGTTTACTGATACAAGCAGTTTCTTTTAAGTATTGCCGTGTTTAGACTTTACTGTTATCGTAACAGTTATTTTTACTGCTTCTGAACAGTTTCTGTAGCATACAGTAAGGATTTAAACAGTTAATATCAACTGTTTGAACATTAGCGTTTACTGATACAAGCAGTTACTTTTAAGTATTGCCGTGTTTAGACTTTTCTGTTATAGTAACAGTTATTTTTACTGCTTCTGAACAGTTTCTGTAGCGTACAGTAAGGATTTAAACAGTTAATATCAACTGTTTGAACATTAACGTTTACTGATACAAGCAGTTACTTTTAAGTATTGCCGTGTTTAGACTTTACTGTTATCGTAACAGTTATTTTTACTGCTTCTGAACAGTTTCTGTAGTATACAGTAAGGATTTAAACAGTTAATATCAACTGTTTGAACATTAGCGTTTACTGATACAAGCAGTTACTTTTAAGTATCGCCGTGTTTAGACTTTACTGATATCGTAACAGTTATTTTTACTGCTTCTGAACAGTTTCTGTAGCATACAGTAAGGATTTAAACAGTTAATATCAACTGTTTGAACATTAGCGTTTACTGATACAAGCAGTTACTTTTAAGTATTGCCGTGTTTAGACTTTACTGATATCGTAACAGTTATTTTTACTGCTTCTGAACAGTTTCTGTAGCTTACAGTATGGATTTAAACAGTTAATATCAACTGATTGAACATTAACGTTTACTGATACAAGCAGTTTCTTTTAAGTATTGCCGTGTTTAGACTTTACTGTTATCGTAACAGTTATTTTTACTGCTTCTGAACAGTTTCTGTAGAATACAGTAAGGATTTAAACAGTTAATATCAACTGTTTGAACATTAGCGTTTACTGATACAAGCAGTTACTTTTAAGTATTGCCGTGTTTAGACTTTACTGTTATCGTAACAGTTATTTTTACTGCTTCTGAACAGTTTCTGTAGCATACAGTAAGGATTTAAACAGTTAATACTACAAATTGTTTGAACATATTTTTAATATAATAGCCTATATCCTCCCACTGCTGGACATACCTACGCCTCCGCCGAAAACTTCCAAGAATCCCGGTCTTTCGCAGATTGCCAACACTCCCGGCCGTAAGATCGTCCCGCCACCTTTTACGAGGCCGACCTCGTCGTCGTCTCTCATCTTCTGTATGCCAAGGAGTTATATTATAGCATTGGCCCATCTCAGTAATCAGTAGGTATTTTTATTGCGTACCTATATTTGCCATCGGTCCGGGCGGGTTTCCCCGGATTTATCTTAGTTTAGAGGGCATCCGGGGAGCGTGCTGGCCGGGCTTAAAAATTTATTCTTGGGCCGCCTGCGACTCACGCACTGTGCCCGCAAGCCGCGATCAACCGTAGAACCGACTCTGTAAATCACTGTAAACATATTCATAAGGCGGGGGGCCGCCTTATGAATATGTTTAAAAAAACCTGTTAACATATCCAGGTTCTAGGCTCTAAAATCCGAGGTTTTCACGCATCTTGTCCTCGTTGCCAAATTTTAGAGATGGCAACCCTAGGTATAACAATAAATCTTAATCTAGGACTTAAGATAAGTAGGTACTTAACTACAATACAATACAAAATCGCTTTATTGTACACCAGATAAAGAACATTACAAAAAACCGGCCAAGTGCGAGTCGGACTCGCGCACGAAGGGTTCCTTAGGTACCATTATCTTTAAAAACGGCAAAAAATCACGTTTGTTGTATGGGAGCCCCCTTAAATATTTATTTTATTCTGGTTTTTAGTATTTGTTATTGTAGCGGCAACAGAAATACATCATCTGTGAAAATTTCAACTGTCCAACTATCACGGTTAATCAGATACAGCCTGGTGACAGACGGACAGACGGACGGACAGACGGACAGACGGACGGACGGACAGCGGAGTCTCAGTAATAGGGTCCCGTTTTACCCTTGTGTACGGAACCCTAAAAAATAACACGAGACAAGTAGGTACCTACAATTAATTAATTAATTACAAGTAATTAATAAGGTAGGTAGATGTTGATCTCTCCGGGTTGCATACGACTGACATGGCAAGCCCAATCCCACTTTAACCTGGCGGTCTTCTCTCCTACATCGGCAATGCCTGTTGTTAGTGAGCGTAGGCTAGCCGCACACACTCAATAATATTGTCAATGCAAGATTGTCAAAATCTTCATCAATAAAATGATCCCCGCACACTACACAATATTATTGACAATTTTTCATGGTACAATCTGACTCAGTCGCTCCGCAGCTAGGTTCATGTGCGCACGTTTAACATAATGGAAAGAAAGAAAAAACTCGTTGCATTGAGTATTGCATTAATTTTACTAACTAAAAAAAGGCAATCAAGAAAGAAACGATGGATTAAGGACTGGATGAGAAAAAAAGCTGAGTTTAATCACTTTAATCTAATAAATGAACTACGAGTTACAGAAGAAAATGATTTTAAAAATTACATGAGAATGAAAGATAGCAGCTTTCAAAAACTATTATCTTTAGTTTCTCTTGTACTATTTGTTTTAATTTTTTTATAAATATTGAGCATTGCGCAATTTGCAATTGCATAGTGCAATTTTAAAAATAATGCTTTGCAGGATGTATTCCATAATTCTGGATAAGTTTCCCATGTTTTAATAAACACTGTCAAATAGTGTTTTTCCGTACGGGTACTACCATCAACAGTATCAATACTATTTTCGCTTTGGATACTGTTTTCGTCTTCCATTTTGAACAAATAACACGAGCGTCCGCCTGCCTTGAAATCTTTTCCTCAACTAAAATATTGCCGCGCGCCCGCACACGTCAATATGATTGACAATACCCCTGCCTCCCCCCGATATTGACGTGACAAAATCAGAATTTCTGGATAATCTACAATATTATTAAACAATACCGCAATACAGGCCGCACACATACAATATTATTGACAATACGTACTTTATTGACAATATTATTGAGTGTGTGCGGCTATCCTAACAAGATGTTGGGCACTCAGTCAATTCGTTTGAAGCCTAGTAAGTATGCTCGCTCCATCGCCCTTTGGAAAATCTTGAGCTTGGACTTCTATGCTTCACTCATATTGACCACTAGCTGTGCCCGCGGCTTCGCTCACGTGACCGCGTATTCTTTTGGTATTGTCAGGGTACCTACATTACATGGGAACGTGAATTAAGAGTGAGTATATTCCTAAGATCCTCTAAAAATAATATACTAATTAACTGACTTACTGTTTATTTAAACTAAAACCTGTTAGTATATCTTTGCTTTAAGTATTAAAGGAACTCGACTATGAAGTCAATTTCTGGGGGAATCAATTTAGATTACCATCGGCACGCTAAGAAGAAGTTTATGAACGAAAGCAAATTTTAATACATGCAACTCGTGATCTATCCTGGGTCCCAAACCCAACAAAACTTAAAAAAGACGCTCATTTGCAAATAGATAAAGAAAAATACTTAAACTTCAGCAAGAACATGTATAGGTACATAACAGAATCTGCCCCCTAATACTACTTATTAGATTTTGAAGAAATCATCATCATCATTCTCTTGCCCTTAGCCCAATTTATTTGGGGTCGGCGCAGCATGTCTTCATCTTCCGTACTTTTGTATTATATTTTGTACAAATATTTCAAGAAAAAAAGAGAAAATTAGGAATATAGACTACTATGTCAAACCAAAAATAAAAAATTAAAATATCACAGAATCAAAAAAAAAACAAATCACAAAAAGTGAACACATTGCCGGGATTTGATCATGCGATCTGTTGTTTACAGAGCGATTATGAAACAGCTAGGCTGCATGCTTCGTTGACATTAGTTTAAAATGGCCGTTCTAATGCACGACATGTTTGAAACGTAAAACAATTGAAGAATACTGACATAATGCAATTTTGCTCATCCCCTTAAGCAAGAAGCGTGATAATATATAGAATAACATTCGTAGAAGCCTTCAAGGTATATTTGTGCAAAATTTGAACAGAATCCATTCTGTAGTTTTTGCGCCGATTCAAAAATTGGCGTCAAATGAACAACGCCATCTATCGAGCACGGAGTTAAACTGGTAAAATTTAATGCATGGAAAGCGATCGAACACTCTATATTATGTAGATTTTCAAAACAGCGCCATATTGAGTACCTATTGTCATAACTTTTTGAAAAACTCGAACAGTCGATTTAAAGTTATCTTGTGAGCACTTCATCTTTATTCATTAGTACCACTTTGATTCAATAGATGTCGCTGCATGTATCATTCTTACGTAATGGCGATAAGTTCTTCTTGAACACTTTAAATTCATATATCTTTTGATTAAGAGCACGGATTGCAATGAAACAAAGACTAATACCTTTTCTAAGTTACGCACAAGACTTGTGCATTGAAACTAACCACATTGATTTTGTAATTTTCACGTGATACTTAAACCAACACACATAGCCGAAGACTCGAAAAATAAGATTTTTTTTTCTACGTATTTTTCCAGGATAAAAAGTATCCCATTTTATGCCCAGGATAATAAGGTATAATTATACCAAGTTTCATCGAAATCGGACCGTTAGTTTTCACGTAATGCCTGCATATACAGACAGACAGACAGACAGACAGACAAAAATTTTTTTAATCACATATTTGGGTTTGGTATCGATCCAGCAACACCCCCCGCTATTTATTTTTTCAATATTTTCAATGTACAGAATTGACCCTTCTACAGATTTATTATATGTATAGATGTCATATAGGTAGGTACACATGTTAATGAGTTGGCGTTTTAGTGTTAAGTGGAAGGTCGCACTTCATTTGCTCCTTTATGGACCAGGAACTCTTCCCGGTATTCTCGATACGACCCGACGTTCGATTTATTTTTTTATTATTTTTGGAAGATAAGTAACCAGGTAGTTAGCTGTTGTCAGCTTGCAAATTGGGGGTAAGAAAACTATATATAGTACCTAACTATATGTATTAAGTACCTAATAAATAACATACAATTTTGTATAATACCTATTACCTAACTCAAAAGTGAGCGCGGGTGACGGCGGAGCGGAGCACTGATATTACCTACCTAGGTACCTACCCGATGCATCTAAGTACTCCAGATTATCAGACTGCTAGGTTAGTACCTACATACCTTTGATTATATAATCAAAGCTACATACCTATAGGTTAAATAGGTACATATATCAGACCCTGCTCTTTAACAAGAGCAATTTTGCATCTCTGCCTAACTAAAGTAGCCACCTAAACAAAGAAAAGTAATTTTATGGCCTTTCGCCATGTTTAAAACATTTAGTAGCATTAACCTAGCAAAACATTTAAAATAACTGTCTAACGTGGCGTGATTGGGAAAGGAGCGAGCGGGGCGCGGGGCGTGAACGCACGTTGCATCATGATAGTGATGTATCCACCTCAACTCAAGTTTCGATGATTATGACATTCTTGGCAACTATTAATTTAGGTAGGTACCTATTTTCACGGCAATGCTATGGTTCCCAAAACTTGAACACGTTTTTTTTTAAATAGTGGTCGTGTGTCTAGAATTTTAGACAGAAATAACCCAAGGGAACTAATCCTAATTACCACTGATGAATATTATAATGTTATAACACCTATATAATCTATTGCAATGGGGAAATATGACTTCCAATAGATAAATAATTAATGAATAATTAATGATTTAATTTTATTTTATGAATGAATGCTTGTAATGAATAATTTAATGCTAATATTAACTATTTTAATTTAATGTGAAGTGTTATTGAAATGATATTTCTGTGGTGTCAAAGTAAAAGGGATAAGTCAAAAAACCCAATTTTTCACCAGGCGCATTTTACTTCTTTTTTCTTTTTTGTATTTTGTTGTTTCTAATTCTAACTAGACTCGATTTGAAATTTGAGTTTTACGAAATTCTGACACAAATACTGACTCCTGTCTCCTGTGCTTTTGACTATAATAGATAATAATTTTTAATACCGAATCATGCAAATAACTCATTTTTCAATATTTATGACTACTTATTCTTATTCTTTATTGTACACAGAAAATACATTTAAACAAAACAGTCTTAAAAAGTGCAAGCACTTGCACTTACTACCTACTACTACTTTACTACTAGTACTACTACCCTTTTACTTTGACACCACAGATTTGTTCATTGTAATTTTCAATACAAAAACGCTAGTTTTGCTTATAAGCAAAATATACTATATTATTATGTTAAAAATATCATTGTTCTTGATTATGATATGTGATCTCATTAATTTATTTTTAAAATTATTTTATTTTGATTTTGCTGTGCCCTACAGGGTCCATATTGTACTTAGCTATTAAGCCTACATGTTTACCACCTAAACTCACATTGTGGACCTAACATGGACCATGTGTGATCAAACTAAATTAGACTCGAATTTTAATTAGATATCGCGCAACAGGAATTTGAATTCGGTTTGTTTATAAGTAGTTATTTATTACCTTGCCCTTACAATTATAAAATCGATAATGTTTAGTTTACACATCCCTAGCGGGGCACAAGGAAAGTTTCTTTCTGCGCGCCGCGCTATCCATCAGTCAGTTTGTTTCTGCTGTGTGGTACAGCCGTGTTTCGCATAGTTTGACAAAGCAATTTACCAAGTCTGTGCGTGTTCCGTGAAATCCGCTTGTGTAAGTTATTAATATAAAAGAAAAGGAACCAATATGGAATCTCTTTTAATAGAATGGGGCTTTGAGAAATATCTCGACAAATTTATTGGTAAGTAACTTAGGTAAGTACTTACCTACTTTGCAGCGTACGTTCCTTACCAATTTAGTGCCAAATTGAATAAGATTTTATGTTTCAGACATGACGTCTTGTTGGAGTCCATTCACGTCTAAGAGAGTTTAATGGTAATAATAAATAACCTACACATTATTAGGAATGCTGTATGTTATTTTTCACCTTGTGAAGATTCACGTTACGCCGTGTCGGGGCAGGCTTAGTCAGATAATTTACTTAACCCTAGTACCTAGGTACCTACGCTTTTTGTTTGAAGTAGGATCTACCTAAATTGATAGTACTCGTATGTGTGTGTGTCCCGTGGACACGGTATTACATGAATCTTCCTATAAATGTTGGGGATGGGATTGCTTGTACCATTGCACCTCTGTGGCGTTTGTTATGTTTCATATGTATGTACGGTCTATGGCTTTATGGTTTATACTTTAAGGTTACGTCCGGCTTGCTTAGCGCCTAGAGCCTAGCGAGTCACCTAGCGAGTAGCTTAATAAAACGAACGTTCTAGAATGTTCGCGACCGGCTGCACTGCGCGCTTGGTGACTAGCTAGTCGCTTAGCGTGTATCAAAGTAAACAAACGTGTTGGTTTTTTGTCACGAAGCGCGAGGCATTTTAAAAGAAAAAAATGGATGAATTTATTAATTGCATCAGTTTTTAAAAGAGAACCTCTGTGGAATTTGGCTGCAGTGCGGCCACCGTGTATCCTAGCATGTAGTCAGAGCGCCAACTACTAGGCTCTAGTCGCTAAGCAAGGCGCTTATCTGTCCGGACGTAGCCTAAGATGTAGGTACGCTACGCAGTCGGGTAAAAACTGTTTGCATCGTGTACCTACCTAATCGTGCAGGTCAGTAGCTTAAACTGTTTATATTGTGTTGCGAGCTACTGACTGCACAGTATGTAGACTGTCGGGGGCGTAACGTAAAATAAACTACCTACCTATACAGTAGAAACTCCATTATCTGGCCCTCAGTTATAAGTACGGATTCGCGATTATCCAGACTAGCGATCGCAATACATAATTGTTGAGAAATCGTACCTACAAACGTAGGTAGGTAGGTACATAAATATTTAATTTCATTATTAAGGTAAAATTATTTTAATGGTAGGTACAACGTATGTTGGATGTATCTCTTAATAATTTCTTAATAAACATTGATTTTCGTTAATATAATATACTTATTTGTTATTTTTAATGAACACATAACATTATGTAGGTAGAGGTATACAAAACCCGCTATTCTTCATACATTCGATTATCTGGATTTTCGATAATCCGAATGCCTGACGACAACAATTAGTCCGATTAATCGAGTTTCTACTGTCTGTACTAAGTAATAAATTTTGCTAATGAACGTCTGTGTTGAGAATGCTGTCTGATGCCGCTGTCTGTATCTGTATGCAAGACTAATTAGGTATTATAAATCTTTGTTATTTCAGAACATGAAGTTGACTTAGAGGCGCTGTCTTTGCTCGATGATGAGCAAATCCGGGTGCTAATACCAGCTATTGGCCCACAAGCCAAATTTAAAAGAGCGCTTCTGAAGTGGAATGCTTCTAAGCTAAATTCCGATGTAACTGAGTGTAGTAAAGTAAGCAACCAATAAATTATCTATAATTATCGTATGTAGGCATGCCTTGGCATCGATTTTTTGTGAACATAGGTAAATATTTTTTTACAGATTTATGACAATCTTGAAAACATTGTGGAAGTGTACGGAGAGAATATTGGTGGACTTATAAATTCACCAAGAAGTTCGGCATTATCATCACCAAGCACCTCATCGTCATGCAAATCCATGTCCCTCGATGTAAGTTATCTATCAATTATCGAATTATTAAATTATAGATTTGTATTATTGATTATGTACCTATTATTATTTTAAAGTGTTGATATTCAATTTTATAGCCGTTTTTGTCAAATTTAAAGTGCTATTAAATACATCCCCTGGGTAACACGATAACAATTTTATTTGATTACTAGCTGCGTTATCAATAAATATTTTAAACTAAACTAAACACTAGGCCAATGAGGCGGTCTAAAACTAAAACTGAACTAAGTTTAAACTAAGACTAAACTAATTCTTAACTAGGTCTTAATAAGGTCTTTTGTAAGTCTAAGACTATACTCTCATACCTATACATTAACAATCTTCCCTGTTTTCAGAGTCTCACAACGCTGCTCGAAAAGACTCCCGATGGCCTACAGCTTCTAAAAGAAAGGCAACAACCATTGGGAGAACATAACCGTAAGGTACTAGTTCGAGAAATAGCTACACACACACTTCGAGCAAATCCGAAGGCCCCCGTAACAGCCGAAACATATATTACTTGGATAAAAGAAATAAGTAAGTTTAAATTACTTACCTGTTAATTACCAGCACACATAATATGTACATAGGTTCATTTCATGCGTCAAATCAGTAAATCAGTTTGTGAAACCATATTAAATATCGACAATTATAACAAGTAGCGACTCCTATTTTCGCACATTTTTTAATTATGTACTTGTTTTACTTACAGAGAAAGTGTTTCCAAAAGAGAATAGCAGCATTTATTATACAAAACCCAATGGGTCATTGGGACGAGCTCACGGTCGACTCTTTGATGCCATTACCAATTTAAAGGCAAAATATCGCCGCAACAAAGTCTTTGAACCAAGGGCACGTCGTTCACTTGAAAAAACATTAACACCGAAACCATCTACCAGTTCATCTAGCGAGAGGTCTACAACTCATTTCGATGACTTGATTGCTGCTGACAATGATGATGACACTAACGAGGAGATACAGGAAATGATAGAATGGCTAAAAAGCAATGTTCATAATTACGGTTCATGTGCAGAAAAATGGAATAAAACTAATAAGGAACGACTAAAACGCATTTTATCAAATGAAAACGTATCATACATCCAGGAATTTCCCTGCATTCGACGCTCTTGGGGCTATACCTTGGTATGTATCATTATCATATTAATAATAAAAACGCAAAAGTTTGTGTCTGTTTATGTTTGTCACCTCGTTAAACCAAATCGCCCGAACAAATTAAGATAAAGTTAATCAAGATCCACGAGGGCCATGACCTACATAAAATTATGCATTAGTATAGGTACTAAAAATCTTAATATAATAATAACATAGGATCCTATTATCACAGTATTTTGGTTTCAGCTAATTGACGACTTCCATGCTTGGTACACAGGAAACGAAACCTCATTCGATGACAAATTCCCTCTGCTTAAAGTAAAGTTGCTTGCGGCATTTGACAAGATCTCAAGAAAGAACACATACCTGGCAGAGTTGAAACAACTCGCTTGTGGTGAGTTGTTTTTGTGTAATTTTTATTTTATTACTGGACTAGCTGCACCCCGCGGTGTTAATCGAGCTTACCGGGAATAAAAGTAGCCTGTGTCAATCCAACAGGTCTAAGTTGTCTCCATATCAAATTCCAGTTTTTTCGAGTTGTTATATTGGTAGTAACTACTCGTATTTGTAACCATAAATACATTTTATTACTCCAGCTATTTTGGTATCAGAGTAAGAATCTGAGATGTTTCGAGTCGATCAAGTACAAAATAATAGAACAATTTTTCGAACATATTTTTAATTACTTTATTTATAAATGATTTATTTTTCAGACCCAGATCCTGAAACGAGCAATCTTGCGGTTCTTCTGCTAATTCCGCATTTGCTTGGACCTACTTATATAAAGAAAAAGAAAAGGTCAGCGGTAGAACTGCGCGATAACTTCATCCTTCATATTGAAGAAGAGCAAGAGCTTCAAGAACAGCAGCAAACGCGCCAGGAAAAGTACTTCGATCTAGGGTTAACAATTCAGCCATACATAATAGTTGCAGGCCCTCTGAAAAAAATTTCAGCTAGGTATGTGATTGTCGACAATATTGTTTATGAAATGCCAAACATTATTAAGGCTGTGGATACATGTTTCAAGATAATTTGGGCTCTCAATTTGGAATATCCTATTGAATGATTGCCTGTTTGGCAGTTTTTGCAACGTGTAATTTACACATTTTCTGACAAAGCAGTCCCAAAGGACAAAGTTTCTGCGTCCGTTTTGGGCTTGATAAGTGATTGCGGTATCGATATAATATAAATTAAACAAAATGGTAACATGTTTTATCTGCAAAACTTCATTGACTGACTTAAGAGCGCTTCGAACACATTTCAATTTCTTTCATAAGTACCACACATTTAATCAATATAGCTGCGTTGAAAATGGTTGTTCCCGATCTTACCATCTGTTTAATTCTTTCCGTCGACATTACTTAAAAAATCACTGTATGCTAGCTTTCACGAACACCACAACCACGACTAATGTAAATAGACAGTGCTCTTCAACTTGTTATGATGCTCATTATGAATGCTCTACAAGTAATACTGTTGAAAATAATATCCTACCTATTTCCGAACCCACTTTGCAGCCTAACTGCAATGTACCTACTTTAGCACCAGAAGTGTCTGTGCCAGATGTTTCCTTAAATATGGCTGTAGCATCAATGATTGCTTTATTTTATGGGTCTGTTAACTTACCAAGAAACATTGTTCAAATTATTATTGAAAGGTTTCATAACATTATATTAAATTCGTTACTACCATTAATACATCAGTTGTTGCAAAATATGGATGACGAGGGTGCAATTTCCTTGAACGGTTTATTATCAGATGTGATGAGAACAGTTACTAATGAAATTGCTTCAGTGTATAAGTCGTTTTCAACAGAGCATCGCAGATTATTATTTTTTCAAAATTGCAAGACGTACATTCCACCTAAAGAAGTAGTTGTTGGAGAAAGCCTTGACTGTAAAACAATAGGCGGAAGGCAAATAATTTCTTCAATTAGTCATTCTATGCAGGTAATTCCATTAAGAGAAGTCCTACTTGCTTTTTTTTCTCTTGATTCACTCTTGGTGGACACATTACAGTACATGGCGGGATTATATGAAGATGTTAAAGTTATTCACAATTTTATTCAGGGTTCATATTGGCAGTCGAAAAGACTTATACACAAGGATAAAATTGTAATACCATTTTTTTTATTTTTTGATGATTATGAGACTTCGAACGCTTTGGGAAGCCACTCAGGCATTCATAAATTAGGTGCAGTTTATGTCTCAGTGCCCTGTCTGCCTCCTTGGCGTTGTTCTGTTTTGTCTAATATATTTTTAGCTTTGCTGTTTCATTCATCTGATAGGACTCGTTTCGGCAATAAGATTATTTTCGAGCCTGTTATAAATGAGTTGAATTATCTTAGTAACACTGGCATCTCATTTAATCTTCCTAATTTTAGTGGCATCGTGCATTTTGAATTAGCATTAATTTTAGGAGACAATTTAGGAATTCATTCAATAACCGGTTTTCTTGAAAGCTTTTCTGCCAATTATTGTTGCAGGATTTGTAGAATAACAAAAGAACGCATGAAAGTTCAATCAAGTGAAGATCTGGCACTTTTAAGATGTGAATCTGATTATGAGGCTGACCTTGTAGAAAACATTCCTGCTAACTCTGGAGTTAAAGAAAGATGTGTTTGGTTGAAAGTAGATGGATTCAGATTATTTAGACAAGTCGGTATCGATATCATGCATGATATTTTGGAAGGAGTTGGAAAATATGTCATGGCATTGGTGATTTCCAAATATGTGACACGTTTTAAATATTTTAGTTTGGAATTTCTAAATACAAGGCTAAGGAATTTTGTATATGGGCCAGATGCATGTAACGTGCCTGTTGAGATTTCTATGGTTCACATAAATAAATCTAATATTCGTTTGAGCGCATCGGAAATGCTGACTCTTATAAGATATTTTGCCATTTTAATAGGGGATAAAATTCCCGGTGGTGACATGTACTGGGAACTTTACTTAAAATTAAGAGAAGTTGTAGAACTGGCGATGGCAACTTCGGTTTGGTTAGGTCTAGATGCTGTTATGCAGGATAGTGTGACTCAACTAAACGAGCTATACCTTCTCTTATCTAATGAATCGCTAAAGCCTAAGTTTCATCATCTGACTCACTATCACAGCGCCATGATGAATTTTGGTCCACTTTCTTTTTTTTCCTCTATGAGATATGAAGCTAAACATAGGTTAGCTAAGACCAGTGGAAGAGCATCATGCAACAGAAGAAACATATCGTTAAGCTTAGCTGTCAAACACCAAATGAAATATTTTGTAAAGGTTCACTTGATTCAGTACTAACTTGGGGAGTTAAAAAATTAAAGTCGGAACTTGCTGATATTGAACTCATTCGGTCCTTTCTCTGTTTAGATGATAGTAAATCTTTAATTCGTGTCCAGTGGGTTCGTGTGTCTAGTGTTAGATACCAAAATGGTTCTATACTAGTGTATGATCTTGTGCCAATTTGCGATCGCAATGATATTACTTTTTTGAAAGTTGATAACCTCTATATTTTTGATAACTCGGATATTATATTAACAGGTAGTTTATTGCAAACAATTATTTTTGATTGTCATTACTATGCGTATGAAGTAGTAGAACAGGAAAAGAAAATTGCTATAAATTACAAAGACCTCAACTATCAGACGCCCCATAATTTAAATACAATAATGTCGCCTTCTAAAAAGATTTTAGTCACTTTGCGTTCCCCCATTTAACTACCAAAATTAGCTTTGCATTTTAGGGCGTTTCGGTCTTCCTCGTTTAGTTACGCAAAGTAACTTAATAGGACTGAAACCTTAGTATGGGCTGTGCGCATTATCTCTCGAATACCTCCTCGTTTGTCTATTTATACTATCATTCTAAGCCTTCTTCTAAGACGTCAATGGTTCAATTTAATTTTGTACTCAGATATAGGTACCTACTTCTAATAATATTTTTAAAAACACCTAAAAGCGGAAGCCTAATAATATCTTAAATTAGGGCTTACATCGGCTCCTGTGAAAAGGGGTATAAGTCCGATTTCGTCAACAACACCTGGTCCTTTAAAAATAGTTAAGTGAGTAATGGTAATACTAGACATGAATCCGTTTTCACGAAAATAAAGGGAAAAATAAAAATAACTCTGTTGAGATCGGTATTCACATATTATGGCTCTAGTGATCATTTAACTTATTGAGGGACTTAGATCCCTTGATTTATGTCCAAAGATGAAACTTAACAGGAGACGCAAAAAACGCGCGCTTCAATTTGACCTAGTATGACATTTAAACCGCTACCAAATGAAATACATGTGATGTTTTTTATAGATAAATGATATTATGCTCTTTATTATTATTATTGAGCTATTTTTTATTTAACGTTAATAGTTTTTAAGATAATAACTTATACTAACCACAGAATGAATTACTTAAGGGTATAAAATATTATTATACAATTTATTTTGTGCAACTTATATCCATTATTGAAATTAAAACTAGTTTTATTTAAAAAAATAAAATGTTATATAGTTACTTGCATAATTAAAAAAAAATACAAAAACAATGTTGAGAAATACTCACATTTTAATCTGCAAAAAATCATAATTTGAAAAAAAAAGCAAAGAAATTTAATTTCCTGAAAATATTTAAATATGATGATGTTCATCTTTAATATCATTATCTCTTCATAAATTAGTGTAAAAGTGAAAAAAAAGTGTAATATGATGATGTATGGTGGTATCTATGGTATTTTATAAAAATGCACTCTGACTTATTTTTTGTTTTTTTAAGTTATTTAAAAGGAAAAGAAAGAAAACAAAAGAAAATTGACTGAGTGTGCAGCTTATAAGTTTACAAATGAGAGTTTGTTTTAGTGATTTTTTTTTAAATTTGGAACTGTGTGAAAGACCTTTTTTATTTTTATTTTACTAAACAATCAGATACCTACTTAAATATTTTTAGGAAAAAATTTTTTGTCTACTCAATTTGTGATTTTTCTGCAGATTAAGATGAGAATTTCTTTTAAAATTCTTTTTGTATTTTTAAATTATACAAGAAACTATAATTATAACATTTTTTTAAATAAAAATAGTACCTATTGTGAATATTTTTTGTTTTATTTTTATTTAAATAATGGATACAAGTTGCACAAAATAGTTCGTACAAGTCTGGATGTACCACACGCCACGTATAACATCTTTGTGAAAAAGGCGTTAAGATATATTTTTTTTGAGATTGTTTTTTTTTAACGTTGATGAAAAGTACATAGTAAAATACATGTTTTTCATATAATAAACTATTAAATATTTCTTTGCATTACTTTGTTATCATAAAATCATTCCAAAGGCGTATCCCTTTTCACTTGTGTGAATTAACATTTTACTTATGGGAGATATAAATGTTCTGTAATTCTTTGAGGGTATAAAATAAGTTATACCCCTAACTTGTTTTATACCCTCAAGGAATTAATTTTGTGGTTGGTATAAGTCACTGTCTTAAAAACTATTAACGTTACGTAAAAAATAAGTCAATAATAATAAAGAGCATAAATCGTTTACATATAAAAAATATTGCCATTCGCCATTTTGTGACGTCATAGCTATCAAAACGAGCCAGTTGGGTAAGGTCAGCAAAAAAGATATTTTTGAAATAATAATTATTTACAAATTAATACACCAAGTATAATAGAAAAAAAGTTTTAATCGGATCCAGCACTTCAATTCCGCTCATCTCTGTATCACTGTCCGAGTATTCATCATTGTCATCAAATTCATCATCATCACTGCTGCTTTCCTCTGTAACAGAACATGTATTTATGTAGGTATTTAAAATATTCCACCGACTGTTATGTTATTTTATTACCTGTATTTATATTAAAACTAAAGTTATCATCGTCTTGAAATATCTCCCTTTGCTGGGATTCGTTTTCAATTCGCTTGACGTGGTTTATTTGTTTCTTCCAATCGTCACTGGTAACTGAAGCTATTAAAATTATTTTTAAGACTAATTATTATGAATTTAATAGATTTGGTTATAATGACTCAGTTAAATATAAAATTTAAAAATAAATTTTCTTTGCAAACAGTATTCATTTGACAGTTCGCGGTCATTCGAGGTCATTGACATTCCCATTCTTATTTGAAACGCGTAGTATATCAATTGGTAGCGGTTTAAATGTCATACGAGGTCAAACATGCAATAAGAGCGCACGGAGCGTTTTTTGTGTCTCCTGAAAAGTTGCATTTTTGGACTTAGATCCTTTTTCACAGGAGCCACAGATATACATGGACTGCACGTTGTCAACATGCAATCGGCGCGTTGACAGTCAACAGCTGCTGTCGACACTTCGACAGTCAATTCACGTTTATGCGGCAAAACGTGACAATTGACTGCCGACGGCTGCTGTCATCGACAACGTGCAGTCTGTGTATTGCGCTTAGTCATTATATGCAAGTTATTCCTTATGAGAGTCCAAATTTATCGAGATATTTATGAAACCCCCACTCTTTTATTAAAAGTTCCTTATTTGGTTTGATCATTCACACACGAATTCACTTGGTACAGTGCTCTGTCACTATTTGTTCAAAAATTATTTTACTACACAGCAGAAGCAAACTGACTAAATTTTCCGACTGTCTAAATATAATTCTTGTATTATATTTTAAATTTTAGACATAGACATTACTTTCGGGAGCATTCGAGTCAGCCAGTTTACAAATATACTTTTATTTAACAAAATTTTGATTTGTTCTATTATCGAGTTTAGCAAAAATACTGCTTTTCCGCAGAATTTTGTGAAATGGCTCTTAAAACATCAGGAGTTTTATCTCGTTAGGTCTGCTAGCAGTTCATCTGGTTAAAGTTAAAAGATTCATAAATTGCAGTGGTATTGGCATTGTACTTGAATTTAGTGTAAGTAGGTGGATATTTAATTTATAGCAAACTATGTTCAGTAGCAATTAGGCTCGAAATGGCAGCGGCCGCTGGCGGCCTCTCGCGGCCTGTGCTCTCAATGTTGCGGCGGGGGTGAGGAGAGCGCGGCTACGAGCGGCCTCGCGTCGCCGCTGGCAGCCGCGGGCAAAACCACCGACTAGAAACGCGTGGCGCGCGGCCGCTTTTCAAGCGATCATGGTCTTTTAAGTATGTAGATACAGTTTAAAATTATTTCACATTGAAAGTGCTCGCCGCGTCGCTGCCGGCCGTACTTAAAATACCAGTATCGCTTGAAAAGCTTGAAAAGGACGTGCGGCCGCCCGCGGTGCCGGAAGCGGCCGCGCGCCACGCGTGTGTAGTCGGTGGTCCTGCCCGCGGCTGCTAGCGGCCACGCGAGGCCGCTCGCTCCTCACCCCAGCCGTAACACTGAGCGTACAGGTCGCGCGAGGCAGCCAGCGGCCGCTGGCGGCCACTTGCGGCCGCTGCTGGCTGCTACTGGCCGCTGCCAGCCGCTACCATTCCGGTGTGACTAGAGCCTTATCTTTAAACTCAAACTTTAGTACCACCTTTCTTCAAAAGGTATTTTAAAACAAAATTGCTTCTAATTTATTTAATTCTAAGCATTGTGGATATTATTATTATTATTATTGGCATTGTACTTGAATTTAGTGTAGGTGGATATTTAACTTATAGCAGACTAAGTTCAGTAGCAATTACCCTTAGACTCAAACTTTAGAACCACCTTTCTTCAAAAGGTGTTTTAAAACAAAATTGCTTTTAATTTATTTAATTCTAAGCATTTTGGATATTATTTTGTATTGGCATTGTACTTGAATTTAGTGTAGGTGGATATTTAATTTATAGCAGACTAAGTTCAGTAGCAATTACCCTTAGACTCAAACTTTAGAACCACCTTTCTTCAAAAGGTGTTTTAAAACAAAATTGCTTTTAATTTATTTAATTCTAAGCATTTTGGATATTATTTTGTATTGGCATTGTACTTGAATTTAGTGTAGGTGGATATTTAATTTATAGCAGACTAAGTTCAGTAGCAATTACCCTTAGACTCAAACTTTAGAACCACCTTTCTACAAAAGGTGTTTTAAAACAAAATTGCTTTTAATTTATTTAATTCTAAGCATTTTGGATATTATTTTGTATTGGCATTGTACTTGAATTTAGTGTAGGTGGATATTTAATTTATAGCAGACTAAGTTCAGTAGCAATTACCCTTAGACTCAAACTTTAGAACCACCTTTCTTCAAAAGGTGTTTTAAAACAAAATTGCTTTTAATTTATTTAATTCTAAGCATTTTGGATATTATTTTGTATTGGCATTGTACTTGAATTTAGTGTAGGTGGATATTTAATTTATAGCAGACTAAGTTCAGTAGCAATTATCCTTAGACTCAAACTTTAGAACCACCTTTCTTCAAAAGGTGTTTTAAAACAAAATTGCTATAATTTATTTAATTCTAAGCATTTTGTATATTATTTTGTATTGGCATTGTACTTGAATTTAGTGTAGGTGGATATTTAATTTATAGCAGACTAAGTTCAGTAGCAATTACCCTTAAACTCAAACATTAGTACCACCTTTCTTCAAAAGGTGTTATAAAACAAAATTGCTTTCAATTTATTTAATTCTAAACATTTTGGATATTATGTTGTATTGGCATTGTATTATTGTGGATATTTAATTTATAGCAGACTAAAATCCTCTGACAACTGACTATGTGTGTATATGTATAAGGTCTATCTGTTCATACACGACACTTCTTAAGGGGTCATTGTACTCATCATTATGAACAACTTTTACTGTGGGACCAAAGCCAGAATCGCGAAAAAAAAATCAGCTGTTCCATACATTTTGACGAGTTAATAGGAACATATTGTAGGGAACAGCTGATCTTTTTTCGCGATTCAGGGTTTGGTCCCATAGTAAAAGTTGTTCATACCTAATAATGAGTACAATGACCCCTTAAGAAATTTCGTGTATGAATAGATAGACCTAATATATATTTATGTACCTTTAAATTATCTAAGTGTAAATATTTTGGTTTGTATTCAATTTATAAAAAAGAGTAAATATAAGAATTTTAGTAGTTTAAAAGTGATTATTTTCAGACTAATTTCAGTAGCAATTACCCTTGCCTCGAACCTTGTTTTAATTTACTTAATTCTAAATATTTTAGATATTATATTGTTTGGGTATTGTACCTACTTAATTATAAATATTGTACTTAAATTTTGGACTGAATTGACTATGTGCATATAAGGTCTATCTGTTCATACACGAAATCTCTTAAGGGGTCATTGTACTCATCATTATAATCAACTTTTACTGTGGGACCAAAGCCTGAATCGCGAAAAAAAAATCAGCTGTTCCATACATTTTGACGAGTTAATGCGAACATATTGTAGGGAACAGCTGATTTTTTTTCGCGATTCAGGGTTTGGTCCCCTAGTATAAGTTGTTCTGTTATTGATAATATGTATCTTTAAATTATCGAAGTGTAAATATTTTAGATTGTTTCCCATTTATTTTGCAGTACCTAAATATTTAAAAAAATATAAGTTTAATACGTATGATTATTTTAGAATAAATAAACGTCTCAAAGAAAATATTTTTTATTTCACGCCACCTGCTACTGTACACGTACAATACTCGCTACTGTACCTGCACAGTTACAGGTAATGTGAAGGATAATATTTTTATGTGTATGCTCAGTTGCGGGTATGGTTAGTGCCCAGTTACAAGTAACGTGAATAATAGTACTTTTTAATGTGCATGCATATTAAAAAGTACTGTCCTTCACATTACATGTAACTGTGAAATCAATTACCCGCTACTGTGCATGCACATTGAAAAGTACTGTCCTTCACATTACATGTAACTGTGAAATGCATTACCCGCTACTGTGCATGAACATTGAAAAGTACTGTCCTTCACATTACATGTAACTGTGAAATACATTACCCGCTACTGTGCATGCACATTAAAAAGTACTGTCCTTCACATTACATGTAACTGTGAAATACATTACCCGCTACTGTGCATGCACATTAAAAAGTACTGTCCTTCACATTACATGTAACTGTGAAATACATTACCCGCTACTGTGCATGCACATTAAAAAGTACTGTCCTTCACATTACTTGTAACTGTGAAATTAATTACCTGCTACTGTGCAAGCACATTAAAAAGTACTGTCCTTCACATTACATGTAACTGTGAAATTAATTACCCGCTACTGTGCATGCACATTAAAAAGTACTGTCCTTCACGTTACATGTAACTGTGAAATTAATTACCCGCTACTGTGCATGCACATTAAAAAGTACTGTCCTTCACATTACCTGTAACTGTGAAATTCATTACTCGCTACTGTGCATGCACATTAAAAAGTACTGTCCTTCACGTTACATGTAACTGTTAAATTCATTACCCGCTACTGTGCATGCACATTAAAAAGTACTGTCCTTCACATTACATGTAACTGTGAAATTAATTACCCGCTACTGTGCATGCACATTGAAAAGTACTGTCCTTCACATTACATGTAACTGTGAAATTAATTACCCGCTACTGTGCATGCACATTGAAAAGTACTGTCCTTCACATTACATGTAACTGTGAAATTAATTACCCGCTACTGTGCATGCACATTAAAAAGTACTGTCCTTCACATTACCTGTAACTGTGAAATTCATTACTCGCTACTGTGCATGCACATTAAAAAGTACTGTCCTTCACGTTACATGTAACTGTTAAATTCATTACCCGCTACTGTGCATGCACATTAAAAAGTACTGTCCTTCACATTACATGTAACTGTGAAATTAATTACCCGCTACTGTGCATGCACATTGAAAAGTACTGTCCTTCACATTACATGTAACTGTGAAATTAATTACCCGCTACTGTGCATGCACATTGAAAAGTACTGTCCTTCACATTACATGTAACTGTGAAATTAATTACCCGCTACTGTGCATGCACATTAAAAAGTACTGTCCTTCACATTACCTGTAACTGTGAAATTCATTACTCGCTACTGTGCATGCACATTAAAAAGTACTGTCCTTCACGTTACATGTAACTGTGAAATTCATTACCCGCTACTGTGCATGCACATTAAAAAGTACTGACCTTCACATTACATGTAACTGTGAAATTAATTACCCGCTACTGTGCATGCACATTGAAAAGTACTGTCCTTCACATCACATGTAACTGTGAAATTCATTACCCGCTACTGTGCATGCACAGTAAAATCAACTGTTTGCTTAAAGTTGTATGACAGTTATAGGTACTATCATAGTTCAGTTATACCTACTGTTTTTTTACTGTCTGGAGGAAGGAGAAGGAAAATCTGAATTTTCCTTTTACTGTTTTACTTACTGTTTTACAAACAGTAAGAATAACCGGCCAGAAAACAGTAGCAGATGCACAGTAAAATCTACTGTCATAACTCAACTGTTTTTTTTTTCAGTTAATTTTACTTATTTGGACAATAGGCTCCATTTTTACTGACCAAAACGGTGAATATTACCGAAAAATCGGTTGGTATTACCGATTTTTTTTTCAGTGTACTATGTCCGTCCAGTGCTGATCAAGTATTTAGTATACTAAAAGAATTTTGTTTGTAAATCTATACTAATATTATAAAGCGGAAAAGTTTGTTTGTTTGTTTGTTTGCTTGAACGCGCTAATCTTCGAAAGTACTGGGTGGATTTGGATGCAATTTGGTATGGAAGTAGCTTGAAGCTTGAGAAAGGTTATATGCTACTTTTTACGCGACTGCAAAAAAGAAGAGTTATGTTTTTACCGTGATAGAATCCACGGGAGCGAAGCCCCGCGTGAGTACTAGTTAAACATAAAAGTATTATTTTCAGTAAATTTTAATAATGTGTAATTTCAATATGTTTAAGTAATCTTTGTACAATCGTACTTGCGATACAAGTTGTTTAATTGTATAACAAATGCTGATGTAACACAACATTTTATTGTTAACACTTAACAATATAACCATATATTGTATCTGTATTAAATGATTATAATGTTATTCATTATTTAATTAATACAATAAACATTATTAAATGTAATAAACAAACAGCATACAACATTTGCTAGTGTGGCATTGTATAATTGTATTTAATTTTGTGTAAATTTATTGCGAATCTAACTTTGGTTTGTTAATAAAAAAAAATTTTTTTTTAAAAAAAGGAGGGGGTTATTGTGGCGACACATTGTATTTTGCTGAGCTAGCTTCTTCAGAGCTCTCACGGCCAACCGCTCCTAACGAATTCAGTCGCTACCCATAGGCCACAGTATAGACCCGCGTATACACCGTATATATATAGACTTACGTCATAGACCGTGTCTTTGTATTAAATTAAGTGATATATAAAATACATGTTTATCTGTTTTCAAGGTGTCTACTTATTTTCTAAATTCAGAACCTTCTGACTAAGGACTAATTAACGACTACATTAAGAACAATTAAATCGTCGTTAAAACATTAATGAACAAAATTGACTTGCCAAGGAACTTTCCCTTCAGTAACAAAATACGTCATAAATTGACTTCTTATCTTATTTGCTGTTTGAATTGTACGGCCTTGTGTAGTTCTTTGTAATGGTTCAAGTTTTGAGTCCTTTGTTGTGAATCCTGACGTTATCGTACCTTCCTCATAATGTTCACTATCGAAACATTCTGAAGGAGCGTATGAATTAAGCGATGATGACATCAAATAATTATGCAAAGCACAGGTTGCTCTTACGACTGACCCAATAGTTTCAGGCGAAATATTCATTTGTGTTCTGTAAATTCTGAACCTCGCCGCTAATATACCAAAAGCGTTTTCGACTATACGGCGTGCTCGCGATGTCGGATAATTAGATATCTTCTTAATTCTACTAAGTCATTTTGCCGAAATGGCTTAATCATGTCCTTTCTTAGAGGAAACGCGTCATCAGCTACAAATACGTGTCGCATCCGGTCATTAGTACGGACACGAAACTTTTTTTTTTTTCTACACTATCACTTTGGGAATGCCTGTAAAGATAGCTGTATGTATGTTCTGAAATAAATAAATAAATAAACTTATTTTAACAATAAGCAAGGCGATGAGGGGCTCCGCATCCATGGCTGTCGCAGATAACCTATCCAGGTATGACATGGGACCAGTTTAAAGAACTCTTCAAAGCCAGATTCGTTTGTGTTGAAACTTCTGCGGCTACCCTCATTAACCTGAGTAATGAAAAACCAAAGGGTAATGAGACCTATGCCGCCTATGCTAGTCGTCTTATGACCTATTTGTTAAACAGTTGGAAGGATCTAAGTGTTGAACAGATTGCGGCGTCGACTGTAATTGCTCACTTGGCGCAAATCGATACACGCTTACAACGCCTCGCTTTTACCACGGAGTTTACAACGCGCCATAAGTTGCAGCAAGAGCTTCAAGCGTTCTCCTACCTGAAGAGGAAAGGCCCTACAGATACGCGTACTGACACCAGGAACGAGAAACATCTGAAGTATTCGTCACTACTGCCAATCAAGTGCCACGCATGTGGCAAGCCAGGACACAAACAAGCGGATTGTCGCACGAAAAAGAACGACGTCAAGAAGCCGTTGCCTGTGCCACTTGCTACGGGTGCTGGGCATCGACAACAAGCCAGCAGCAGCCCACTGGTGTGTTTCAAGTGCGGCACTCCAGGCCACATCGCCAGTCGCTGCACAGCGGGTGGGTCCAGCGCTGCTGTAACGGCGGAGAAACGAGTCGACCTTTGTATTGTCGAGCCACTATTAGGAACATTGAAGCATTTTGGTTTGGCTTCTTACTTTCGTCAGTTTGTACCGAATTTTTCTCGCTTCATGGGTCCGATCTATAAATTGACATCTGGAAAGTCACCGTTCGAGTGGACTACCGGCCGTGAAGAAGTTAGACAGAAGGTAATCAAAATACTAATTAGTGATCCAGTACTCATGATTTTTAACCCGCTGCACTCAGTGGAGCTTCATACTTATGCCAGTTCAGAAGGTTATGGCGCGATTTTGTTTCAAGTTGTAGAAGGTAAGCAACATCCTATTGCCTATTTTAGTTAACGCACGACACCAGTAGTCTCGATACCACTCGTACGAGCTGGAGACGCTAGCGGTCGTCAACGCGGTGAGACATTTTAGACAATTGCTGCATGGTCGAAAGTTTACAGTAGTAACGGACTGTAATTCTCTGAAATCATCACGGAACAAAATTGACCTGACACCGAGGGTACACAGGAGGTGGGCATTCTTACAATCGTTCGATTTCAACGTAAAATACCGCGTAGGTAAGCAAATGGCGCACGCTGATTTCTTCTCTCGAAACTTGCCTCTACCACCAAAACCGGCTTGTAAAGTTGAACAGAAGCAGGTAAACCTTACCGCATTGTCTGACAATTGGCTTCTAGCAGAGCAGCAGCAAGATAAAGAGATCAAGAAAATTATTTCTGATCTAGACCAAGGTCAGCTTAACGACGACGTGGCTAAAACGTATGAGGTAAGATCAGCTATACTTTACCGTAAAGTTCAACGTAACGGTCGAACAAAATGTTTGCCAATCGTCCCTCGTGCTATGCGTTGGTCTGTCATCAATAATATTCACGAATCCATTATTCATTTAGGATGGGAGAAGACGCTGGAGAAGCTGTACAATCATTATTGGTTCGAGGGTATGAGTCGCTACGTAAAAAGGTTTGTAGATAACTGTGTCACCTGCAAGATAGCAAAGTCCCATTCAGGTAAAGTACAGGCGGAACTTCACCCTATACCCACGACAGCGATTCCATGGCATACCGTCCATATAGACGCTACAGGAAAGCTGAGTGGGAAGAGTGACAACAAGGAGTACGTGTTCGTGATGATCGACGCTTTGACCAAGTATGTATTGCTGTTTCACAGTAAAAACATTGATACCAAGAGCAGCATCAAGGCAATGTCTGACAGTGCTGCACTCTTTGGTGCTCCTGTGCGAATAATCGCTGATCAGGGACGGTGCTTTTCAAGCAAGGAGTTTCGCGACTTCTGTCAAGGTAAAAATATCAATCTTCACCTTATTGCGACTGGTTCATCTCGTGCGAATGGTCAAGTAGAAAGGATAATGAGTATGCTCAAGTCAATGTTAACTGCGATAGAGACTGATAAAGATCGGTCGTGGCAAGACTCGCTAGGAGATGTACAGGTAGCCCTTAATTGTACGGTTAATCGCGTTAAAAAGTCCATTGGAACTTTTGATAGGTACGGTAGCACGTCCACTTAATTTAATGACAATGACGATAATACAAACCTTGATGACATTAGGAGATTAGCTTCCGAAAGCATTGAAGTCTGCATTATGATAAAAGTCGTTTTGATAGTACGAAGGCAAGCGTGAATAGGTTCTCTGTCGGTGAATTCGTGCTTATTGAGAACGAGGAGCGTAATCAAACTAAACTTGATGTGAAGTTTAGGGAGCCATTTCAAATTGTTGAAGTGTTAGATGGCGATCGGTATGTTTCAAAATATCTCATTAACAAGCGTACTTACAAATACGCTCATGACCGTGTTCGAAAGATGCCCGAGGGCCAAGTACAAACTGAGATTGTAGATGAAATAGATGGTGAATTGGCATCACCTTAGTTTATGTAAACAGGTTCTCGGTTCAGTGGGTCGGAGACTGTACCAGAGTATCGTAGCCGTAGCCCGTTGGAAATCGGTATCTGCTCAACGAGTAGTCCGTGGGTACGCGGTAGGCGGTAGCTCTGGGTGGTATAGTCGGGTTTTGCCTAGAAGCAAAGACCATAGAGTCAAGGATTGAGACTGTACCAGAGTATCGTAGCCGTAGCCCGTTGGAAATCGGTATCTACTCAATGAGTAGTCCGTGGGTACGCGGTAGGCGGTAGCTCTGGGTGGTATAGTCGGGTTTTGCCTAGAAGCAAAAACCATAGAGTCAAGGGTTGACTCGATATTCCCGTGGGGAATAGTGTGTGTGTTATTGACCATGAATGAGATACCTGAGGTTTAGTTTTCTTTGATTAATGTAATGTGCTTGGTTCTCGGTAATCTCGAAAGTAGATTAGTTATAATTCGTAGATTAGTGTAGTTTTTTTTTTTGTTCTAATTTGGTTACTATTAGCAAACTGCTCCTGTAATAAACAGATTTTAAAGGGTCTAGTCCATTTTAACTATCTCATCAGTCTTTATATGAGTCAGGATTGGACGAACAGAAACTGTGCCAGAATTTTGTATTTTCCAGATTAACAACACACGAGGACGTGTGCATCGCAGAATGGCCGTGTCCCTTCCGGTCATTAGTACGGACACGAAACGACTCGCAAGCGCGCCACTAGCGACATTACGTATGTCGCATCCGGTCATTAGTACGGACACAAAACGAATCGCAAGCGCGCCACTAAGGACATTACGTATTCACCCACACCAACTGACAGCGAGCTCCTACAGAGTCGTGATGTTTTAAGCCGACGGCGAGGAGGACATTCAGTGAAGTGATGTGAACTTAGCTATTTTATAGATAGATCTAGCTATTTTTGCACTCCTGTCAGCTACAATTTCTAAAAATTGGTAGCTATACGATTTAGCTACTTTTTTTAGCAAATTATCAACATAGCGACTGATTGATGCTTGTGTGTGTGATTTTCAGTATTAGTTTTTTGTCTGTGGAAGCAATTTTTAGAGTCGTAAACTCGTCAGCATTTTGAGTCATATTGTAAAAGGAAGACAATAGTTAAAAAGCACAAAGAGCGCGCATTTACTACATTTGGTTAAGTGGACATCACAGAAAAAGGTGAAATTTTGGGTGGAGGTCAGATACTTTAAAATGCATGTGGTGATAATACATATAGGGATATAAGTGAACTGGATATATCTTGCCTTTCACTTCCACACTCAAATGCAGAGGTTGAGAGGTTATTCTCTCAAATGAATCTAGTTAAAAATAAGCAGAGAAACCGAATGAGTCTGAGAACTCTAAATTCTATTTTATGTATAAGAGACTCGCTCAGGAAAAAAGGCAAATGTTGCTTCAACTGTACCTTACCTTTAACAGTTCTCCAACAAATGGGAACCGTGGAGAAATACACAAAATCCCTGGATTCTCAGGATGTACAACCATCTACATCATCTTCCCTAGATTAAGTTTTATTAATAATGTTTTACCATAAGTATGTACCTGTAAATATATTACGAAAGTAAAGATATCCATTACACACATTAGTTTTAATGTAAAAAAATCGATTTTAACGATTATTTTAGTTTCTTTTTTAACTTTAGCAACTTCTAGCTACTTTTTGGGGTAAGATAATGTGGGAATCTGGCAACTTTTTGCAAAAGATCTAGCTACAGAGGTGATAGTATAGTTGGCAACACTGATTCAGTGTCTGATCGCATCGGAGTTAAGACGTCGCGGAACTGTACCCGATTCGTTGTGCGCAGTTATAATTAGTAGTTTGTGATTTTAATAAATTCAGTGTATCGTACGAAGTGTGTTTTCATTGCACGAAACCCATCTTCTGCCCACATGATGTCCGAATCGAACGGAATAAATCCTGACGATCCTACATACATATGGCAGTATTCGTGGACTATTATGTAACCTTTCTTCTGTAGGAATATTTCATGCCTTTTTTTCAAGTTTTTCATAAAATTTTGTATTCAACAATACTCCGCCATCGGAAACCCTTCCATTTGTCCCAAAATCAACTAACAGGAATCTGTATTTTGCATCAACGATTGCTAGTAATACCATACTGTGTCTATGTTTATAGTTATAATAAAACGAGCCACTGTTACTTGGGGGCACGATTTCAACGTGCTTGCTATCAATAGCACCTAAACAGTGAGGAAAGTTCCACTTCTGCTCAAATTCTCTCGCTATTATTCTCCACTCTTCTTCTGTTTTTGGAAACTGTAACAAAATGAGTACATGATTAGTATAGTAATTTCAGGAATATAATAGTTCTTCTATTTTACAGACGCAGTCAACCACCGGCATCGGCTCAACGAACTACGATTGTCCAGACAGCGATCGAGACACACCAACACTGGCCTATTCCGACAACGAATCAGACACAGCGACCCCGGCAAACCGTTCTGACAGCGAACGAGCTACATCAATCTCGGGTCGTGTTCGGCCAAGAACAAAAAAAAATACATTAACTGAAGACGTACTTAAGTCCGTAAATGATCATTTTAAAAGGCCTCAACAACCCGATAATCGTTTTGAGGTTTTTGGCAAAAATGTTGGGATGAAACTACAAGAAACTAAAAGAACAGAGAATTATAGCAGAAAAAATAATTAACTTTCTATATCACACACTGTAAGAAAATATGATGACTGCAAATACTAGTTTTTCCACACAGCCACACATTCAAAACTTTTCATACAAAACCTTTCCACTCAGCCACAAATTCAAAACCTTTCCAATAAGTCACACACTCAGTCACACACTCGAGTCTTTTACACTCAACCACATACTCAAAATCTTTTCACTCAACCACATACTCAAATCATTTACACTCACCCACACACTCAATCATCAATGGAATTTACATCACCTGTAGAGTCAGACCATACACAATCTGATAATAAAATTACTTCCTATTTACGTAATTTTAATGATGAATAAAAAAGTAACTTAATCGTAAAATGTTCTTCAATACGTCCTAAAAGTTTAATTAATAAATAATTTGTTGATTAATACAGTATTTTTCATTCCTTACCTAAGTAATCACAGGTTTCAGGGATTATTTGGCTAAGAGATATTATTGTAGAAGACTTCATACATTGGTAGGAACGTCCTGTAGCTAGAAATCGCAGTGTAGCAGTTAATCTTTCATGAGGACTTATAGCTTCTCTCATTACAGTGTCTTGTTTCTTTATTAGTGGAGAAACTAAAGCAGATTTAAATATGCCTCTTCATTCATCCTTAAATAGTTATGCCAATCTTGCGGAGCGAATTTCAACTCACATAATAAGTTGGTATGAGAAAATTGCTTCCTTTTCATGAGCCAGTCTTTACACCATAGACTCCGCTTCTTTTTTTCTTTAAACACATAACCAGGCCTAATATAGCAAGTGCGTCATAATCTTCCATTGTTAACATGTATCTTGCGCGAGCTTCTGCGGGGAACTGCCCGATCGACGTCGATATAAATTTCGGCTGCTCAAACTGTAATCAGTTAAAGTAAATACTGATTTTGATCAAAATGAGTGACGACGATACTTCCGTCGTCTTTGGAGATGCCTCAACGCAGACAACCACGCAGAAGAATAGCAGGACATCGGCCTAACTTGTTCATCACGCTAAGCGATGAACAATTTAAGAGTAGGTTAGGTTTATTTTTAACAAAATAAAGCCTAAACTGAACTGTCGTATTCAACGGCGGGACTGCATTTCCATGTTGCAGCTACTAAAAGCTCTAAGGTTTTAGTAGGTAGCTTTCAAGCTGTTGTGGGGGACACCGTGAATGTGAGCAAAGGTGACTAGTGCGATAGCATCACTGAGACAGCAATATGTTCGTATGCCCACTGCACAGGAGAGACCATCAGTGGCGGCACGATTTTTTGATATAGCTGGATTCCATAGAGTCATAGGTGCTGTAGACTGCACACATGTAAAAATAAATTCACCAGGAGGGAGCAGAGCTGAGCTGAACAGAAAAGCGTTTTTTTTTTCTATAAATGTTCAAGCCATCTGTGATGCCAATTTACAAATAACTAGTATCATTGCACGTTGGCCAGGCTCCGTGCACGACACAACTACACTCGGCGTCACAAAAATCGCACCTCTCTGAAAATATGTTTCAAGCATGTCCCGCCATCAACGAATACATTAAACCCAATTAATATTGGTATCGATTGAAAGTATGTTTATCGACCATTAAATTAACAACAGTTAGAATTCCTAAACACAACAAATCACATTAGCACGTAACGTTAAAAAAAAGTTCTCAAAATACACATTACAACGGTCACTAGTTGCACCACCCTACAAGGGTATAAAACGGGCGACCCGCGTCAAATGTGGGCCAACGGGCCCACGGACCGAGACGGAGCCACCTCCTCACGGCGGAGGAAGCGGAGGCGTGGGGGTAAGGGTAGAAACCCAAAACCCCCGGAAACCCCAGCGACCCAAGAAGAGGTCCCCACGGCCGCTCCTGTCCCTACAATGGCGCAGGAAAATCCCACCAAGGATAGCCAAACGACGCGGACTCGGCGCGCCAGCGCACACAAGAGCGCCGGCACACGCGCCGACACCAACGCCGAGCGCACAGACACCGAGCCCACACGGAGGCCATTCAATGAAGAGGCCACATCCTGCGCCATCAAAATACTACTCGGCCTCATTAGAGCGCTGAGACAGGGACAGGACATAGAGCAGGTCGTGCTAGACGGCCTAGCGGAGATGGCAACACTTTGCAGTCGCTAGGCCGCCGAGCACGACCAACAGAAGCCCGCGGCCCACGGGGAAAGCCGCCCACTCTGCCTCTCCTTGGTGAGTTATAAATTTTTATTTATCCCCTCCCCTGACTGACGCCTGGGTAAGTCGCCTCCACACTACACGCGGCTTACCTAAACATTGATACTAATCATAATATTCACACCACGATACGTAACGTGTGCTAAGTTAATATAGGCACGTTACGTACCGATTCATACAAGCGCCACTATATATACAAGTATACATAACAGCGCCGGATAGCTTGCTATTCGGCGTCGACGCACTGAGCGGTGACTCACATAACAATACCGCCCACACACGCACAACACGGCTCTGCGGCTCGGAACGTAACCGGCTAGATCTGGAAGCGGGACGGACCCGCTGTTGCGGGCTGAGGCTGGCCACCGTGACCAGGGGGCATATGTATATGCCCTGTATGTCACTTGCCGCGCCCCCTTTGGGGGCGCAGCGACCGTTCCGAGAGAAATGTGGGTCATTCGCTATCCAACCCTTGAAGTGAACACACGTGAACAGCTGCAGCAAGAAAAATGACCCTGAAGATGGATACAACTGCAGATGAAGCCGCTCACGTCATTGCGCTACTGCAATCAGGGATGCGGCAATGTGATGTTGCTCGGCAACTGAATTTGAGTCGTTTTTCCGTTCGACGAGTGTTCCAACGCTTCCAAGAGACTGGTGGCTATATCCGAAGACGTGGATCTGGAAGACAACGCTGCACATCCGAAGGAGACGATCGCTTCATTGTTTCGACGTCTTTACGTAATCGGTTCTCCAATTCTGTTGAGCTTCAGCAACAACTCCGATCAGCTCGCAGAACTTCTGTAAGCGTCTCTACGATAAGAAGAAGATTGCGGGAAAAGAAAATTGCAGCTCAAAGGTCTGCTACAGGGCCAAAATTGACTGCACAGCACAAGAGAGACCAGTTGGAATTTGCCCACGACCATGTGGATTAGACAATGGATCATTGGAGGGCTGTGCTCTTTTCGGATGAGACGAGGGTTTGTCTTTTCTGCAACGACAGGCGTAGAAGAGTGTATAGGAGGCAGGGGGAACGATTCGCACATGCCTGTATTCAAGAGACAGTGGAATACGGGGGTGGCTCGTGCATGTTCTGGGGCGGCATGTCAATCGACGGCAAAACGAACCTTGTGTGTGTTTCTCGGACTGGAAGTGCTCACGGGCAAGGGTCGCTGACTGCTCATCGGTACATAACAGAGATCTTAGAGGAGCACGTGGTCCCTTATGCGGGTTTTGTTGGCAGTGCGTTCATGTTAATGCATGATAACGCCCGCTGCCACACCGCATTAATTGTAAGAGACTACCTGCAAAAAGTTGGGATCCGTGTTATGAGCTGGCCGGCGCGAAGTCCAGACTTGAACCCTATTGAGCACCTTTGGGATGAACTGAAACGGCGAGTACGGGCACGTGATCCTGCTCCTACCACTCTCCAAGACCTCCAAGATTTGTTGCAGAATGGGACAACATTCCTCAAGAGACTGTTGTTACATTAATTAGGTCCATGAGAGAACGCATGCAAGCAGTCATCAGGGCTAGGGGGGGTAACACTAGGTTTTAAGTTGTTTTTAAGGACTAAGTTGTAATTTTTTATGTAAAAATAAAACGACACATTTTATTCATTTGCATTAGCTTGTTTTTTTTTTATTCCCTGGTAAACAAAAACCAAATCTGTTGCTTTATTCTGAAATTTAATTAAATTGCCTTTCCAATGATATCTTATAATCATATGTCTATCAATGTTTAATAGGGTTAAAATGACTTTGAAGGGAATTCTTAAAGACGTGCGATTTTTGTGACGCCGAGTGTATTTGGAATGACTCACCACTTGCAGCTCAATTTGAAGCTGGCAGATTTGGGTCATACCTTATTCTCGGAAATAGTGGTTACCCATGCCTTAGGTATCTCATGACACCCTTTTTGAACCCTGCCTCTCCATCCCAAGAAGCCTATAACAGAGCCAAGATAACATCACGAAACACAATTGAAAGGTGTTTTGGTGTTCTTAAAAGAAGATTTCCATGCCTATATTCAGGAATGCAGCTAAAACTTCCAAAAGTATTGAAGATTATTGTGGCGTGTTGTTCTTCATAATATGACACTTCATCTGGATGACTACATTGTGGAATATGATAAACATGTACCTACAAGGAGAAAGTGATGAACCATTACCTCAAGTGTCAAATACTCAAAATATTGCTGTCAGAACATCCATAGTACAAACTTATTTTACCCCAAAAAAGTGTAAATACATGAGTCTGGTCATAAGTTTTGTCACATATGGAAAGTTAAATAAATGACACAATGAGTTACGCATTACAACTATTTATATATCAAATGAAAGGGTATAGAATACAGAATTAAACCACATTAAAATTATTCGAAATGTCCTCCTTTTACTTCGATACAAGCCTTCAATCTGCAAGGCCAGTCATCAATCGAAGCACGCACGACGTTCATGTCAATATCGGCGACTGCTTTAATCAGGGATGCTTTAAGTGACTCCAAGTTGCGATGAGGTTTAGCGCAGACCTTCTCCTCTAAGTGCTGCCATATTTTGTAATCAAAGGGATTCAAGTCTGGACTGGATGAGGGCCAATCCTCGTGCCTGATAAAGTCGATTCAACGGGTCTTGAGCCAATTTTGGGTACTTTTCGCCTTATGAGCCGGCGCAGAATCCTGCTGGAATACCCAGTGCCTCTTTTCGAACATTGTTTGTGAAAGAGGTTCCACAATGTTTGTTAGGACTGTGTTTTGATATACGAGGGCACTGGTTTTCACTCCTTTTTCACAAAAAAATACCTCCGTTGGACCCAAATAGGACACCCCAAGCCAAACCATGAATGCCAAAGGATGATGACAACGCTGAACACGTGGCACACGTCTGCTCGCTTCTTCACTAGAGTGTGCATACACTTTATCATTTTGTTTGTTGAAAGTCTCCTCAACATTAAAAATTTTTTCGTCCGAAAAAAGTATTTCGCGGTATATTTTTCCCGCGTACCGCCTTAACAAAACCCGGCTTCTTTCGAGTTTGATTTTCTTCAGCCGTGCGTTAAGAAGATGTGCTGTTTTTTTTCTATAAGCAAGCAGTCCTAGGTCTTCATTTAACACCCTTTTAATAGTAGTTCTGCTTAGTCCCATCTGCAGAGCCAACATTTTTTGCTTGCGGACAGGATTTTGTTGGATTCGCGCCTTTACCGCTTTGATGACCGCTGGAGTCCGAACAGTACGAGGTCGACCGCTCCTTTGTTTATCTTCTAATCTTGAATCTTCCCTGAATCGTTTGATAGTACGATAAATAAATCTCGGTGGAATTTTCAAATTTTTCAGCAGTTTAAAAATCTCAGTTGGCGCGTGACCGCAACGATGCAATGCAATTACTGCGACTCTGTCTTCTTTGCGCGTCCACTCCATTTTAGAAAATGAACAAAATTCGAGAAACTCTTTGCTTTTATTTTCTTTAAATTTTCAAATTTCGAATGCCCATAATATTTTCCTTGGCTTGCATTCTAAATTCGAAATTTTACCGATGTGACAGAACTTATGGCCCGACTGAGTATATAGGTACTTACTACAATAAAAAAATGGTATTGTAATATTTTTAATTACTCCTAGTTTTATCATTTACATATAAAATCAAAGATAGGTAGGTATTTAATACCTATAAATGGTAACTAAAAAGAAATTTTACACAAGTATGTTTCTAAGTAGCAATCACTTACATTTTTATCATAAATCACAGCTACTCATTATAATCATGACACATAAAATAAATAGGTGCAGTTTTATGTAATAATCACTAACAATTAGAAATCACAGCCATTCATAATAATTACGGCACCTAAAAAAATCACCAAATAGGTACCTACAGTTACATGTTTTTCCTTGCATTTACAAACCACAGCACAATATTTTAGAAATCACAGCTATTCGTTTTAGATATGCTTACTATAATAAATAAAATAAAAATATAAAACTTTTTTGCAAAAAATAAAACCGACTTCCATATCAAAACACTACAAAGCCAAAAATAATTTTAATTTCGGTAGTCGGTGTTATTGGTTTTGTATTTTCTTTTTTTTTCACACCGCCTTCCGAAATTAAAATTATTTTTGGCTTTGTAGTGTTTTGATATGGAAGTCGGTTTTATTATTTGCAAAAAAGTTTTTATTTTCGTGCTTTTTAGTGGGTCCGTGAATTTTCCAAATCGGTTCGTAAATGACGGAGTTATGCGCGAACAAAAAACGCAATGCAGAGTAAACGAAAAGATCATCGACGTAAATATTTTTTTAGATTTTTGTTGATTTTCAGAAACGGCTTGTCCGATTTCGATAAAATTTTCATGGGACCATTTGGGAAGTATACCCTTTCTAACATGATAAGAATTTTTCAAATCGGTTGGAAAGCGACGGAGTTATGCGCGGACAAACATAAAAAAAAAATACAAACATCCGAATTGAGAACCTCCTCCTTTTTTAGAAGTCGGTTAAAAAAATAAAAAAGCCTTTTATTCCATGCACACATTTTAGCATTACAACATCATAACCATATAACAATCGACATAATGTATTAGACTGAAATACTTTTATCATAGTTTACATCTCTTCGTATTTTTTTGCATTTGCATTTTAATAGCATTGCATAATAAATAGTTGTTTGCATCCTAACCTAATTGTTAAAATTTGCATTATAATGATTGAATTTTTTATTATTTGTATTATATTGTATTATTGTTAGCCTTATTATTAGATTTTGCATTGCAATGATAAAATAATTATATATATTTTATTATTATTTCTATTACATCATTTCTTATAATTATTATTGTTATTTATAATGATAAAAAAAGAATTAAATTTGCATGGACCCCCCTCAGGTGAAGGCCTCCTCCAAGGACTTCCATTTTTCCCTATTTTTTGCGGTTTGTAACCAGTTTGTTCCTGGTCTCGGTAATATCATCCACCCATCTCATATAGGGTGGGAGACCCTATATGAGATGGGTGGATGATACTCGGCGTTTTCCTAGCGGGCCCTTCCATTTGGTAACGATTATGGTCCACCTGTTATCTGTGTATCGGGCTATATGTCCGGCCCATCTGAGTTTCAACGTTTGGGCATAAGCCAGCGCATTTATCAACTTAGTGTTGCCTCTTATTTTTGTATGTCGTATTTTTTGCATTTTCCTTATATTTAGCATACTACGTTCCATTCCTTTCTGGCATGAGCTAACTTTGTTTTTTTTTTAGTTGTAAATTTCCACGTCTGGCAGCCATATATTAGAGAAGGTAGAATGCATGAGTCCATAATGTTCTTCTTGAGCTTTATAGGTAAGTTGCTTTTAAAAACCTCTTTTAGGCTCCAATATTTGTTCCACGCAGTTTTGATTCTGCGCTCTATCTCCAATTCATTGCTGGTGGTTTTGAAACTTATTTGTTTTCCTAAATAAATATACTGGTCCACGTACTCTAGTGGTTTATTGTCAGATAACCTAGTACATTTCTTAATGCTGTTGGTCATGCATTTAGTTTTTGACAGGTTCATCTCTAAACCCACTAGTTTACTGTGAGTATGGAGAGTCTCTAGTAGATTTTGAAAGCCATGGCCAGTTTCTGATAGTAGCACGATATCATCTGCAAATCTTAAATGGCTCAAGTATCTACCATCGATATTTAAACCACATTTTTTCCAGTCCAGTTTCGTTATGATGGATTCCAGCACAGCTATAAAAAGTTTTGGAGATAATGGGTCGCCCTGTTTTACTCCTCTTCTTATAGGAAAGCTTGGGCCAGTTGTTTCCAATTTGACTTTGCTAGTGCTACGGCTATAAATGTTTTTTAAGATGTATTTGTTCTCCACTTTTTGAGCTTTTTTTTAAGGCTCCCCATATGCTTGTATGAGATATTGTGTCAAATGCTTTTTGATAGTTGACAAAAGCAAGGTAGAGCGGTGTTCGTCGTTCTTGGTACTTTTCAATAAGTTGTTCTAAAGAATGTATGTGATCTATTGTCGAGAATCCTTTGCGAAAACCTGCTTGTTCTACGGGTTGGCAAGTGTCTATCGTTTTGCTTATTCTCTTATTTATGATAGAAGAAAATAGTTTGTATAGAGTCGGCAGAAGGCTAATGGGTCTGTAATTGCCAATTTCATGGGGGTCTCCTTTCTTATAGGGCAAGATTACGTTTGATTCGAACCATTGGGTAGGTATAACCGCCGTTTCTAAGATAAGATTAAATAGGTGCGTCAGTGGTCTGGCCAGCAGAGTTGCTCCGTGCATGATAGCCTCGTTTGTGATTTTATCTGGGCCTGGACTTTTATCTGATTTTAATTTTCTTATCGCTTCAAGAACTTCTATTACATCAATGGATTCGATTTTTTCGACGCTGCTCGTCTGCGTTGTCTCTACATTGTGCTCTGTTATTTCGCTGGTAGGAACCTGTTCATCTGATTTAGCACTGTACAAGTCTTTGAAGAAGTTTGTTGCGATATTGATGATATCCTTCCGATTGTATGTTGTTTTACCCAGTTGTTTCAACCCTTCAATCCAGGCTCTATTTGTTCGCAGCTCTTTAGTGGCTCTCTTTAGACTCCCATTTTTTACGAGGTGTTTTTCAATAGTATTAGCCCTGTGGATTTTGTAATCGAACTTGATATATTTGCTCGTTAACTTATATAGAGCGCTAAGTTCGTTCTTTTAGGTTCGAGATTTATTTTTAGTTTTTTGTAATATTTGTCTTCTCATTATGAGCGATAATGTTTTTTCGGATAGAATTTTGTGTTTCGTAACTGTTTGACTACAAGAGTTTTTGATTTCTAGACATTGCATTATAGTGTTTATCAGATAATCGTAACAGTTTTGAACGGTGTCCATTTTTTTACAGCTTATAAGATGATTTTTAAGACCGTTTTTGTATTCATTTATATCTTCGTAATTTTTTAAAGTACATGTTTGTTTGTATATGTCACTCTACTTTTATGAGGTTTTGATAGGATAATTGTGCCCCTGACTAGTCTGTGATTTGATGAAAAATTTAAGTTTAAGGTTTCTATATTTTGGAATATTTTCGGTTGGTTAGTTGTTATGTAATCTATTTCATTTTTATATTGACCGTTTGGAGAACGCCACGTCCATCTACGACTTGGTTTTTTCTTGAAAAACGTGTTAATAATTGATAGTTTCTTCTCAAAAGCAAAGTTAATCAGTCTTCCTCCTCTTTTGTTTCTTTGCCCATATCTATTTCCTTTTGTTATTAGATATTCATCTTTTAGGGATTGGCCAATCTTTGCGTTAAAATCTCCCATTAAAATTAAATTTTTGTGAGCGGACTCTATGGCTCTATCTATCGAATAGTAAAATTCATTGATCTCCTCTTCCTCCGCTGACTCAATGCTTACTATAAAAATAGGTAATTTACTACATCAAATCCCTATCAGCTTGTTCCAACTTTTTTTTAATTTGTATTTCCAGTTCATGCTTCTTCTATTCAAATCTAAATTTTTGCATCTCATTTCTTTTTTGATAGTAAGCAAGTTGTATTTTTTCTTAAAATAAATTTTCTTCAGAGCTTCAGCTGAATGCTTTATATGTGATAAGCTATCTATTGCCTTCTTTTTTCATTTGGGCACAAGTTTTCGTTTCCTTAACACAGGTACTGGATTAGGAGGTTCTGGTAGTGGATTGGATTCTGATACTGAATTGCACTCTTTGGATATTACTTCATTTTGTTCTCCTGAAAAATTAAATGTATAGTTTACCTATTTATTACTATAAATGTACATTATTGTGTGGTTTATGAAAAATATTGATTTATACCCCCCAAAATATTCAGCTGCTTCATCATATGGATTCTCATCTGGAAGTATTTGGTCATCTAAGACGGAAAGGATTTGATGATCAGCATCGGTTAATATAGGACTGAATAACCCACCACCAGTCTTCTATAAGTTTTTCTAAAAAAGATTGATACCAAAGATGAAACCAACTTTCTAAAGCAACAAGTTTTTATAATATTAGGTACTGCTGCATGTGTCAGGTCACCAGTCTTCTATAAGTTTTTCTAAAAAAGATTGATACCAAAGATGAAACCAACTTTCTAAAGCAACAAGTTTTTATAATATTAGGTACTGCTGCATGTGTCAGGTAACCTGCTCATTAGACCATTTCTTCTTTAAATCCTTTATTATTATATGTTCATTTGTGACTATAACCTGAAAACCAAAAAACACAATTAGCTAAATAAATTAAAAATGGTTTCATGATATTTTAATCTTTGTTTATGCAGAAACATGCATGGAGAAAACATAAATAATTTGTGATGCTGTGCCAACGGACAACCCTGGTAGAAGCAGACTATATTACCACTATAAATAGGTTTAATGAATACTTTGTCATTATTTACCTCATCCACATTTAAATGTTGCTCAGTCTGATTGTCTTGTGGTGGATGGGAGACTTCCACAATGTTTGTCTCATCTGAGAGTGTACTGAGGTACCTTTGCTTCTGAAATTTTTTTGTTAATAGAGTATTTTATTTCAACATCTTTGTTGCCTTTACTTAAACACATTCTATGAGAATATGGGAATGTCTAGATATGAGCAAGTGTCTATCTATGGTGGGGAATATGACCAGTGTTGTTTAAAGTAATATGATGTAGGTACTTAGGTACATATTATGACATAAATTATTTATGCTCACATTCTCATTTGAAGAATCATTTCTTGCACGATTATAAAAATATAAATAGTATAGTAAAATATATATAAATAGTAGTAGTAAATAGTATATAATATATATAGTTTATTATAAAAATGTTTTAGCATTGTTTCGTTTAGCAGTCGTGCAGAGGCTATTGTAGTCTTTAGTAATGGACTTCCAGGCTTCTTGTTTCTTTTGAATATAGTATGCCCCTGTCCTTTTGCACTCTATTACACTTTGGTATCTGAAGCAATAAAAATCACAAACATCCTAATGTGGTAAAACGTAAAATTATATTATGGTAAACATTATAGCATAGTGTGGGAAGCCCTCCAGATAGATGGACCGACGACCTTAAGAAAGTGGCTGGGACAGACTGGATGCGGAAGGCGGAGGGCAGGGTGTTGTGGCGTAGTCTGGGAGAGGCCTATGTCCAGCAGTGGACTGCGATAGGCTGAGTTGATTGATTGATTGAAACATTATAGGTTATTATGTACTTACTTTGTTATTATTGAAAGTAGATTTTCGTTCTCCTCTAGAGTATAGTTAGGCGATCTCTTTTTCTTATCTTTATCAATTTTAATTGGTATAATAGGTAGTTTATGTAAAAATACTAACAGAATTCCAATAAAACTTGTGTTTATTTTCAGTTGACAATGTACAGTTTGACATTCACGATTCGGTTCATACAAACACGTCAAATATTAAATTGCTAAACTATGCATTACCAACTCGAATAACATAAATTTGTTGAAACTAATGCCATTATTTAAAATTAACTAACTTTATAAGTCTGTTTTAAAGTAATAATAAAATGATTTAATAACACAAGGGAACAAAATAAACTTTTTTTTTTTGTTGCTTGGAATTTTATGCCTGTTGTTTACTAATCTGAGGTCGTCGATTTCAAATCTACCCTCATTTTATTTTTAGCAGCTCTAGTTTTTGAGATACAGCTATCAGACATATTTTTGTAAGAGTCACATTTAAACTTCAAATCTACCGAGGTGTTTTTAAAAAAAAGTTTTTTGTTTAACAATGTCCACGTCGAGAAATATCTGTAAAAACAATCCCAACTACTTTTGTAACATCTGTGGTGAATATACATTCAAAAATTGTAGACTAAGTGTGTCGGAGTTCATAAAACAGGTGTATTTTGATTACTATGGATTCCCTTTGGACACCCGTGATAAGTACTGGATCCCTCATATGGTATATAAAACATGTGTGGAGTCTTTGAGATTATGGGCGAATAAGAAAAGATCCCATTGTAAGTATGAAACACTTATGATGTGGCGGGAACCTTCCAATCATCAAGATGATTGCTATTTTTGTGTGGTTGATATAAACGGGATTAATAAAAGAAACCGGTCGAAATGGTTTTACCCTAACTTGTCATCTGTAACTCGACCAGTCCTTTACTCCGTCAATGCGCCAGTACCCCAAGCTTCTTCATCTACACAAAATGATCCCGATTTAGAAGAAAAAAGCTCTTCTTCAAGTGATGAAAGTGGGACAACTGATTTCAACCCAGATATTTCTTCTGAGCCCCAGCCCTTTAATCAGGAAGAGCTCAGTGCATTAGTCAGAGACCTTGGTCTTTCTAAAAAAGCATCGGAGATTCTAGCTTCTCGATTAAAGCAAAGAAATCTTTTAACTCCAAAAACAAGAATTTCATACTATCGTAACCGAGAGACAGAATTGCTTTCATTCTTTTCTGAAGATGACGACTTTGTTTTTGTTCTGATGTTCCTGGTTTATTGAAAGCAATGGGAGTACAAAAGTATAATCCCAATGAATGGCGTTTATTTATTGATTCCTCTAAACGTAGCCTAAAATGTGTACTTATGCATAACGGGAATAAGCTGGGTTCGATACCGATTGCACATTCAACTACAGTCAAAGAAGAATATGCTACTGTAGCTGCTGTTATGGATAGAATCAAGTACAACGAACACAAGTGGCTGATATGTGTAGATCTAAAAATGGTGAATTTTCTTCTTGGACAACAAGGGGGCTATACGAAATATCCTTGTTTTATTTGTCTGTGGGACAGCAGAGCTAAGTCTGAGCACTGGGTTAGAAAAGATTGGCCTTCCAGGCAAGCTATGGTTCCGGGAAAACTGAATGTGATAAATCAACCCCTTGTGCCCAGGGATCGCATAATACTGCCACCGTTACATATCAAACTAGGACTTATGAAACAATTTGTCAAAGCTCTGAACAAGGATGGTGATTGTTTTAAATACATATCTAAAAAGTTCTATAATTTGAGCACAGAGAAACTTAAAGCCGGAATTTTTGATGGTCCACAAATAAGAAGGTTGATAAAGGATGAAAACTTTAATAGTTACATGACTGATATTGAAAAAAATGCCTGGAATGAATTCGTTTGGACTGCACAAAATTTTTTGGGAAACAAAAAGGATAAAAGCTATGCGGAGCATATTGAACTGATGTTGTCACACTTCCAGCAGCTTGGTTGTAATATGAGCATCAAGGTACACTTCCTCCACAGCCATTTGGACCATTTCAATGAAAATCTTGGTGATCTGAGTGAAGAACAAGGGGAATGGTTCCATCAAGACATTCGAACTATGGAGGAACGTTACCAGGGTCACTGGAATGCTCACATGATGGCAGACTTTTGCTAGAGCATTAAAAACAGCCCTCGTGAAACAAGTCAAGCAAGAAAATCTTATAAAAGAAAATTTTTTGATAAGTAGTGGTTGTTTTTCTAATGATTTTCTTAATAAAAAATAGATTTTTCTTAAAAACGCGTTTTAATTATACCTCAAAAACTAAAGCTGATACAAATAATCTGACTTCAGATCTGAAATCAGCACCCCGAGAAAGTATAATATTAGTCATAATATTTCATGCAACAAAAATGCTGTTCCCTTGTGTAATATAAGTTTTAAAAAGTTCCGGTTTTTTAATGTAAATTGAAAAGCTTTGATCAGGAATATTTAAGCAAATGATCAGTTGATTAAGATTTGACGAAATTCGATTTTAACTTGTGAAACGCAAAAAACTTAAGCGCATACTTATGTATTTGAGAATAATCAGTCAAGATTTGCTCCTTTTCTCAAATCAGAAATCGGGTGGTCTTTGAAGATGTACTCAAAATTATTTTCATTTTTTTTTCAGACACAAACGCCCCTAACTTCGATGATGCTGTTACAGACTGGTTGACGTTAGAGTCTGACAGTGACACAGACATGGACGACGACAATGACGAGCTTAGCCCACTTCCACGACAAATTGACCATATGACAGACTGTGACTTGACTCCACAGCAAATACAGATTTTGCAGGCCGAAGACTCGGTAAACGACAGGGCTCTATACCTGAGGACAGTTTTACTTTTGACTGGACTAGAGACAGGACAACTTTTACAAGTCGAAGAGAAAATTTTGTGGGAGTTCCTGGACCGACTTTTGACTTACATGAAGACACCAGACCGACAGACATATTTGACAAGATGTTTGATGTTGACTACATAGACTTGTTGTGTATAGAGACGAACAGGTATGCACAGCAAAAAATTAAAATACTGACAGACTCCAACAAAATAGGTGCAAAGTCCCGCCTGCCAGTGGCGGTACCTTCATATAAGCCCAAAAGCCTTACTAAAAAATGCTCGATAGAGAATCAATGTCAAACCCGAACTATTTAAAAGTTCGCGCGCTTAATTCTTATCAAAATAACACAATGTATCTACTGCTACACTACTACACATCGCGATTGTTCGCGCGCAGAGTTTCGCATTTGTAGCATCTAATGATCTACATATTGCTATCTCGCTTACACGCACCGGCTTTTACCGGGCTTACAAATACTATATCTGTCACTTTCGCACTTATAGCGATGTGCCGTATAACGAGTTAGGCCTTGTGCATAGAACAAATCGATCACTATGGCAGATTTAAGCAGGGCTTTTGGTATGAAGTTGCATGCGTATGCGTGACCTTGTCAGCTTGCCAACTCTGCAGTGTTGCCGTTTTAGCCACACGTTGAAAGATCTTGGAGATTTTTAACGAGTTTGGAAACTTTTTTTAACATTTAGCAACAATAAAAACTAGCGACTTTTAAAATAACGAAATTAAATACAGTCAAAACCGTTTACAACAACATCATTTAGAACAACATACCGGTTATATAGACCAAAATCATAGGTACAAAATACTTTGTACCTTGAAAACATCACCGGTTATTACGACTATCGGTTTTTACAACCAAATATGAGTGGTCCCTTGGATGTTGTTATAACAGATTTTGACTGTATTCAAGCAATATCTTAAAAATAAAAAAAAATTAGCTAGATTTTTCATATACCTGGCGACTATTTTTGCCTAAATGACAACACTGAGTAGTTCCCGACATCCGAGAGTGCAACTAACTTCAGTTTCATTTGCTTGAGTGGGAAAAGGTTTTGTTGTTAAAGTTTTTTGTTTCTTTTCTAAGATTTCCTCAGTGATACAATTGTTTTGGTGATTTACCTACAACAATGGAGGTAATTGTACCTTATGAGGATTTAAAATGCGTTCAAGTTTTGATTGGCGAAGATAAGGTAAAATCTTTAAACTTTGCTCAGAAAAAGCAGTTAATTTCTTCATTAAAACCGACGCCTAATCTGTGTATTTCTCAGACTAGTAAATCGCATAAACGAAAATTTAATAGATCAGTGTATAAAACTAGTTGGATTGTTGGCTGTTCGCACACTAATAAGTTGTATTGCTGGTGCTGCATATTTTTTTCGAATGAAGATTCCGTTTGGAATACATCTGGTTATAATGATTTAAATAACATATCTGGCGCCATTAAAAGGCACGCAAATTCCCATAAACACCTGTGTGCAATGGTTTCTTTCGGTAATTTTGGTAAACAACGAATTGAGACATCTATATCACGCCAGTTATCTGAGGAAATTTCAAAATATAACACGCGCGTTGAAAACAACCGTAGTGTTTTTCAAAGATTAGTCAATATTGTTTGTCATTCAGCACAACAGGAACTTCCTCTAAGAGGACATGATGAGTCCAAAACTTCATTAAATAAAGGCAATTTTTTAGAACTGGTCTCGTTAATTTCAAAATACGATGTCGTTTTAGAAAAACATATGCAGCATCAGGAAAGTGACAAACCGGGGCCGAGTTATTTATCTAACAAAATTCAAAACGATATTATTCATTCCGTAGCCGATGTGATGCAAACTTGCATCGATTACGAAGTTAGACAAACAAAATTTGTTTCAATTATTATTGACGAAACCCCCGATGTTAGTCATAGAGAACAACTGTGCTTGATTCTCAGATATTATTATAAAAATGAAATTCATGACCGTTTTTTGGGCTTTCTTAATGTGTCAGAAAGTCGCACAGCAGACTCACTCTCTAATATTATTTTAGAATTATTGAATAGACATGATTGCATCGCAAAATTAGTAGCGCAAAGCTATGACGGTGCTAGTGTAATGTCCGGTGTAAGAAATGGAGTGCAACAAAAAGTTAAAGATGTTTGTCCACAAGCAATTTACATTTGGTGTAATGCGCATATTTTGGCCTTAGTGTTGTCTAAATCATGCAATAGAATTCAGGAGGTTAGTTTATTTTTTTCAGCCCTTCAGGCTTTGTGTAATTTTTTTAGTAATAGTACAAAACGAGCTGCTTTTTACGATACTCATTGCAGCAAAAAATTGCCTAATGCTCCCGCAACTCGTTGGACATACATGTCGCGAGCTTTGGAACTATGCCCTATATTTCCAAATTATGATCTACAACAGTTATATTTTAAAATCAATGTTTCACTTTGTTGACAATGATACACTGACTGACCTAAGGACAAAATCCAAATTGGGTAAAATAGCACCAATCATCGACTACTTCAACGACAAATTTTTTAGCCTGTACTACCCACACCAGGAGTAGCCATTGATGAGTCACTTTTGAAGGTTGAGCTTGGCTCAAAAAATAAGCAGTAAGGCAGTGCAAAATGGTGTTAAAACCTATGAGTTATGTGACAAAAGCATGACGACAACGACGAGTGATGACAATGACGATAATAACGACAATAACGAAGACGATGACAACGACAACAGACCGCACCAGACAGAACGACTGACTGATACTGACTATCGGCCAACTAATGCGACAGCAAAAATTGTCTTCGACCTCATTGAACCTCTTCTCCACCGAGGTCATACTGCTATAATGGATAACTTTTACAACTGTCCATTATTAGCACGGTGCTTGAAGCGTCGACAGACAGACTGCTTTGGAACGCAACGCCTGAACCGGGAATTCATTCCCAGTTCTATAAGAACGATTACCAAGTCCGACCTCAGAAATGGGGAAGTTGTAGCTGTTGCATCACTAATTAGTACGTAAATATTGTCTACATCATTATTCATTATCTATGGTAAGATATCTATGTCCGGTCACTTACTACTGAAAACCCCGTCTGGGAAACTACTCTGTACTGTGTCTGATTATAATGTGTTAACCAATATAAATATAAGTCCACAAAGTCGTCTTTCATTCAACATACAACGAACATAACATGGTGTCAGAAGTAAAAACGAAATAAAAACGAAGAAACTAGAAAAATGCCGAATCAAAGCGTCGCCGTCGGTGAAAATGGCGGACTTCACACGTCAGTGAAAAATCTCCAAATCTCGTCAGATTCTGCGAATAATAATGCGGAGGCGTGGAAGAAATGGTGGCAGCAGCTGGAATTATATTTGCTGGCCACGGGCTTAGACAAGTCAACCGAAAAACGGAAAATCGCCATTTTACTACACTCCATTGGAGAACGTGGTTTAAATATTTTCAACACATTTAACCTCAAAATAGAGGAAACCACGCTAGACGAAGTCAAGAAAAAATACGACAACTTTTTTGAGCCCCGGAGAAACGTGACAATGTGCAGATATTTATTTTTCACACGCAGACAAGAAAAATCTGAAAACATCTACGATTTCATCACAGATCTCGAAAATAAAAGCCAAGAATGTGAATTCGGCACTCTAAGGGAATCTCTTATTAGAGATATTTTTATCGCAAACCTGAACATTGACATGTCACATGTACGTCAGAGGTTACTGCAAGAACCTGATTTGACATATCAGAGGATGCAAGAGCTGGCGAGGACACTCATAGTCGCACAGCAGGATGCAGAGAAAATTGTCCAAGGCAGCGTCTCCACTGAAGAAGTCATGCATCTTAGTCGTAGGAGCCATCGAGGAGATGGTCGACAGCGAGCTTCCAGTCGCAGATCAGCTACGAGCAGTCGCCAGTCACCTTCAAGCGGTCGCAGGTCAGCATCAGCATCAAGCAGTCGCAAGTCACCAACCAATTCAAACAGCGACTCGAAGACATGTGGTCGCTGTGGGCAGTCTCATCGCTACAGGTGTCCGGCTCAACACGTCCGATGCAGGTCTTGTAATTATTTCGGTCATTTTGCTAAATATTGCTGTAAAAATAAAAAAAGTCAGTCAGTTGCAATCGTTTAATTCAGACAATAGTAGTCAAGAATTTTTTGTTGGAATGTTGAAAAGTCAATTAAAGTCGAGTCAAAGTCATAGGAATCATTCATGTCAGTATGATCCATATAATAGTCAGTCAATAAGTCAGAAAACACATTCACAGACGCATAGACACACAGACACAGCAGCAGTAGTGGTTTCTCAGACGGAGCGGGTACCGTCACAGTGGTCACATTCAGACCAGTCGCAATTAGGTCACTCGTATCCCAATGATGAATACAGTGGCAAATCTGAGAGATCTTGCATAGACTCCAATTGTCAAAACAAAAAACAGTCAAGTCATTCATATTATCTCAGTGATGAAAACTGTGAAATGTCTGAGAGGTGTCAACATCTCAATGATGAAAACGGTCACATGTCTGAGGGATCACAAAACACACTAAGAAATCAGCATAAAAACAAGACACATTATAATCAGACAGCAGTCAATTCACAGTTACAATGGATCATTAGTCAGCCAACATAGTCATTACTCAGATATCAGTCATATAGTAAATAACGTCAACACTTTGGAAAATAATATTTCAAAACAGTCATGGGAAATTAACCTGTCAATAGGAAATAAACAGATCAGATGCATCATAGACTCAGGTGCAGATGTAAATGTCATGTCAAAAGAAACCTTTCACAACATTAGATGTCAGAAGTATATGTCAAAAGTGACACTTGACAGATGTCATAATATAAATGTCACAGGATTTGGTGGTAAACACATTCCGATTTTAGGGAAAATAAATTTAAACTGTAAGCTTTGTATAAATAATAATAACATTGTAGAAATAATAATGTTCATAGTAACAGATTTAGATTGTCCAAATGTCCTTGGTCTCCCTACTTGTGAAAAATTAGGTATGATAAAAAGAGTCTTTTCAGTGTCATCATCATATATACAAGATTTCAGTAAGCAAATTCTTACACAATATAATGATGTTTTTCAGGGTCTTGGGTGTCTACCTCCAGTCTGTCATCTTAAACTCAAGCCCGATGCAGTACCATGCGTGGATCCGCCCAGGGTCCCGATTGCGGTAATTTGAAAATGTTTAATACGTGCGCGTTGCGTGCGCGTTTCATCTCTGCTTGCGTTGCAGTAGCAGTCCAGTCGGTGCGGAGTTTGGTATCACGGTAAAGTTCACGTGCTAACAAAGATGAAACAAAGCTGGAACGCAATTGGACTGTGAGCAAATATAAAATGTTTAGAGATGTGACTTTAGTATTGATGAATAGTATGCTTTTTAAGTGTATTCGACCGTCGATTTGAAGATTTATGGGTTAGCTCTACTGCATTTTGACAGTTTGAGTTATGACAGATGCTTCTCGATCGATATTTTTTTGTTTGTTTTTGTTTTTTGTATGCAACCCAAAAGTATGCGAGTGTTTAAATTTATATCCTACTTGTAGAGTTGATTTCAAGTGGAAGTAATTCAAGTGGTTTTAACGATGAGGAATCCAGTGAAAGAATTTTGTGCCAGACGCCAGTTGTATAGTGGATTTCAACAAATTTGGTAAGTGAACCTATGTTCAATCTTTAACCCGAATTCTTTGTTTAAAAAGTTAAACGGAAACATTCGTAGGTTAGATCGGGTAACTATGATTTTTCTTCAGGAAATGGAAGAGCGACGCAGGTGCACCACAGTCCGGCAGCTAGAGGTAATGCTCGAGTTCTTGGAAGGACATCGAGACCTCGCCCTCGGTCGGGTGAGATCCAAGGAGGAAAGAGCTGTTGCCCAGCGGCTCTGGCGAGAGTGCGCTGAATTACTTAATGGCTTAGGGCCTGCAAGAACAGCAAAAGAATGGTCAAGGGTATGTAACTACTCTTTTACATCAAATTAGAATTGAATTGAATTATAATGCTTGAACCTCGCTCTTTCATAATTAATCAAAACTGTGTATTATTTTTATTATTCTGTATTGATGATGTGGTGGAAAATAGATAGGTACCTAATGTAAACAAATGAGTTATGTTATTATATATTTTCTAATCTTTCAGGCATGGAATGACCAAAAAACGAGAGTCAGGGCGAAGTTGGTAAAAATTAATGCCAGCCAACGTGCTACAGGAGGTGGACCCAGCAATGCTCCCACATTGACCCTGCTGGAGGATAAAGTGGCCAATATTATAGGCAGAGATGTTGGTCCCCTACCAAATGTAGCGCAGGACCATTTTGCCATGAATGAAGTTAGTAAACCTATATTTTATAATATGATCAGGTTTTCACCATTTGTATTTTAATATTTTTTATTCTACTCCAGGGTGATACTCTGAATGAATCACAGGACATTGTACAAATCAATGTAGATGGTGAAAATATTGAGGAAATGCTGGTAGAAGGTGGAAATATTTCACCATTAGTGTAAGTGTTTTTTCTCAATTTCTTAAAAAGACAGTTACTTTAGTTTTGAATATTTACCAATTTATAAATGTTTATTATATTTATTTTTATTGTTACAGACTGAATATGGAAGCTGCAGAGCATGAGAATGAAGTAGAAGTGCCTTTGCTTCAGGAGGTAATAGAGCCCCTTCAATCTCAATTGGAACCCCAGGCCACACCAGCAGCAGGTACAAAATAATTATATAAAACTACCAAAGAAAGAATTGTTAGTTAGTTAATTTATTGTTTTTATCGTTGTTGATGTTTCTACAGACAGAGTGAGAAGAACACGGGAGCGTAGACGAACAGTGCGTGCTTCTCGGGCTCCTACAGCACAGCCATCGCTCTCCCATCAGATTCCACCAGCACCTCAAGTACAATGTAAGCTAAACCTTTAAATTCTATAACCGTAAAAAAATATGAGTATAAGGACTTTCATATTGTTTACTTCAGTAATCAAAATACTAAAATTAAATCTAAATATTCACTTAACACCTAGTCAACTACCCAATCTAATAAGACCTAAGTATAAGAATATTATTATTATTAAGAGATTATTAAATAATTAACAATGTTTTAATTTTGGCAGCCAGAAGTGCTCTAGATGAATCGAGGCAGATGGTAATAAAGATAGAAGAGCTAAAAGCACAAACTGCTTTATAAAATGCACAGGCTGCCAACAGAAATGCTCAAGCTGCACAAGAAACTGCAGTGGCAATTAATACTATGGCACAAAGTTTTAAATTAATTGCTGAGAGTATAGACAGAATGAGTCGACAGGTAATTTTAGTTAATTTATTTAGGGGGCTTAAGCAGTAGTCTACCCCTTTAACTTAAAGCTGTTGTCCCTTGAAGTAAGTAATAAATACAACAGAAATGTTTCTTTTTTTTCAGTACTGTGCATCACAAAAAATTCAGCTGCAGCCAGAAAAGGATATAATTACTTTAATTACTTATGTTATTTTGTTTTTATTTAAAATTGTCATTGTCATTATATATACAGTACATTTTTGTGTGTAAGTATTTTCTTTGTGTAGGTGTAAGTTAAGTATAATTTCTTAATGGTTTGCTATACCAATAAATAAATCATTTTAATTGGACTTAATTATGTTCTTTTGTTTTTACATAGTCACACAGTAGCTTTAATTTTTTTTTTTGTTTAAGTACATACTTTTTTATGTAGGTGAAAGTTTAGTATAATTTCGTAATGGTTTGTTATACGTAGTAATTGTAGTTGTTGATATTTTATTTGAAACTATTCATCATTACCAAATAAAGGAAGAAAAATCATCAATGAAATATTTTTTTCCACAGTATAAAACATTGGGCATCTTGATTGGGATACTTGATTAGCAAACAAACAAGATAAATATACATTTAATGGGAAAAATAAACACTACTTTGTTACTTTTATTTTTAATTTTAATTGGGTGCACTTGGTTATTAATAATTAATACATTTGATAATTTGAAATCAATTTTATAATGTCAATAAATCTTATTTGTCTAGAACATTAATTTGCTTTTTTATAAAACAGTAAAAAATATATAAATAAATGACCTAAGAAATACTAATCGAAATGTAAATAAAATGTAAAGCTATATATGTCTATCTGCCCACAAACGTTGTACAAGGGCATGGCGGCGCGCGCGGCCTAGCTCCAACTCCGATAGGAGGCTGGCGCCGCCGCCGCCGCGCCTACGTTGTCCCTGTGGCGGCGGCGCCAGGTAGCTCGCGCCCTCTGTCAACTCGCGCTCTCGTGCCGCCTCGGCCGGTGTTAGGCGAATGTAGGGGAGTCTAGCCCTGTGTGCTATATTATGTAGCACACAGCAGGCATTTGTTATTTTTGCTGCTATGCCCGGGGAATAATGCAGCTTTCGGTCCACCAATAGGCATCTGCAAAAGATAATATTAGAATTATAAGATATACCTACTATTAAGAATTATTCATAGTATTAAAAATTGTATGTATGTTAGCCTAGGTTGTACATACCTAAATCTAGCCTTTAATACTCCTATACAACGCTCCACTACATTTCTGGCAGATAAATGCAAATCCTGATAATACTCCTCAGGTGTATCCGAAGCTGGGTCTATCACAGGTATCATAGTATTAGGCCTCAAGGCATACCCTGAGTCTCCTGTAATTGAAAAGTTTCTAGTTTTTAAAAATTAATTAAACACAGTATGAAGTTACAAGCAACATAAAAATAAAATGGATAATTAATTTGGGTAAGTAATACATACCTAAAACATAAACATCTTCCCCAGTAATCCTGTGAAGCCTATCAAGATATGCATTTAAGGAGTGTTGAGCCCATATAACACTATCATGAGTAGAACCAGGGAAACTGGAATCTACAAATAATATATTTAAATTTGAGTCACACATCTGAAAAAAAAAACAAAAATTTACTACAAAAGAATTATGAGAGATACTAAGCTGAGACTAATATTTAAAAATACTTATAGAAATGTCGATAATCTTTCATTTAATAGTTTATTTACATTACTCACTATTAAAACATTTAGAGAGTGGTACCCTTTTCTATTCATGAATCTCTCTTCATTATTGTGAGGGCACACTATGGCCACATGGGTCCCATCAACACAGGCCAGCAGTCCCGGCATTTTATAACGCCTGTAAAACCTGAAAAAAAAAATCAATATTTTCCTTCAAAAGGTACCTATCAACAATTCAGTAAATAAATTCAATGTAGGTATTATTTATACTTACTCTCTGATAACTTGTTCCCTTTCTTGGTGTTGAAAGGGAAAACAAACATATTTGTTAAGAATAGAGGGCTTGTTTAAAGCCATTACCACCTGCCGGATTGCTTTGGAAACACTGGCTTGAGAAACACAGTGATTCCGGTTATCTCCTACAAGAGTCTGATAAGACCCAGAAGCAAAGAATGCTAGTGCAACCAAAACCTAAAACAAAAATATTTATGTAGGTAATTGAGTTTTAGTATCATAGCTAAGTGGATTAAAAAAACCTAACCTAACTCTTTTCGTCTCTATGAGGAGCATTCCTTACATCAAATACATGGTTTCTTACCTTAGTTTCCACGTCCAAAGCATCTGAACGTACTGTAGGTAAAAGGTGAGGAGTTAACTCGGAAATCAGCTCCCGAGTAAGGTCCTTGGACAACCGGTATCTTTTTACAAATTTTCGATCACTTAGATCGAAAGCCGGATCACTCTTCCTCGCCAATACGTTCAGCCGCCTTGCCTCAGCACGAGCTACGGCTACGTCGTCCGCGTAAGCACATTCTAGTAGGTCTAAATATAACATTCTTACAGCAAACACAATAAAACAAACAAATATCACACGAAAACACCGTGAAACGTTTGAGAAAAAGTAGCTTTATTTCAACTGTTCCACAAACGCGCACTTGCGTTCCGTCTGCGTTCCAACTTCGTTTGAACTAATTGTCAAAACGACACCGCGATACGAAATCGTGTAACGTTTGAACTTCGTTCGTGTTTCATTTGCGTTTCATTTGATAAAAATTACCGCAATTCGGGCCCTTGAAGGTTCCATTTGCATTGCAAGCGAAACTGCGCGACGAGTTAGATCGCATGGAGAAAATGCAAGTAGTTGTTAAGGTCACTAAACCTACAGAGTGGGTCAACTCAGTCGTCATAACTGTAAAAAGTTCAGGTCAGTTAAGAATTTGTCTTGATCCTAGAAATTTAAATAGGAACATTATGAGAGAATTTTATCCTCTCAAGTCAATTGATGAGATTAGGTCACAGCTCGAAGGTGCTGTATGTTTTTCTCATTTAGATGCATTTTCTGGATTTTGGATGTTACGTCTAGACGAATACAGTTCAGAATTATGTACTTTTCAAACACCATTTGGTAGATATAGGTATTTAAGACTACCATACGGCATAAATGCCTCATCAGAGATCTTTCAAAGAGTTATGATGAATTTATTTGGTGATATTGAAGGAGTTTTAATATTCATAGACGATATTTTGGTGTACGGACCAAATGAGTCGGTCCATAATGAGAGATTACACAGGGTCATGCAAAGAGCACGTCAAGTCAATTTAAAATTTAACAAATCAAAATGTAAATTTCTTGTCTCAGAAGTATGTTTTTTGGGTTATGTCTTCAGTAAAGATGGTGCAAGAGCAGACCAAGAAAAGGTCAAAGCCATAGTCAATATGCCTTCACCACAAAATGTCAAGGAGTTACAAAGAATACTAGGTATGATCAATTATCTAGGACTTTTATAAGTAACCTGTCAGAAAAAACTCAAATATTAAGAAATCTTTTAAAGAAAGATTCAGTCTGGACATGGGATGAGAATCATAATGAATGTCTTAAAAAATTAAAGGATGAGATTACCAACTCACCAGTCTTAGCTCATTATAATCCCAAGATTCCATTAGTCTTGTCAGTCGATTCGTCAAAGTCAGCATTAGGTGCAGTCATATTACAAAAAAATAAACCTATTGCATACAGTTCAAAAACTTTAACAGAAACCCAGGAAAGGTATGCTCAAATTGAGAAAGAGCTACTAGCAATACAATTTGGTTGTGAAAAATTTCACCAGTATGTATATGGAAATAGAGTCACAGTGCATACTGACCACAAACCATTAGTCTATCTATTCAAAAAACCATTGCATGATGTCCCCGCTAGATTACAGCGTATGATGTTAACTTTACAAAAGTATGATTTAGAGGTTATACATGTTCCTGGTAAAGAAATGTATATATCAGACACTTTGTCAAGAGCAGCTTTAAAAGATCATTACACACCTGAAAATGAATCAGAAATGTCATGTCATGTCAATCTAATGTATGCTAACTTAGCAATTACAGATGAGTATAGCACAAAATTAACTCAGGAAACTAAAACTGATGAATCCTTGCAGTTATTAATAAAATATTATAAAGAAGGTTGGCCAAAAAATAAAAACAATGTCAGTCCATTGGTGAAACCATTCTGGAATATTCAAGGTGAAATACATGTAATCAAAGAATTAGTCTTCAAAGGGTCAAAATTAATAATACCACAGTCTATGTACAAAGAAATGTTAGAAAAAATTCATAAAGGTCACCAAGGTATAAATAAATGTCTAAAATTAGCTAAAGAATCACTCTATTGGCCAAATATGTCAAGTGATATTAAGAATGTAGTTGAACAATGTCTCATATGTGCTAAATTCAAACCATGTAATCAAAAAGAACCACTACAAAATTTTGAAATATGTAAGTATCCATGGCAACAAGTTGGTGTTGATTTAATGCATTTTGATAGTTTAGTTTATTTGGTTGTCACAGATTATTATTCAAAATACATAGAGATTGCATTATTAAATAAAAATAGCACATCACAAAATGTACATTTAAAGTCAATTTTTGCACGTCATGGAATACCATTGTCGTTAGTGTCAGATGGTGGACCTCCTTTCCAATCAGTCGAATATAAAAATTTTCTACATGAATGGGACATAGAACATGTTGTCACTAGCCCATATCATTCACAGTCAAATGGACAAGCAGAAAGCTCAGTCAAAATAATAAAAAAAATGCTGAGAAAATGCAAAGAAAACAGAACAGATCCATACATAGCTTTATTACAGTATAGAAACACACCAAAAAATAACTTGCCATCACCAGCACAACTGTTAATGTCAAGAAATTTAAGAGATAACATTCCAGTGTCATGTAACAAATTGAAACCAAAAGTAGTAATATTTCAACAATATACAGAATCAGTCAAGAAAAACAATCAAAGGAAAACCAAGTGCTATAATAAAAACACAAAGTCAATGACAATGTTACATCACAATGACCATGTTTACTTTAAAAGAAAACCAGATAGCAACTGGGAACAAGCGACAGTCAAGCAACGACTGAAAAACAATAGGTCATATGTCATTGAGGATGTCAATGGTGTTAGGTATAGGAGAAATAGAATACATTTAAGACATAAGTATTCACACAACAGTGCAAATCCTCCTATGCTATCTAACTCGTCGCAAGGGGGAGAGGGAGGTGACAGACAGGAGTCTAGACTTCCAGAATCCTCATCCCAAACATCCTCAAGCGTAACAACAAGGTCTGGTCGTGTTGTTAAACCTACAAGAAGGTTAATTGAAGAAATTGACTAATTAACTAAGAATGTTGTCTAGTTGTAAGGTAACCATAAGTATCATTAAGGTTGTTGTCAAATAATTGTAAGCACAGTAGCGTTAAATAAATTGTCAGTCTAGTATTTAATTTAAACTTAATAAGGGGGATGTTGCATCACTAATTAGTACGTAAATATTGTCCACATCATTATTCATTATCTATGGTAAGATATCTATGTCCGGTCACTTACTACTGAAAACCCCGTCTGGGAAACTACTCTGTACTGTGTCTGATTATAATGTGTTAACCAATATAAATATAAGTCCACAAAGTCGTCTTTCATTCAACATACAACGAACATAACAGTAGCGACCTACTGTTCTGATTTGTCGCTGATGGAATGGCGAGACTCAAACTTAGTAAGTATGATATCGACATACCATCCGTTTCTAGTCGGAACACGGGATAAATATAATAGAACTGCGTACAAGCCGAGCGTTGTTCTAGACTACAACAAAAGTATGGGCGGCATTGATCGTAAAGACCAATATTTATCTGCCCACCCAATCGAGAGAGTCAGAAGTCGTGTTTGGTGCAAGAAGTTATTCCGCCGGTTTTTTAACTGCGCGGTATTCAGCTGTTTTGTAATATTTAGGACCAAACACAAGCTGCGGCATCGGCAGTTCAGGACAGTGTTGGCTGAAAGTTTACTGAAGACGTATCGACAGATTGATTTAACGACTGAAACGAGACTGATCTCTCGGACTTACGGACAGACGACGACGACTGTACGCCAACATAACTCCTCATTGAAAAGGCAAGACCGGCCGATCGTCGAAAGCGACCACTTCCCCGTCCACGCCTCCGTCAGAGGCCGCTGTTGGTGGTGTGCACATACGCGGCAAGTGACCAGCCGCACAATTTGGAAATGCAAGTAGTGCGATGTGAACTTATGCATCCTGGGTTGTTTTAGAGATTACTACAAACCCTAAATATGAGTGATTTTCGTGTTACATTTTTAATTTGTTTTCTTTTTTTCATTTTATAATATTTTTGATGGTATATATATAAGTTTGTTCTGTTCTTTTTTTTCTGTAATTTTTATGTTATATGGTAATATACTTTTGTGTGTTGTGTCTTCTGTTGACCAATAAACGTTTTATCTATCTTTCTAAGTGATTAAAATGTTAGGAACTTCGTTACTTACGGGGGTCCCCCGACCGCACAATTTTTATTTGTTATTTCAGTGTTATTATTAATTTGTGTCACATCTTTTCATAATATATTTTTCTGTTCCTTTTTATAGATTATTTCCTTTTTCATTTCTTCCTTCCGCAGGTGTAATGTTATACAATTATAAATCTTCCTCCTGAATCACTCTTTCAATTGTTGAAAACTGAATTAAAATCCGTTTGCGTTGTTTAAAAAATCTAAGCGATCAGACAGCGAGAGCGCTATGTAAATATTTATAAACTTATTTTTGCCATTTTTATTATTAAAGTAATAATTAATAACAAATAAAAATGTATTTATTTTTTATTCAAATATAACAATAGTAAAAACTAAAATATCACAAAAAGTACAATAATAATATTCAGTACTAAGTAGTCAAAAATAAATCGCTCGTCTGCACGGTCCCGGGCGGCCATACTGCTTGTTGAAACAACTCTCGCAAGTACCGCAGGTCATCCGGCCTTCGGTACTTGAGACTCGAGTAGTCTTGTTTTTAACTATTTATTTTATCTACTTCTCATGAATGTAATACAAATCTTTTGCTATCGTCTACAAGGAAATATAGTCTACTTTATTTACAATTCTTTATAACTGAGAGACTTTATACCTACAGATAGCATAATTTAATCACGAAAAATAAAATTGCCTGGAAATCAGTAAAAAAATATTTCCATTTTTAAGTTTAACATTTTTTAAAGGGTAGACATGTAGATTTGGAGCACATATTTTTATTTAAGTTTATTCTGTATATGCTAACATAGTCAATGATATTTTTTATTTTGAAATTGCTATAATACTTTTCTTCAAACGTTTTTATCGGGGAAGATCCGCGGCATTTTAGAAGCGCTGCCAATCGTTTGCGACGCGACGTTAGCCCACATGACGGCTCGCGAGCGCCGTCGTGCCAGTGGTTAGCATTGGTCAATTCAATTCACACTACAATTATAAAATGGAAATTCAAGCTGTGTCCTAGTACTGTCTAGCTGACCCATGACTGGTTGCACCGCCTGAGTTCTAAATCTGAAACATTTGACACATTCTCTGAATATACCTTTAGATAGATTTCTGCTTCCTAATGGTCAGAAAGTCTGACGAATGTGTGACAAAAGAAGTTGTGGCCCTGCGGGTATAAGTTTAAGATGTTCACAACGAAATAATATTTTTGTAATGTGATGTTTACTATCCAGCAATATCGGATGTTTAATGTCGTAACTGTAGTTAGCGTTATCTAATCTGCCACCTACGCGAATTACACTTCGATCATCCAAAAATGGAGATATTGAAATTAGGTTATTTTTCCTAGATAATGGCCTTTTTAGACTTAGTGTTTTGTATTCGTCAGGAAACATTTCCATTTGACTAATACGTAGCATGACCGTAAATGCTTCCTGTAATTCATCACATGATAAATGATCACTCAACCTGTCGTTAGGATGTTTTGAATTAAAAATGAACCCAAGTATATAAGCGATAATACGTTTTGTTGAAGCCAATATGGGATGTAAAATAAAATGTATTGTATATAATAGTTGTCGTCGCCGGCAGGATGAATAGTCCAATAATGTGGCACTGGATGACGACTCACAGAGCGTCATTCACATACATTAAATAATTACTTTTTCTTCTAATTTGTCTTGTTATTATTGTATTTTATATATATTTTAAATTTGTGTGTTTATTTTTTGTTTATGTGTAAATGTGTCTCCATATGGACTTTGGTCTGAAAATAAAGTATTATATTATTATTATATTATAAAAGAATGTCGGCCAAATCGTACCTAATTGCGTCCCTTGATGCCATATACATGAAAAAATCCACAATTTTTTACTGTTTTAAAAAAACCAAGAAATATCTCGTTAAGATTCCACCAAAAAAAGAAAACCTTTTTTTTCTGATATCCTAATGATTTTAACTATTGTTGGAAATTATTTAGTTCTGATGTTCTGAACGCACCGGTTGACGTTTTATTTTGATATTAAAATAACTTCATACCAACCTTCATACATAAAAGTAATAATGTTTAACGGGTTTTTTCTTAGTTATTAGCATTAATTCAATTAATTATACATATACGTATACAACAAATCAAAGGTGTTTTTTTTTATTTCTGTGTTTCTTGTCCAAATATAATAACTGTGTATGCGCGTTGTCAGTGTTAGGGTTGAGCACAGATGCGTAAAACGGAACGTCAAATGTTATTGATGCCATCGATTGACAGATAAAATGTTAACCATTCGCGTTCACGTCTCCGCATTTGCTGCGTTTGTTGCGAATTGTGTGATACGTACTGTGCGATTTTGGATTTCCTTTTGTTGTTTTGACTCTGGCATTATTACGGACTGATATCTACCGCCAGTGGCGGTACCTTCATATAAGCCCAAAAGCCTTACTAAAAAATGCTCGATAGAGAATCAATGTCAAACCCGAACTATTTAAAAGTTCGCGCGCTTATTCTTATCAAAATAACACAATGTATCTACTGCTACACTACTACACATCGCGATTGTTCGCGCGCAGTTTCGCATTTGTAGCATCTAATGATCTACATATTGCTATCTCGCTTACACGCACCGGCTTTTACCGGGCTTTCAAATACTATATCTGTCACTTTCGCACTTATAGCGATGTGCCGTATAACGAGTTAGGCCTTGTGCATAGAACAAATCGATCACTATGGCAGATTTAAGCAGGGCTTTTGGTATGAAGTTGCATGCGTATGCGTGACCTTGTCAGCTTGCCAACTCTGCAGTGTTGCCGTTTTAGCCACACGTTGAAAGATCTTGGAGATTTTTAACGAGTTTGGAAACTTTTTTAACATTTAGCAACAATAAAAACTAGCGACTTTTAAAATAACGAAATTAAATACAGTCAAAACCGTTTACAACAACATCATTTAGAACAACATACCGGTTATATAGACCAAAATCATAGGTACAAAATACTTTGTACCTTGAAAACATCACCGGTTATTACGACTATCGGTTTTTACAACCAAATATGAGTGGTCCCTTGGATGTTGTTATAACAGATTTTGACTGTATTCAAGCAATGTCTTAAAAATAAAAAAAAATTAGCTAGATTTTTCATATACCTGGCGACTTTTTTTGCCTAAATGACAACACTGAGTAGTTCCCGACATCCGAGAGTGCAACTAACTTCAGTTTCATTTGCTTGAGTGGGAAAAGGTTTTGTTGTTAAAGCTTTTTGTTTCTTTTCTAAGATTTCCTCAGTGATACAATTGTTTTGGTGATTTACCTACAACAATGGAGGTAATTGTACCTTGTGAGGATTTAAAATGCGTTCAAGTTTTGATTGGCGAAGATAAGGTAAAATCTTTAAACTTTGCTCAGAAAAAACAGTTAATTTCTTCATTAAAACCGACGCCTAATCTGTGTATTTCTCAGACTAGTAAATCGCATAAACGAAAATTTAATAGATCAGTGTATAAAACTAGTTGGATTGTTGGCTGTTCGCACACTAATAAGTTGTATTGCTGGTGCTGCATATTTTTTTCGAATGAAGATTCCGTTTGGAATACATCTGGTTATAATTATTTAAATAACATATCTGGCGCCATTAAAAGGCACGCAAATTCCCATAAACACCTGTGTGCAATGGTTTCTTTCGGTAATTTTGGTAAACAACGAATTGAGACATCTATATCACGCCAGTTATCTGAGGAAATTTCAAAATATAACACGCGCGTTGAAAACAACCGTAGTGTTTTTCAAAGATTAGTCGATATTGTTTGTCATTTAGCACAACAGGAACTTCCTCTAAGAGGACATGATGAGGCCAAAACTTCATTAAATAAAGGCAATTTTTTAGAACTGGTCTCGTTAATTTCAAAATACAATGTCGTTTTAGAAAAACATATGCAGCATCAGGAAAGTGACAAACCGGGGCCGAGTTATTTATCTAACAAAATTCAAAACGATATTATTCATTCCGTAGCCGATGTGATGCAAACTTGCATCGATTACGAAGTTAGACAAACAAAATTTGTTTCAATTATTATTGACGAAACCCCCGATGTTAGTCATAGAGAACAACTGTGCTTGATTCTCAGATATTATTATATAAATGAAATTCATGACCGTTTTTTGGGCTTTCTTAATGTGTCGGAAAGTCGCACAGCAGACTCACTCTCTAATATTATTTTAGAATTATTGAATAGACATGATTGCATCGCAAAATTAGTAGCGCAAAGCTATGACGGTGCTAGTGTAATGTCCGGTGTAAGAAATGGAGTGCAACAAAAAGTTAAAAGATGTTTGTCCACAAGCAATTTACATTTGGTGTAATGCGCATATTTTGGCCTTAGTGTTGTCTAAATCATGCAATAGAATTCAGGAGGTTAGTTTATTTTTTTCAGCCCTTCAGGCTTTGTGTAATTTTTTTAGTAATAGTACAAAACGAGCTGCTTTTTACGATACTCATTGCAGCAAAAAATTGCCTAATGATCCCGCAACTCGTTGGACATACATGTCGCGAGTTGTAAACACGGTTTTTGAAAAAAAAAGTAAACTTATTGAGTTGTTTTCTGATCTGTGCGACAATCCACAGAACGGGGACGGGGATACGATTTTAGCTGCGGAGAATTTTGAAAACACTTTGCGATCTTATAATTTCAATTTTTTTCTTTTTATCTTTCATCGGATATTTGAAAAAACTGACTGCTTGTACAATATTCTACAAAAATCACAAGTTGATGTCGGTTATTGTATTAATAAAATAAAGGAATTTCAGGCATGGTTACGTGCTGAATTTCAATCCGAATTTGATCAAATTTATGAGAACACGTTGCAAAATAACTCGGCTCCTCGTTTGAGACGCAACGTACGCTGTGCAAAAACGGAATACAGACGACTTTTTGTAGAAGTAATTGATAACATTAATACCGAATTAATACCGAATTACTGACCGATATTCTGAAATTTATAAATTAAAGTTTTTCCAACTGCTCAACAACAAAAAATTTGACAATTATCACTCACATTTTCCTACAGAGGAATTAGATTCATTATTTGACATTTATGCAAACTATTTCGACAAACAAACATTAAAAAGCCAATTGATTTGCTTGTATTCTAGTCCTGATCTGAAAGATCGTAATGTTTTCGAATTAATTGATTTAATTCATGAGAATAACCTCGAAGATGCCTTTCCCGAGCTGTTAAAGTTAGCGTATCTTGTTGTAACTATTCCGGCTACAAGATCTTCCGCGGAACGTGCTTTTTCGTCTCTTAAATGTATCCATACCTATCTGAGAAATACACAAGGTCAAGAGCGTCTTTCCGAATTATCAATGATAGCTATTGAAAAACAGTTGTTGGTAGAATTAAAACGATCACCAACATTTTACTCTGATGTAATTAAATCATTTCTTAAGAAAGATAGACGATTCCAATTAGAATATAAATAATTTATTTAAATTCCTTATTACATTCTATCTAGCTATTTTTTAACTTTCGTTTTGTAACTTTTTGTTTTGTTTTTTTTTGTCTGTAACCTGGGTCCTGTTACGAAGGAAGCAACTACTTACCATAACTTTGTTCCCTCAAGCAATGAAGCAAACCAAACGGCTTTTTTCAAAGCCACCGGAGGTATGCAATTGCTGATATGTTTATTATATTCAATCTAGCACTAGCATGCCTTCAGTGTGCTTTGGTTACCTCATTCACCGCACGACAAGCAAGAGTGAAATTGAAGAAAGAAGAAGATGGATGAATTTACTTTTAATTTATTGTACCTAAACCAGTAGTTTATGAGAAAATTGCGATGATACATACGTAGGTACCTACATACTCAGTCGAAAACTGAACTTTCTTTTTTTGAAATCAGTTAAAATTTTATTGGGCTTGCGTTATTTTGAAACCCTAGGCACGCCACTGCCTCTCGCGTGGCCTGCCCTGCATAACCTCTGCGTCTGACACGTGGTCGCTGCCGGCTTCGGGGTCGGCCCGCCGGTCTGCGTGCGTCGCGGCCTAAGCCCAGGGCAGTACCTTCCACAAACCTACAACCAGTGGAGGAACACCTTGGTGAACTGAATCCACCCCTCTACCGAATAAATGCTGTAAACTTCTGTGGTCATCTTCTTTTAATTCTACCACCAAAACCCCCACGCCACACCAATAAATACTATAAGCAATAAATCAATATACACAATTCAAGTCTTGTTATGTTAACAAATGTGTGATTATTATTTAGATAAACTTTTAACTTTCAGATTAGTGACATTCAATTATTAATCACAACAAATATACCAAATTATGTACCAAATACAACCTAATAATTCCTAATTTCACAAATAAATCTTACTTGTCAATACAACAACAGGGACTACAGTACAAACTACAAGTACCATTTCAATTTGATAGCCCGGATGACATGGTAATATATTCAAACTTATTAAGTTATTTTCAACAATGTTCAAAACTTCCAATTTACTTAGTGGATCTTATAAGACCACGCTTCTGCTACCAGTTTGTTCGATCCTTCAATAAGCCAGCCAACGGTAACTGGTATGGTCGAACAGTCCACGGTACGTGGAGCCTTACCGTTGCTTGCAAACACAATATGGGCTCTTAGGCCTTACCAATACATAATTAAACTTTACACAATTAGATATTCCAACATGCACACTTACCTGTGGCTGGTTGACGACAGCGTGCGACCTTGGTAGATCACGACCGTGCGGTATGTGTTAGTGTGTATGATTGTGTAATGTTGTGAAGTGGTGTCACGGCGGTCACAAAGGACGCAAGCTTCAATGTGTGGTCCAGGCCGGGATGTAGCACAAACTTCGCACCAGATTGGAGCAGCTATTTATCACCAATTCACAATTACTTTCAACAAATTCCGCGTGCCATTCGGTGTGGCGTCATCATGGCGTTATAATTCAAAATATCCCAGTGTGGTACTCAAAACGGGATTCTAGATTTCAATTAAACACTAACCACAACCGATTTGTCTTTTAACCGCGTAGATTCAACAGGATTTTAATTACAATCAATAAATCGATCTCAACAAACGGCGGACATTATTTCAACCGAACAAAGGTTATCTGTCAAGTCAAAAGTTATGTCAAGCCCACAGATAATTAATTGCCATACCAAAAATATGCGTGCAGATATTCTCGTTGGACGGAACACTTCCAATAGAAGATTCAGTAGCAGAATCAGTCTTAAAAAAAATGCATATAAGTTTCATAGGTTCCTGAACAAAATAAGGTAGTATCCGTATTGGTAGCTTCGACCATGCACAATGACAACACAATCAATATGCGAACTGGAGATGACAAGAAACCTGAAACTATAATTGAGTTTCGAGGAGTTTTTTTTTTTAATGGACAAGTCCCCAAAAGTTTCTAAATCAGAATTCGGAGTAATATTTTGGGTCAGTGGGTCGTCTTAGGGGCGGAGTTTTAGGAGTTGGAGTTAACCTTGACCATAGAAACCATTTAGGTTCCCAGAAGAATGGTCCTACGACGCACTGTTTTCGAATTACGAGCATTTGAATTTTTTGACTATTTTTATAAACACTGTATTTCCAAAATGGTAGGTCGGATGAAAATCTTTTCAGGAAAGAATTTTTGCTCTTGTCGAAAACCATAAGATGATGTTAAAAAAACCAACAACATATGAAAAAAAAATTCAATTCAAAAATTCTGTGTCGGTGGATGTCTCAGCTTGGGTATCCTTAGGGGCAATAAATTAATAAATAAATAAATTAATAATTTTTTAAATAAATTTTCGTTGTTTTTTTTTTCTCTCGGAAATCTTTTTTTTTGTAGTATGATGTTAACCTTGACCATAGAAACCATTTAGGTTCCGAGAAGCATGGTCCTACGACGCACCGCTTTCGAGTTAGGAGCATTTTATTTTTTTTCCTTAAGAAGCCCATTTTGTAAACTTACGGCTAGTAATTTCAATAATTTGGAAGTGTCTTATCAAAAACCAAACAAAAGAAAATATGTGACACGGTATCAACCCACTTCATGTGTGGATACGTGTTTTAGAGTTTTTGTTGCATCTTAGCTATAAAAATGATTTGTTAGTACAAAAATGGAGAATCAGTAAGGGTAGCCCTGAAAGCCAAATAGTTGAGCAACGAAAGAAACGCATTCAGACTGAAATAAGAAAGAGGATTGGATCATTAGTGGACGTAGTGAAACCTAATGCCGGAAGACAAATGATGGCAATTCAGCCCGGAAAGCACTATCAGATAAATACCGTGGCACATTTACTGAAATTTTAGGTCTGGATGCATGGTTAGTCGACAGATTGCATATTATCCTTGTCACAATATCTTGTGATTATCCTATAGACGCAAAAAAGTTTGGCAATTTTTGCCGCACGCTCGCAGAAAAGTACGTTCAATTGTATAATTGGCACCCGATGACTGTCACTATTCACAAAATTCTAGTGCACGGAGAAGAGATTATTGAATCCAGTTCACTTCCTGTCGAGATGCTCTCAGAGCAAGCGGCCGAATCACGCAACAAATTCTGGCGGTCTGATAGGGAACGTCACTGCCGCAAAGTAAATAGGATACAAACCATGGTCGACCTCTTTCACCGTGCATTAGAATCATCAGACCCATTGATTTCTATGTCACACCACATTTTACGTCGAAGTTCATACAAGCGGCTTTGTCTGCCAGAAGCTGTCCGCGAACTTTTAAAACCAATTCACGAAGAAAATTTGCAATTAGCAGGAGCCGAAAATGAAGACGAAGACTCATCATTGGATGGATCTTTTTCATTGGATGATGATAATGCAAATGATGATGGCTGCACGTTAATATTAGGCAACGAAAGCGATTTATAAGAGTAGGCTATTTATTGGATGTGGTTCCAGAATATAAAGTTTATTAACCAATAATGTTTTAAAGTAGTTTAGTGTCAGTATCATGTTGAAATTTATTTATTATTACCTTCAAGCGAGAACCCCCTACCCTATTTCGTACCATTTGACCTTTGAACTAAATGGCACATAATTCCCAAAGGCCGCAATTGTTAAACGTGGTTTTTTTATCAGTGATAGGCCTTGTTACGAGGAATATTTCTATGCTAGTCACAAGTCGCACTTTTGAGCTTTTATGGAGAAAAAAAAAACGAAAATATGAAGAAAAAAAATTACTTGGTATATAGAGGTAATTTTCTAAAAATAAAAACTAACAAACATGCGCCTAAAGATTTTTCATTAGACTGTATTTATTTGAAAACATTATCTTGGTTTATCAAATTTACAGAAAATATTTAACATTTTTTTAGGTTAAAGTTTAAGTTTTATTATTTTACTAGCTTTTGCCCGCGACTTCGTTCGCGTGGGAGGGTTTTCCCGCGTATAATCCCGATCCCGTGAGAATTTCGGGATATAAAGTAGCCTGTGTTATTTCAGGATGTAAACTATCTACTTGCCAAATTTCATTGAGATCCGTTCAGTAGTTTTTGCGTGAAAGAGTAACAAACATCCATCCATCCTCACAAACTTTCGCATTTATAATATTAGTAAGAAGTAAGATAGTAAGAAGTAAGATATTATAAAAAGTATATGAAATAGACATTTGGGTGTTCTAAAGTCAGAATTTTAACCCTTATTCAAATAACTGGTTTATTACCACATCGTGTTTTTTTTAAATAATGCACTCTAACTTTTAATACGGTAACACTAAAGGTATAAAAATATTACCACATCGTGTTTTTTTTAAATAATGCACTCTAACTTTTAATACGGTAACACTAAAGGTATAAATATCACATATTTATAATCTATAATAATTTGTTTATCTATTTTATTTCATTTGACAACCTGTCAACGTCATTTGTCACTGTAAGGTAATGTCAAAGTTGACTCAACGGTTTTGTGTGTCTCCAAACCGGCCTTAATCCTCTCTCCGAACAACGAGAAATCCACTGCGCGAGACACACTACAGATATTCAGGACCAGTGTATCCTTCAAAGACACCAAATTCTCTCCTGCCGACGTTAGATTCGTCTCAAACAGCAGTCAGAGTCGAATTTGACAGTGTGGAGCACAGGGATATAACCCTCGACAAAGTTAAACAGGCCAAGTGCAGCCTAACGGCTGAGCCGTGCAAGAAACTCAAACCTATGATCATACTCAAAGGGGTGTCGGATACTATCCCCTGCGAGCAACTAGCTGAAATAATAACGACTCAAAACACCTTCAATACCCCCATTTCACCTGGCGACTTGAATTTTAGATTCAGGCGTTCAAACAAAAACAACCAACTTTACAACGCAGTCTTTCTGGTTGCCCCCCTCTGTGAAGAGAGATCCTAAAAACCGGCAAGGTCAACATCGACCATCAGCGTGTGCACGTGGAGGAACACGTACCTCTGCTACAGTGTTACACCTGCATGCAGTTCGGGCACACTAGAAAGAACTGCACTTCACTAACCCCCGTGTGCTCCCACTGCTCATCAACCACTCACCAATACAAAGACTGCCCCGTAAAAAAGGACACATCGATTGTTGACTGCTATAACTGCATTCAGCACAATAAACAGTTCAACTGGGGGCTTGAAACAAACCACAGCACCACATCTAATACTTGCCACAGGGTCATACATATGACCAAGAAGTTGCGGGAAAGAATTGACTATGGACCGCAGACAGCCTCGCACGTTTAGCTATAACCTGTGTCCGTGCGACGATCTAACCATACAGACCTGGCACTCTGGGACGCTTTTCCTCCACACGAAATGACCATCTGACAGGGACAAACTATTCTAACCCATATGAATTGTCTCGGGTAATAATGAGCCCAGAGGCAATTGATACTCTACACAATCACATTTTCCAGATTGTCAGACAGCTAAAACATTTCAATGCGCCTGCTTAGCCCTTGCTGATTATTCACTCTTATTTTATTTTTATAATGCGTTGTGAAATAGTTTGTATTTCCTCTTTTTGAATTTTGTATTTAGAATTAAGATTGTAATTAGCAATTAGATAAAACTTGTATAACCTCCTGGTATCATCATTATATATTGTATTTTATTTTATTCTTTTTTCTCAACAACAACTTATGTTAGCATTAAGACCATGTAAATAATACGTAAAAAAAAACAAACAAAAAAACAAACAAACGTATTCTCATAACCTAATTATGATCATTATTGTACTATTGCTTTATATTTGTGTATACAATTTTGGATTACAATTATAATTTGTTTAAACTCGTTCATTTTTATAAATATATCTTAGCCTTAAGACATCTGTACACCTTTAGCTCTATTCAAATAAGTTTCCTTTGTATATACAACAAAAAAAAACAAACAAACGTATTCTCATAACCTAATTATGATCATTATTGTACTATTGCCTTATATTTGTGTATACAATTTTGGACTACAATTACTATTTGTTTAAACTCGTTCAACTTTATAAATATATGTTAGCCTTAAGACATTTGTACACCTTTAGCTCTATTGAAATAAGTTTCTTTTGTATCCCTTCAAAAAAAAAAACTTTTCAACGACTGAATAACTTATTTCACCCTTAACCCTCATCCATTTACCCACAATCCATCCTTCACCCTCACCAATCCAAACCCATTCGGGAAAAGGGAAGACATACCCATAGTGTTACCCTTTTCTCTTAATCTCAATCTCGAAAATAAGCGAGATTGCAAAAAAAAAAAACTTAGTGAAAAAAGTCGAGTTTTTGGCGGGTGTTTTCAGAAATTTTAAAAGTTTGTTCAAGAAAAAATCTGGTAAGTACTTTTTCGATGCAAATTCCAAAACTATAACATATTTTGACTAATCTCACGTGTTAGCAGCATTTGCAATTGACTTATTCATATAATTTAGATGTTTCAATTATGTGGTAAATATCTTACCCTTGTCCGATCCCACTTTGAAAAATATCAGATTATCCATATAAAAATCGGTTGTCTTTTTGTATATTTTTTTTTGGACTGCAAAAAGCTAAATAAATATTTTGAGAAGTTCATATAAAGTTCTTACGTAACGTGTCAATTAATACTTTGTTTATTTCAGATATTCAATATCTCAAAGAAAATAAATTTAAATGAAAAAAGTAGACTTCAAAAAGTTGTTGATAATTTAGAAGACTTATCGGATCTCTCTGATTGCGACGAAGAAGATGACCCATGTTGGGGACAGGTAATCAGTAGCCCTGCGGACATCTTTGTACCTGTGCCAGAAGAAGAGATGTTAGAAAGAAGATTAGAAGAATTGTTCGGGTCAACTGAAGAAAATGAAAAAGTTACGCTTGAACACAATGCTACAGAACAAACCAACGAGAATCTACTAGAAGTTTTAGAGCCTAGTTCACATGTTAATAATAGCCCATACAGAAGTGAGCTAAACGTCCCCGAATTTGCTGTGCCAGTTGAGGATACACCAAGTACGTTTGCTTCTATATCAAGTCCTCGTAGCTCAATATCTTCACTTTTACGTAAATTTCAAGATGTTCCCGCGCTTGGTGACCAACAGTCTTTATTTTCTGTAACTGATTTCGAAGCTGTTCTCCCGGAAAACCGAAGTGATACTATGTCTCCCTTGTATCAAGAAAATAATTTAAGTATTCTCAATGATCTAGAACAAGAGTCTATTATCAGTAATATTCAACGCCCACCTCGCAGAGATCGGTTGACGCCTCGCGACTGGCAAATTTTAGATGAGCCTCACACAGTTCCACCTTTTGACAAAAAGGCAACCACTAGTACACAATACACCCATAAAACTCAACCGATTCAAGTATTTGAAAAGTTTTTTACTGATTACATAATTGAAATAATTGTCCAACAAACAAATACATACGCACGCCAAAAAAATAGTAAAAATTGGTCTCCAGTGTCAAGTGCTGAAATGAAGGCTTATTTAAGCGTGCTCATATTGATGGGGCTCAATCCATTACCGGATATGGAATTGTATTGGTCCAGTGACACATTCTATAATAATCCGGAAATTTCGAGGGTATTTCCACTCACTAGATTCAAAAAAAATACCGAAAATTTACACCTTAATAATAATGAATTGGAGCCAGGGAGAAATTCTGCAGAATATGACAAGTTGTACAAACTAAGGCCTTTAATCACGGAGTTTAATGACATTTTCTAAAATGAAATGGAAAATTCGAGCCGACAATCCATTGATGAGTGTATGGTGAAATTTGATTCTGCAATTATAAATTCATACATAGCGTATAATACAACACATACAGTAAATGTTCACTCTCACCGTAATTACAGATTAAAATTGGCGCGCGAACTAATAGACAATTTCACAGGAAAAAAAAATAAGCCAACAGTGTTAAAAATAAAAAAAGGTGGCAACTTTGGGGTACCCGACGAAATCCGTCTTTTAAATGTCGGTGTACACATGCCGGAAGAAATTGATACCTATAAGAGATGTAGGTTTTGTAGTACTAGAAGAGTACAAAAGCGTACAAAAATATGTTGCACTATGTGCAAAGTAGCAATATGTGCTCGATCTTGCTTCAGGTTGTTCCATATCGCCGACTCCGGTGTAGAATAAAGAGAATGCCCAAGTTCCATAAAAAAGAAACCCAGCTCCAGCAGACATGAGATGTATCTCATATTATCATCAATAATAATAAACGGTCATTACCGTGATACTTGCTGGCAAAGATAGAAAAATTGCCAATTTTACTTTCCATAGGTTGGGTTTTTATTAAAAATAACATTGATTACTTTTTTATATATTTTTTGTACAAGTCATTTGTTTTTAATTTAGACTTATAGATTGTAAGAATACCATTAATATAAGCAATACTATAAGATAGGTAATATGCAATACCAATAAAAAATTATTAAAAAAATAAAATGTTTCATTTCCAAAATATAAAATAAATATTATAAGTAGAACCAAGAGGAAGTCACTAGTCAAGAAACGAATATTAAACCGTAACTACCCCATCCCCTATTATTTTTAAAATTTTGATTTAAAATATGAAATCAGTGACCCTCAATTACCTAAAATACAATGCAACCTTAAAAAAAAATGCATACCGGCTCGCGTTTGTTTAAGGGTTAATTCGATTCCAGATTTGACATTAGCTACTGTCATTTTGTGAAATAATGATACCACATATAATAGTGTAGTGATGAACACAAAAATCGATAAACAATCAGTGTGTGTGCCATCAGTGTGCCAATTAAAGACTAAATTATTGATTTTTATTTAAATAAATACATAATTATTCATAATAATTATTTATTAATTAGTAATCGCTGCTCTATTTTATAAAAAGTTATTTTTTTTGTTTTTATATTAAAAACAACACTTATAATAAGAGTCTAGATAGTTTTCAGTATTGGCAACCAGTGCGCGCTCGTGCAGCTATCGCCATTTTGTTTAACGTGTCATTCGGCTTCATTCTCCCAGTCTGACTGCACGAATATCTTATTTCATTGCGAATCGATATTTTGTTGGGTTTTTGTTAAAGTGTTGTTACGTTGTGTTTGTTGTTACGTTTATAGTTTTTTGTGAACTTTGAGTGAATCTATTTGTTTTGGTTTTCCATCAAAATGGATCCTCAGCCAAGTACATCACAAAAAGACGTGGATGTTTTCTTGTCCCCAAGAAAAAAAACGTCCACGAAAAGCTTTCACTGTTACTGAAAAAGTAATGATCCGCAACGCCTACAAATACGTGAAAAATTAAATTTCTGCGCAATTGGAGGCCTTTGAAGTTGTGGAAGAAAATGAATGTATGAGCAAAGTTGCTGACATATTGGGAATAACCTCACGCTCTGTTTGTAACGTTTTGAAGGAAGTAAATAAAGGTGCGCCGCCAACTCCTCCTAAAAAAACTGGACCAAAGCGAAGTTTCAAAGATAAAATTGATGAATTTACATTCTCTGCAATACGAAGAATTGTTCATCAGTTCTTTTACCGAAATGAACCTCCAACCATTGCAAAGGTTAGTCAATCAGTCAGACAGTATTATTTTATACCTACATCTTTTATATATAAGTAATGATTCCAAGCTATTATAAAATTTACTATTTTAGATTTTACAAGTGAAGAACGATGATTCAGAAATGCCAAAGTTTTTCAAAGACACCCTCAGAAAAATTTTGAAGCATCTTAATTTTAAATTTGTTGCACGGTCACGCAAGAGCACACTTATTGATCGAAATGATATAATAACATGGCGCCAGCGTTACTTGCGATCTACATGTCAGTTTCGACGAGAAGGGAGACATATATATTATCAAGATGAAACTTGGGTTAACGCAGGTAAGGCTAACATTTATACACAAAATGAATGTATATACATTTTACATTAAATTTAATAGTAATATTGAATGTTCATGTAAGTACTATATTTATTTTAAGATCATACTGTAAAAAAAACTTGGGTGGACAAGAAAGTCACATCATCTCGACAAGCGTTTTTGAAGGGACTGACCACTGGATTAAAAAATCCATCTGGAAAAGGCAAACATCTCATAATTAGCCATATAGGTAGTGAAGAAGGCTTCCTGGAAGAGGGGCTCATGATTTTTGAAGCAAAGAAAAATTGTGAAGATTACCATGATGAGATGAATACAGTTTGTTTTGAGGAGTGCTTCGCTGGAGTCTTACCAAAATTAAGACCAAACTCAATTGTGGTGATGGATAATGCACCTTACCACTCCCGAAAATTGGAAACGGCACCAAAAATGAGCTGGAAAAAAGCTGCCATTCAAGATTGGCTTTTAAATAAAAATATTCATTACGAACCAGATATGGTTAAAGCTACGCTTTTAGAACTGATTCCACATAACGAGTCTTTTAATAAGTACGCTGTAGACGAAATGGCAGCACAACATGGGATCACGGTTTTAAGACTACCCCCTTACCGTTGCGAGCTAAACCCTATCGAATTGATATGGGCGCAGGTAAAGGGGCATGTAGCTCAAAATAATAAAACCTTCAAATTGACAGACGAGAAATTTATTTCAGGAAGGCATTCAAAAAATTACGGGACAGTGGGTCGTCTTAGGGGCGGAGTTGTAGGAGTTGGAGCGCTTAGGGGCACTATGAGCAGCAAAGAAAACGAAAGAAACTTTTTTGATTAAAAAAATTTTTTTGGGACTTCAAAAATTTTCATTATTTTTTTTTTCGGAAATCTTCGATTGTTTTTGCAGTATGGGGTTAACCTTGACCATAGAAACCATTTAGGATCCCAGAAGCATGGTCCTACGACGCACCGTTTTCGAGTTACGAGCATTTTAATTTTTTCCCTTTTATAAAAACGCCCTGTATTTCCAAAATGGTAGATCGGATGAAAATCTTTTCAGGAAAGAATTTGTTGCTCTTGTCGAAAACTATAAGACGATGTTAAAAAACTAACAACATTTGGAAAAAAAAATCCATCCAAAAATTTAAGTGTTGGCCGATTTCTCAGCTTGGGCATTCTTAGGGGCAGGGGACTTAGACAAATTTTCAGTTTTTTTTTTTTTCGGAAATCTTAATTTTGTTTTTGCAGTATTGGTTTAACCTCGACCATAGAAACCATTTATGTTCCCAGAAGCATGGTCCTACGACGCACCGTTTTCGAGTTACGAACATTTTAATTTTTTCCCTTTTATAAAAAACGCCCTGTATTTCCAAAATGGTAGGTCTGATGAAAATCTTTTCAGGAAAGAATTTGTTGCTCTTGTCGAAAACTATAAGACGATGTTAAAAAACTAACAACATTTGGAAAAAAAAATCCATCCAAAAATTTTTTAAGTGTCGGCGATCTCTCAGTATAAAACTCCTTGTACCTATTTCCAAAATGGTAGGTCGGATAAAAATTTTGAAACGATGATAAAAACCCGCAAAAAATCGTTTATTTTTCTTTTAAGATTATCTTAAACATTAAATTTTTGCTAAGTGACCGGTTCTCCATACGGTAAAGTTTGTGGTCTACGTCAACAGTACTCAAAATACGCGAATTATTGGGAATTCTCAATACTTTCTTGCGATCCAAATTGTTCAGTGTTTCTTGTTGTAGTTGTTATTTCTTAATATAAATCTTTCTTTTGTTTTATTTTTTAGTTATTTTTTATTAATTAGTTTTTGTTTCGGTTTTTCATTTATTTTTAGTTTGTAAGATTTAATTTCTTTTATTTTTAGCTTAAGTTTTTTTTATATTTCTTATTAGTTTTAAGTTGCAGTTTGTAGTTTTTATTAGGGTTCCGTAGTCAACAAGGAACCTTTATAGTTTAGCCATGTCCGTCTGTCTGTCCGTCTGTCCGCGGTTTAGCTCAAAAACTATTGGTACTAGACAGTTGTACTTTGGCATGAGTATACACGTTACGGACGCCGAAAAAGTGGTAAAATAAAATTTTGAAAAAAACAATTATTTAGGGTACCTCCCATACATGTAAAGTGGGATGATAATTTTTTTTTTTTCGTTCTTCCCATAGTGTGAGATATCGTTGGATAGGTCTTTCAAAAATATTAGGGGTTTGGTCAGACCGTTTTTTGATTAAGTAAACCGTTCGTGACTTATAAAGCTTTAAAGTACCAATTTTCGTTAGAGTCAAGTGTCCCCCCCTGTATCAACTAGACGGTTGTAGTTAGAAATTCAAATGTCACGGCAGTAGTACCTATATATAACGAAATTTAAAGGAAAACTATCACACATAAGTGGGCTTTACAGGTTTACGAGTAATAGTCGACCAATTGTATTTGACTCGAAAATTTCGAACAACTCTATAGAAATATCGATAGATGGCGCTAAGCGCCAGTTGTATCGTGCTAGCTTCTTGTGACGATTGAGTAGTGTAGCTCTGTGTCCGTATTTAAATTCAAAACACCGGCTATGACAAGTTTTATACAAATCTCTAAAAAAAATTAAAGCTTTCCGTGCAAAATTGTTGGATCAGGTGAGGATTTGTATAGGAAGTCAAATTAGTTAGGTAGTTATGTTTGGCTTTTAGTTAGAGCATGGTACGAAACGATCAGTCAGCGAATACGACACGCACTTGGCTGTTATAAAAACTACGGAACCCTAAACTGCGCGTGGCCCGACACGCACTTGACCGGTTTTTTATTCTAGTTTGTAATTATTTTATATACCTATAGTTCGCGAAAAAAATGGATCCTTTTTCGCTAATTTTAGATAGAAATTTTAGCCTTTGGAATTATGCAGCGGGTATTTCTACGGAAGAAAGGGCCCTTGAAGCGGCGAAACGGTGGCTGCTAATTCCGTCGCAGACACCACGCTGCCCATCCTGTAGGCATCCTATGAATGCGGAACGCAACGCAACCTATAAGTTGGGGTTTAGATGGCGTTGTAGAAGGGCAGGCTGCAACGTCATTAGGTCTCCTTTAAAGGGGACCTTTTTTGAACGCAGCAATGTGACAATTTTAAATACGCTCAGGCTTTTGCTCCATTTCTTTCGGAGAGACAAAGTGTCACAGGCCGCTAGAGACGTAGGGGTGACACGCAAAACGGCCATACAAGTATACCACTATTTACGCGAGGTCTGTGAAGTGGCGGAAGCACATAACCGCAATATGATCGGCGGGGACAACGACATAGTGGAGGTCGACGAAACCCACCTTTACACCAATAAATACCACAGGGGACGATTATTGCAAAGGCAAACATGGTCATTTGGTTGCATAAGCCGACTCACCAAAAAAATTCACGTGGAACTGATACCAAATAAAAATAGGGCCACATTAGATAGCATAATCCAACAAAATGTTAGACCTAACTCCTACATAATGTCAGACCAGCACCGGTCATACATGGGCGTGCACCTGAGACTGGGTATGCGTGGTCATTCCAGTGTCAACCATAGCATTCAATTTACGGCAGGGACAGTCAATATCCCTGTGGATCCCAGCCATGGGATCCCAGTACCAGGCACAAATAATGTTCGGTGCAAAGTGCATACAAACACAATAAAGCGGCAATGGCTAGAATTAAAACGCCAATGTCGCACCTGTAGGAGTCAGCGGCGGATAAAGTGGTACATGGGGGAATATATGTACCGGCAAAATATTTTAAAAAGCCTACCCACGGACGCTGCTAGATTCCGCCGTTTGCTGCGTGACATACATCGGATATACCCAGGACTAGAAAGGAATGCTATCCGAATTAGAAATTGCCGATGTGGGCCCACTTGTCCCCGCCGATAATGCACGAAGGTTGGCCTGGTACTGCAAATTCACAGTATAGCTCTATACGCGTGCACGCCCTTATGGAGAGGTGGCCCTAATCCTAGTCCTACCAACACCTCTTACCCTCACAAGCGATACTCAGTCACGCGGCAATATATTAGTAAAACGAAAACAACAAAAAAAATTCAAATATCCCGAAAACGGTGCGTCCTGGCAAAAAATAACCGAAATCTGACCCCCCTATGTGGCCCCATAAGCAGCATCTCATAAATACTGACCACCATGACCTGGCTGCTGCATCCCGGCTTGACTCCACAGAAAGGTACTCCTCAGTGGTCAAAGATCGACCAACACTTGTTTTTTTTTCCGTATTTCCTGGGTTTGTTAACATCAGCTCATGGTTTTCGACTAGAGCAATAATTTCTTACCAGAAGAGAGCTTTTCATTTGAGCTACAATTTTGGAAATACAGAGAATTTTATTTTTTAAGTATAAAAATTAAAAACCACCTAGCTCGAAAACGGTGCGTCGTAGGACCATGCTTCTGGGAACCTAAATGGTTTCTATGGTCAAGGTTAACCCCATACTGCCAAAACAAACAAAGATTTCCGAAAAAAAAAACAACGAAAATTTTTTTAAGTCCCTGCCCCTAAGGATATCCAAGCTGAGAAATCGGCCGACAGAAAATTTTTGGATGGATTTTTTTTTCCAAATGTTGTTAGTTTTTTAACATCGTCTTATAGTTTTCGACAAGAGCAACAAATTCTTTCCTGAAAAGATTTTCATCAGACCTACCATTTTGGAAATACAGGGCGTTTTTAATAAAAGGGAAAAAATTAAAATGCTCGTAACTCGAAAACGGTGCGTCGTAGGACCATGCTTCTGGGAACATAAATGGTTTCTATGGTCGAGGTTAAACCAATACTGCAAAAAAAAATTAAGATTTCCGAAAAAAAAAGAACTATGAAAATTTGTCAAGTCCCCTGCCCCTGATAAAGGTATAAAATTGTTCTCTTACCAAGATGTTGTAAGTGTGGGATCCTTTATGCAAATAAGTTACTTCATTCTATTACTGCGTTTTATTTCATTCCAAAACCCTTTGCAAAATTCTAATTGATCTAATACATGTTTGATAAAACTTGGTAAACTGCTCTAAAAATCTAAACCATATGATCGACCATATTCAACTGACTTCGACAACGACTATATCTCCAACTAAAATATTTTCTACTTGACTTTTCTTTTCATCTATCTTGTCACATTCAAAAAACCTTCCTAACAACATTTTGGTTTTAAATGCCATAGACTTAAAAACCTGCCAGTAAACCATAGACATAAAATTCTATAAAACCAATATTACAACAGCCCCTAAGAATACCAAGCTGAGAAATCGGCCGACACTTAGAAAATTTTTTGATGGATTTTTTTTTCCAAATGTTAGTTTTTTAACATCGTCTTATAGTTTTCGACAAGAGCAACAAATTCTTTCCTGAAAAGATTTTCATCCGACCTACCATTTTGGAAATACAGGGCGTTTTTTATAAAAGGGAAAAAATTAAAATGCTCGTAACTCGAAAACGGTGCGTCGTAGGACCATGCTTCTGGGAACATAAATGGTTTCTATGGTCGAGGTTAAACCAATACTGCAAAAAAAATTAAGATTTCCGAAAAAAAAAAACTATGAAAATTTTTCTAAGTCCCCTGCCCCTAGGAATACCCAAGCTGAGAAATCGGCCGACACTTAGAAAATTTTAGGATGGATTTTTTTTTTCCAAATGTTGTTAGTTTTTTAACATCGTCTTATAGTTTTCGACAAGAGCAACAAATTCTTTCCTGAAAAGATTTTCATCCGACCTACCATTTTGGAAATACAGGGCGTTTTTTATAAAAGGGAAAAATTAAAATGCTCGTAACTCGAAAACGGTGCGTCGTAGGACCATGCTTCTGGGAACATAAATGGTTTCTATGGTCAAGGTTAACCCCATACTGCAAAGACAAACGAAGATTTCCGAAAAAAAAAAAAATATGAAAATTTGTCGCAAAAATTTTCGCTCCATAGCGCCCCTAAGGCTACACTCCAACCAAATTACGGCTACCAAATGGTCTAAATGCGTATCCCATGTTGTCAAAGAAGAGGAAAAAACATATATGTTAATTGACAATATCACAGACACATTAATAATAAATGTTACAGAAAGTGACAGCGATAGCGATAGCGATGACAGCGACAATTTATAAAATAAATTATTACCATAATACATCTATCTGTTTTATTTGTCATGTTCCTTCATGATCACATTTTTTTATTTATTTCACACACAATTATAAAAGAAAAGTCTCAGATCGTTAATTAATCGTCAAAACTAAATTATCGGTTCAGAAATATTTAATTTCCTGATATACTTAGTTTACTAGAGTAAAATTATAAACGAGAAGAATTGATCCGGAAATATTCCATTTCCATATCGAATAATTTCGCAATGTCACTATTTAGTACTTGTCATAACGTTGCAACACTGAAATTGTCAAATCTGGAATCGAATTAAAATTCCGAGTATAGTCTTGCATTTTCAATGCATTTTTGATCAATTTACATAATAAACAGCATAGGGAATTTTTTTGGGTCCGATCAAACACTGTGCGCTAGAGACGTAGGGGTGACATGCAAAACGGCCATACAAGTATACCACTATTTACGCTAGGTCTGTGAAGTGGCGGAAGCACATGACCGCAATATGATCGCAGGACAACAACATAGTGGAGGTCGACGAAACCCACCTTTACACCAATAAATACCAAAGGGGTCAATTATTGCAGAGGCAAACATGGTCAATTGGTTGCATAAGCCAACTCACCAAAAAAATTCACGTGAAACTGATACCAAATAAAAATAGGGCCACATTAGATGTTGAACAAAATGTTAGACCTAACTCCTACATAATGTGAGACCAGCACTGGTCATACATGGGCGCGCACCTAAAGCTGGGTATGCGTAGTCATTCCAGTGTCAACCATAGCATACAATTTACGGCAGGGACAGTCAATATCCCTGTGGAACCCAGTACCAGGCATGAATAATGTTCGGTGCAAAGTGCATACAAACACAATAGAGCGATAATAGCTAGAATTAAAATGCCAATGTTGCACCTGTAGGAGTCAGCGGCGGATAAAGTGGTACATGGGGGAATATATGTACTGGCAACATATTTTAAAAAGCCTAAGTCTCAAAAATTTTTGCTCCATTGCGCCCCTAAGGCTACACTCCAACCATATTTGAAACAAATAAAGGATAAACATACCTGTTTGTAATAATAAATGTCCCTAGCTAATTATTCAAATTCAAAGACTTTTATTATAATTACAATTGGCAGTATAACAATATTCTTTGAATTGCATTTGCAATGCTTTTTACTAAATAATTTAATGCTGCAAGAGATGAGTGGCGACTCATAGTGAGGCGGGACACAACTAAATTAACAACCACTCTGCCAAGAGTGAAACAGCAAAGAAGAAATACATCCCAGAATTTTGTTTATTATACAGAAATGACAACTCCTGCAAATCCTATACCTCCTAATGGTTACCTGCTACTTAAACATTAGACACAAAATAAATAATATTCATGTTTTTAGCAAACCACAAGTTCTATCAGGATTACAGCCATTACCTACAGCACTAGTCATTTGCTTATATTATACAAATGATCTGCAAAGTGCAACCTAAACGACCGAAATGATGGAATCATTTTAATCCGATCACCTTAAGAATAATTAATGTTAATATCAATCATGATCAATCGACACAGCACTAATATGAACATTTTAGATGGACCTCAAATCTCCAACAGTACCATAAACACTGACAATTTGACATCTATAGAAATGCATATTGAAATGGCAACGAAAAGCCTGTGTTTTGGAAAGAATTTGATTCAGGCTTGAGATTTGTGAACAACGAAACTACACAATACAACAATAAAAGACATCTCAACAACAAAAATATTTTACCACTGACAAAAGTTCAACTCGGTTGAGTGAGTGGCTTTTCTAGAGGAGCCACCCTAAGCGTTTTCTGCATCATATTCATACACTCAAAGTTTTGCCACCACAATTATGTAACACGCGGGCTACCCGTTATATAACTTTAAGACCCGGACGGCAAAAGGCATCAAAGTATCGTATGCCTGTAGAGCGTCGGGTTTGTGACTTTGCGTGATGAACTGATGGCCAAAGAGAATGTCAATGACTCAATGTAATACACCACTATGTACACTATTTTTATGCTGATGGCTGCCAAGCACAGAGTACTATAATGGTGAACGCAGACCTAGCCGCGCCGCACGCGCCGCAGTCTTTGCATTCGAATTCTTTATATGAAGTTGTATGCAACCTCGCACACCTACCCGCGCCGCAGTCGTCGCAGTCCCTGAAACGACCGAACCCCCTAGCCGCAGCTGATGACGTCATCCGCACGCAGCGCGGATGACGTCATTCGCATCCACGGCGCGCAGTGTTGCCAGAGTTATAAAGTAGACAGAGAATCTCTGTCAACGGTTTATAATAAAATTACTTATTCTCGTATAAATAATTACTTGCTTATTCCCTATTATAGCACCTACAGATAAAATTACACAAAAGAGCAAAATACCAATACCAAATACAGATTTTATACAGATTTTTTAAATCTTCGGATAGATAATGCTTTAAAAAATCTGGCAACACTGACGGGAACGACTGTAGAGACTGCGGCGCGGCTAGATGTGCGAGGCCATTAACAAAAAGCGATGACTGCGGGGACTGTAGAGACTGCGGTGCGGCTAGGTCTGCGTTCACCATAATACTACGGATACTGCCAGTGTTGCCAACAAGACTTACATAAAACTTGCTAAACGTCTGTTAAAATTATGCCAAAATTATGCTAAAGGCAGTATAATTTAGCTAAAAATTATGCTAAAAATTTTCGATGTCAAATAAAACGTCATTGTAAATTTAAATATTATTAAATCCACATCAACAAATATATATATGTTATGTTTTAATCGAGTTACAGTATGCTATCAAATAAATTATGAATATATTGGTTGATCGACAACCATAACCGAACAATGTGAGCACACAAACATAGCTGCTGTCTGTGTATTCAGATTTTGTTTTACGTTGGGAACATTTTTTTTTTTTTACTTTTCACTGGTTCTATAGCTTTTTATGCTTTGCTGATAAAATATGTAACTTCAAACAATAGATATTAGCAATTATTTCGCACTTACAGTAATTACAATAGGCTTTCATCGTATCATTTTCGACAGGCTGTAACAAATCCTTGAAATCCAGCATTTGCTCCCACTCTGCCCAGTAATGCTGACTGTATTTAGGCGGCATATTAATTACCAATTAATTGATAATGCACGTAAAACTGACAACTGCACTGCATAAACTGTAAGATCTTTTATTTATAAAGTAGTAATTTCACTTTTCTTACAAGAAAAAGGAAGAGAATGAATAATGATTATCTATGGTATATGAAATTAAATTTGTATGGGAATCCCCAAATTACGGTAGAGAGCGTTTGATGTAAAGGCGGGCCCACACTGGTTGCCAATATAACGACAAAGGTAATGAATCCTTTGTCGTTATGTTGGCAACCAGTGTTGCCACCTTATGTCTCATTAAATGTCGAACGCAAGATAGTAAAACGGTAGTTTGTGTCATGGTTTAACTTTTATTAAATAACTATATTTAAGCCAAAAAATATGCTATATGCTAAACAACAAATAAAAATGCTAAACTATATAAAAGTATGCTAAATCTAGCATAAATTATGCTAAATTGGCATCACTGGATACTGCCAAGTGACTGACAGGACAGACCGGATAGCGGGCGGCCGCGGTTTCCTATTTCGTAGGGATGTAACGATATATCGGAAACCTGATAACATCGATATATCAACCACTATAAATATCGATTTTTATCGATATCGGAGATATACTGATGTCGATATATCATTATCAAAATACGCAATAAATCGTATGGAAATATCGAAAAACCCACTCGAATTAAAATATTTATTTCAGACTTAAAAATAAAATACACAAAAAACGAGTGTTAAAAATGTAAGTAGTCTGTTTTCTTTTTATCTTTGGTAGTAGCAGTCTGTGTAATTTATGCTGAGCACGGAACATAACAAAACTGAACAGAATTAAAGTGACTGAGCGATACGTGTAAAAGTTGATTGTTGATATTATTTGTATTTTTATTTTAAACTTGAAGAGAAGTAAATTGAGGTCGTATTTCAAATAAGAAGATGGTAATCCCTTCTGCACTTTTTATTACAAACGAGTTAAAACATCTGGAAACACAAGCAATCTAGCATTAAATATGAAACACAAAGATTCAGAAGAATGTAGCGGTGAAATTAACCTGAAACTTAAAAGAACGCATGGCGCAAAGGCCCAGAAGCCATTTAAAAATTATTATAGCTTTATTTTATTTATTTGTTGATAAGATATAGAAGAGATAAGAAAGGGGACTATTTTTTCGCTCAATATTTGTAAATAAATATTTGAAAAAAAAAAATAGTTTTTTTCAGTCTACCGAACTGGTTCAATTTTGCAGCTATGAAGTCACAATATAGGTACCTAGCGCTAAGTCGATCCTATTCTTAATTGAAACGCATTGTACATACAAAATTGATAAACGTTTGATATTACTATTTAAAACGATTTTATAACCAGGCGGAATAACGGCCAACTAGACTGATATATCGGCCTACTAAACCGAAATATCCATATTGACTTAATACGATATATATCAATATTTTTTTTAACTTACATCCCTACGAAATCCACAGATAAAACCATAATGCATTTTTGTTTGTCGATGGCAAGTCAAGCTTAATTACCACAGACAATAAAGAGATGCTACGCGGAGTAGCCATGTATAAATAATATCCGACTGTTCTGTATCTATGTGTCCGAACCTGACATATAATTTGCCTCTATTGGGCTGTTTCATATAGACTTGCGCAAAACATGTCACTGAAGTGAAATGAATCATATCTCATGACATTCGAAAAAGATACATTGCACTAAACCATATCTCATATCCCATAACATGTCTCGCTCGAACGGAATATTATATTTCGTTCGCGTCGCGTATTACATCGGTCACTAATAATGATATGTTATGTTAGGTAATGTAATGAATGTTAAAAGATCGAATTAAAAATAACGTTAACTTTGCATATCTGTTTTCTACTTCCTAGCATCTTTATTTTGTACATTAGGTACGAAATACCAAATGAAAGGAGATGTTCCAGAAATGTATGGAGCCTGGGCTACCATTAGTACACCACATGTAAATATTGCTGTATAATGTAGTAACCGTTTTTTAATATTAATTTTCTATGATTTCGCTTTATTTTAGTGTGATATTCAAATTAACTCAGTCGAGGAGAGCAACACAATAAATATGGCGGATCAGCCATGTTGCTATTAAACAATGATGCGAATGTCAATTTGACATGTCAGTTTGACGGATCGTGTTTTTGACGTCTCGGAGGACGATGGATATTTTTGTAACTACAATAAAATATCAACATATAAATCCGAAAATACTTAGGATTCCTTATAGTTATACTTATAAAATAAGACCACAGGATAATTATATTACTGCTTTACGGCGGCACATCTTTTACCTAATACATATTTCAGTAGCTAAAGAATGGTTATATTTTAAACATAAAACGAAGGCTTGAATGTTACTTTGTGTAGCAAAATGTGCTGTTTCATTCTTTAGTGCTTGTCAATAATATCTGGACTTCGATAATGCATAGGAGAGCAGTGAGCTGTTCTGTGAGTTGTAGATAACTATTACTCCTATAAAACTCCAAATAAGTTCTGTACTTTGTGGCGTAGTGGTTTAGGTAGTAGAATAAAAGAAGACCACAGGAGTTTACAGCATTTATTTGGTAGAGGGGTGGGTTCAGTTCACTAAGGGTTCCTCCACTGGTTGTTGGTATGTGGATGGTACTGCCCTGGGCTCAGGCCGCGACGCACGCAGACCAGCGGGACGACCCCGAAGCCGGCAGCGACCACGTGTCAGACGCAGAGGTTATGCAGGGCAGGCCACGCGAGTGGATGTCTCTCCTGCGGGTAGCCGCGGAGGCAGCTTGACACCCAACTCGCACGCGGCAGGCGCAGGCAGGCAGGCCACGCGACAGGGCGCCTCTCTAGCGGTTATACGCAGAGGCAGCGGTGACACCCGTCGCGCGGCAGACGTTGAGGTAGTTGATATTAGAGATGAGAGTGTAGAAGAAAAAGAGAAAAAAACCCTGGAATCAACACGAAGGGTGCTTCCGTAAGCGTGGTGCCAGGAATCGTGAGCGCCAGCGATGCGTGCGTCTCCCAGCCGTGACATTAAGAGGATGTAAAACCAGCCATAAGAAGTATATAAATAAAGCAACTTGTAGAGACTTAAATATATATATATTATATTTATTCCGCATCATCCCTGATCCACTCCATCCAGGAAAAACGCCAGTGCTTCTATGCTCTCCAAAATATAGTTCATTTTCATCTATAACAGAGGTACACTGCAGGCACGCCATTGTACATAAACTGGAATAAATATGAGTTAAAATCTATTAGAATATGGAAAGTGGGAAGATAACATCATACAGTAATGGCATGTTAACACAATAATAAGTAAATGCACGGGTTAAAGCAGACATACCTGAAACTGAACTTGTCATTGTAGAATACCGTAAACGACGATATCTAAATCACAGGCGAATCAAAAACCATATAACAAAGCTGGGATCAACAGAGAAGCAATCAATCAATGTCTTTAGAAGTAATCTGGGTCGCAAAACAAAATAATCACTAAAAACTCCGAAAACATTCAATCCAACACAGCGAAAACACAAAAAGACTCATTAGGCTTGGGTAAAAATATCGATATTTTTCATAAAATAATCGATAAATATAGACAATATTTTAAATCTCAATAAATCGATATTTTTTAATTCACTTTAGTATACTATTGGTCTTAGTTACACTAGTCTTGTCAGATCTGGGAAGTAGTCCAAATGTCGCACCAGATCGTCAGCACGTTTGCGCCATCAAAATATACACATATCTTCAGATTAGTTTTCTTTTCTTGGCCTCGCGAAGCGTAAGAGTGTGTCAAAATTCTACTGACTAAAAACCCGTCCTGTTCCCTTCCAGCTGCCCTTAAGTTCCGGGGCCAAGGTATCTCGTTAGAACATTCCCGCAACCCCGGCAGGCAATGGTCCTATGAGGCCCCGTCACTGGTGCTGACAGCTCTTAGAGGCGCGCGTGGAACATAACGCGCCGACCCGAACCTGGTCCTTATCGGACAGTGAGCTAGCCCTGCTCGCAGTCCGCAAGCCTGCGTCTACGGTGGCCGGAGATCGGCTCGCGATCCCCGACGCCCGGTGTCTCCCGCGGTGGCTGGAGTCGCATGTTACCCACGTGCATTACCTTTACGGAAAATATCTATTTTTGACTTGATAATAATTCATATAGATTAAAAATATCGATTCGATATTAATCGATATATTTTTTTCACTTGCCCATCTCTACGGCTCACAGAAAGACACCAAACGTCATGAAACTTAAATCTGTCAAACACGACTGTCATGGCTGCCCTAAAACAAGGGTTGTCATAATAAAAATCTTCCCAAATAATAATTTATCACAGCTCTACCCGTCTCCAAATAACTTTTTGAGTATTTTTATGGTAATCGCTATTATTTTTTCTATTTATCTATGTGGTGTACTAATGGTAGCCCAAAATGAAACATCTCCTTTAGTAGGCATTTGGTAATAAAGTTGATTTCCCTTCGTACTTAGGCCCCATTATATTTTACGAATAGAGTTAGGTATATATATATAGAGGTTAAAAAAAAGTAAATGAGCGACAGGTTTAAATAATTTAAGGTTTGAAAAATAAATAAACCCAACCCTTAGTACAAAAACAATACTTAACTAAGTACATACAATACGTTTTAAATTAGTCTTAACTTTCGTCACTGTTGCTCACTTCGTTCGTCTTTCATTGCGCTCTCCTGCGGGCCCGACCACAACCCGACATGTCCCGAGTGAAATCCCGGCTCTCTCCGTCGACGTAGCACTCACGCTGTACCCGAACACACCCGACAATACCATATCCGAGCGAAATAAATTTAAAGTGCATGGCATGACATGAGACATGGTGATATGTTTAAAACTCTCGCGTAATGTGAAATGTTTCATGCCCTGTGCAAGAAGCGCTTCATATGAATCATTACATGCATTACCTACCCAAGTCTAGTTTCATAGCTTTGGGACTTAATTTAAAACATAGAAGAACAACCCCAAATATATAGTTTTGTTTGGTTCTGCTATAGACCTCCATCCAAATTATTGTTACAAGACCATTTCAAGACTCACTCGGGGCAGAGATTTTTTGTTCAGCTATTCACCCAATAATTCGAAAGCTAAATACTTTTAATATGCTTTTAATGTTTAGTATCTTGACGACGGAAACTTCGAAAGCGATGTAAATTCTTCATTACTGAAGGTCGTGTCCGTCTTAAAAATTCTTAATAGCCTCGGTGGTAATTCTTCTAGAAATGTTTTAGCAGACATCGATTCCTTAACCCTTAAATGCATCCTGTTGCCAATTGTATACAATCCACGTTTCGCCTTATTGTATTAGACCCATCAGGTGTGTATTTCTGATCGCAGTTTGACGAACATAGATAATAAATAAACAAAGTGTAAAAAAAACCAATTACAACTTTTGAGGGTAAATGTTTTTTTTTTTGACACTACAATGTGGCGGTCGAAAAAGTTCGTAAAGTTACAAGAAGCGTCTGCGTAATTTATGATTTATCAATACATAAGTGCTATTTTTGATTAAAAGAAAATATTTTCTGAACTCTTGTTAGGTAAGTTATTAGTTTTTCATATTTTATTTGTAAATGTTATGGGATCTGATAAGATAGGATTGTAAAACTGTATGTTGCCAAATGTCTACGTTATGCGTTTGTTGCATATTATGTGTATGCATATTATTTGCTTGTGTTTGGGCTTTTAGCTTATTTTGCTTTGCTTTTTAGGATAGCTAAGCGGTTAGAAGCCTGTTGATCATCCAAACCACGACCGTCTGCATAAAATAAGACCTATAGAGGAACATTTGAATGAATTATTTCTCAGTATGGCACCTTTTGAGCAGAGGCTGTCCTTAGATGAACAAATGTGCTCTACCAAGGTAGCACATTTTATGAAACAATACCTCCCCAACAAACCCCATAAATGGGCTTTTAAGTACATTGTCTGGATATGCTCATAGTTTTGAAATTTATTCAGGAAAACAGGATATTTAGAACTTACCTGGTGAACCTGATCTTGGCATAGTTGGTAATACAGTAATCAGATTGTGTCGTTAAGTTCCGCGAAGAATGAACCATATTATTTATTTTGATAATTTTTATACATCAATCCCTTTGTTATATTACCTATATACTCAAGGTATTTATACATTAGGTACAATTCAGAGGAACCGCTTCGGAAGAAATTGGAAGTTGCCGGTAGTAAAAGAGTTCATGAAGGACTCTGTGCCAAGAGGATCGTATGAGGAACTAGTAGCAGACTATGGTGGTGTGAATATTTCGGTTATTTGCTGGAAGGACAACAAGCCTGTTACCTTGGCATCTACTTATGTTGGTTCTGAACCAGCTGAAACCGTCAGCGGATTCGATAAGAAACATAAGAAAAATGTCTCCATTGCCTGCCCAAAAATTGTAAAAGATTACAATGCTCACATGGGCAGAGTTGATTTGACGGACAGTTATTTGGGAAGGTATAAAATTAGAATTAAAAGTCGAAAGTGCTACATTCGATTATTTTATCATATGGTCGACATGACAGTACATGGCATGACATGGGTACTTTATAAAAAAAAAAAAACCACCCAAACATGACACTGGGTGATTTTAGATCAGATCTTGCGGAGACCTTATGCAATTATAAAAAATATACTGAACCCAAAAGAGGAAGGCCTTCGAGCAGTAATATAGATAGGAAGATAGAAGCAAGAATGAACGAAAAAAAAAGACGTGCGAACTGATGGTATAGGCCACGATGAAAAAAGATGTACTTCTAAAAACAGATGCAAACTTCCCGGTTGTAATGGTTTTTCGCGGACTGAGTGTACTAAATGCAGGGTTGCATTGTGCCATACTAAAGATCGAAATTGTTTTGCTGCGTTTCATTCGAAATAGTCTGTATATTGTTTATATATTTGAATTAACAAATATATGACCCCAATAAAAATGTAAGGATAGTTTTAGTACATAACACATAGTGTTGCCAAATGTCTACATACATTATATACAACGTGTAATTTAAAGGGTATATACATGCCAAGTGCACGGTTTCTTTGGATGATAATAAACGATATGACAAGGGTTTGGTAATCCTATGTCTTCATGTGTGGAACTAATTAGAAATTTCAATACATTGATACCAGAGACTGAATTTTTCAAATGATGAAGATTGAAGAGAATTATCGTGTTACAGGCAAGTGATGTGGAATTTATTGACCCTCGTAGTGCTGTGACACGTTTGTTATGATTGATATTCAAGAAACATATTAATCCGATAATTTCGTATCAATTCTTTGAGTCAGTTATTTTGTGCTGAAACTGGACATAGAGACTCCATACCAGATGTTGTCTTCAGCCCTTTTGGATAGATATGGGCGTTACACACTGTATACATATTTTGAATACCAGATTTTTTTTTATTTTTTTTACGTTATCAGTGCCTAAATACCTATTAGGAAACATTTTTCCAGCCCCAAATAAATATCTATGCATTTAAGGGAAACTAAACTCCATTCCATTGGCCTTGACCTCAACCTCTCAAAATGTTAAATTATTTTAAAAAATAATATTGACAAACTACTGATTCTGTCTAAATTTATTATTTAACGCAATAGCACCTCACCTCATCAAGATTTTTTTGTATTAGTTTACACGCTTTCATTTCCTCGGTTCACAGCACTGAGAAATTAATCAGGAATATCCTTTCTTCCACACTGATCTATTATTTAGTAGAAACTTATTACTAAAAGTTAAGTACACTAGACTTTCTGATATTCCTTTCGAGTAGCAGCTATAATAGCATAGCACACGCACATATCGCACCTTTAAAGTAAACCCGTTACTATTAAAAAATATCAAATTTTACAGGAGAGCCAATATTTGAAACATAACTAAATTCGTGAACATTTTCGTTTAGTAACGGTTTGACTTTAAGCCCAGACGCAGACGTTCGGTTTCCGTATTAGGTTTCCTGATCAGGAATTCAGATTCGGAAACCAAAATGTTCGACAAGGCGAACAATTCCGAAAGAAAAAAAACGAATGATGTGCGCCTTGTCGAACATTTTGTATGTAAGCAGAGCATTCAGGTTTTTTCCTGATCAGGAAACCTAATGCGGAAACCGAACGTCTGTTCGGTTTCCTGATCAGGAATTCAGATTCGGAAACCTGAATACTCTGCTTACATACAAAATGTTCAACAAGGCGCACATCATTCGTTTTTTTTCCGTTCGGAATTGTTCGCCTTGTCGAACATTTAGTTTCCGAATCTGAATTCCTGATCAGGAAACCTAATACGGAAACCGAACGTCTGCGGCCGGGCTTAAGGTGCGATATGTCAGTGGAGGAGAGGATTAAGGGATCAGTTTTAATCATCGCTATCTTCAAAATGTTTCGATATTATTGTTCCATTTCTTTTTTACAAAATGTTTTAAGACTTTTACTACTTTATGTAGAAAAAGAACGGTTTTATTAATTTTATTCAGTAATATTCACTAAAACATTTATTTTTGTTATGTGGACTGACAGTTCAGCCGTTATATTTTTTTTTATCTTTATTGCTTTGTAGTCTGTTATTTAGTAAATATCTTTACAAATTCTTTACTAATAGACTACAGGCCCGTGTCCAAAATGGATGGGTCATGTGAACCACCAGGTGACGTATTTATTCCGCAACGCCGTACAAAAATCATGTGACAAGGGAAAAAATCGAGGGTTGCAACCCCCTCTCTTTCCGTGGTCCGGGGGGTGATTTGAAACAACATAATTTTTTTTTTAAGTATTTTATGCATAGATAATATTTTTTACATGCCGTACATATTCGTTGGTCCAAAGGTTTGTAGGGGACTAAAAAAACTCAAGGAAAAATTCATAGAACGAAATGTTAGAAAAATCCATATAACGAAATGTAAGGTGAAATTCATGACGATATTTTTTATACGGCATTTAGCTAGTTTATTTGTACTTAATGCAATAATTTATAAAAAGTTAATGCCGTACAAATCTGAAAGTTCATATTGATAAAAAAGTAATAAAAATATTAAATAAATATAATTTACATATATTATTATATCGCTTACGGAGCGACGCACATAGGAGTATTGCCATGCAAAATCCGGTCAAAATTATTTAATGGCTTATTTAATAATAAAACATGGTAATACGATTTAATATAATCTTTAATGATAGCAAATAGTACATTCATAGCAAAAAACATGTTTTATTTAAAGTTCTTAAAATTATCTTAATTGTCCTCTTCCTCTTCGTCGTCTTCACCTATATTTTCCATAGATGATACATATATATTTTCGCAACTGATGTTGTCTTCTGTTGACGTTGATGGTAAAGATGGCGGCGCAATTGCGACCATCAGATCAAGCGCCTCTTTCAAAAACTTTTTCTCTTCAATTGCGGTTTTGGTCCAATTGAGCTTAAATAAGGATCGGAACTTAATAAAAATCTGTTAATAATGTCCCTGTTGCAGTCTTCTCTAGAAAAATTTGTAGAAAAGTCAAGCCTGTACTGCCTAAAGTTTTTATTTTGGGCCTCAGCCGCCTCCTCCGACAATTGACCAATAGGAACGATAACTTGGCTTATGACTTGAGCTCCATGCATCAAAACTTTGTGAATTGTAGGTGACATAGAATACCATTCATACAAATCAGTATACAACTTTGTTGTTGCCTGGGCGTAAGAAGCAAATTTTTCAACATTGACAAATTCCGCTGGCAATTACTTCTAGGATTACTCTCAATCGCTTGATGAGGTCTAAATCAATTCCAGTAATTTGAGATGAAGTTTCTGGGTCTGTAAAAAACCTTCGTGTTATATTTCCATCATTCGTGTTTCCAAATCCTGCTTTAGGTACGTCTACGAGCAGTCCCATTTGTTCTCTAAAATGTTTTTGTAAAATGTTTGTAATGAGTAGCATGGATAGATACTCCTATTAGCATTATAAAGAATTTCCCATTGCCTTCTAGTGAAGTCAACTTCAACGAAAATTGACAGTGCCGCTTGTGGAGTATGCTTTTTCACACTTATTTGGTTTTGGGATAGATTTACGAACTTTCGACGCTCTTGTTGGCGTTGCCACTATTTCTTTTATCACAGCTGAGGCATCAGTGTTTCCAATAATGCGTTGACTGACTCCAGCTGCATATATTAGTTCTTCAGCAGGTATTTGCTTCCGTATCTCACTAGTTTTTCATCGCTTACTACGCTCACTTAAGTTTTCAAAAGATTTAGTTGGCCAACCCGGTTTATATGTAAGCTCTGCACTAAATTTCTGTCATTGTATAGACGATTTGAGCCATTTGTCGTTATTATGCAAGAAACGATCTTCTTTGCGACTTGCTGCTACCTATTTTTGTTTGAATTGAGTCTTAAAAAATCTCAGAGTACGATCCAAAATAGTTTTTTTTTTTTTTTTATAATCAGGGCATTGGGTTACTTCAACTAATTTTGTTCCCAAAAACGCCAACTTTACTTCTATTTTCTTTCCTTTACAGTCACGCATGATGTCGTACAAATCTCTTCTTGTAAAATAAACAGTTGATTCTACATTATCTGAAAATAAAAAATAAAACAACGTAAAGTCAAATATATCCACATTTTACACTATCATCTTCAAATAATTAAAAATAAAAATGGCGCACGTGGGCGCAGCATTCTTTTTTATTGTTTTTACTAAAACATATTCTAGGCAACATATTAAGCGTAAAATTAAGGCTTGACAAGCCTTGACACATAAACAAAAACTCGATTAAATAAAATACTTTAGACAAATTATTTCAATTTTTCGGTTCATATTTCTAATTTTTTTTTAAGCACATAAATGAAACATTAAGTATTTAATAGTTATGTTAAAATAATCTACGTATGTACCTTGTACTTCTATATTCACAATGTTTTTCTACATTATTTATCACACCAAACGTACAGTTCAAACTCCAATGCAGTGAAACTAAACAAGCGCCGAGAACAAAGACATGCGGTTTAGACAACGACTGGGTTCCGCTTCCGACTGCTTGTGCGGGAAGGGTCAACTACCTGAGTTACAATTGTGTTCCTTTTTCAATGGACCGGTTATTAAGCTGCAAAAATGTGTGGTTTTAATAGGTTTTTATTTATCTTTGTAAATTCGTATTTTGACCGGATTTTAGATGGAAATACTCACGTAGTCGTGGGTCACAACCATGGAGAATAGACTAGTCAATTCTTCATGGTCACAACGTATTTTATTCGGATGTACTCGGCTTGGACCCGAGTAAGGTGTTCGTTTGCGCTCGTCACTGATTTGAAAACCACTTGATTGCACATACGTTGCCCCGACGTACGAAAACTATGCGAGTTTTTGCTCTTATATATTGGCTACGATACACGAACCATTTTAGTCCCAAAAAGCCCAAGTCCCTCCCGACTAGTTATAGACCCATTAGTCTGCTCAGCGCCCTCGGCAAGGTCTACGAGCGGATTATTCTTAATCGGCTCAAGGACTTTGTCGAGGCAAAGAGCCTAATCCCCAACGAGCAGTTTGGCTTTAGAGCCCATGATTTCAGTGTCCACCAAGCCCACCGCATCGTAGAGCACATTAGCGGCCGTTTTCAACGCGGTCTGGTGATGGGGGCCCTATTCTTTGATAAAGCGAAGGCTTTCGACAAAGTCTGGCACAATGGCTTAATTTATAAGCTTTACCAACTAGGTGTGCCGGATCGTCTCGTGCTCATCATTCGAGACTTTCTGTCGAACCGCTCCTTCAGATATCGTATCGAAGGAGCGATTTCCACTCCCCGCCCCTTCAGAGCCGGCGTCCCCCAGGGTGCCGTGCTCTCCCCCCACTCTTCACGCTATTCACTAGCGACATCCCCAACATGCCCCCAGTAGAGTTATCCCTATTTGCCGACGACACGGTGATCTATTACTCGGGAAAAAGTCCCGATTACATTGCTCATGCCCTCCAGACCTCAGCCAACGCACTAGGCGATTGGTTTGGGAAATGGAGGTGTTCAGGACTGCAATAGGCCAGCCAACGGTAACTGGACGTGTCCGGAACTTTTCCACGATACGTGGAGTCATAAACGTTGCTTTCAATAAACAAGGTTACTTAATAATGATACCACTAACCTGATGTGCTGGGTTCGCCAACTTCGACCTTCAAAGGTCACGCCCTAAGTGTGGTTTGTATGTACAATGGGGTGAGTAATTGAAAGGTGTGATGTAAGTCAAGTGTTGTAGAACGTTCACAAGGCGCCGGTCTCCAGATGGCGCGGTCACAACAGCAATCACAGCACAACTCGTTCCCACCAAGCGCGTGCCACACGAGGTGACGCAATAAGGCGATATGTTCCAAGAAATATCACTGTATTCTAGTCAATTTGGAATTACAAAGTTCAACCAAACACTGTTCACAATTAATCTGTTCATATCTCGTGAGATCCAATCCGATTTCCAACAAATTCCGCGTGCCAGCCCGACCGACGACAAGGCGGCGTATGATTCAACAATATCCCGGGGTTTTCGGCAAATGGGGAATACACTTCAACAATTAGATAATTCGCGACCCAATTATCGGTCTCAACAGGCGAATCCAACAATATTTTACCAATTATATTTAGCTCAAGAGGGCCCGATGACCGGCATTTTTTCCAACAACGGAACCCAAGTCTATCTGTCAAGTCAGAGAGGTTATGTCAAGTCCACAGATAATTAATGTTGCCGGCCAAAAGATGCGTTCTGTTTCACGTCGGACCGAACATCTACCCCCCCCGGACGGGCCTACCCGTCCGCTAATCAATTGGAAGTCTTGACAAGGTTGCAAATTCAACACAGCTTCAATGCGGCCAAATACCGTAGCTAGTTCATTAAAGGTGAGAACGGTGTCTCCCAACAATCTCCGCCAGCGTCCCTTTGCCGCTTTCACCGCGGCCCCCAAAATACCCCCCCAATGGGGGGCAGGCTGGCGGGTCAAACAACCAAGTGACCCCTCGGCGGGCCAAACTATTACCAATGTCAACCTGGTTCTCATTAAGGAAGGCGTATACCTCCTTCAAATAGTTACTTGTACCCTTGTAATTCGTACCGCAATAAGACCTAATCAAAAAAGGTAACCCACGGCGAGACACAAATCTTTCCAAAGTCGCCTCAAAGGCCTCTGTCGAGAGGGAGGTTACCAGCTCCAAATGTACTGCCTTGGTTGACAGGCAGACAAACACACAAATAAGCCCTAACAATCTTGCTATTACGAAGGGTGGACGTCTTCAACAAAGGGGGACCAACAAAATCCGTTACGACGCCAGCAAAGGGCCTCGTCTCATTGACGCGATCAGCCGACAAAATCCAAAATTCTCGCTGCAGAATGGCCAACAGCGCATTGCAACCGGCATGCGAGTTCTTAGTGTGACGATCAGTCACCAACAATTGTACCAAGTTCAGTTACAACAAGGGCAGGAGCACCAATTTTAGGGTAAGGACAACTCACAATGGTGACCTCAAACCAGGTCCTTCCCTCAACAGTGGTGTCAGCCGGTTCGCCAATTCCCCAAATCTTGCCTGAAAGGTCGTTCATCTTCAGGCCAACCTGTCCCGCTAACCAAGAAGACAAAAGGCAACCCCGGACTCCCGTTTCCAAAATGGCACAGACCACAATCGAGTCACCCAAGGGTCCCCAGACCGTGACCGAGGCCGTTGGCAACAAAACCGTCTTGATCGGGGGGTTCCTTTAGCGGGGCAGGCGTCAATCTCTTAGTGATGCCTGGGCGGCAACCGATCGCCGCTTCCAGGCTGCCTTCGTTTACGACGAGGCCAACAATCAAACCATTCGTCCGCGCGGTGTCCCAAGCCGCTCGCCATCACTGGAGGGGCATATCCCACCGAATGCCCGAATGGCGGAGGGCGCGACTCCAGCCGGGGACGTTCCGCCAACGGAGGGGAAAGGCAGCGGCGCCGACCCGGCCACTGCTGCCTAGCAGCCAATGCGCGTTCTCCCTGACGAGGGAAGACCAAATGGCGCTCGTGGGGCTCCCGTTCAACTTGCGCGGGGGGTGGAGAGCGGCGTACGGAATCGCGGGTCTCAGCCCGGTGCTCGTCTCCGGGGTACCCCCCCCTGCGCGAACCCCCCTCAGAAGCTGGTCTGCTGGAGCGGTTCGCGTTGGCGCACAAAATCTCCAAGTGGGACCCTTTACAAATTCTACACGGGCGGGGGTCGGGGCAGTCCCGATGGAAGTGGGCCCCCAAGCACGAAAAGCACAAACGGCGTGCGTTGACAATACGGCGGCGGGCACTTACGTGCAAATTCAAAAAATCCGGGCAACGCGCCATGACATGCCCCGTTGCCTTACAAAAGTCACAATTATGAGGACTCCGGGCACCATCAAAACGGGGGGCGGGGCGAACATCAACAGGCCCCCTAGCCCGAGGACTCCGGGCGCCAGCCAAACGGGGGGCGGGGCGATCATCAACAGGCCCCCTAGCCCGAGGACTCCGGGCGCCAGCAAAACGGGGGGCGGGGCGATCATCAACAGGCCCCCTAGCCCGAGGACTCTGGGCGCCAGCAAAACGGGGGGCGGGGGGAACATCAACAGGCCCCCGAGCCCTAGTCCGTCCCTGGTCTCTGGGCTGAGAAGGTAGTGGGGGTGACCCCGTGGCGCCACGAGTGTTATCCGCAAACCGACACTCGTCTTCCAAAAATTTGAGGAGGTCGTCAAAGGGGGGAAGATGGGTGGCACTATCCCCACCATACTTCTGCTCAAAACGTGACCTCAGCTCCGCGGGGAGCAACTGCAGCACCACGTGCACCAACAAGTAGGACCAATGTTCTACCGGTAACTCCAAGCGTCTCAAAGCGTTGGTCGCTGAAACCAACGGGTTCAGCAAGTCAGTGCGCAACGTCGACGTGCTGGCTGACAATGGCCGGTAGTCCCAAAATCTGGTCGATGTGCACATCAGCCAGGCAGCGCTTGTTCTGATACCGTCGGGAGAGAAGCTCCAGAGCGGTCGGGTAAGAGGAATCCGTCACCGGCAAGTGCTGCACCAAGGCTCTGGCTTCGCCCTCCAGGACAGACAACAAATAGGCCAGCTTCTGGGCAGGTCCGAGGTCCAAGCGTGCATCGACAAGACTCTCAAAGAGATCTAGGAAGCCCAGCCAGTGGTCCAAGCGACCGTCAAAATGTGGCAGCTCCAGGGTGGGCAGCCTACTCAATAGTCCAGGGCCTGCAACAACAGGGGTCTGCGGCTTGGCCGCATCAGGCACCCGGCTCTTCAAAATTTCCCGCGCTCGTAGACATATGACATCCCCCAGGTGGATAATCTGGTCATAGACACCCAAAATCTTATCGCGGGCTGTCTGATCCATCACCCCCAAATCCACGTCCATGATGTACTCGTTGAAGCGTGTGAGCGCAGCATCAGCTGACTTGATCCTCTCAATCACTTGCCCATACCGAGCAAGGGTGAGCTCTTCCAATTCCACACGCTCAACAGTTGCAGCTGCCGATGTGAACCATCTCAACTGTGAGGTCAATCCCGCAGCAGCCTCCCTGACTGCCCTTAATGTGGCCATTGCAACAATCAAATATTAATACAAAACAACAATCAATAACCAACAATCAAATATTAAACAAACAGCAATGACTTGTTAGCCGGCCAAGTAATCTCAACAAAATAAAAATTCAATTCAATTATTTCAAGCCCAAATCCGACCCTGCACTTATTCCAAGTATGAATCTAGCTTGCTAAGGATGGCTAGTTACAAAATAAATAACAATTGAATGTATAATACAATACTGGATCAACCTCAAATTAAACATCAATAAGCACAACAATTGTCTGCATAATATTGAGCCGGAGAATCTCTATCAACACTCCAATAATTACTATAAATGCAATAACCAATACACACAATTCAAGTCCTATTATGTTAGACTATGTGTAATTATTATTTAGATAACCTTTCAAATTCAGATCAATGACATTCAATTATTAATTGCAACAAATACCAAATTATGTACCAAATTATACCAATAATTCCTAATACTTCCCAATTTCACAAATAAATCTTACCTGTCAATGCAATAAAGGGCTACAGTACAAATTACAAATACAACTTCAATTGATTCAACTTCAATTAGATAGCCCGGATGACATGGTAATATATTCAAAACTTATTAAGTTATAAGTTGTGTTAAGTAATTAAACTCAAGTTTTAAGTTTTCAACAATATTCAAAACTTCCAATTAAACCAGTGGATCTTATAAGACCACGCTTCTGCTACCATTTTGATCAAGACTGCAATAGGCCAGCCAACGGTAACTGGACGTGTCCGGAACTTTTCCACGATACGTGGAGTCATAAACGTTGCTTTCAATAAACAAGGTTACTTAATAATGATACCACTAACCTGATGTGCTGGGTTCGCCAACTTCGACCTTCAAAGGTCACGCCCTAAGTGTGGTTTGTTTGTACAATGGGGTGAGTAATTGAAAGGTGTGATGTAAGTCAAGTGTTGTAGAACGTTCACAAGGCGCCGGTCTCCAGATGGCGCGGTCACAACAGCAATCACAGCACAACTCGTTCCCACCAAGCGCGTGCCACACGAGGTGACGCAATAAGGCGATATGTTCCAAGAAATATCACTGTATTCTAGTCAATTTGGAATTACAAAGTTCAACCAAACACTGTTCACAATTAATCTGTTCATATCTCGTGAGATCCAATCCGATTTCCAACAAATTCCGCGTGCCAGCCCGACCGACGACAAGGCGGCGTATGATTCAACAATATCCCGGGGTTTTCGGCAAATGGGGAATACACTTCAACAATTAGATAATTCGCGACCCAATTATCGGTCTCAACAGGCGAATCCAACAATATTTTACCAATTATATTTAGCTCAAGAGGGCCCGATGACCGGCATTTTTTCCAACAACGGAACCCAAGTCTATCTGTCAAGTCAGAGAGGTTATGTCAAGTCCACAGATAATTAATGTTGCCGGCCAAAAGATGCGTTCTGTTTCACGTCGGACCGAACAGGAGGATTGAGGTAAACCCCGACAAAAGTCAAGCAGTCCTGTTTCGCAGGGCTCGCCGTATGCAGCCCACCCTCCCCCGCCCGATCACTATGTTTGGCAAGCCAATCCCTTGGGAGAAGCGAGCCAAATACTTAGGTGTTGTGGCGTATAGGTTTAGGTGGTTGAATTGAAAGATGACCACAGAAGTTTACAGCATTTATTCGGTAGAGGGGTGGATTCAGTTCACCAAGGTGTTTCTCCACTGGTTGTAGGTTTGTGGAAGGTACTGCCCTGGGCTTAGGCCGCGACGCACGCAGACCGACGGGCTGACACCGAAGCCGGCAGCGACCACGTGTCAGACGCAGAGGTTATGCAGGGCAGGCCACGCGAGAGGATGTCTCTCCTGCGGTTAGCCGCGGAGGCAGCGTTGACACCCAACTCGCACGTGGCAGGTGCAGAGGTTATGCAGGCAGACCACGCGACAGGGAGTCTCTCTAGCGGTTATACGCGGAGGCAGCGGTGACACCCGTCGCGTGGCAGACGTTGAGGTAGTTGATATCAGAGATGAAGGCAGTAAAAGAAAAAAACCCTGGAATCAACACGAAGGGTGCTTCCGTAAGCGTGGTGCCAGGATTCGTGAGCACCAGCGATGCGTGCGTCTCCCAGCCGTAAGCCCAAGGAACAGCTTCAGGGAAACGAAGGGAAACTCACCATCGCGGCGGTTCACAAAGGTTAAAGATAAGCGTGCGCATGCCGCGTGCAACATAATAGAAGGTAACCGCGTGGCAAGGCGTTTAAGCTCGTAAAAGCAATGCTACGACCTGCGGACGCTTCACAAATTTAGAATCACTAGTGGAAAACAGATGACAATGAAATAGCACAGTCATGTTCTAGACGGAAGCCATCTTGACAACCGGGCAATTATATAAATTTACAAACGCTGCAGATTATGGCGAAATAAGAGGATTGCGATTGGCAAGATGGAGAAAAAATGGCAGATACGTTTGAGCACTTACCCTTGGGCACAGAGGGGTTTCAATATTAGTTACTTGTAGTAGTAGGCGGTGTAAAAAGAACTCAGCAGACCGGGGATTAGAATTTATAGCCGGCACCGCATAAGTGTTGTCACTCAGTGAAACCATAGACATTAGGGATGAGTGTGGTAATCGATTCTAGTTTAATCGACTACCACGCTACAGTACCCCGCCTGTTAGTGAAGGATTTTCCCTAGGATAAATCCGCTAGAAGGCCTAAACCACTATTACTGACTACCTATACGTTCATACATCCCATTCATGTGCTTCCATACTATTAATCATTCATCCATCCATTCTATGTCCATCCCTGACTTGGAAGTAGTCAGGGGCGTGCACAGGATTATGACAGGGTATGCGGCGGAGTAATCGGTCACAAAAACTTTGCCTTTTATAGATTTTTAGCATAGCCACAGCCACACATCGCCACCATGCTACGATGCGTGGCTGTGGCTATGCTAAAAATCTATAAAAGGCAAAGTTTTTGTGACCGATTACTCCGCCGCATACCCTGTCATAATCCTGTGCACGCGCATGGAAGTAGTCCTAAGTCAGTGACTTACTATCACATACGAGAGGTAAACTAATTATAGAGTAGTTTAACTCGAGACAGTCAGTAGGAAAAACAGCAAGATAAAGCAAGTGTATCTCCATAGGGTTAGGTAACCTTGGTGAACTGTTGCAGGCTATAGCTAAAGTTAGGTTTCATAGCAAGAAGTAAGTTCATAGTTGAATATTAAATTATCAAAGTTCTAACAACAATTTAATAATAAGTTAAGGTTCTATTTTATGTTTAGGTTTAAAATTAAATTATGTTAAAGTTCAACGATAAGAGTATTTAAAAAAATAAAAAAAAAATTGTTAATGGTAAAAAATTTTTTTTTTGGTGATGGTTCATGTACAAAGGTGGGCGTTTAAACGAAAAGCATATAATATAACATATTATTTAAAATAAACGAATAAGCAGACTTGTTTATAAAAGCATTTAAAGTTATCTGTTTATTCCGCTTTTTGTTAAAATTAAAACGCAACCGCGTTTTGATAATTTCTTTTCATAACCACGTAAGTAAGAACGTGCTCAAATGAATTATGTAACAACTGATAGATGGCGCCTGATTCAATTTTAATCGATAGTAAACAATGATTATGCGAAAATCGACCTTAATTCAAAAACTTGAAGGTTTAAAATATTTACATCTTTTGTTTATGTGCTGAATCGCGTTGACTTACTCAAAATTGGTAAACCTAGCAAATTAAATATGCTTTCCGTTGTTCACTTTTAAAAGCGCCAATTTAATTTAAACGGGTTGCTTATCACTTATTTTGCTTTTTACGTTTAGTAGCGTTTCCTCCGCCCGGTGAAAAGCGTCATGTTTTGTGAATTTCCGAAACAATTTGATTAAAAGTTGTGACTCGGAATTGTTTACGTAAACATAAATAGTGTAAAACATTATTTCATGTGGTGAATTGTTTCTTACCAAGGAAATAATTCTGTGAGTTTTGGACTTGTATATAATATAGTTTTTAGGTGTAGTTAATTGTGTTTAATAGGTAATTGTGTTAATAATAGTGTAAATAGTTTATAGTGTAAGTAATTGTGTTAATTTTGACTACTTTTTCTACAAAAACAAATTGGTGAGCTAATTAAACTGTAAATTCGAATAACTACTGTATCAAAATGACGAGTAGAAGTTCGAATAACATAATTTGGAACTTTTTTTTGAGAAATCATGCGACTAAAACAGCTGTGTGTAATTTTTGTAATAAAACTTTATCGTATTCCGATTTTAACATAATATCGGAATGGAGGACCCGGTTGTTGACGAGCAAAGTAGAAATAATTATGTTTCTGAATGTGAATAAATGACTTGATGGTTTGAGGAAATAATGGAAATTTTGTAAATAATTAAAATGTACATATAATAGATCAATGAACTTTTAAGTACGCCTGAATTTAATAAAATGTAATTTATTATTTGACAAGTTATTAATAAATACAGATCTTAGAATAATACTAACCTACTTAGTAAAGTTTCATAATTATATAATATTATTCATTCAGTCAGTCCTAAGCCTGCCAAGTACGAAAGAAAATTCATTGATTTCGTTTAAAAACCAATACTTAAACTTAACCAACTAAAAAAGCAAACAACATAATTTCATTATTTCTAATGTAAGAAAGTAAATAAGCGTATTAAGCAGTTTACGTAAGTGACTTTTGATAAAAAATAAACGAATAAGTTCGTTAAAAGTTTCAAGTCGTTTATCACATCTTTATTCATGTATATGTTCAAATTGGTTTAAGTTTCATTACTGGAATACGCATCTTATGTCTAAGTCTATTCGAGTGAGTTTCCGAATGTGAGTGAAATTTAAAACGCGAATATCCGTACGTTATAGACGAAATTCTATAAGACAAGTATCCAAGATAGGTAACTACGTCGAGATGTCAAAGTCAGTACGTAAACGTCAAAATATAATATGTCAATGATCTTGAATTAATTTGGTTATGTTATGAAACACGCGGAAATATTTTCTAAGAGAATTAATTAATTTAATTAGGACAGGTTGGATCTAAGTGATATTCAGGTTACGTGTGTTCAATATTAAACGATGTTATGAAGTTTAAGTTAGGTTTCTGGTTTAGTGCTTAGGTAAAAGAAATTAGATAAGTTTGTAGACTAAATGTTGTTAGAATATTTCATGTACATGCTATTATTAAACGATGAGATGAAGTGTAAGTTAGGTTTCATCTGGTTTAGAGCCTAGATTATTAAAGTTAGATTTGTTACCAGGGTACGCTGGAAAATAGTTTAACCGTGGTGGCAGATACCAGCAGTTATAAAGTTTTATGAATAGTTTTAAAGTTAGTAGTGAGAAAGTTTTACAGTTATAATTAGACTATAAAGTTATAGATTACTATGTAAGTAGGTACGGTATTTTATATAGACATTTACCGGCTTGAAGCTGTTTTCAGAACAGTAGGTTATAATTACAAATAAGTAATGGTAGTATGCTATGAGGAAGTGTTGTGACATCTAACAAAGACGGTCAGCTGCGTTCTCCATAGCTACGCCTAGTTAGGAATTAATGTAGATTAATTAGTGTGCGGACACCCATGTTTCAGGGGGCCGTCTTTTAGACATCCATGAGGACATAATAAGATAAATAAAAGTTAATGGTAGTGTACCATGGAGACTACTCTGTTTTATAATTAAAGACAAACTGATTAAATAAACTTTTATTTTACACACTCACATGTCTCGGGCTCTCCATGATATCATAGACAATCAATCTTACCACAGATAATCTTAGGTACTATTTCAGAACACCTTCCCCTTACAATAGTAAACTTTTATCAAATCATCACTTTACAAATCTAAAATCTGTCTAGGCTTAATAATTCTGCCAGATCTAGTCTGATGCAAACATGAACTATTTTTATTTGTTACATCAGGTGAAACACTTTGTGAACATCTAGGTAAACCTAATTGACAATCATTATCGCTTACATCTATAAACATATCTCTAGGACCATAGCTTACATTAGTTTGAGACTTTTTCATGTGATAACTATTTCGTCTTACTGGTTTAGAATTACTGCTTACTATGTAACTTCTAGGTTCTTTAGCTTTATTTAATACTATTCCCTTTTTCCAAATATTTTCCTTATCAGTTTTATATACTATTTGTTCCCCTATCTCAAAACATTGTTCTTTTCTTCTAGCTTTCCTATCATGAAAGTTTTTAGTTACAGACTTTCTCATATTCAACAAAATATCAACATTTTTCTCTATCTTTGGTTCTAGAGCTATACTGCTAGTGGGTAAGTTAGTTCTGAGGCGTCTACTATGTAAAATTTGTGATGGTGAAACCTGTAAGCCAGCTAAAGGCGTATTATTATAATGCAAAATGGAATCTCTATAATCAATATTTTCATCATTAGATTTCTTTAACAAGGTCTTAGCAATATGTACAGACTTCTCCGCTAACCCATTACTTCTATGGTAATGTGGACTACTAGTTACAATTTGTATATCTTTACATCTATAATACTGTTTGCACTCATATGACAAAAACGGATTATTATCAGCAACTACAGTCTCCGGATAACCAAATCTAGTAAATACTTCTTGCATTGCATTAATTATAGATTTAGAACTCTTGTCTAACAAAGGAATTATTTCTAGCCAATGTGACAGATAATCAACTATCACTAAATATGATTTACTAGCAAACTCTAATATATCTGTTCCTACTTTACTAAATCTCTGCTTTGGTATCTTATGGGATAACATAGGCTCATAAAAATTCTTCGGTCTAAATTTTTCACATGTTCTACATTTAACAATTAAATTCTTAATATTTTCAGACATACCTGTCCAATAAAATAGCTGTCTAGCTCTATTAATACTTTTATTTACTCCAGGGTGTCCTTGGTGAATTAAATTTAGTACATAAGACCTCAAAGATTCTGGTACTATTATTTTAGAACCAACAAACACTAATCCTGCCTCAACATAAATATCATCCTTAAGTTTATAATATGGTTTACATTCTGAAGAAACCCTAGATTCATCAGGCCATCCATTAAAGTAATATTTTGTAATCTCCGACAAAATTCTGTCTTTACTAGTAGCTAATCGAAACTGAATTTTTCTCTCTGAACTCATAGGTAAATGTACTGAAACTGAATGTACCATTTCCAACATCTCAACATCTTTCTCAATTATTTTTCTACTATTCCTTGATAGCATATCAGCAAAATGTATCAATTTCCCAGGAACATAAACAAGATTTAAACTGTATTTTAGTAATTTTAACCTTAAACGTCTTAGTCTAGGTGAGCCAATCTTACTAATCTGTTTTGACATATTTGGTAACAAAGGCTTATGGTCAGTTTGGACACTTACAGAATTACAACCATATACATACTTGTGAAATTTTTGTGTACCATAATAAATGGCTAATAGCTCTTTCTCAGTTTGACTATAATTAATTTCAGCACTATTCATCGTTCTAGAAACACAGGCAACCAATCTTAAAATATTTTTATCATCTTTTTGAAACATACAGCACCCAATACCATTTTTAGAAGCATCACACTGCAAAATTATTTCTTTATCAGTACAAAATGGGCTCAAAGCTGGTGCCTGAGTAATTTTACTCTTTAAATTTTCTAAGATTTTCTCATGATGTGGCAACCACTGAAAATCAACATCTTTTTTTAAAAGTTTACATAAGGGTGACATTAATTCTGCCATCTCAGGTACATATCTTCTTACATAATTAAAAGATCCAATTAATCTTTGTAATTCTTCCTTAGAACTAGGTGACTTTTTTTTTTTTTAAACTTTATTCATTTTAAAGAGGGTTTGATCAGACATGATCATGCCACCCTCATAGGCCTCACAATAACAACTTACTCTCTACACTTAATTCTAGTCTAAGTCTAATCTAGGTCTACGCTTAATTGCTAAATTTACTAATCTATAGACTCTCTTTGCGTTTTCTGACAGAGGCTGGGCAAGGACCATATCGCACACCTAGATCTAAAGAGAGCTAACTCAAAAAATCTCAATTTTTGAGTTATACATACCATCGAATTCCTTACGTAATAAGGAATTCGATGGTATGTATATAAAAAATTGAGATTTTTTTGAGTTAGTTCTCTTTAGATCTAGGGGTGCGATATTACACCTGCCTAATTCCCGCAGATCTAAATTGTAGGTGAGCATTAAGGTCATCCTTTCAGGCTCATTCCGGGCACACTCGGCCAACACGTGGTACACATCCTCAACTACACCACACTCGGTGCAGTTAGGAGTGTTGACTTTACCCATCATTTGGGCAAATTTATTTAGTGGTATGTGTCCGGAACGAAGTCTTAGGGCAGTCACGATATCTAATCTAGGGGAAGGTGGGGCAGCTTCATACAGTTTTTATATTTCGTCTTATAGAATGCTCTCGGGTATCGATATCTTTATTGATTCATCAAAAATCAATAGTCTAACTATCTGACTTTATATAAAAAACATGAAATTTGTGTAAATACACTTGTACAACTTTTTGTACCACTTTAAAGAAAAAATTAAAAATGTATGAATGTACCCCACATGCGGGGCACTTACATACAGCCTATGGGGCAGATTCATACATGTGACAAAATACACAAGTTTTGCGTGAAATGTTTATTTATTTATCAAAATGAAAGTATCAAAACACAACGTTCATGAAAACAAAAGCAATATTAGTCTCTATTATCAAATAATACTTACATAATCATATTATAAAAAAGACAAATATAGTTAGTTTTTATTTTTATGGCACCGAGGGAACTAACTTAACCTAACACACACAGCACACAGAGAGATACTTATCCAGTTCTAGAGCTGACAGCGACGAAATGGCCACTCTCAGAAAGGCCATGGTAGAGCGCATGAATTTGACCTTAAATTTCGTTTCCCAATGGGGCGATAATGGCCAATGGCGATAATCTAGTCAAATTCAATGCTCTGTAAACACAGGCTTGTCTTTTCAGCGCTAAAAGGTGCCCTTTTGAATTGACCCCTACTTTTCGAAGTACATCTGTGCCAGTTACCAATCGCCTGGAGCTTTTGGGCATGGAGTTGACGTCAGACCTCAACTTCGGCTCAACCATCGAGTCCAGAGCTCGGACTGCAGCAAAAAAACTGGGAATCCTACACAAGGTGAGGCGGTACTTCACGCCTGGACAGCTTCTAATTCTGTATAAAGCACAGGTCCGTTCTTGCATGGAGTACTGCAGCCACTTGTGGGATGGCTCTGCAAAATACCAACTTGCTGCACTGGACTCGATCGAGCACAGGGCTAAAAGGCTTATAGGCGACGAAGCGCTATCGGGCAAGCTTCATAGCCTGGCTCATCAGCGAACCGTTGCTTGCCTGTCGGTTTTCTACAGATTGTACTTCGGGGAGTGTGCGCAGGAGCTCCATGACTTGATCATCCATATCCCTTTCACTACCAGACTACCAGACGCACGGCTGGGTACCACCCACACTTGGTTGATATACCGTCTTGTCGTACCAAGCGCTTCTCCTCCACATTTATTGTGCGCACAGCCAAGCTGTGGAATTCTCTGCCGGCTTATGTGTTCCCTGTCACTTATGACCTTTCAGCCTTTAAAACACGAGTAAATAGGCATCTTCTGGGCTCGCTCGTCCCATCTTAGACCTCATCTATCGCTTACCATCAGGCGAGATCGAGGTCAAGAAGTGGGCCCATCAGTAATAAAAAAGGCAGTCTTTCTGATCAGTCACATCACTTTTTACATATCTACATCCTATTGCTTAATTCTTATTTATTAGTACTCCATATTTGGCTGCTGATTCCCGAAATGAGAGTTTGTTTTCCAAAACTGTATCGATAGCTTTAAACATTGCCTCTTCGTCCACCTTGGAGAGGCTAGTCTCCTAGTTCCCCTTTTCTTGTAATTTATGACTATAATCGTTCTGCAAAACAAACTTATGGTATAACTTCAATTTTACAAACAAAAAATGGGGCACATTCATACAGTATGAATGTGCCCCGTACACTCCTGTATGAATCTACCCCATCACAAGAAAATGAAATCAAAATATTTCTAGATAAAAGGCAAGCATATATAAAATTATTCACAGATTAATTCACAAACTTGACTCTATTATCTTTTAAATAAAATAGAATTGAATAATCTAGAGAACAGCTTTTATTAAAAAAAAAGACGTTAAAGTGAGCTTATAAAATTACTTATGCCTGGCCGAATCACATTCCGTGTCACACCGACGCGCGTTTCACACCGACTGCTTTCAAACTTCGTGAGCAACCACACACAAAAGTAAGCTACGCATACACGCATAAGTCATTCTGTTGATGTGCGCCTAACATCAGATATACTTGGTGTATGACGGTGCCCCTTGTATGAATCTGCCCCACTTCCCCCTACTCAGTCCAGAATCTGCAAACCAAGGTGCACGCGTGAGACATGGCTGTATAGTCTTGTACCAAATGCTTTTGGATAGAGATCTCACGTCAAAGTATTCTTTCCAAATCTTTGTACAGTGATCCCTAACCAAGTATAAACAATCCGTATATAAAGGCACGCAGGAAAATGGTATACCATCAAAACTAGCTTCTCCGGCCAGACGATCAGCTTCTTCATTACCTATTATACCTACATGTGCAGGTACCCACTGAATTTTTAATATTTTATTCGTAGATCTTAGTTTACGGAGCGATTCCAAAATGTTATAGGCTATCGGGGTGCCTCGAAAATTCGAGGTGCAACGAGCCAGGTGATGAATAGCACTCTTAGAATCTGTCAAAATCACATATTTACCAGCCATAAAGGAATCAATATATGCAATTGCCTCTGCTATGGCTAACAACTCCGTATACATTATGGAAATTTTAGCGTTAATCATCAGTTGAATAGAACTATTTGTTTGCGGATCATAAAGTGCCAAACCGCTACTACCAGCTAGATTTTTTGATCCGTCCGTGTATATTTGATAAAAATCTGGATAGGTGTTGCTCAGAAATTCGTTACAAATCCGTTGCAATTCATGCGGTTTATAATGGTGTTTCGGTTTAAAAATAGCCTTAATATCTGGTTCCAACACTAACGACAGATCTATACCACTAACCCATGTGTCTAGCGAAAACATTTCTAACTTTGTTGTAGAGTAAACTGACGTATTTTTAAAGTGTTCGTGAATTGAAATCAAAAGTGGTTTTTTCTTGCACCTCCAATAGGAATTACTACAATAACTACTCAAATTATCTAAAATGTCAATTATTTTGCAATCTGATAACGATTTGCATTTAAAATAAAACTTGCCAGCAAGGTAATACCTACGCGCACACAGAGGCTGAAGGTGAAGTTCGCATTCCATAACGTGTATCGCGGTACTTTTAATGAATCCTCCGATAATACGCATGCATTGGTTTTGTATTCTGTCTAGTTTCTGTAAGTGTGTTTTACAACTGCTGTCATATAATGCGCTAGCGTAATCTAACCTACTCCGAATCATAGCTATGTAGACTCGTCTCAAAACAATTGGGTGTATTCCCCACCGCGCACCGGTCAACGCCTTAAACATATTGACTAATCGCAGACTTTTATCTCTCAATTCATTTATGTGCTTAGCCCAGCGTAATGATCTGTCCAGCCATAGTCCCAGATACCTAACGTTATCTACCACGTCTAACTTCAATCCGTCTATACACTACTAATTTTTAATTAGTACAAATACTTAAAGGGCTTATTAGAAAAGGTCTTGTTATTATATATGTAAAGTCTCACTATATAATATTGATAAATAGCAAAGTTATTAGCGTTTGTTTATATCCCAAAATGTCACTCAATTTACGGACATATTGTACCGGCCATTCATGTATTCATTAATCGTGATGTCGCGGTCACGCGGTCTCGCTCAAACTTGCCCCGCCTCCAACAGCTGTTAACGTAATTGTAGGTAGCTTAGACGCATCTTTAAGCTTTACGAATTAAAAAAAAAGTAAAATAAAAGGTTCACGAAAAATAATAGGCACTTATTAAATTCAAACTTTACCTACATACTTTAATTGGGCCATTTGCTTGTGTTGTTCAGTATCCACCTGCAGAACTCCATCCTTGGTTCATTATCCACAGTAGTCAATTCTTGACCCTTTCTTTAGTGGTATGGGTGAAATCCAGACGAACTAATGATCGTCTATGCACAGTACTGGCTGATATTAAAATGACGAGCTGCGTCATTCGTACTTCGCCGGGGATCTTCAAAGTAGTCCACTACATCGTCGTAAAGGTTTTGGGCCGGTCTTCCATGTCCTTGGCGATGGGCCGTTGCGCGGAATGATCAATGGTCGAGTAAACGTTGGTAAACATTTACCACAGTCCGAACCTTTGGCTAGCGAGCATTTGGGTACTCTTCCCTGTACATACGAACAGCGGCCACCAGACCAAAAGTACACACGCAACATAGCCACGTACTCCCGAGATGAAAACTGGTAAGCCATCGCGACAGTAAAAACGTAACAACTTATGTTTAAAAAGCACGCGCACACTTCCGTTAACAAATTGGCACTGTTTGTTCGTTCACTCGTTGTAAAAAGGACCGCTGGCCAGAGGGGGCGTGGCTTGAGCTTAGACGCGAGTTTGCCGGGATTTATGAATGACGATCTAACTGGACTAGCACTGCGCGTAGTATTTTCTAGTAGCAATTGTTATGAATGATTGATTCAATTATGAGTTTACCAGTTATGACAAATTTTCGTAGACAATTTTGGGGTTTCGTTTTTTTTACTTTTGACTACATAAATATGATCAGTAAAGGGTACGGATAGAGCCCCATTTTTTTTTGTACTAATTAAAAATTAGTAGTGTATATATATCAATAGATTCACTTCGAAACCCTCTTTGAAAAATACATATTTTGCTCTTTGTAGGAGAAATGTTTAAACCGATTTTAATAAGTAACTTAGTGAACTTGTTTATAGCTAATTGCATATGCTCCTTACCTTCGAGCGCATTGTCATAGTTTAAATATAACACAAAATCGTCTGCGTATTGTGAAATATAAACTTTACTAATACTTTTGCAAATAAATGATGTAGCTAAATTAAAAAGTAGTGGTGAAAAAGGGTCACCTTGAGCTAAGCCGTGGCACGTATATCTACAAGTTGAAATAGAGCCTACCTGCATTCTTAAATGTCTTTCTTTTAACAAATTCCACAAATACCTACACATTAAATAACTAACGCCCACTTGTTGCATAGTATAAATTAAACTTTTTATATCGACTTTATTATATGCATTGTCGATATCTATAAACGCGGCTATACACTTTTGATTTTGGGAAAAACCGGTTTGTATTGTTGACACTAATGTTGTTAGATTGTTTAATGTGGAGTGATGTTTTCTAAAACCTGATGTTTTGTATGACAAGAGGTTGTTTCTCTCAAGGTACCACTCCAAACGTTTAATTAATATATTATGGAAGGTTTTACACATGCACGAGATCAATGCTATAGGGCGTAGAGATCCAGAAGACCGAGGATCACGATTTGGTTTCGGTATTGGAATAATATTAATATCTCGCCATTGCGTAGGGACAAAACTTTGTGTATAGAAACAGTTATATAATTTTAATAAGTGATGTTTTCCATTGTTGGGTAGATAGTATAACATTGAATATGATATTTTATCATTACCTGGTGACGTGTCTTTGTGGCGTAAACATTTATCTAATTCCTGTCTGGTTATTAAAATGTTTAAATTGGAATAACTGGGTGTAAAAACTAGGTCATTTGGAAGTACATAATCAGGAGTTAAACTACGTAAAAGATCATTGGCTTGTCCTTCGTCTACATGAGAACGAGGTACATTATAACCCTTTAGCCACTTCAGTTTGCGCCACATTTCTCTTTGAGTGATTGTACCATCTAATGAAGAACAAAACTCTTGCCATGATTTTTCACGAGCTTGACGGATAGATTTTTGAGCTATTCTCATTTTGTCCTGTAACTTGACCAAATTATTAGGGTTAGGGTTTCGGCGGAATTCCGAAAGTGCTCGACGTCTTTCTGCAACACATTTAGATAGGGTAGCGTTCCAATACGGTTTCGGTAAAAACTTATTACTTGGATTACGATTAATTTTATAATATGGTATGAAACGATCAGCTGCTGTGTTTAAATAATTTACAAAGGTGTCATATGATTTTTGGAGGTCATCCTTAAAAACAACAAAATTATTAAATAAGGTTTCTAATAAATTCCGATACGATGTCCAGTCTGCCTTCCTATAATTACGTCGTACTGTTATGAAATGAGAGTCAATTTCTAAATGTGTGTGTACCTTAATAATAAGATGATCGCTGCCTAAGTTTTCATTTGTAGTGGTCCAGTTTAACCTTATTGCGATGTCAGATGAAGCGAGCGTAACATCTGGTGAGGATGTTTGCAGCTGATTGTTTACTAATTTAACACGTGTGGAACTATTACGATCATTTAAAATTACAAAATTACTTTCTAAGAGAGCATTGAAAATTTGAGAACCTCTCGTGTCCGTTTTATGGGACCAGTTCGTATGGTGAGCGTTAAAATCACCTAAAATAACCGTATTTTTATCTACGGTGCTAAATAAATGCTCCCAGTCTGCTTGATCGGTGTGAACCGACGGTGCACAATAAACAGAAAAAACATATTCAATAAATTTGCAATTGTAAATTTTGACCATTACCACTTCTATGTCGGAATGACTACTCCTAAAAAAATGAGGAACTGCTTCTACTGACCTGTGTATCAGTAGTGCTACACCGCCATACGAATCTTGCCTATCTTTACGGAATATTTTGTACCCGTTTATTTTGAAACTACTATCAGGTTCCAGCCACGTCTCACTCAGTGCTGCGATGTGTATTTTTTCTTGAAACAATATTTGCTCTAACATTAATGCTTTAGGGCGGACACTTTGTGCATTCCATTGAATGATGTTGAGTTTTATTATATTATTATTCATTATATTCATTATAGCCGAAATAGTCTAATATAAGCTTCAATATTGGCCAGTCTGAAATGTTTTCCACAAGTACTAATATAACCCATTGAACACAGCATTTAATACAACTTTGCACTTTTTGATGAATTGGTTCACTTTTTAGAAATACGATCTCCTTCAATCTACTTAAAAGCTCACTAAATTGCACTTCTCTCGTCTCATCTTGTTTTTGAGTCTGTTGTCTATCCATTGAATCGATTTGTACCGACATCTCTGCTTCGACGGGTTTTTTAGTTTGTTTTTGTAAGTAAAACTTAGATGTAGGTTTCTTTGCACTTTCTTCTTGACTGTCTTTTTTAGGCGCTTGTGTTGTTGTTTCTGAGCGCGACTGTTGTAGAACAGCCGAAAACGACAATTTGCCCGACTGTGAAGTAGACCAATCGTTTTGATCTGTCAACGGTCCCACTGGATCGTCTTGTTTGTTTTCCTTAGTTGGGACATAGATTGTCAATGCACGTCGGTATGTGCAATTAAATTCAGCCATTAACTGTCTCAACCTCTTCTCCTTCAAGTATGCTGGGCAAGTTCGCACTAAAGCCATATGTTTCCCGTTACAATTAGGGCATTTAAAAGACGAGGTGTCACAGTTGTCGTGGTTATTACTACATTTAGGGCAAATAGCCTTTGATGATGGACATCTTTGTGCTGTATGTCCCAGTTTCCAGCAGCGAGAACATTGAGACACCGGAAAAACATATTGGTCGACCTGTATTCGCAAACCGTCTACGAACACGTGTGCTGGACGAAATGAACCCTTAAAACAAAGGCGCACCGATTCACTTTCCTTCCAATTATCACCCGCCGAGTTTCTACGCATGAGCCTTTGGACAGATACCAGGTGTGCGGGTTCCGCACACTCAATTCGCTTTAAAATTTCTTCCTCACTCAGGTCGATGTCGACGTCTCTGATAACCCCGTATGAAAAATTTACTTCCATGGCTCTCTGTACTCTCCAGCATTTATTAATTACCTCCTTACATTTTTCGAGCCTCATCACATCGTTTTCGTTTTTCATATCAACTCTAATCTTGTATGGGTTAATATACCTTATCTTTTCTATGTTAATTATTCCTTCGTCGTGAAACAGCTTTGCAAGTGCAAACTGCTTAGGCATTTTATCTTTGGACGAAATATAAACCTCAAATTTTTCTCCTTTATATTTCTTGCCTCTATTCCTCTCAACCTCCGTCCACCCGTCTTCTTCCTCTTCTTCTCTGTCCCTCTTACTGGGTCTTCGTATTTCATCGTTTTCCCACGCTTCGTTTGATCTCTCATGTTGAGATTGTATATCTTCGTCCATTTGACGTTCATAAACTAAGATCGGGTCACTCATCACATCGGTTGTATTTGCTATCTCCACTTCAAAGTTACACTCATTCATTATTACGACCGATTACCGCAGGTATAACCTATCGGTATACCCAGGCGGCCGTCGGCGCTTCGAACGTGCCTCGTTGTAAACAAACTAATTAGCTAATGAACGCGGTCACCTCGTACGAATGTCGATACGAGACTGAACTAGGTGACTTTAACTTTAATAAAGACTCTACTCTGTCACCATCAACTCTCATACCTTCATTGCTGAATATTTGACCAATATACTTAACTTCTCTTTGCTTGTACTGTATTTTATCTTTGTTAAATACTGCTCCTATCTCTTTTGCTCTTTTTAACAATTCACCAACAGATTTATCATGTTCAAACTCATTTTTCCCCATGACTACAATATCATCGAACCAACATAACACATTAGGTATAGAACCAAAGTAAAATTCCATCTGATCTTGGAAAACTTCAGGTGCATTGGTTACACCATAGGGAAGAACTAAATATCTATATACTCCAAACGGTGTAGCGAAGCAACATTTCCATGAAGCCTCCTCTGTAAGTGGGCAATGATGGAATCCTTCTGACAGATCAAAAACCGAAAATACTTCCATATCTCTTAACCTAGAAGCCACTTCATCAACAGTAGACATATGTTTTGGTTTTCTTATAATATACCTATTTAAATCTGTAGGGTCTAAACACAATCTTAACTTTTTATTTTGTTTTTCAATAATTACAATTCTATTAATACAAGCTTCAGAGTTAATTTCCTCAACTTTCCTTATAGCACCTCGCTTAACTAATCTGTCTAACTCACACTTCAAGGGTTCAGACAATGCTAAGGGAACCTTAACAGGTGGATTACAAATAGGTTCATGAGGAATTGTAGTAATATTACATTTATTGGGAAAACTTCCATGACCATTAAAAACTTCAAAATTTTCAGATATAAACTTAGACTTCTTTTCATCATCATTACTTACAACTGACACTTTTTGTACTCTTTTTAATAAATTCAATTTAATACAACCGGGTAAACCTAATAGCATATTCTGGCTTTCAACAAGCATAAAATTTTCACAACATTCAATATTTTTATACTTACAGCTTAAATTAACCATACCTAATGGTTTAATCTTAGTTCCTTGGAATCCTTCTAACTCAGTTTGAACCGGAGTCACCTGCAATTTAGTATTAAGACTTTTAAAAATTTTCCATGGCATAACACTAACATCCGCACCAGTATCAAGACGACACTTCACATTGGCATTTTCAATTAAAATATTCTCGGTCCACTGACCATTATTGACCATTCCGCAGAATAATGATGTCTCTGACGAAGAATCTTCATGATGCTCCTGAATATTATGCACTCTTCTGACTCTGCATGACACAGCAAAATGATTTAAAGTCCCACATTTACTACACTTCTTCCCATATGCTGGACATTGTCTTGGACCATGAGTTGTTTGACACCGATTGCAATTAAACTTCTTCTCTTCTTTGTAACTTGCATTTTTATTAATGTTTTTTGATTTTACTCTGTCAATTTCGTAACTGTTGACTGGATTCATTATCTTCATCTGCTCTTTACTTTGTTCTGCACTTCTGCATAAATCTGCAGCTTTGTTCAGAGTCAAACTTTCTTGTCTAAGTAAATGTTCTTGCAAACTTCTGTCAGATATACCATGAATTATTTTGTCCCTTAGAAGTTGATCCTCAATGGTTTCAACTGTGCTTTTGTAATTGCAAGTACTGATTAATCTTTTGCAATCCGTTAAAAAATTATCAAACTTTTCGTCCTGCTGCTGTTTCCTCTCGTTAAACTTAAAACGTTCAAAAACTTCGTTTACTCGAGGGCGAACATACTTGTTAATCGCGTCTATTAATTTTTCATAATTCACTATCTTCTCACTAGACACCGGAAGAGTTGCAAGAATTCTGGCGGACTCTAAACCCATCATATTCCTGAGCAGAGCAACTTTAACATTGTCTGCGGCATCTTCTTTACCAATTCCAATTAGATAATCGTTAAAACATTGTTTCCACAATGGCCACTCATCGCCGGCATTACTAGCCCTCATATCAAAATTTGGCAAACTTTTCGCATAAATCTCCATAATTACTAATATACTATAGGAATCGTGAAGAATACTTTAATTGCAATATTTTTTACGACTGCGCCATGTTTTATAATTAAAGACAAACTGATTAAATAAACTTTCAAAAAATCAATCTTACCACAGATAATCTTAGGTACTATTTCAGAACATACTCTGCCATGAAACAAAAGAATTAATCGCCCTGAGGGCCCACTATGTAGCCTCTCATAGTCACGCCGTGAAGAGAAAAATAATCAAAGAAATTAGATGTGTAGTGTATGTGTGTGTGTGTCGTCAGCAGACAGGTGGTCATGGAACTGAAGTTATGTTGGCTTATAACCATGCAGTCATGGTATTTAGTTCTGTTAAAAGATAAATAAATATAGTTAATTTTAGAATAATAGTTTGGTAACTTTAGTCAGTAGGTTTTAAGTAGGATTACCACACTGTAGGTGGGTGTGAAATATGACACTAGGATAGCTATAACTAGAGTTATAGTTAACTTCGGTAGTTAGGTACAAGTCGACCCTCCACGACTAGTATGGTAGGCAGTCGTGGGTGTGTGTTCCCTTGGCATCGTGTGACCCTGTATGGGGTCAAACACTAGTTATTTAGCTAGGCCTACGGGAGTTAGGGTGGACTGTTTCGCCTTAAATCCTTAGCGTGCCACTCACCCAAATGCTTTCCTTGCATGTCTACCAACTCATAAACTATAGGGGAGAGTTTGGCAGATACTTTACATTTAGTAAATTTAGGAGCTAATTTTTTACTGAAATACTTTTCCTTATCACTCTGGTAGTAAGTACGTTTCCAGACTACATCACCTACATTGAATTCTACATTCTTGCGTCGCAAGTTGTAGTCTGTAGCATTTCTAGAATGTGCTCGTAGTAAGGCAGACTGTACTTGGTCAAAAATGTTAGAGAGACAACCTAAGTTTTCAGCATACTGGTCTCTAGGTTGGAATATTATTTCCTTTAAGTCAGTTTTTTGGTAGATGGAACCGTCAGCTACTAATTCCTTACCAAATATAAGGAATGCAGGAGTGAAACCTGTAACTTCACTAGTTGAGCTATTTAGTGCAAATTGTACAGCTGGGATATGTAGATCCCAAGAGCGTTGGTCATTATTAATGTAGGTAGAAACAGCTGTTATGATTGTCTTATTGTACCTTTCCACGGTGTTAATCTGTGGTGCATACCTAGGAGTATAGTGTATGCTAGGTATGTTATATTTACTGAATAAGTTTTTAGTTTCATTTGAAGTGAACTGAGTGCCATTGTCTAAAATTATACATTGAGGTATTCCATGTACCAAAAATACATTATCCTCCATTAGTTTACAGATAGTTTTAGCGTTAGCATTCCTCATTGGGAAAAGAAGACAATACTTAGAGAAACAGCATGTCACTACAAAAAGATATGCGTTTTGGCGTCTAGAGACAGGCAGAGGACCAACAATGTCAATACTGAGCATCTGGAATGGTCGAGAGCATTCTTTAGGTTTCCCCATGACCCCCAGTGGAGCATGGTTTACTTGTTTATGAGCTAGACAGATTTCACATGAAGTTACAGCTTTCACTACGTCACTGTGCATTCCTGGCCAGTAGTAACGAAGAGCTAGTCTTTTATAAGTTTTAAAAATGCCTAGGTGACCTGCCGTGGGTTCTGCATGGTTGTCAATAACAACTTTAGACCTAGATTCATATGGAATAACTTCCTTCCAGTCAAACTCATTAAAAATAGCGAATTTACTTTTCATGTACCGAAATAACTTGTTATTCTTAATAAGATAATTAGGATAAGAGATTGGGCTCTGTATACAGCCATTATAGATTTTTAGGTACCAAGTATCGTTAGTTACTGGTGGGGTGGACTGGGAAGATATTTCAGCCACTGGGAGAGCGCGGGACAGAGCGTCGGGGAGAGTATTATCGGAACCACGGCGGTGTTTAATATCGAAGTTAAATGCAGAGAGCCTAATGCCCCAGCGGGCTAGTCTACCAGTAGGATTTTGTAGTTTTAAGAACCACTTTAGTGCAGAGTGATCTGTGTAGACTGTGAATTTTAGACCATTTTCAAGATAACATCGCCAGTGCTCTAGAGCCAATAATACTGCTAGCGCTTCTCTCTCCGTAATACTATAGTTTTGTTCTGGTTTTGACAAGGACTTACTCATATATGCTATAGGGTGCTCGATACCATTTTTAGTTTGAGTGAGCAAAGCGCCAATTCCATAATTACTAGCATCTGTATGTACTTCAAAAGGTAAGCTATAATCTGGACATGACAAGACTGGGGCTGAAATTAGTATATTCCTGAGTTTGTCAAATTATTCTTGGCACTCATTGGTCCAAGCAAAAGGTGGAGCTTTTTTGCTGGAGCTAGTAAGTTTATTTAAAGGTGCTGCTAGTGAACTAAAGTTTGGGATAAAACGTCTGTACCAGGATGCTGTTCCCAAGAATCTCTTTACTTCTTTAGGATTAGTTGGGATTGGAAATTTTGTAATTGCTTCTACTTTTTCTGGGTCTGGGTGCAAGCCCTTTGAATTTACAATGTAACCGAGGTATTTAAGTTCATCCCGGAAGAATTGGCATTTATTTAAATTGATTGTTAAATTGGCCTCAGTTAGTGTATTAAGGACTTTTAATAAAAGAGATATATGGTGTTCAAAATCAGAAGAAACCAGAACTACGTCATCTAAGAAAGCAAAAACTCTGTTTTCAAATTCCGGGCCATAGAATAACTTATCAACAAGCCTCTGTTGAGTAGCAGGTGCATTAGTTAGTCCAAAGGTTGTAGTTTTGAACCTGAAGGTTCCACGGCCAGGAATGTAAAAAGCAGTCTTGTTTTTGTCCTCTTCATTCAAGGGTAGCTGCCAGAAACTTTTATAAAGATCTAGACTTGTTACTTGACTTGTTGTTGGTGAGTTGTGTTCTTCAAAGAAATCGGCCTATAAGCTCTCTAGGTTAAATACTCTCTGGCGCTCGTTCACACATAGTTCGATTAGTATATGTGTACTCGGCAAGGGCGGATCCAGGGAGGGGGGGGATCCTGGGCTGGGTCCAGGACCTGGGTGGACCACCAATTAAAATTTTTAAACATTGTTACTAGATAATACTCCAGTTTCTGTCGTTGTAAACGAATATCGGCAGTGTATGGCCAAGTGGCAGCGGAGTCAGGAAATACAAATTATAACTTCTTGTGACTTGACCACGAAATGTGACCTTATGTGACCCCTCTCCCCCGGGACCAAAGCTGGATCCGCCCTTGGTACTCAGTGACATAACGGAACCGGATGAGGAATCAGGCGAAGAAATTGATGACGTGATAGGTAAATAAATAAATCTTTACATCTTTAATCTGTACGTAAGTCTTTGATTTTGACAAAAACTTATTCATGTTTCAGAAAATAATAGAGAAGATAATTCGGACGTCGATAAAGACGTTGATTCCGAAAACAAATCAGCGGCTGATTCCGGTGAATAATTTAAATAAAAACCTTATCTTGTATTATCATCTTTAAATATATCGATTTTTTTTTTTAAAATAGTTGTTTTATTTATTCACATCATTACAATGAAACAAATCAATTATATACATGTATCAATAATGTTTGAAGTATATATTAAACCAAAAGTATACAAAACTGTTGATACTGGGATTTACAGTTTCAATTCTAGTATATTATATACACACCCTTTCACTTCAGTTAGACGTCATAATGCTTTTATCATATTATCGACTAGCGACCCGCCCCGGCTTCGCACGGGTGCAATGTTTATATTAAATACTAGCTGGCCCGCCACGACTTCGTCGCGTGGTATTCTACCCCTACCCATACCTTACTCTACCCCTACCCTACCCCTACCCTAACTCTACCCTACCCCTACCCTACCCAAACCCTACCCTACCCCTACACTACCCCTACCCTACCCTACTCTCCATTTTATTTAGACAACGTTTGTATAGGAAATAGAAAAGGGCTGTTTTGAGGGTCTTCCCGGTTATTTTTTAATTTTTCTCAACTTTTAAACCTTCCCTAGACCTCCACGAACATTTCAAAACCAAGATAAGATAAATCCGTTCAGCCGTTCTCGAGTTTTAGCGAGACTAACGAACAGCAATTCATTTTTATATATATAGATACTATAGAATGTCTTCATATACATCTTTGACAGCCTTTATGTCATTCGACATACTTGTTCTCTTTAGTAATTACTCTTGAAAGTGCGACACATAATTTATCAAGGGAAAAACATTCAACGCTCAAATCTAAGCAACATAGGTACGCGCGCCGCAACCGCTATGTCCTTGCATTTTAAATCTGTAATATCTTCGTAACTATTTATTTAAATTATATTCTGTAAAGGGCAATATTGATTTATATTAAATGCACAATGTATTTATGGTACTTAATTGGATAAGGATTAATGCTGTATTGCTTAAAATCGCTTCGTAAAATATACTCGTATTTCTCGTAAAAAGTAAAGGATAAAAAATGGTTGTTGTGGGTTATCTATAAGAGATAGACAGATGCCATCGAGGACATTTTTGTTGACCTTTTGAAGGTGTACAATACTGTAGTACATTATTTTGATCTATCTTGTAGGATTCAGCCAGCGTTTGCAAAGCAAGCGCAAAAAATGTGTTTATTTGCGACATCACATTAGAAACCTCAAAAATTATCAGTGTTCCTCTACTATATTATGCATGTTATATACTTAAAAACCTTCCTATTGAATCACTCTTTCTATTGAAAGAAACTGCATCAAAATCCGTTTCCGTTCATTTCGCGAATTCCCAGTGTGGTCCGGCAGTTCACACGCGCATTTTAAACCCCTGATGTGTTATAGGTTTTCAGTCCAACAGTGTGCGTATTTTTGTTGATTGAAGAGTAATCTATAAAAATGTAGGTACTATGGCGGATGGTGACTGTTATAGGGTGACCATGTATTCCAACGAAACAAGTATTTATCGAGTAATTAAATACCGTCACAATACTAAATTATGTAAAAGCAATGTTGACCTAATGCCTGCATACCAGTGTCCACTTGTAAAGTTTTTGTTATTTTAGTCGAGTCTGTTTTGGCTAAAGGCACACAAAAGTGGAAAGGTGATTGACATTGGAGATTAGGAAATTTTACATAGTACAAGAATACTTAAATAAATAGGTACACAACTAAAAAAATGCTTTATTTGTAATCAATCATCCACAAAAACCGGTAGGTAGAGGTACATAATAATTTGTACATTTTAGAATTGAAGAGTCACACTGTATAGGTATAGGTCCAGTAACATGTAGGTATAGAGTTAACGTAAGTTTCACACATATCTTATTCAATTACTTACCACTCTGGATAGTATCACTGCACATGTATGTCGGCGCAAAGGAACAAATTCGTTTACAATGTGTTGATACGTCATTTCCACTACAACCGCTCCGTGAGTCAGGCGAGAGGTGGGGTGGGGACGGATCGTTATAGTAAGGCACACGCCGCCTAGTGGGGATCATTCCGATCGAGGCGCTCTCTCCGTCAACATCTCTAGTAAATGTGAATAGAGTCACACCTGAGTCGCAATTATCTTGTTTTTAATAATAATTATTGTAATAAATTAATATTCTGATTTTGAACTGAGTTTGCTGTAAATAATTATGTAATTAGCAAATCTTGAAATAAACTGTAGTTTGGATTTAGTAAATCTTTTTCTACGTAATCACTGAAGTTTCCCTTGAAGTCGGGTTCGAAGGTCAGCCTGGCACTGATAAGGATCCTAAAAATCATGGTCCACCTTCACCGATTTTACAACAAGTTATGATCTCTCCGAAATGTACTACCCACTTTATTTTATTCAAGCTCTCGCCCGGCCACGCAGTTATAATAATAGTAAAAACACGGAAAACAAATTTTCGGCTCTGTGTTCCAAAACATACACTCACTAACTAACATTCCACACAAAAATGAACCTTGTTACGTAGGTGTGAAGTATCGAAAATGCATCTATGGTAAGCGCGGTCCTACCATTGCACGTGAGCGTGTGGATTGAGTGCTCCTTTTTAAAAGTTAACTATATTTTTACGAAATCAAGAAAGAATTTAAGAAAGAATTGTGAATACTTAATGGTGAAGATAAAAAAAAAATGTGAAACCTATGATGAGAAAGTCATGGTCAATTATCTAGAACACTCAATCTGCTAGTCTGAGAAAATACTGTAACTCGTGTTTCAACATATATATACTAGATATATGTTTAACATTTTTATGTGGAATAATTGTATTGAATTTTTGAAAACTATTCACAAAAATTAAATTGATTTTAGCTATTTATTTAGATTTTATATAGGTTTATTTAGAACACTCAATCGTCCTAAGGTGCAGACGGAGTGTTCCAAAACTCTCCAACTTTGGCTAAATAAATAATGAATATTCTTACTCTATTTTACGAGTATAATTCAGACTCAATTTGTGCAACAAAAACCTTGACGTAAAACATAATAGTTAGAGAGTAAATAAAAAAATACTTTCTTTTCAACGTCCCATTTGAGTGTTCCATGTTGTAGCACTTATTTATATAACCCGAACTTTTATACAAACGGCGGCCACATCAGAAATTGTGAAAATGTTGTCATTAAAGTTTAATACATTTTTTGTCTTTGTGAACTCTTTATTTTAACAATAATCAACTTTATTATATTTTTAACCGATAACATTGTGTAGTGTGACCATGCATACATAAAATTAAAAAAATATTGTTGTACTTATAAACATTTTATTACAAGAAAAAGGTGTGACAGTAATTACCTACTCATGCTATAGTAGATAAGCATTGATTATATTTCGGTGGGAGTAACATCTTTCTTGTCTAAATCTAAAAGACCGTAGGATAAAGAGTGTAAAATAATAGGACTATCTTTACTATTGTACATTTTATGCGCTAAATCATCATAGCAGACTATTTTAAAACCATGTCCTTTGTAGTTGCCGACCAACTGGACGTGCTTAAGTTTATCGAGAAGCGGCCCAATAGACTCATTGTTAACGATGCACTGGTCGAGTCAAAGCTCCAGAGCCTTGAACATCGACGACGAGTTGCAAGTCTATCGGTTTTCTATCGGTTACATTTCGGGGAGTGTGCGATGGAAATACACAATCTAATTCCGCCAAGCCCGTTCCATCATCGGACTACAAGACAAACGGCGATGCGCCATCGTTACATGGTGGACATCCCACGTATACGCACTAAACGGTTTGGGAATACCTTTATTGTGCGTACGGCTAAGGAGTGGAATTCCCTGCCCGAGTCTGTGTTTCCCGATAGCTATAACCTAGTGGTCTTTCAGTCAAGAGCCCTTACCTAAAAGTAACCTATTCAAGGTTACTTTTAGGTAAGCGTGCTCCATCTTCGACCACATCATCACTTACCATCAGGTGAGATGGTGGTCAAACGCGAGCCTATCTATACTAATATTATAAAGCTGAAGAGTTTGTTTGTTTGTTTGCTTGAAAGCGCTAATCTCAGGAACTACGGTTCTGATTTGAAAAATTCTTTCAGTGTTAGATAGCCCATTTATCGAGGAAGGCTATAGGCTATATATCATCACGTTAATACCAATAGGAGCGGAGCACTAATGAAGAATGTTTCAAAATCGGGGGATGTTTTTTCCACGCGGACGAAGTCGCGGGCGGAAGCTAGTTATCAATAAAAAAAAGCTCACATGCGCAACTTACAGCGTGCTGTAAGGAAATGCATTTCCGAGTAGCGTAATGCGAGCTGGGACAAAATGCTGAACAAACTTGAGCCAGCCCATCTTGCCTTGTGGCAGCTTCAGAGGAAGTTACGAGTCACTGAAGAGGCCACAATGGCTCCTCTCATTCGTCCCGATAAGAGTGTCGCCTTCGATAACTCTGAAAAAGCAGAATGCCTAGCTGACAGCCTAGAGTCCCAGTGTTCTCCCAGCTCTCAACCAGTCTACCAAGCCCACCTCGATATGGTGAACGCCGAAGTCAAACGTAGAACTTTCCTTCCGCCCGTCGAAGATCCTGATAATCCACTGGCCCCCATCACCTCTGATGAGGTCCAGGATATCATTAAAAGTCTCCAACCACGAAAAGCCCTTTGCTCCGACGGCATCACCAATAGGGTTTTCAAACTTTTTCCCGCCCAGCTTATAGTGCTAATTGAGCAACAATATTTTCCCCGCAACCTGGAAACAGGCCACCGTCATAATATATACTTTATTTCGGATAAAGAAAATCCATAATGTGTTAGTAACAGAAATACTTATACAACTATATTAGTAACAATAGTACATTGTGTATTAAGGGCGATAAGTAAGGAATTACGATCGAGGCTCTAGTAGAAGCCCGAAGTCGGAGACTGAGGGCTTTCTGAGTCGAGGTTCGTAATTCCCGTACCGCCCGTGAAACATACAATGTTTTTCATCACGTTTGCGAGTAAATAAATAAAATTATAGAGCAGAAAAAAGCTTTACATTAATTGTTTTTGCTGCATGGATAATATCTGGCGGTGTTGCATTCAAACCACACTCATCGGACGACGACGACGGCATTTTTTATAACTTTTTTACTCATCTTCAAATACAAAAGGTAAATAATTATGAATAATAGTTTTAATACACAAGTCAGCACAACTATTATTACGTAAGTTACGAAATAAGTGAACGTTTTTTTAAGCGGATGGCGGGCTTCATGCCCACACCACAGATTATACAAATGTTTTGTTCAGAAACGTTAAGGGCAAATACTTACGTAGGTATACTGCTATGACGGAGTGAAAAAAATTACCTAAAATAATTTCGACGGTTTGATACAAAAAAGTATTAAAATCGATGATTAAGTAACATGTAGCGAGATTGCAATGACATTCCTGTTTAGATAACATTTTAACCCCTTACCGCATTGCGTCCCATATTTGCACATCAAACTTTTTTGGCATAAATTTAAATTATTTTCAAGTTTGAGTTATAGCGACATTAGAAACCAAAGACTAGGTGTGTACTTTGTCATTTAGTAGCGGTGAAATGTTGGCAGTCTTGATAGAAAAAGATTAAAGTCAGTTTGAAATCAAACGTACCCCCGGAAGTTGAGTAGCTCTGTATTTGAACCCAAATTTCTCAGAATCCTATGAATATTTCGGTTTGTACATATTTCTTTGAATAAAACCATCATAAGTGAGTCTAAAAATAGAAGAAACAAAACCAGATCCTCATTGATTGCAAATTGATGCTGCGTTTTTGTTGTGTGCATATTCGGGACGACATGCAGTGCTGTCTCAATTGTACTGCCCATATATGGGACCGTATGCAGATAGCGGTAAATTGCATTTGTTCACATATGACACGGTATGCAATAAAATCAACATGAATTCAATTTCATAAGACATGTATGCTAAATTTCGCACGTTACGTATATTTTGTTTTCTGTACATGAATTACAGCACTTATAAGTAGGTAAATAGGTATTTGGTTAGTACCTATGCGACTTTTGTCTTCTGGATTTTTTTCTGGAGTATCATACTCCTCTAGATCCAGTAATACTTGAGTAAATGTAGTGGCTGATTGCTGTTTTGTTTCATGTTATTAGATTACAGTTATGCTAGTTTGTTTCCAATAAAGAGGATATTTGATATTAGACTATAATAAATTGTTTTATTGATAGGGCGATGATAAAAGTTGGTCTGATTACATTTCGTCCCATATTTGGTATATTCCATGGAGGTATATAAAATGCATGCCGTACCAAATATGCAATGTTTTTTAAAAATTTATAAAAAATTAATAGAGACTGCTACATTTTTTTATTATTTTTTTATGGATTCCATAAACTCTGAAATACAACATTTTTTTTTCTCCGCAAAGATACAAAAATCCATGCAGTAAGGGGTTAAGAAAATTTTTCAATTGCGTGTAAACTCCTTGCTTGAACTTACATGACCTGTGTGCTGTGCTATAAATTAAAAAATTATTACTTACCTACCTTGGGTTTCATGACAAAAAGAAAGCCCGAGGGTTTTATATGGGGCATTACGGCCAAGGTAACCTGTATGTTTAGAAACTGTTTACGTGCAAGTGTGATGAAAAATAAATTTACTTTAAAATATCTCTCAATTCATATATTTTCCCTCAGCACCGGATATATTATGTGCGTGTGAACCACAGAAATCTTAATAATAAGGCAATAGAAGTCGCAAAGACGCGTGACCTTGTCGCCGCGCATGTGACACGTTGGCCACAAGTGCGCGTGGAGCGTTTGTTGCGGTTACTTGTGTTGTATGGGACGTGGAGAGGTAAACATGGTGTTTTGCAGCATATCCAACTGCAGAAACTCTTCCAAAAATTGTAACTTTATAAATAAAGGGATAACATTTCATATGTAAGTACATATTTTTGGAAATAATGTCGTTTTTTAAAAATATAATCAAATCAAATATTTTCGCCACCATTACTACGATTATCACAGAAAACGTTCTTTTTTCTCAATTCAATTACCATTAATACTTTTTTTTTATTATTTATAATAGGTTCGCGTTTGACCACCATCTCACCTGATGGTAAGTGATGATGTAGTCGAAGATGGAGCACGCTTACCTAAAAGTAACCTATTCACTCTTGACTTAAAGACTCCTAGGTTATAGCTATCGGGAAACACAGACTCCGGCAGGGAATTCCACTCCTTAGCAGTACGCACAATGAAGGTATTCCCAAAACGTTTGGTGCGTATGGGTGGGATTTCCACCATGTAACGATGGCGCTTCGCCGTTTGTCTCGTAGTCCGATGATGGAACGGGCTTGGTGGAATTAGATTGTGTAATTCCATCGCACACTCCCCGAAATGTAACCGATAGAAAACCGATAGACTTGCAACTTGTCGTCGATGTTCAAGGCTCTGGAGCTTTGATTCGACCAGTGCATCGTTGCCAATGAGTCTCTTGGCCCGCTTCTCGATAGACTCAAGCGCGTCCAGTTGGTATTTAGCAGATCCATCCCAAAGATGAGAGCAGTACTCCATACACGACCGAACCTGGGCTTGATAGAGATTGAGCAACTGTTCGGGTGTGAAGTACCGTCTCACCTTTGCTAGGATTCCCAACTTTTTTGATGCTAGTTGAGCCTTAGCCTCGATAAACGGGCCAAAATTGAGGGTAGAAGTTAATGTTACCCCCAGAAGCTCGATACTTAAGCATGTTCATGCCTACTATTACAACCACTAAAAGCAGCATGCGCAATAAACAATATCGTCGTTTACGTACATTCCAGGAACACGCCGCACGAGTTGGCAGCGAATTAGTGACGTGCCACTACTATTTTGTATCGGTAATCTATTTACCGAAATTCGAATGAAATATAATTTTTCGTTAAATATTTCAATACGTATTTTCATTAAGCATGTTTTTTTCCTGTTTAAATAGTTTATAAAAAGTCGTTTTTGAACGATTATATATCTGTTAATTCGTACTTTTTAACTATTTTTTCATTCAAAAAATTAATAGGAGGTAGGCTTATTATTGTTATGTACGTAGGTAAGTTAAATAACAGTCTGCGTTGGGTATCCTTGTATCATTGAAATGACAAAATAATTAAGGATACATATTATTATGTATGACAGGCCCGTTGGTATAGTGGTCAGTGGCCCTGACTGCTATGCGCAAGGTCGTGGGTTCGATTCCCACCTAGGACAAATGTTTGTGTGATGAGCACGGTCATTTGTTCTTTGTCTGGGTGTAATTTATCTATAATATGTATGTATTTAGAAATATATATGTATGTTTATCAGTTGTCTAGTACCCATAGCACAAGCTCTGCTTGTTTGGGACTAGATGGCGTTGTGTGAAAAGTTGTGGAATATTATTATTATTACCCGGGTGGCCGGCCTATATCGACATGCTTGTGCTTGTGCTTGTAAGTATAATGGATTAAGTTGGATCGGATCGATACGTTTTCATTTATGCATCTGTTATACTTTATCCAATGCTATTATTACAAGTTTCCGAAAGATCCGGATATCACCAATCCATCCTAAGATTGTCTAGAATATATCGCTATAAGCGATAAGACCGCCATCGTAACCATAGAATTTACGTTAAACAGTTGTGTAACAATTTATTTTGATGAACAATAAAGTATATTCTTCATTGTTCGGTATTAAGTTATGCCATTATTGCTCATTCATTGTTTTTTTTCCATAAGGTGAAGTATTGGAGAGCCTTTAAGATTTGTATAACTAAATTATAAAAATATATACTTACACTTAACGTTTTATTGTATTCTTTTTTCTCCTAAATAAATCGTCTAAAAGCGCTTCGAGGAATGAAAAACTTTCAATAAATTAGTTATCTATTATTACGAGACATCTTGGCTATTACCGCTCAACAGAAAATTATCGATAATAATATGAGCATTACGAGCTTTGCACTGCACTATTCCTAAGTAAGAGTGAGCGCGCGATATCATTCTCTGCTTTTCGCACACGTTACGCCACCTGAGATTAGGCGTTTTTAGAAAATATTGCGTAATATCATCGCTTAAAGTTTAATTTTGTTGTAATAATGCAAAATGCATGTGTAGGCGAAAGTGTGTATCTATTGTTTGTTTATGTGGTGGTAGCTGCGAACCGGCGACATGCGTCCCAGTATTAAATGACAGTAGATAGCATTTCTATTGCCTTATTATTAAGATTTCTGTGGTGTGACCTGAGGGACTACACTGGGAATTCGCGAAATAAAAATCCTAGGATATAGTAGTACACTTAAAACAATTGTAGAATGACTCTGGGAATTTGTAAGCAAATATATTAAAAACTACAACCCATAAAGTGTGGTCCCTCAGTTCTCACAGATGATCAGCCAGATTTCGGAAAGTATCCTAAAAAAGAAAGTTTTGTGAATACAGACATTTAGTAAAGAATTTGTAAAGATATTTACTAAATAACAGACCACAAAGCATTAAAGATAAAAAAAATATAACGACTGAACTGTGGTCCCTCAGTCCACATAACAAAGATAAATATTTTAGTGAATATTACTGAGTAAAATTAATAAAACCGTTCTTTTTCTACATAAAGTTTTAGTAAAAGTCTTAAAACAGTTTGTAAAACAGAAATGGAGCAATAATATCGAAGCATTTTGAAGATAGCGATGATTAAAACTGGTCCCTCAATCCTCTCCTCCACTGACATATGTGCGTGTGCTAGTTGCTAGACGAGACAAATATCAGAAAGTCTAGTGTAGGTACTTAACTTTTAGTAGTAGGTAAGTTTCTAAATAATAGGTATCTAAAATTGTGTATTTCTTACCTCTTAGCTGAGATAATATTATTTTTATAATCCTATGAAAATAGATAGAGCAGCTTGATCACACAATAAAACAATATGTAGACAATATTATTATACTACTTTATTTAATATATCATTATTTAGACAAAACGAAAATAAGGTTGTATGGTTAATTTAATGCTATATTACATGGCTTATGTGTGTTTAGTAAAAAATAGATTACAAAATTAACTAACCACTTATCATAATTTGATTTTTATAATTTGATTGATCTAACTACAAAAATCAGACAGAATATAGACAAAAAGAATATTGTTTTGGGTGTATTCATTGACTTAAAGAAAGCTTTTGATACCGTTAGTCATAAATTATTACTAGAAAAGCTTGAGAACACTGGTATAAAGGGCAGTGCACTCAAAATACTTAAATCTTATTTAACAAATAGATATCAGGTGGTTAAAATAGACAACGTTGCAAGTTCTGCTTTGCCTATAACGTACGGAGTCCCACAAGGCTCAATATTGGGACCATTGTTATTCTTAATATACATAAATCAGATTGCCACATTGGGACTAAATGGTCATTTAACTTTGTATGCGGATGATACGTGTTTATTTTATTTCGGTTCAAATGTAAATAATATCATCTTACAAGCTCAAGAGATCTAAATGTTTTATTTGATTGGTTCCAATATAATTTACTTACCATAAACATTTCTAAAACTTGCTACATTTTATTTAAGGCTAAAAATAAAAATATCCCGATTCATGACCTATTATTAGTGGACAACACCCCACTAGAGCAAAAAAATTCAGAAAAGTATCTCGGTCTTAGAATGGATAGCTATCTAAAATGGAATCATCAAATAGACTATGTTAAAGATAAACTATCGTCACTTATTGGTTCTCTTTATAATATTAGTCACTGTATACCAAAAAAGCTTCGTTTTACTATTTACAATTCACTTGTTAAATCACACTTGACTTACCTCATCGAAATTTGGGGAAATTCAAATAAAACAAAGTTACAAGAACTGCAAAGGATACAAAATAAAATAATAAAAATACTGTTTCGTTATCCATATTTAACACCAACTTATAAAATTTTTGAGGAAACTAAATTAATGAATATTAGGCAACTATACATGTACAGTACTTGTGTTTTAATTAAGAAAATATTAAATAAAACTATTCATACAAACGTATCATTCACCAAGATGTCTGAAGTATCCAAACGTAGCTTGCGTCGACCTAGTTTACTTGTGTTACCAAGGACTCGCACAAATTATGCCAAAAGGAGCATAACTTATGAAGGAGCACAACTATTTAATAATTTACCTTCTAACATAAAAAATGTAAGCTCGTTCAACGGTTTTAAATCGCAGCTGCAAAGTTATATTTTAAATAAAAACTTTTTACCAAAAAATTAAACCGACTCCCAAAAAACACTGCAAAGTGAAAAATAACTTTAATTTCGGTAGTCGGTGTCTTTAGTTTTGTTTTTTCGTTTTTGGCACCTTGTTATGCACTTCCGAAATTAAAGTTATTTTTCACTTTGCAGTGTTTTTTGGGAGTCGGTTTAATTTTTTGGTAAAAAGTTTTTATTTCACTCTTTTTAGTTGGATGATTTTTAATTTTCCTAGTTAAAAGAGCCTAAATGTCAACTACTTATAACCTTTTACAAAATATTGCTTTTCCCAATGCTGGGCCGTTAATTGTTGAGGAGTTCTCCTGGTACTTCACCATCAGCTCTACATCACCATATGCATTGTGACGAGCATAAAGTGCTTAACATCCATATTCAAGTAATCGAATCGCAATCCACTCAGTACTTATTATTGAGTAGTTTCGGCGGTCTTCATCATCAGTTCCACTTCCCCAAATGGTACTTTTTGAGAGCAACTGCACAAGTTACTATAAGAAATACCCAAAACGATATAGGTGTGCCTATAATATTTGAAGAGTTCCCTCGATTTCTCCAAGATCCCATCATCAGATCCTGACTTTGGTGATAATGGTACCAATTTCGAAGTATACCCATTCGAACAAAAATAGAATTTTCCAAATCGGTTCAGCCGTCTTCGAGTACTCGATGATCATACATTTAAAATATATATATATATATATATATACGCGTCGAATTGATAACCTCTTTTGGTCGTCGGTTGAAAATTATGATTCTTACAATAAATCCTCATAATGCAGTTGCGGATGAAATTGTTGATCGAGTAGCCCTACTTTATACATACTAAAACGTTATGATCTGGCCCATTACGGTGACCTGTTTTCAAATTTACATTTTATTTTATGTTCTCATGTAAGTGGCTTATTATGTCTTTTTTGAGAATAAATGATTTAACCCTTAAATGCATAGGTTTTTATTTCGGGCTGGAAAAATGTTTCCTAATAGGTATTTAGGCACTGATAACGTAAAAAATAATGTGAAAAATCTGGTGTTAGAAATATGTATATATAATGTATGTAGACATTTGGCAACACTATGCGTTGTGTACTAAAGTTACATTTTTTTTACTTTATTATTACATACAACCTTGTTTTTGTTTCGTCTAAATAATGATATATTAAATAAAGTAGTATAATAGTACTGACTACATTTTGTTTTATTGTGTGGTCACACTGCTCTATCTATTTTCATAGGATTAAAAAAATAATATTATCTCAGCTAAGAGGTAAGAAATACACAATTTTAGGTACCTATTATTTAGTAGAAACTTACTACTAAAAGTTAAGTACACTAGACTTTCTGATATTCCTCTCGTCTAGCAGCTAGCACACGCACATATGTCAGTGAAGGAGAGGATTGAGGGACCAGTTTTAATCATCGCTATCTTCAAAATACTTCGATATTATTGCTCCATTTCTTTTTTACAAAATGTTTTAAGACTTTTACTAAAACTTTATGTAGAAAAAGAACGGTTTTATTAATTTTATTCAGTAATATTCACTAAAATATCTTTGTTATGGGGACTGAGGGACCACAGTTCAGTCGTTATATTGTTTTTATCTTTAATGCTTTGTAGTCTGTTGTTTAGTAAATATCTTTACAAATTCTTTACTAAATGTCTGTATACACACAACCTTCCTTTTTATGATACTTTTCGAGATCCTCTGTGAGAACTGAGGGACACTTTATGGGTAGTAGTAGTAGTGGGTAGTTTTTAATATATTTGCTTACAAATTCCCAGATTCATTCTACAATTGTTTTAAGTCTACTACTAAATCCTAGGATTTTCATTTCGCGAATTCCCGATGTGGTCCCTCAGTTCACACGCACATGATATATGGAACGGGGGCAAATTAGCACTAATTCCTAGCAAAGTTTCATCAAGTATTATGAGGTGGCCGCGCGGTTGAAACGGAGATCAATATCCCCCGCATTCAGATATCCAAAGACATCATTGGACTATCAAACTGGCTCCACGAAGGGCAACACTTTGTTCTTTTTTTTGAAGAATTTCAAATACTATTCAGCTTATTTTTTTTTTGTTCCTTATAACGTTATATTTTTTTTTCAATATCACATACTTATAAATCATAGACCACACATGCACATAAATAAAAACAACATATCAATTAAACAATCTATTTTTTATAAAACATGTCCCCACAGACAATCTCTTTCTACTGTTGCCAATTTTTTTACCATGTTTTATATCTGAAACAAAACAAGTCTATTAGCAGAATATCGTTGACTTTGAAGAGTGACTTTGATATTGGATGTGTAATTAGATTTAGAGGTCAGTTTTGAGATTTATAGAGAATTTAAAGCAAATACCCATTAATTTCTTGACGTGAAGCAAAGTTTTTATGGGCAGATTTCTTGTGCATCAGTTCGGACGCACGCATTTAAGTGATAGCATAGTATCCCATCAAAAATATAACTGAAGCCAAGTTTAACAAGTTCGCTCAAAATTTGACTCTGCTATTTTTTACTTTCAAGCTATATATTTGCAAGTTAGTGTACTTCCTGTTTGTATAGGACTAATAATAATAGCGAAGTCAAATCTTGAGTTATATTTTTTTTGTAAATGTTTGGTTTATCAACCGATTTCCATTGTTTTCATTATTAATATTATGTTTATGTATATTTTATGGTAAACTGGTTGGATTCTTATCATGTATTCTTGTCATATATATTCCTTATACTGGTGGTAGCTTATTAATCCACGGGCCGTACTTGATGCAGGGTGCTTGTGCCTCTATGAGCTCCTCCGGCTTGTACACACACTTGGTGCCCGGGAAGCCGAGCAGCTCCGCCAACGTGTTGATATCCTGGTACGTCGGCTTCGCACGAAGAAGCTATACAATACAATACAATGCATTTATTTGTCAGATATTATACAAAGTTGTAAAGTGCATTAATAATTATGATCACAATATTGAACTTTTCATCTAGGTCTGGATACAACATTAGGTTTTAGCTAAGGAAACAAAACATTTCAAGTTGGAACTAACTTTTACTTACGCAATTTTTTTTTTCAAGAACTAACAATTTGGGGAGAATCCGCATTAATCTTGCAACCCCTCCAACTAAGCTAAATATGCTTTTGTTTCAGACAACTCGGTTCACGGCATATGTGGCGTTCGAACCCGCCACGGCTAATGAGGTTTGAGCATTGAGTCGAAAAGAAGCTGATGTTCACCTCGGTACAGACTTCCTTGCGGTCCTCGATTGGCGGTAGATTCCAGAAAACGAAGCCGACCACGATCTCATCTCGCAAGTAGAACAGCATCCCTCGCTTGTAGCGGTTGAAGTACTCCGTCCCCTTAGGCCTGCGACACCACAAATATGAAAGCTAACATGATCACTAACAGTATCATTAGAACTTAAAACGGGATATCACGGTGAATTGTGTGCCGGGAACAGAATCGAGATTTGAGTGACCCATGTGACAATGGTAGCGATGTCGATCACAAAAAACGAACGAGAAAGAGGGTAGACCGATTCGTCTGCTCATAAACGCCCACCCGCGATTACTTCAGTTCATCCGAGATCGTGGAGCTTGTAACAGTGCCGAAATATCGGAAACTCGATGGTAAATATCCCGTTTAAGTTCTAATGATACACAAACAAGCTTTTCAAACCCAACAAAGGAGGTACGAGGTTAAAGAGTTGAATTTGAAGGCTTATTTGCCCAGCAATAATAGACATCTACCGTGAAATAGTACAGAATTAAGTTCTTCAATAACATGGAACGTTACTAAGTGAAGCGAAGGAAACAATGCGTTACTTTGCAAATATCATAAAAATGCCATACAACGTGTTGGTTGTGTGGATATGTGTAAGTGTTGATGTGTGAATATCAAAAAATATCCCACAACCTTAGCATATTAATTAATTTACCAGGCAAGGTAACTTTCCCGCCGGGGTTGCGGAAATGTACTAACAAGATACCGCGGCCCCAGCACTTACGGGCAGCTGAAGGTACAGGGTGGGTTTTTAGTCAGTGTAAGTCTGACACTCCCTTCCGCTTAACTCAGAGCGGGAGAAGTTATTTGACGATTTTCCCACCCAGAAAAAAAAGGCAAGGTAACTTTTCCTAAATATCGTAATATTTCTAGTTCCCACAAACATTGTTTATTAATTCGAATATACAGAGTTGATACGACAGAGGGGCATTAAATTACACTACGTATACTTTACATGTTTCATGTTAATTTGATACAGTTAAAAAATAAAAAGAGCCAAAAAAACTATATTCTCAAACAAACTAAATAGCGTACAAATCAGAGTAATACACAACCACCCTTTGTAAATAAATGTAACTGACCTTAAATACCTAGGTAACAAAGTAGCAACGTAGCGCGGCATGTGTTATCTCTTGTCTTGGTCAGATGTATCGTTTTAAAGTGCATCTCATCAAAATCATTTGCGACTAAACTACTTCTCCTATTTAATTGATGTTTTGTACAGAGCTTGAAAATGGTACCTAGTATACGCAGTTTAAAGGAAAGCCTCTCGGTCGTATCAACTCTGTATAATAATATATGGCGCAAATATTCTAAGTCCGAATGTAGCTATTTATTAACATGTAACGTATGTAAGTTTATGTTGGTTATTTATGTATATATGTACATATCGTTCCCCCCAACTAAGAACTAGGTAATGTGCTATTATGGGCTTTACGCTGTTATGTCAAATTTGGCATCTATAGACCGGAATACACCTAAGCAATTTTTTTTAGATTTTTTGTAATGATATTTACAAAGATATCATGACACACATGATATTTTATGTAGGTATAGAATTTTAGATTATTTTTTTCTTAAATAATTAGGTTTTGAATAAAAGGAATTTCATATCAATGACACAGTGAACATTTCGCAAAAAATTGCTTCCATTTAATACATCAATGACTTCAATAATCCCACTAGTTAAAACATATTTGATAAAATCACTAAATCTTTTCTCCTGTAAAATTTTGATTTTTCGATTACAGAGTTCTTGCTTGGGAGGATCGATATATACTTGTAATAAGACTTTTACTTTGAGTATATTATCTTCTTACTTAGTTTATTTTTTTATGCACCTACCATGTTATCACTTCACCACCCATGGTTGCCTGGTAGAGAATGCTTATGGCATTAAGTCCGCCTTAAAACATTTTGTGTTGCATAAAGTTTTAATAAATAAATACCTTAGTTTTTATATTAATACTCATTTTAAGTGAAATTCAAATTTCTTAATGAGTTAATACATCTCTTTTCCCAGGGTAAGAGATAGGTGTCTCAAAGAGCAGTCAGCAGCACTGACGGGGCCCGATAGGGTCATTGCCTGCTGGGCTGCGGGAATGTTCTAACGAGATACCGCGGTCCCGGACCACAAAGGCAGCTGAAGGAGCAGGGTGGGTTTTTAGTCAGTAGAAGTCTGACACGCTCTTCCACTCCACCCACTGCGGGAGGAGTCATTTGATGGTTTCCCACCCGGAGAAAAAAGATAGGTACGAAAGATTAAAGAGCTATTAAAGATTAAATTTTTTTATTAATTTTTTCAAGTGCTTGTGAGAGACTGCCATGTCCCATTACGGTACGTTTGCAGACGTTGCATTAACCATTTTAGTAAAGTTTTTTGTAAGCATGCATTTCGGAACTCATGTTTCTTACGCATCTATACTAATATTATAAAGCGGAAAAGTTTGTTTGTTTGTTTGTTTGCTTGAACGCGCTAATCTTCGAAAGTACTGGGTGGATTTCAAAAATTCTTTGTGATTATGATAGGCAGTTTCATGAGGAAGGCTATAGGCTCTCTAGCATTACGCTACTCCTCTCGGTTTTCCTACAATAAAGGTATTGGTGAAGTAAGTCGGAAGAAAATATGCCGCTAAATTACTATAATCGCGTGAGCTGACGAAATGCTGAGTTATTCGTAAAGATCATGTACTACAAAAATATAGGTTTTATGTAGATCTAAAAAAAAGTCCGCGGTACTGCATATCTAACTTTTATAAATAATCCACAATAAGGCAAATTATGTTAAGAAAATATTTAAAAAATAAGGAATGACTTTGTAGTATTATTATTATGCGGCCATATTAATATTTGCGTTTGAAAGTAATTTCATCATCAAGACAATTTTATGAAGATTATCTTTGCCTTTTACAGAATATAATTTGGACTTATAGTTTAGGAGAAAATGTAAAATTATTCAACAACGCTATTCACCGTAACGGCCGCGGCGGCCCGGGGATGCACGACGCGTCGAGCATGACTCGCGTACTTCTACCACTCCGCGATAGATACCGCACTGATAGTGAACCTTATCTTGGTTTCATTTCGACTTCTTGGCTAAGAGACTTCCTATGTAAAATTGTTTCAGCTTCTTTTACGTCAGATGTGTATTTTTGTATCTATACATTTGAATATTTATATTTTACTTTCTCTTTAGTTGAATAAGTAATTTTGATAGGGTGTTGTTTTGTTCATCCCATTTTTTATGTCATCGTTCAGTTTAAAGGTATGTTGTAACGAGACACCGCGGCCCCGGAAGGCAAGGGCAGCTGAAGTAACTGGGTGGGCTTATAGTCTCGCTCCACTTAGAGCGAGAGAAGTCATTCGATGATATTCCCACCCGAAAAAACGGGTCAGACATTCAACGTTGGCATTGTTTAAAAGCGATGTTGTTAGGATTCCTTAGCCGAATAGCAAAAAAACGGAACCCTTATACTATTCGTCATGTCTATCTGGCCGTCTTTCCGTATGTCACAGTCATTTTATTCCGAAACTATTAAGACTACAGAGTTTAAACTTGATATATAGATGTATTCTGCAAACCGCTTTCCGATTTTTATGCGAAAATAATGTAAAAAAAACATTAAGGGGAGGCTCCCCATACATGGAACTAGAACTAAAAAATTTTTTTACATCAAGCCTGTACGCCTATCGGGTGTCGGCGTCTATAAATAGATCTTTAAAAATGATACTGAGGTTCATGTAATCATTTTTGTCAAAGTCAATCGTTTGAAAGATATATTTGGGGACACATTTTACTACTTTGGAAGTGCCAAAGTAGTAAAATGTGTCTCTAACTTTTAAAATAATAAAGTGTAAAACATAAAAAATATGCTGTAGATTCTAATGAAAACTTTTAACTAAAATTGATTCGAACGAGATACAGTTTTTGAGACTTCATTTTCACATTTGCAAAATCCGCAAATAAAACTTTGTCATATAAACATTATGATAACAGCATTTTTTTACGTTAATCTATGCTAGCAAGCATAGCTACGGAATTCTTCATGGGCGAGTCAGTCGAAAGATATACCTACGCTTCCAAAGTGGTAAAATGTGTTTCACCCCCTCTTACTTTTATAATAATGGAGTCAAAAACCAAAACAAAAGATATGCTGTAGATCTTAATAAAAAATTCAATTAAAATTTGTTCGAACGAGATCGGGTCAGCAGTTTAAAAATACTCTAAAAATACTCTAAATGTATTCTTGACAATATTATTAAATTAAACTATATTTACTTCGCGATTCTTTATCCAGTGCGAATTAGATTGACGCATAAAATTACACATTAATAATAGTAGTAGGATTATACGCGGGTGAAACCGCGGGGCACAGCTAGTCTTATATAAAACTCTACAGTCGCGCGGGACTTCGCTCCCGTGTACTTTATCACTATAAAAACATAACCCTCCAGTTTTGTAGTAAAGTAAAAAGCCTATAACGTTTCTGAAGCTTTAAGCTATTCCCATACCAAATTTCATCTACCCAGTACTTTCGAAGATTAGTGCGTTTTAAAAAACAAACAAAACAATTTTCCGCTTTACAATAATAATATTGGTATAAAACAAAATGTTTTTAATTCTTTTTAATATTAAAATATTCACTAAAAATGTTAACTTGATACGTAAAAAACACTCTGTACACGCGTACTTGAAGGACGGCAACAACGCAATTTATTTATGAATGACGGGCCGTGTGTGCGGCGATCTAATTGATGTGCTTATACTATTGCGGGTTAACGGGAACGCCCTCTGTTAGTTAACATACTGTATAAGTAACCAGTACGATAATATGGGATACAAAAAGCAGAGTAAGGATGAGTCTATGTACCGAAATGAGCTACTCTCTACTACAGATAACATTTTACATTGATATAAACCAAATGATAGTTTATAGACACTAGATAAATGAACGAAAGATGAACTAGAAAAAAGAGTTTATAAAAGTTACTTCTTTTGATAGCAAGTCCTTTTGCCCTTGTCTTTGGTAATTAGTCTATCGGCGTCCTCAGTCGCGTCGATGCCTTCGCAACCCTTAAATAGTCCCACGATAGGCATGCAAGCTCCTACTTCACCGACCACCTGACGAAATACCACATTGAAAAATACTTGTCATAGTTTTTAAACGTGCGATCTTGTTTACAACTCTTACGGAGAGATAGATGGCTTGTGTGGCAGCATTGAGAACATTATAATAGTCCTCTTCTTCTGAGAAATGCCCGATCCGGTAATAAAACCAGAGACCCATTGCTTAGCAGTCGCGTTTGCGATCACTAGACCAACAAGACATTTCAAACTTTATAGGCAACATTATGGATGAAAAGATCTCCTGTTTGGCTCCATGTTGCAGGGCAGCCTGAAGCCGGTCATGTTGGCCCCGGCGACGTAGCCCTGCTCCTGTTGCTGCAAGGGTTCCGGCGACACACATTACCTCCACCTGGAGCGAGTCACCCAGCTTCAGCCAGTAGTTGGGCTCCATGTTGCAGGGCAGCCAGAAGCCGGTCATGTTGGCCCCGGCGACGTAGCCCTGCTCCTGTTGCTGCAAGGGTTCCGGCGACACACATTACCTCCACCTGGAGCGAGTCGCCCAGCTTCAGCCAGTAGTTGGGCTCCATGTTGCAGGGCAGCCAGAAGCCGGTCATGTTGGCCCCGGCGACGTAGCCCTGCTCCTGTTGCTGCAAGGGTTCCGGCGACACACATTACCTCCACCTGGAGCGAGTCGCCCAGCTTCGGCCAGTAGTTGGGCTCCATGTTGCAGGGCAGCCAGAAGCCGGTCATGTTGGCCCCGGCGACGTAGCCCTGCTCCTGTTGCTGCAAGGGTTCCGGCGACACACATTACCTCCACCTGGAGCGAGTCGCCCAGCTTCAGCCAGTAGTTGGGCTCCATGTTGCAGGGCAGCCAGAAGCCGGTCATGTTGGCCCCGGCGACGTAGCCCTGCTCCTGTTGCTGCAAGGGTTCCGGCGACACACATTACCTCCACGTGGAGCGAGTCACCCAGCTTCAGCCAGTCGTTGGGCTCCATGTTGCAGGGCAGCCAGAAGCCGGTCATGTTGGCCCCGGCGACGTAGCCCTGCTCCTGTTGCTGCAAGGGTTCCGGCGACACACATTACCTCCACCTGGAGCGAGTCACCCAGCTTCAGCCAGTCGTTGGGCTCCATGTTGCAGGGCAGCCAGAAGCCGGTCATGTTGGCCCCGGCGACGTAGCCCTGCTCCTGTTGCTGCAAGGGTTCCGGCGACACACATTACCTCCACCTGGAGCGAGTCACCCAGCTTCAGCCAGTCGTTGGGCTCCATGTTGCAGGGCAGCCAGAAGCCGGTCATGTTGGCCCCGGCGACGTAGCCCTGCTCCTGTTGCTGCAAGGGTTCCGGCGACACACATTACCTCCACCTGGAGCGAGTCACCCAGCTTCAGCCAGTCGTTGGGCTCCATGTTGCAGGGCAGCCAGAAGCCGGTCATGTTGGCCCCGGCGACGTAGCCCTGCTCCTGTTGCTGCAAGGGTTCCGGCGACACACATTACCTCCACCTGGAGCGAGTCACCCAGCTTCAGCCAGTCGTTGGGCTCCATGTTGCAGGGCAGCCAGAAGCCGGTCATGTTGGCCCCGGCGACGTAGCCCTGCTCCTGTTGCTGCAAGGGTTCCGGCGACACACATTACCTCCACCTGGAGCGAGTCACCCAGCTTCAGCCAGTCGTTGGGCTCCATGTTGCAGGGCAGCCAGAAGCCGGTCATGTTGGCCCCGGCGACGTAGCCCTGCTCCTGTTGCTGCAAGGGTTCCGGCGACACACATTACCTCCACCTGGAGCGAGTCACCCAGCTTCAGCCAGTCGTTGGGCTCCATGTTGCAGGGCAGCCTGAAGCCGGTCATGTTGGCCCCGGCGACGTAGCCCTGCTCCTGTTGCTGCAAGGGTTCCGGCGACACACATTACCTCCACCTGGAGCGAGTCGCCCAGCTTCAGCCAGTAGTTGGGCTCCATGTTGCAGGGCAGCCAGAAGCCGGTCATGTTGGCCCCGGCGACGTAGCCCTGCTCCTGTTGCTGCAAGGGTTCCGGCGACACACATTACCTCCACCTGGAGCGAGTCGCCCAGCTTCAGCCAGTAGTTGGGCTCCATGTTGCAGGGCAGCCAGAAGCCGGTCATGTTGGCCCCGGCGACGTAGCCCTGCTCCTGTTGCTGCAAGGGTTCCGGCGACACACATTACCTCCACCTGGAGCGAGTCGCCCAGCTTCAGCCAGTAGTTGGGCTCCATGTTGCAGGGCAGCCAGAAGCCGGTCATGTTGGCCCCGGCGACGTAGCCCTGCTCCTGTTGCTGCAAGGGTTCCGGCGACACACATTACCTCCACCTGGAGCGAGTCGCCCAGCTTCAGCCAGTAGTTGGGCTCCATGTTGCAGGGCAGCCAGAAGCCGGTCATGTTGGCCCCGGCGACGTAGCCCTGCTCCTGTTGCTGCAAGGGTTCCGGCGACACACATTACCTCCACCTGGAGCGAGTCGCCCAGCTTCAGCCAGTAGTTGGGCTCCATGTTGCAGGGCAGCCAGAAGCCGGTCATGTTGGCCCCGGCGACGTAGCCCTGCTCCTGTTGCTGCAAGGGTTCCGGCGACACACATTACCTCCACCTGGAGCGAGTCACCCAGCTTCAGCCAGTCGTTGGGCTCCATGTTGCAGGGCAGCCAGAAGCCGGTCATGTTGGCCCCGGCGACGTAGCCCTGCTCCTGTTGCTGCAAGGGTTCCGGCGACACACATTACCTCCACCTGGAGCGAGTCACCCAGCTTCAGCCAGTCGTTGGGCTCCATGTTGCAGGGCAGCCAGAAGCCGGTCATGTTGGCCCCTGCGACGTAGCCCTGCTCCTGTTGCTGCAAGGGTTCCGGCGACACACATTACCTCCACCTGGAGCGAGTCACCCAGCTTCAGCCAGTCGTTGGGCTCCATGTTGCAGGGCAGCCAGAAGCCGGTCATGTTGGCCCCGGCGACGTAGCCCTGCTCCTGTTGCTGCAAGGGTTCCGGCGACACACATTACCTCCACGTGGAGCGAGTCACCCAGCTTCAGCCAGTCGTTGGGCTCCATGTTGCAGGGCAGCCAGAAGCCGGTCATGTTGGCCCCGGCGACGTAGCCCTGCTCCTGTTGCTGCAAGGGTTCCGGCGACACACATTACCTCCACCTGGAGCGAGTCACCCAGCTTCAGCCAGTCGTTGGGCTCCATGTTGCAGGGCAGCCAGAAGCCGGTCATGTTGGCCCCGGCGACGTAGCCCTGCTCCTGTTGCTGCAAGGGTTCCGGCGACACACATTACCTCCACCTGGAGCGAGTCACCCAGCTTCAGCCAGTCGTTGGGCTCCATGTTGCAGGGCAGCCAGAAGCCGGTCATGTTGGCCCCGGCGACGTAGCCCTGCTCCTGTTGCTGCAAGGGTTCCGGCGACACACATTACCTCCACCTGGAGCGAGTCACCCAGCTTCAGCCAGTCGTTGGGCTCCATGTTGCAGGGCAGCCAGAAGCCGGTCATGTTGGCCCCGGCGACGTAGCCCTGCTCCTGTTGCTGCAAGGGTTCCGGCGACACACATTACCTCCACCTGGAGCGAGTCACCCAGCTTCAGCCAGTCGTTGGGCTCCATGTTGCAGGGCAGCCAGAAGCCGGTCATGTTGGCCCCGGCGACGTAGCCCTGCTCCTGTTGCTGCAAGGGTTCCGGCGACACACATTACCTCCACCTGGAGCGAGTCACCCAGCTTCAGCCAGTCGTTGGGCTCCATGTTGCAGGGCAGCCAGAAGCCGGTCATGTTGGCCCCGGCGACGTAGCCCTGCTCCTGTTGCTGCAAGGGTTCCGGCGACACACATTACCTCCACCTGGAGCGAGTCACCCAGCTTCAGCCAGTCGTTGGGCTCCATGTTGCAGGGCAGCCTGAAGCCGGTCATGTTGGCCCCGGCGACGTAGCCCTGCTCCTGTTGCTGCAAGGGTTCCGGCGACACACATTACCTCCACCTGGAGCGAGTCGCCCAGCTTCAGCCAGTAGTTGGGCTCCATGTTGCAGGGCAGCCAGAAGCCGGTCATGTTGGCCCCGGCGACGTAGCCCTGCTCCTGTTGCTGCAAGGGTTCCGGCGACACACATTACCTCCACCTGGAGCGAGTCGCCCAGCTTCAGCCAGTAGTTGGGCTCCATGTTGCAGGGCAGCCAGAAGCCGGTCATGTTGGCCCCGGCGACGTAGCCCTGCTCCTGTTGCTGCAAGGGTTCCGGCGACACACATTACCTCCACCTGGAGCGAGTCGCCCAGCTTCAGCCAGTAGTTGGGCTCCATGTTGCAGGGCAGCCAGAAGCCGGTCATGTTGGCCCCGGCGACGTAGCCCTGCTCCTGTTGCTGCAAGGGTTCCGGCGACACACATTACCTCCACCTGGAGCGAGTCGCCCAGCTTCAGCCAGTAGTTGGGCTCCATGTTGCAGGGCAGCCAGAAGCCGGTCATGTTGGCCCCGGCGACGTAGCCCTGCTCCTGTTGCTGCAAGGGTTCCGGCGACACACATTACCTCCACCTGGAGCGAGTCGCCCAGCTTCAGCCAGTAGTTGGGCTCCATGTTGCAGGGCAGCCAGAAGCCGGTCATGTTGGCCCCGGCGACGTAGCCCTGCTCCTGTTGCTGCAAGGGTTCCGGCGACACACATTACCTCCACCTGGAGCGAGTCACCCAGCTTCAGCCAGTCGTTGGGCTCCATGTTGCAGGGCAGCCAGAAGCCGGTCATGTTGGCCCCGGCGACGTAGCCCTGCTCCTGTTGCTGCAAGGGTTCCGGCGACACACATTACCTCCACCTGGAGCGAGTCACCCAGCTTCAGCCAGTCGTTGGGCTCCATGTTGCAGGGCAGCCAGAAGCCGGTCATGTTGGCCCCGGCGACGTAGCCCTGCTCCTGTTGCTGCAAGGGTTCCGGCGACACACATTACCTCCACCTGGAGCGAGTCACCCAGCTTCAGCCAGTCGTTGGGCTCCATGTTGCAGGGCAGCCAGAAGCCGGTCATGTTGGCCCCGGCGACGTAGCCCTGCTCCTGTTGCTGCAAGGGTTCCGGCGACACACATTACCTCCACCTGGAGCGAGTCACCCAGCTTCAGCCAGTCGTTGGGCTCCATGTTGCAGGGCAGCCAGAAGCCGGTCATGTTGGCCCCGGCGACGTAGCCCTGCTCCTGTTGCTGCAAGGGTTCCGGCGACACACATTACCTCCACCTGGAGCGAGTCACCCAGCTTCAGCCAGTCGTTGGGCTCCATGTTGCAGGGCAGCCTGAAGCCGGTCATGTTGGCCCCGGCGACGTAGCCCTGCTCCTGTTGCTGCAAGGGTTCCGGCGACACACATTACCTCCACCTGGAGCGAGTCGCCCAGCTTCAGCCAGTAGTTGGGCTCCATGTTGCAGGGCAGCCAGAAGCCGGTCATGTTGGCCCCGGCGACGTAGCCCTGCTCCTGTTGCTGCAAGGGTTCCGGCGACACACATTACCTCCACCTGGAGCGAGTCGCCCAGCTTCAGCCAGTAGTTGGGCTCCATGTTGCAGGGCAGCCAGAAGCCGGTCATGTTGGCCCCGGCGACGTAGCCCTGCTCCTGTTGCTGCAAGGGTTCCGGCGACACACATTACCTCCACCTGGAGCGAGTCGCCCAGCTTCAGCCAGTAGTTGGGCTCCATGTTGCAGGGCAGCCAGAAGCCGGTCATGTTGGCCCCGGCGACGTAGCCCTGCTCCTGTTGCTGCAAGGGTTCCGGCGACACACATTACCTCCACCTGGAGCGAGTCGCCCAGCTTCAGCCAGTAGTTGGGCTCCATGTTGCAGGGCAGCCAGAAGCCGGTCATGTTGGCCCCGGCGACGTAGCCCTGCTCCTGTTGCTGCAAGGGTTCCGGCGACACACATTACCTCCACCTGGAGCGAGTCGCCCAGCTTCAGCCAGTAGTTGGGCTCCATGTTGCAGGGCAGCCAGAAGCCGGTCATGTTGGCCCCGGCGACGTAGCCCTGCTCCTGTTGCTGCAAGGGTTCCGGCGACACACATTACCTCCACCTGGAGCGAGTCGCCCAGCTTCAGCCAGTAGTTGGGCTCCATGTTGCAGGGCAGCCAGAAGCCGGTCATGTTGGCCCCGGCGACGTAGCCCTGCTCCTCAGCGTTGATGTAGTGCTCGACGCGTAGCCGCGTGTCTCGCCACTGTGAGTAGTAACTGGCTGCGTCGCCTGCCTGACAAACATATTCTTCAATGTAGGTAGTCTACATCTTAACCATTAATAAAATAATGGTAATTATTTTACCACCTCGTATCAATTACTAAAAACTATTTTATTTTTTCTTCTGATAACTTGAGTAACTATTATTTAGCTACTAGCTTTTGCCCGCGGCTTCGCCCGCGTTAATTTACGCTTTGTCAATAATTCGTCGCATGCCATTACAGAACCTTGGTGCGTCCAGATTACGCATCAACAGGACTGGGACACCAAATTTAAGCCTCAACTAATGTGACGGAGTACCCTGACAATTCCAGAGAGTTCATAACCCCTACAGGGTACGACGTCACTTGCTCAATATCCATGACATTGTCGACGGACAGATACTCGACTATGCTCGACAACATCACCATCCACATAAGACAATCTTTTCGTTGATCTGCCCTACAATTTCGTTAGTCGGTGGCAAAATTGCTCTTTCACGCAGCCATTCTCTATCCCTCATATTTGTTTTCAAATCCGAATAAACGTGGTTTATTTAATTATCTGTATCTTGGACTATGTTACAGAATTCAGAGCTCAAATAAATCATGCCATTGATATTTGTTGCCACAGAATCTTCTCTTATTTTCAAAAGGACAGCCGTATATTGCCCCGATATTAAAATAGAAATGATTCATATATTAACTTGATTGGTGAAAATTTAAACGATGCGGTTGGGGTAATGATTGACTGGTGCATGACGTGGGTTCGACACCAGCCCAAAACAAAGATTTGTATAGCCTATATTTTGTTGTATAGTTTAAAAAAAATGTTTTGATTGATTCTAGAATACGCGATTTGATTGAATTGGGAGGGGGGGAAACAATGTTCAAACACTCCTTTTACATCCTTAAGGGATGATTTCCAGGATAAAAACTATATTATGTCCTTCCCAGGGTCCTAAACTATTCCCATACCAAATTTTAAAATCAAATTTAATTAATTTATTTTAGCTTTTGCCAGCGGCGGCGCAGCTGCGTCCACGCGCTATTCGAAAACTATAGCTGATTTCAGACTACGCTATACTATTGTGCTATAAAGTATAGCAAAGAAGGACCTAATGCTATACTATATAGCATGACGTTCACATACGCGATATTATCGCAAGCTCAGTCGACCGCGATCTTTGAAGAGTGTGCACAGTTGCACAGCACACATCACGATCGACACAATGGATTTAATACTGGATAGTCTTGAAAGCTCATCAAGCGATGACCAAAGAGTATGTAATACACTATGTTTAAGAGACGGGACTTAGTACTAAAAAAATAAAAACAGGTAAAAGTTCACTTCAATACCAACTGAACGAACATACACGGGGAACAAGACGTCATACAACAGTACTACCAACCTATCAGTCTAAATAGTGCTGAGCAATGGTAGAACTTCTTTATCGATATCGATAAAGTATACAGGTCGGTAACGGGCTTTCTTTTAACTTTTCAAATTTATGAAAGGATTTGTGTTGAAATAAAGCAAGGATTGTAGTTTTTAAGAAATCCAGTATATTCTTAATTATAAAACTACTACAGATTATTAGACTAAATAATATAATTATGTCAATGATTGCAGTAATTTAATCCCGATCTTCTTCTGTACGCAAACACAGCGGTCATAAACATTTCATATTTCATTCGATGGAGCTCCGTCGTCAGAACGTCAGTGACCATGTCCTCTTTATTCTTGTATTTGATAATCATTAACTGCAACGTTATTGAAATGAAAATATAACAAATAACTTTATTTGATATGAGACGCACCCTCTACAGTCAGGTGCTCGGGAAGATACTTTGTGTTTTAACTAAGAAAAAACTTCAAAAATGTCCTGTGACTAAACTAGTGATCTGATTTTTGATGTGTTGCCTGAAAATTATACATAACGCAAATGCGGTTTCATTTAATGCCTCTCGCAAAAGTAATTGTTTATAAACAATGTTAATAAAAATTAACATTGTTTATAAACAATTACAAACAGACACTACATTTATCGATAATTGATAAGAACCATTTGCGTTACAGCACATCACTATCACATAATAAAATTGAAAATTAAATGATCGATTAAGCCTTTTAGTACCATGTTTTAAATAAAATATAGAATCAAATATCTAATTCAATACTTATCGAGCCTCATCTAATGGAAATTTTGCTATAAGCTTCCTTTTTTCATTACCTTTACGACTTCACAAGTACGATACTTCACAAGTTATAAATCGGCTATTAGGTGGCATTATGGTACAATTATGTTTACTGAACAAGATCACACTTGTAACAAATTAAGATAAAAAATTAACCGTAACTAACTGCCAGAAAATAATAAGCACAAACTTACAAAATACTACAAGACACACGACAAGTAAACATATAATATGGCTGACTGTCATGAAAGAAAGAGAAAGCGCACGGAACAGGTGAGACAGCAAAATCTACCATTATTTACCCCTCAAAAACCATAAAATTTTTTTTCGCCTTGAAGTTGCAGTAGCCTGGCGATGACGACAATGCGAAATTTGACACTATCTTGTCATTAATGATATGAAAGAAGAAAAATGCCAGACTCTGGATATCAAATCATATAAAGTTTAGAAGAGAACGTGGTGATTTCAAACTATTTGAAGATTTAGATAATGAGGATTTTGAAAATTATTATAGGATGTCCAAGCAGCATTTTTATCAACTCCTTATATACAGAGCCGGATTAACCCATCAGGGGCCTATAGGCAATGGAATCCTCGGGGCCCTCTTATACCGACTTCAAAAAAGGAAGAGGTTCCCAATTCGGCTGTAATATTTTTATTTGTGTTAACTCATAACGGCTTTTTTTTTAACGTGGTAAAATTATCAAATACGTCCTCCCACCCCAGGCAGGGTGGGAGGGACTGTCAGACTTTTACTGGCTAAAATCCACGGTGTTCCTTCAATAACCCTTTACGTACCGGGGTCACGGTAATGGGATAAGTCCCACGACCCCGGCAGGCTTCGGCCCTCTACAGGGGAGGCCTCGTCATATTGCTGACGCTATTTGAGGCGCGTGTGGAACACAACGCGCCGTCGACCCGAGCATGGTCCATGGTCGGACAGCGAGTTGCCCTTTACTCGCTGTCCGCATGCCCGCGCCTACGGTGGCCGGAGATCGTCGGCCGAGGTCCGACGCCGTGGGCGTCTACCACTGCGGCTGGGCTGGAGGGAGGACGCCATCCTCTCCCTCACACGGCCCACCTCCTCCTTCGGCAGCATGACTGCTTCGCAGAAGGAGGCGACCGCTTCCCACTCCCTCTCGCCCCGCAGCATGGCCTCGATCAATGCCGGGCGCGAGAGGTCTCCGCCTAGCTTTCTTTATTCTTGAGGCATACCGTTTATAGTCGAACACGTTCGACATACACCGTATACCCTCGATTCCCGAGAGCGTCGTGAAACGCAAACGGGCGAGCAACTCATAATGGCTAGACTGATTTGGAAAATTCTTTTTTGTTTGAAAGGGTATACTTCAAGGTTGGTCCCATTGTCATCAAGTCAGGATCTGATGATGGAATCCTGGAAATTCGAGGAAAAACTACAAATATAAGCACCGGTTGGTGAAGTGGAACTAATGATGAAGACCACAGATAGCTACCGGAACTACTAAGTATTGCATGGGTTGCGATTCGATTACTTGAAAGTAATTTAACGAATCGGTGATTCCATCAACGTGCATGAAGTACCCTCCGGCCACCCTACGGCTGCGTTCCGATTTATTACATTAGTTTTAAAACTCTATACTAAATAGTATGAAGTATTGCGTGTGTCAAAAAAAAAATATAATTCTTGTTATTGAGAAAGGAAAATTGAGGAGAAAATGTAAGATTTACTAGCAGATATAAAACAATTGTAGACTACGTATCGTAACCTCGCACTTAAGAGCCGATACTACCTCAAATGGCTTAGCATGATCGTCCGTTATGTCGAAAATACAGCAGAAATAATTTTGAAATAAATACATAGTAAAGTTGAGGATTACTATTAGGTACTATGTTTGACGAAAACATGATTCCATAAAATTTTCTTGATAGAAAAAAATCCAAAGTTACCTGGAGGCAACTTTGGATTTTTTATTTTTTAACCGAACAATAAACCGCTGGTATTCAAAAATAACTTCAAATTAGATAATGAACCTTTGCATATCAATTGAACTAACTATAAAGCAAGTCTTAAGTTATTTACTTTTTTTAATTACCATTATTTTCACCGTAAAAAGAAATAAACTAAATTATCGGTGTCTTGGAGTCTTTTCCCTGCCACCCTGTCTCGCTTGCTCACGTGACCGCGGCCAGTAGTGTGCGAGCGAGATAGTGAGAAGCGCTGAGGCAGTATAGGCCCTTAAGTGCGGTCCGGTTACCGGGGTAAGGACTTAAGAACCTCGCATTTAATTCTACTACTAAATCTAAGGATTTGTATTTTGAGAGATAACAGTGTGGTCCCTCAGTTCACACGCAATTCTAAATTCTCGTTCGATTAGTCATTTTTTTTTCTTGGTGCGTGCAGTGGGCCCCTTGTGGACGCGGGGCCCCTAGGCAGCTGCCTACTCTGCCTAATGGTTAATCCGGCCCTGCTTATATATATAAAACTTTTTTGCAAAAAATCAAACCGACTTCCATATCAAAACACTACAAAGCCAAAACTAATTTTAATTTCGGTAGTCGGTGTTATTGGTTTTGTATTTTCTTTTTTTTCACACCGCCGTCCGAAATTAAAATTATTTTTGGCTTTGTAGTGTTTTGATATGGAAGTCGGTTTTATTTTTTGCAAAAAAGTTTTTTTTTTAGTGGGTCAGTTTGTAATTAATTTAGTTACAAAAGCCAAAATGTCAACTACTTATCACCTTTTACAAAATATTGCTTTTCCCTATGCAGAGCCGTTGATTTTTGAAGAGTTCTGGTATTTCACCATTAGCTCTACTTCACCATATGCATTGTGAAAGGCAAAAAGTGCTTCACGTCCATATCAAAGTTCCCTCGATTTCTCCATGATTCCATCATCAGATCCTAACGTGATGCTGATGACAAAGGGACCAACTAGAAAGTATACCCTTTCAAACTTAAAAAGAATTTTCCAAATCGGTCCAGCCGTCTTTGAGATATGAGGTAAAAAACATAAAAAAAGGGTTGAAGACGAACTGAGAACCTCCTCCTTTTCTGAAGTCGGTTAAAAAAGACTTTCCAAATCGGTTCGTAAATGACGTATGCGCGAACAAAAAACGCAATGCAGAGGAAACGAAAAGATCGTCAATGTAGATTTTTTTTAGACTTGTTGATTTTTCAGAAACGACTCGTCCGATTTCGATTAAATTTTCATGGGACCATTTGGGAAGTATACCCTTTCCAACAATAAAATAATTTTTCAAATCGATTGGCAACCGACGGAGTTATGCGTGGAGAGAAAAACTACGACAAAAACAATCATTTGCCGCCAGCTCAAATCCGCCGGCACGGGATCGTGTCCAGTCCATTATTGTGTTGCTCGTTTCGCTTGCGGGATGGCCGGGGGTGAGGGAGGAGGAAGAGGGCGGCGCGCGATATAGCATAGCATGAACTCTGCGCATCGCACCAATTTATAGCGTATAGCAAGCCAATAATATATAGTACAGTACAATGTGAACGTGTCCATAACAATGTATGGAGCGCGATATTGTTGTGCTATGAGCTATATACTATATGCTATTATATTATAGCGTAATCTGAAATCAGCTTCCCACGAGAACCTTATATCGGGATAAAAACTATCCTATGTCCTTCCTAGGGTTGAAGATTTAAAAGGAAAACCATAGTATTAATATTGCAGCGCGCCCTAATCCGACGTACGCATGGACGTAATAAAATCGAGCGAGTTTTTCACACACAAATCCTTAACTTGTATCTGTTGTCATTAATGTAATGACCGTATCAAATGTTTCTTTAGCAAAGTATAATATTGTTAAAAGTTAAAATTAATTGATAGTAATATGATAATAAATCTCATGTTTTTTTTCACTTGTTTGTTTTCTTTTAAAGAACAAGCTGACCTGACCTATTTTTTTCAGAAATAGAATGTGTGAGATAAAGTAGAGTTAGTACGTAGGTACTTCAAGTTTAAGCATACCAACGCCTGTAGCATGAGATCAGTGAGAGCGAGATACAGCCTTGGCCGAAAGTATTAGGCACCCCTATAAAACACGCGCAACTAATAAAGTATAACAAAAACAGAGTTATCTGTGAAACAATACTCTACGCGGTGTATTCAAACGTTAAATAAAACAATAGGTAAGGTATTTTGAGCTCGAGGTGCCATAAAACACCTGGGTCGAAATTAGTGAGAAATGGCATTTTTGTGAATGAAGTCTGGCTTTATTGCGCCATAACTTTATCCACACAGCGATTTGGGACTTTCCACCATAACAATAGTTGAAGTACATAAAAAAGCCTTTCCAATGATATATCGCTTGTTGGTATTAGTTCCTAGGCTGGCTTCCATACATTTTTGCCCGTCCTCCTTTACAACCATAAATTATACTGCATCACACTGAAAGTGCAATAGCGCCTCTCATCAATTAAAATACATTACTCATGTACTTATTATTTAGCACATTTAAATCATAATTCTTTATTTAATTTTAATCATAATTGCTTAAACTTAAGATAATGCAATTGGTAGAAGACGCGGGCTCCTATAACACAGGTAATATCTACCTGAAGAGTCAGGGCTTCACCATATCTGTAAAACCTTTTTGATGCAAATAAAGATTATTATTATTATAGATAGATGTCACCAATATGTAGCTAACACCTATTTTAAATTTATTTATTTCTCACGTCTTACTGCTGAGATAAACACCATTGAATTCCACAAAAATAATAGGCAGGTATTGACCAATGAAATTGCTGTCGGTTTTCTAGAGATTACGGGGAGAGTGCGCAGGAGCTCCATGACCTGATTCCTCCATCTCCCTTTCACTACCGGTCTACCAGACGCACGGCTGGGTACCACCCACACTTGGTTGGTACACCGTCTTGTCGCACCAAGCGCTTCTTCTCCACATTTATTGTGCGCACAGCCAAGCTGTGGAGCTCTCTGCCGGCTTCTGTGTTTCCTGCCACTTATGACCTATCAGTCTTTAAAGCAAGAGTAAATAAGCATCTTCTGTGCTCGCTTGTTCCATCGTAGACCTCATCAATCGCTTACCATCAGGTGAGATCGAGGTCAGACTTGGGCTCATCCGGAATAAAAAAAGAGCGCATCTTACTATGTAGAGGTGTGTCCTCGCTTCTAGTTCCGTGTTCACGAGGTATCCACCGTTCACGTGGTCCCTCTCCAAGGTGGAGTCTTCAGCGATGTCGACCCTGGGTTCCGCTCCGATTGCGAGAAACGCCTGGAAAATGTACAGACATTATCTAACACACCAAATAAAATAAAACTTTAGTACTACAACAAGGAATTTAATTAATTAAGGACGCATTTACGTTTATCACTCGCTCAATTTTAGGTATCCTAGTAGCAACACAACAACATTGCGCGCACTCACACTTACAAACCATTGTTCGCCCGATTTTATACATTACTTAACTAATATTGATACTTGAATGTAATATTATATTTTCTTTAATATTGTTTGATCATAATAAGTTGTAGCTTATTGTTTACAAAGGGTTACATGCTTATTGATTAGATGTTAGTTTCAATTTTGTATTAACGTGTTTGACGCCCGATTAGGAGTACTAGGGGACTTTGGAAATAAAATACTCATATGTGATAAAAAAATTAATAAGAAATAAAGAAGTTTCGTCATGCCTGTCTGTCTGTTTGTCCATCCGTCTATATGTCACATCCATTTTCAACCGACGGAAAAAACGGAGGAGGTTATCAATTCGACGCGTATATTTTTTTTAAGTTTGATCACCGATTACTCGAAGACGGCTGAACCAATTTGGAAAATTCTTTTTTTGTTTGAAAGGGTATACTTCGAAATTGGTCCCATTGTCACCAAGTCAGGAGCTGATAATGGGATCTTGGAGTAATCGAGGGAACTCTTCAAATATTATAGGCACACCTACAGTGATTTGAGTTTTTCATTATAGTAACTTGTGTAGTTGCATTCGAAAAGCACCATTTGTGAAGTGGATCTGATGATGAAGACCACAGATGGCCACTGGAACTACTCAATATATAAGTAGGAATAAGAAGTATTTCATGGGTCCCGCTTCGATTACTTGAATATGGTTATTAAGCACAATATGCTCGTCACAATGCATATGATGAAGTGAAGCTGATGGTGAAGTACCAGGAGAACTCCTCAACAATTAACGGTCCAGTATTGGGAAAAGCAATATTTTGTCTACTTTCTAACTAATTTCAGAAGTCGGACACCGCCTACCTACCGAAATTAAAGTTATTTTTCAATTTACAGTGTTTTTTGGAAGTTGGTTTAATGTTTTTGGTAAAAAGTTTATATTCCGAAACTATTAGGACTATACATGTGAAACTTGGTAGGTAGATGTATTCTGTAAACCGCTTTTTGATTTAATGAAAACAATGTAAAAATTATATAAAAATATTAAAAAAAGTATTTTCAGTTTCAGATCCATGTACCCCACATGGAACTGAAACTGAAAATATTTTTTTTTTCATGAATCTTATGCGTATGTGGTATTAATAGACAGGTCTTTAAAAATGACATACGGGTTTCTTCACTTCCAAAGTGGTAAAATGTGTCCCCCCCTCTTACTTCTATAATAAAGGAGTGAAAAATTATACAAAAAATATATGCTATGATCCTTAATGTAAACTTTCAACCAAAATTGGTTTGAACGAGATCGGGTTGGCAGTTTTTGAGATACAGCATATTTTCTAAAACCGCAAATAAAACTTTGTAATTCATACAAGCACTATGAAAAACAAAGTTATTTGGTGTAGTTACTACGGAACGCTTCATGGGCGAGTCTGACTCGCACTTGGCCAATTTTTTAGTTTTTGTACGAACTGAACATTTTGGCATATTGAACCGTCTGAAGTAAGCCCAACAAAAGGTAACTGTTGTATATCGTTGAGGAATTCCCTCGACTGTCTATGGTCTCCATCATCAGACCTGTAATGGCACTTATAACCCATATGGGTGCAAAGTTCTCATCAATATAAATGAATTAAGTCCAAATACAAAGTAGCTACTGTAAACCGTTGAGGAGTTCCCTTAACTGTCCTTCGTCTTCATCATCAGACCTCTAATGACAGTCACAAACTATCTAGGTGTAAAGTTCTGGTCAATTCAAATTAATCAAGCCCAAACAAAAGGTTACTGCTGTAAATCGTTGAGGAGTTCCCTCGACTGTCAGGAGTCAATCTGATGAAAGGCTCCATCATCAGATCAACTCTAGACCTTCCTTAATTTGTAGTACTTTAAGATACATAATGAAAAAAAAAAAAAACATTTTTACGGTCGAATTGCGAAACCTCCTTATTTGAAGTCGGTTAAAAAAAAATTGTAGTTTCATGCTAGGTTCAGTAACCAATATCCATCCAATTCTAAAAATAAGTATGGTTCTCGTTCTTACTTTTGTTTCGGTACGAAAAAGCATCAACATATTTTAGTCACAGTATACAACAAGATGCCACTCTTTTTATTAAAGGTTTCGACGTATTTATTTTTTGGAGGAAAGCGATACACCCCTGCGTTCACGAGCGCGTCTCAGCGCGGAATGACGGTCGGAGCCGTGCGTTCGGTAGAAAAATGTATGAAGAAATTTGAGACCGATATTATTTTTCTCATAAATCATAAAGTTTTTTATGTATGTTCAAAAAAATGAGCTTAACGTATAGATAAATACATAGGCTATAATTTCTTGTTATTTTGAAGTTATGAATATGTTCCAGATTTGGCTTACAGGTACGTATTCAGACCCCATTTTTTGTAATTTTCTACGATTATTGCGGCGATAAAAACGTATTTGTGTGAAAAAGATGTATAAGACTGTGTAATTATAATGCATTCAATGTGGAGATCAATAAATTATCTTGAAATTAATACCATAACATTGTCAATATTTTAACTCCTTATGTATCAAAATGGTACCAGAAAAACATTGATATTTTCGAGAAAACGTAAATGCGTCCTTAAAGCTACAATTTTATTTATATCTAACTAATATTTTAAAGGCACACTTATATCACTTTTATTGCACTACATTTACATTATATCTCATACTGCTTTCCTAACTAAGCAAGTTAAAGCACTAGAAGAGTTTTCCGTCAAGTCAAGTCAAATTGCGAATCTAATGATGCGAGATGAGACTGTTGAAACTTTAGTCAACCAATCGCAGCATCGCATTTCACAATCTCTGTTTCGCTCCAGAAAATAGGCTTAAACTGATTACTACGACTAAACGGATTAAGGTTTCTTTGATTGATTGGAGCGTTACGTTTTTCAAAAAGAGAGAGGAGTTCGTGGCTAAACAATAACAACCGCACGGGTTAAATTTCAAGGTGAAGCAGCGCTTCAAAGGTTGATCTTTGGATGGGTCGAGATTTCTCCGTTCCTCGGTATAGATGACGCCAAATAACTTGGCAAGGTTTTGGCGTAGTGGGGGTAAGTTCGCGCATCGTGCACTTAGTGGAAGAAAAAAGTGGTCACTTTTACTGCTTGCCATTATTCTATGGTTATTGCCATCATTTATTTTTAATCATATCTGTTCAGAAGAATGTTAAAGAAAGAAGAGGAATTCTTTCGTTAATTCGGTATTATAAATAAAATAGATATAATACATAAATACATTTAAAAGTGAAAAAAGTATTTAAAACAAACATTAAAAATGATATGTTCTCGTCGTCACAATTAGTTAATAAAACTGCTACCCCTTTTATTCTTCTTTTTTTCCGGTGTCCTAAAGACAGTGACGAATTCGGAATTTCAACCTTCCTTAACTATAGTGTCTCACTGTTCATTCTGACGTTTTAATAGTCTGCGTAAAACGGTATTTGGTCCTAGCATTGTAATCAAAAACAAAAAATAAATTTAAAACAACAACTCGTAACAAAAACAAAGGGTACAACTTTCGTGTACGCAAGTGTATTCGGGAGCAAATTGAACGAGAACTACTGACGCACCGCACGCGCGCTCGGAGCGGCGCTACGTCATACCCCGCGTCCCGCTGACAACCGCTGACACCTAAAAATCGACTACTGCGCATTGAACGATTCTTGCCAAGTTATTTGGCGTTACCTATAACACGGTGAGCCATCGTTACGTATCACGCACGCTGTGTCTTCTGATAGCTATAACCTGGAGGTCTATAATTCAAGAGTGAATAGGTTTCCTCCACTAGTACTAATCATAGAGCAATATTGATGTAATAATAAAGCTAATCGCAAAGGTGTCGGATTTGTGATCGAGAAGTCACGGCTTTGAACCTCATTCATTACACTATTGCCATGAACCTACAAGCATATTTAGCTTATTTCGAAGGGTTCGCAACATTGCTAGTAATGTGGATTCTAACCCACATTGTTAATTCAAATATCATGTATCTATACTAATACTAGCTGCTGCCCGCAACTTCGTTCGCGTGGGAGGATTTCCCGCGTAAATCCCGATCCCGTGGGAATTCCGGGATAAAAAGTAGATAGTAGCCGATTCTCAGACCTACTGAATATGCATATAAAATTTCATCAAAATCGGTCAAGCCGTTTCGGAGGAGTATGGCAACGAAAACTGTGACACGAGAATTTTATATATCTATACTAATATTATAAAGCTGAAGAGTTTGTTTGTTTGTTTGTTTGTTTGTTTGCTTGAACGCGCTAATCTCAGGAACTACGGTTCTGATTTGAAAAATTCTTTCAGTGTTAGATAGCCCATTTATCGAGGAAGGCTATAGGCTATATATCATCACGCTAAGACCAATAGGAGCGGAGCACTAATGAATAATGTTTCAAAATCGGGAGATTTTTTTCCACGCGGACGAAGTCGCGTGCGGAAACTAGTTAGATTATAAAGCGGAAAAGTTTGTTTGTTTGTTTGTTTGCTTGAACGCGCTAATCTTCGAAAGTACTGGGTGGATGCAATTTGGTATGGAAGTAGCTTGAAGCTTGAGGAAGGTTATAGGCTACTTTTTACGCGACTGCAAAAAAGGAGAGTTATGTTTTTACCGTGATAGAATCCACGGGAGCGAAGCCCCGCGTGAGTACTAGTTTGTAATATTCAGCGTTAATTGTCTGTAACTTTAATGATGAGCCGAAAATCAAGTTGGTTCAAAATAAAATAAAATGGCGATGCAATTAGTCAGTAAGCGATAAATAAAACGCGGACTAAATCACTGAAAGTTTTCTATCGGCTATATTTTGGGGTGTTTGCGATGGAATTGCACAATCTAATTCCTGCAAGCCCGCTCCATCATCGGACTACAAGACAAACGGCGATGCGCCATCGTTACATGGTGAACATCCCATCCATACACACAAAGCCTTTAGGAATACTTTCATTGTGCGTACGGCTAAGGAGTGGAATTGTCTGCCGAGGTCTGTGTTTCCTGATCGCTATAACCTGGGAGTCTTTAAGTCAAGAGTGAATAGGTTACTTCTAGGTAAGCGTGCTTCATCTTCGACCACATCGTCGCTTAAAATCAGGTTAGACGGTGGTCAACGCAAGTGCACCAAGCAAAATGTGCAACTTAAGAATAAATAAAAATTAAAAACAATTACATAGTCTGTGACGAGGGACTTTCCATTCGATAAAGTCATTTCCAGCCGTCCATCTTTTGTTTCAAACACGTCATACACTTGGGCTGTAAATGTAAAGTACGTTACAACATTTATTTCTGGTTTTAAATACTATTAAGATATATTACGATAGGGCCTCATTGAGTATAACTTGGGGTAGTAGGTACACTCCTATTAATATACCAAGTCCAGCCATAGATATTTTTATTGGCCACGTGATCAAACTTCTCATTTTATTACTAAGCAACGGGAAAATGAGATAGCCCCTAATAAACTAATTAGTCTTTTTTACAACGCCAACCAAATATTTTACATAAAGCGACAAGTAAAGATCAACAATTATCTTAACATTATAAATGCTAAAGTTTGTAAGGATGTATGTATATTTGTTGCTCTGTCACGCAAAAACTACTGAATGGATCTCAATGAAATTTGGTGACATCCTGGAATAACAAAGTCGTCCGCCGCATCTTTCTGTCCGTATATTCGCGATGAATATAAACTACTGAATAGATTTCTGTGCACAGGTTTCCGTCAGGCACATTACTGTAATTTATATTAGCAATACTGCTCTTGAAATAATATACAGACAGACACGGCGGGCGACTTTGTATAATAATATGTAACTAGCGTCGGCCCGCGGCCTCGCGTGGGAGGGTTTTCCCGCGTAAATCCCGATCCCGAGGGAATATGTTCTTCCCAGGGTCCTAAACTATTCCCATACCAAACTTCATCCAAATCGGTTCAGCGGTTTAGGCGTGAAAAGATAGCGAGTGAGTGAGTTACTTTCGCATTTATAATATTAAGTATGGATAGCATAGTATTAGTTTATAGTATATAGTATGGGGATTAGTAAGAAAGATAAAAATTAAGATGTTATAAATAACAATGTGCACATAAATGATCTTTATCTTGCCAATTGGTTATTAAATAACACTTTAACACGTAATTTTTTTCATAAATGTAAACTAGAAGAGGCCGATGTTTCATAACTGACTAACCTGAGAAGAAACACCGAAACAAACTCAGGGGTCCGTCTCTTAAAGTCCATACAATCTATACTGGTTAAAAATATACGGGAACCTTGTAGGTTACTGTCTGTGGCGATCTTTTGAGGAAAGATGCTCACAGATTTGAGTGCAAGCATTTGTCAGATGACGTATAGCTCAACTTAGAACAAGGAGCTTAACGATTTGATGTACAATACCAAGGTAAGGACGTTTGGGTAGGCCGCAAAAAGCACTCATACCTTTGGGTATCTGGGTGACTTGAGCGCACTTGATCTGTTCGGCCGCCCACTCGCCGAGGTACTCCGGCAGGATCCCGGAGAGTACGCCTTTATCTTTGTACACATGCACTATCTCTATCGGGGCCGCGTCATCATCCCTGCCCACAATCTGATCTAGAACAATCATATACAAAATCACCTTATTAAATCAAATATCATTTATCAACAGATTTTTTTAAACATATTTTTTTAAGTCAACCATTTGTCATTATTCAATTTTATCAATGTTAAGAAATTAATCAATTTTACAACTGCATATTAATTTTATTTATCAAATGTCATTGCTATCAATTTTATTTTTATAAAGGTAATATATGATGTGGGTAGAATTCACATTATTATTATTATATTCCACAACTTTCACACAACGCCATCTAGTCCCAAACTAAGCAGAGCTTGTGCTATGAGTACTAGACAACTGATAAACATACACATATATTTCTAAATACATACATATTATAGATAAATTACACCCAGACAAAGAACAAATGATCGTGCTCATCACACAAACATTTGTCTTGGGTGGGAATCGAACCCACAACCTTGCGCATAGCAGTCAGGGCCTCTGACCACTATACCAACAGGCCTGTTATTACTAGCAATCTTTTTAACCTCTCCAAGTAAGCTAAATATGTTTGTGTTTGGAGTGGGTTCACGACAATAGTGTAATGGGTGGGGTTCGAACCCGCGATCTCTCAGTCATAAGTCTGACACCTCAGCCATTAGACTATTGACGCTTATAATTATAAATATTATATTTTTTATAAATCTTTAATTATATTTTAATTAAACCTAAATTACATAATTAATCTTGTCAACCGCTCCAACTAAGCTAAATATGCTCGTGTCTGGAGTAGGTCCACAGCAATAGTGTAGGTGTGACCGAGGTCAAGAGCGGGCTCATCTATACTAATATTATAAAGCGGAAAAGTTTGTTTGTTTGTTTGAACGCGCTAATCTTTGAAAGTACTGGGTGGATTTGGATGTAATTTGGTATGGAAGTAGCTTGAAGCTTGAGGAAGGTTATAGGCTACTTTTTACGCGACTGCAAAAAAGGAGAGTTATATTTTTACCGTGATAGAATCCACGGGAACGAAGCCCCGCATGAGTACTAGTTCGGAATAAAAAAGACTTCGCGATCACAAGACCGATACGTTACTGATTATGCTATTTACGCTTAAATCAATCTGCAAGCTAACTTGAACAACTAATAATAATAGTTCTCATAGCCGACTTCAGCCAGAGCTACCAATCTCAGCGACGGCTAAACAGTCGCACTTGCGGCGACTAAACCAATAAGGCACTAACTTAACTTAGAACTACTCTTTTCATTTATTCGGTATGAGCCCGCTCTTGACCTCGATCTCGCCTGATGGTAAGCAATAGATTAGGTCTAAGATGGGACGAGCGAGCCCAGAAGATGTTTGCTCACTCTTGCTTTAAAGGTTGAAAAGTTACAAGTAGCAGGGGACACAGCCGGCAGAGAAGTTCCACAACTTAGCTGTGCGCACAATAAATGTGGAGGAGAAGCGCTTGGTACGACAAGACGGTATATCAACCAAGTGTGGGTGGTACCCAGCCGTGCGTCTGGTAGACCGGTAGAGAAAGGGAGATGGAGGAATCAGATCGTGAAGCTCATTCGCACACTCCCCGAAGTACAATCTGTAGAAGACCGACAGACAAGCAACGGTTCGCCGATGATACATGCTGTGAAGCTTTTCAACTAGCGCCGCGTCGCCTATAAGCCTTTTAGCTCTGCGCTCGATCGAGTTCAGCGCAGCAAGTTGGTATTTTGCAGAGCCATCCCACTAGTGGCTGCAATACCCATATGTCGTCTACGCAGCTCAAGAACTAGCCGAAAAATGTCAAAGAAGGAACTTACTCATCCTGCCCAAGTACCACGCCAATTCGCAGCCTAAGGGTCCTCCGCCCACAACCGTCACGTGCTTCGCCTCTTTAACTTTCCTGAAACACAAATCGTTTTCATTAAAATAATTAAAAAAAAATGTGGAAAAAGAATCTTATACACCAGTGTCATTAACAAAAATTTAATACTTAAAAGCATTCTAATTATAATAATCTTCTTTCATGACTTCGTTCCCGCGCAATATTCCGATCCCGTGGAAATTCCTGGAAAACATTTCTATTACATACCAAGTTTAATTCATATGCGTTCCGTAGTTTTTGCGGGAAAGAGTAACAATCATTCATCCATCTATCCTCACAAACTTTCGCACTTGCTTGCTTAGTAAGAAAGATAATAATGCATTTTGGTCAAATATTGACCAATGGGCGATTAGCCTTGTATAATACCTATATAATTATGTATAACTAGCTGTGCCCGCGACTTCATCCGCGCGGAATAGTGACTATCGGCAGCATTTTTAATTTTTTTGAATAATTATTTTGAAAATAAAACTCATACTGCTAATAGCTTATTTAAGTACATTTTTCTAATCAAAAGTCTAAAAAATAAGTTTCAAGCTTCTAGCTTTAAAAATGACGTGATTTCCATATAAACTTTCATCCCCTATTTCAACCCCTTACAGCCCTTTTTTCGCATAAAAAAGCAGCCTATGTCCTTTCTCAGGCTCTAGACTATGTCCGTACCAAATTTCATTAAAATCGATTCAGTAGTTTAGGCGTGATTGCGTAACACACAGACTGAGGTACATTCGCATTTATAATATTAGTAAGGATTAGCCAAACTAAGTTATTAAGTTTTTTGTAAAAAAAACAGCCACACAGAAAATGATTATTTGAGCGTGACTCAACAGTAGAACACTAGACTCAGGGCTCCCGTACGTTAGGGGGCAGGGTTACCATTCTTCTGAGGCTGCGGGAATGTTTTAACGAGATACCGCGGCCCCGGACCACAAAGGCAACTGAAGGAACAAGATAGGTTTTTAGTCGGTAGAAGTCTGACTCTTCTTCTCCCAGAGTGGGAGAAGATATTTGGTGATTTTCCCCTCCGAGAAAAAAGGCTAGCATTCTTCAAGCCAGCTTTTGAAATCCAAATCTGTATTGTAACTTAATTGATAAGTAGTTGATATAGCAAAAGATTTTTTGGTTTCAGTAAAGTTAAGTTACATTTTTTCAGGGGAAAAATCATGTAATTACTGCTTCTGTTCTGGGTGGAGCGGAAGTGAGTGTCATACTTCTACTGACCAAAAACCCACCCTGTTCCTGCAGTTGACATTGTGATCCGGGGCTGCGGTATCTCGTTAGAAAAACTCCCGCAACCCCAAGTCAAATATCTAATGTGCAAAATTGTCTCTTACCTGTAAGCAATTTCAAGGTCCCTGATTGTCCCCAGTCTGCAAATCTTGTCCCGAACTGCCTTTGGCGCAGCCTTTATGATGTCTAAGTTTTTGGGTTTTACACCTGCCGACGAAAGAAACAAACGTGTTAGGATTGAAGTCTTTAAGATAAAATTTGGATAAATTACATGCAAAAGCTGTAAAATAGTTTCAGCAGTCAAAAAGTTATCCGAGGGTTTCAAAGTGAGCCCTTTGTATCTATACTATCTGTACTAACATTATAAAGGGGAAAATTTTGTTTGTTTGAACGCGCTAATCTTCGAAAGTACTGGTTGGATTTGGATGAAATTTGATGTGGAAGTAAATTGAAGATTATAGGTTACATTTTAACCGACTGTAAAAAAGGAGAATTATGTTTTTCTCGTGATAAAGTCCACGGCGCGACTGCTAGTAATAATAATAAATGATCTCTGTTGTGCTAAAAAAAAATACGTTTTTACACCGTAGACCCTAAACTAGGATTCCCTTGGGAGTCTCTTTCCAACGAGGCGACACAGCACATTCTTTCCTAACACTTAAGAAAAACGAATAGTCGGTTATATGAAATTAAAAGAAAAGAGATAAAAACAAAACAGTTATAATTTTAAACAAAAAAATTGGCCAAGTGCGAGTCAGACTCGCCCATGAAGGGTTCCGTAGTAACTACGCCAAATAACTTGTTTTTCATCGTGTTTGTATGAATTACAAAGTTATATTTGCGGTTTTAGAAAATATGTTATATCTCAAAAACTGCTGACTCGATCTCGTTCAATTTTCGTTGAAAGTTCACATTAAGTTCTACAGCATATATGTTCTATGTATGGGGCTCCCCATACATAGAACTGAAACTATTTTTTTTTTAATTTTTACTTACAATCGGAAAGCGGTTCACAGAATACGTCTATCTACTAAGTTTCACATGTATAGTCCTAATAGTTTCGGAATAAAATGGCTGTGACATACGGACGGAGGGACAGACAGACAGACATGACGAAACTATAAGGGTTCCGCTTTTTTGCCATTCGGCTACGGAACCCTAAAAAGAATTAAGATTTTAATTACATTACCGCTCTTTTCAGAGCGAACTGACGCGCATGGTAACGTAGCATTGTAACGATGTTTAAACACCGTGTGACGTCATAAATTATTAGTGTTTCTTATCAGATTGTCGCGTCTTTTTCTAGGCGGGTTGCTAACAGATTGACAAAAGCGTTATGAGGTAATTGGTTTGCTGATAACGGTTATTTTGTACTGGTCGTTGTGTGACGGATACTACGTCACGACATCGGCCAGAAGGTTACTGTTACTGTTAGCCTGCATCATCCCACTGTTGGGCAAAGGCCTCTCACCATGTTTTTCAGGTGGTTCTGTCCAAGGCCAAAGTAGGTAGTCCACTGGTCGTTAGTTTGAAACAGCTCGTGCTCTTGATATTGTACTCGTAATGTGTGACTGATAGTCACGACATTCGCCAGGAGGTACAAGGTTATGCGGTATAGTGTAGTGTCACTACAGGGCTTACCGGGAGCGAGGAGACAGCGTTCGTAGTAGATTGGCCGCTCGCCGCCCATAGTCTTGACCCAGACCACGTGATCATCAGGATCGATCCTCAACACACACCAACCAGATGCTAGGGACACCGCCGGACCCCTCTTCTTCCGATAAAACTTGATGGGGTCCATAAAGTCTACACATTCAGCATTAAGCATCCTAAAGGTGAAAAAAAAATCGTTATTTTTTTCCATCACATAACTAGACCATTTCTTACGTGAAGCTTTTTTATCTCTTTACTAATTACTAATATAGAAGATGCAAAATTTTGTAAGGATGAATGTTTGTTAATCTTTCACGCAAAAACTATTAAATGGCTCTGCCGGCTTCTGTGTTCCCTACCACAATGACCCCGTCAGCCTTTAAAACAAGAGTGAGCATTCATCTTCTGGGCTCGCTCATTCGACCTAATTTATCGCTTATCGACTCGCCCATAGAGGGTTCCGTAGTAGCTACGCAAAATAACTTGGTTTTTCATAGTGTTTGTATAAATGACAAGGTTATATTTGCTATTTACAGCATATAATTTTCACTTTTATTATATTTTAAAACTTAGAAATATTACATTGATGTAAAATGGAAGAGTAAACCGATTGACTTTAAGAATACCTATCTATACACAGCCCGCACAAATTTAATAAAACATTTTGTTTTTGTTTCAGTATGGAACTGACCACGCACAAAACGTTTTGGGAATAGTTTCCTTGTGCGTATAGCAAATGAGTGGAATTCTCTGCCGGAGTCTGTTTCCTGATAGCTATAACCTGGGAGTCTTTAAGTCAAGAGTGAATAGGTTACTTCTAGGCAAGCGTGCTTCACCTTCGACCAATCATCGCTTAACATCAGGTGAGATTATGGTCAAACGCAAGCCTATCAACTATAAAAAAATCTATTCGTTTTATTTTTCACGTCCGTACTTTTTGTTAATTTCACACAACATTATTCAATTTTATTCCAGAATCGATTAATTTTGTTATATCGCAATTTCGTAGTCGTCATTATCTGACCACTCAGAAACCGTCAGTCCGGGTTTAAATTTTTGTATCCATGTAATATTGTGAGGTGTACAATAAAGTATACAATAAATAAACACTTTCTGAATAAAATGGCTGTCATACGGATGGACAGACAGACATGACGAATCTATCAGGGTTCTGTTTTTTTGCCATTCGGCCACGGCAACCTAAAAAGGGTACGATAAGCGTTCTTCGGAGACAAAAATTTGCAATATGTGAGTGACTAACGTTCTCCTCCTGCCGTCTTCAATGTAATGGAGCGTGTTCACGTCCGGCGGCTCTTTGTTCCACCACATGTTTTTACTAAGCGGCGGCCTTTTATACGGTAAGAAGTCTTCCTTAGTAATGAAGAATACCTGAATAATATAAAGTTGTATAACATGAGCATTTCTATTGTCAGTGGGAACCTTCAAAATGCGTCTGGACTTTTGGGGGAAGACCAATGAGTGTGGGATTCTTACCTTATTAAAACCACCCCGGTGATCACTATCAGCACATAAAAAGGGCCCCGTTACCTCTACGAAGCCCACTCCGGAGCCGCCTCTGTGCAACGCCTGTTACGGCACATCCAGACTGTTAAGAGGTCTCCCCTGAGTCGCGCTGTGCCACCGTCTTTCTAGGGACTACTTGGCAGGCGGGCAGAGTCCCAATACTGAACCACAATCCCCACTTGCCTCAAATAAAGGTTAGGTGGTTTAGGTCGGCGGTTTAGGCGTAGAGGCGGTTTTGCCTCCTCGACGCCTTTTTTAGCGAGCGAGATCGACCTTCTAACGATCAAGAGTAAAGCATACCTGCCAATAGAATATCAGCGCTGGGTATTTATAACCTGAGGTACGCTGAGTTGGCATTTGGTAAAATGTGAAATACTAACCACACTTTTTGCTTGCGACTGGCCTCTCTAAGTGTTGAGGTATTTGGCTACTTAATCGGCGGTAGCGGCCGTAACAAGGCCTTCAGCCAGGGCTTACAAATTAAGCAACTACACGTCTACCAGAATCCCATGGCATAAAAATAATAACGAAATGATGATTTTCATATGGCAAAAGCTATCTTCTGCCAAAGTAAGTGTTGTGTCAAATATAACTTGAGTTTGTGTTAATTTTCTTGAATATACGATTATTTTTTTATACAATTTCACTGCTATTCATCCTTAATTATTAACGGATCGCACTGTTGCAAATGCCATATTATGCGAAAACCGTAGAAGTGCCGAAAAAAGGTCGCGATTGGACACGGTGAGTTTCTGTGTCGGAAACAGAATCGAGTTTTGAGTGATACATGTGACAATAGTAGCGGTGTCCATCACAAAAACACAGAGGAAGAGGGTTGACCGATGTCAGCTGATAAATATCCATCCGCAATAACTTAAGCCTAAATGGCTAAGTTGTCGGACTTGTGATCGAGACGACACGGCATCGAACCCCACCTTACACTATTGTCATGAACTCACTCCATACACAAGCATATTTAGCTTAGTTGGAGGTGTTAACAAGACTGCTAGTAATGTGAATACTTCCTACATTGACAGTTCTCTTAAAAAAAAAAACTTCAGTTCATCGGAAACAACAAATAATACACGTAAATATCCCGTTTTAAGTTCTAGTCATGTTGTACCTTCGCAAATTTGTCGTGCTGCATGATAGCCCTATAGGCAGCCCAGCCAGCCGCGCCCGTGCCTATGATGAGGTACTGCACACAATCAGGTAGATCCCGTTCGGAATACGGCCGTTTCACCTTAATCCGTGGTCGCCCTACACAACAAAGAAAACAGTTTTGTCTTCGTAATGTCCTCGATGATACGATTGGGTGCACTAGTTTCACTTACATATATATTTTTCACTCGTTTTTTGCTGTACTTCTCTCCACAAATACAACTTATACATCTGAAAGAAAATGAAAATTACATAGTTAGACGACAGACAATGATTTGGACAAGTTTCGAATACACGACTTGGGCTTGAATGGATAAAAAGGAGTTTATCTAAAACTCTTCTTAAAAAACTACGTGAAACGCTCAATTTGTAATAAAATCGATTGACTTACATAAGAAAAAAAAATTGCTCTGTGGTTACCATTCAAGACATGATGGACATTGAATTTTGTAAAAACATTTTTTAAATTAATGCACTATAGTGAAAAGTTTTTTAAATATTGTTATTTTTTTTTTCAATAAATCTTGATTACTTTTGTTATTGCTCCAAGCAACAATAGTTTTAAAACAGTTACGGTTTTTTTTTATTATTTTAAATAGGTTCGCGTTTGACCACCATCTCACCTGATGGTAAGTGATGATGTGGATAAGATTGGAGGTTCAATTTTTAAGCATGAAGTATGCATTTTATCATGGGTTATTTTTTTTAAAGGTAAGTATTTTTCTGTTTTGTTCTAGTAATATTTATAATATGGGACGATAAGTTTATTATCATTGGTAACGCGAGGTTGACCAGTTTACGTTTCGCTGATGACATTGTGCTCTTTTCACCCACACACACAGTCTGGAACGCCCAGTGTCTGGAACGTCCAGCATTTAGAACGTCCAGCGTTTAGAACGCCCAGGGTCTAAAACGCCGAGCATCTAGAAGCTCACGATTATATACAGTATATGGAAAACACTGAACCCGAAATTTAGATGAAAAATTGCAAGGACTTTTTAATAATGATCGACAGTTTACAAACATAAAACACTACAGTAATAAATCCGGCTCAGTTCCTTATTCACACACTACGGTACACTTTTATTCTAAAAATGCGGTGTGTCGGTACATTGTCGATACTAACCAAAGAGTAAAGTAATTATAGAGAGAAAGAGTGACAACTCTATGGTAAAATTTGCACGTTTGTTGCAGCACGAACAAGACAAGATGGCTGCCAAGTCTTTTTAACTCACCAAACTTCAGATGTCGCTGTCTTCTATTGAAATTGATGACAGTGTTAAGAGTGCCCCCATAGGCGTAGGAAGGGGGGGAGCCGGGTGGGCCGTGCCCACCCCAGAATGGTCTGGTGCCCACCCGAGAATTTTTACTAACAAACAATTATGGCTGAAAGAATTAAATATCTGGCCAAGTGCGAGTCGGACTCACTCATGCAAGGGTCCGTTATGCGATACATATTAAATTAATTTATGTGAAAATTTTCATTTCGTACGTCAAGAGTTGACGCAACTTTGATAAGCGATCATCGCTTCTACTACTGGGGGCCAGGCCCCCCCTGGGAAATATCTCTAGATACGCCAATGAGTGCCCCCCTGATACTAACCAAACCAAATGCTCCGAAGAAGGACAGCAGCGCCCACGCATATTTCCAGGGGAGTGGCGGCCTCGGCGGCGGCGGAGGCGGCGGTGGGTCATGCAATGGCTTCAAAGAGCACGGCCCTCGCGTCCTGGCACACTCGATCATAGGCTGGAAGGTCAAGTCCATAAAATCAACTAAAATTTGTAGTTACCATTACTATACCGTACATAGACATAAGCTAATGTCAATTTAAAAAATACCATACGTCTTAACCTGATAGTGTTGGATTCAATCAATCGAATAATATATAATCTAATAATTAACTAGCTGACATTTTTAACAATTTTTTATTGATATGAATAATGACACCATTGACCCTTCTATTGACTACACACCACCAATGACTTACCATTCAAATATTTTTTTTTTTTGTTTTTAGTATTTGACTCCAACCAATGACACCACTGTATATAAAATCATAAACTCGTTAAAATCAACCAATTCTACGGGTTATGATGACATTAATACAAAAATCCTGAAATTATGCTCAAAATTTTTATCAACTCATATTATTATTAATTTGTCATTTATGCAAGGTTTATTTCCTTCACGATTAAAATTTTCAATTGTTAAACCGATTCACAAAAAAGGAGATAAAAGTGATATGAATAACTACCGCCCCATAACAATCATACCAATATTATCAAAGATCTTTGAAAAGGTCATGCATGAAAAATTTTCCGGATTTTTAGCCAAATACAAAATCCTTAGTGAAGATCAATTTGGTTTCCGGAAAAATAAATCGACCACAACAGCTTGTTTTACTCTTTATAAATTAATAACGAAAAGCCTTAATAATAAACTACCAATTGTCTCGATCTTTCTAGATATGTCCAAGGCTTTTGATTTCGTGAATCATAGACTGTTAATTTATAAATTAGAGCGATATGGCATAAGGGGAAACGCGTTGAAATGGTTCGAAAGCTATCTTACACATCGACAGCAATGTGTTGAGATTTCGGGACAAACGGGTAATCAGAAACTCGCATATAGGTCTCAGTTTCGTGAAAACAACTGTGGTGTAAGGGACCATACTAGGTCCCCCTTTATTCTTGCTATATGTTAATGACTTGACTAAAGTAACTTCCCACAATTGCATTCTATACGCTGACGATACAACCCTCAGTATTATAAACGAAAATGACGACATTGTTGAGTACCAAAATGAAATAAGCATGACATTAAATAAAATTATCACATGGCTTGAACGGAATAATCTTCATATAAATATTAATAAAACAAAAATGATACAGTTCCAGACATAAAATAGTACGCGTCCACGGCTTAAAATACAACACGGAAATGAGACGATAGAAGAGGTCGATAACGCAAAGTTCTTGGGGATAATAGTTGACAAAAACTGTAACTGGAAATCTCATATTGATTACCTATGTAAGAAATTAGATAGATTTGTATTTGTCTTATATAGACTAACACGTGTGGCTGGTGTTAATGCGGCATTATGTGCATACCATGGCTACGTCTCATCAATTTTGCGCTATGGCATTATAATATGGGGTAATTCGGTAGAACTTGAAAGAGTGTTTAGAGTTCAGAAAAAATGTGTGCGCTCAATTTGTGGAGCGCACCCACTGGACAGTTGTGTTCCACTATTTAAAAAACTAAAAATCTTACCTCTTCCAGCACTGTATATTTTTGAAATTTGTGTTTTTGTACACCATAATAGACAAGAGTTTGACTTGCATAATGATGTTGTATCCAGACCTAGTCTAAAAGTACATATGCTTAAGGCTGCGCCGAGTAAAATAACTCAAAACGGTCTTCACTACTAAAGGAATATAACCTATAATAGTACTTTAATTACCATACAAAAATATGTAATGAACACTAGAATAAATGTGTTAGCAAACATAGTTGGCAAAATTTAAAAATATTTTATAGTTTATTAAACAAAAATACATAAAGTTGGACAAAAATCCTTACAAAACATGCTCGTGCGTCGCTGAATTTTGATAGTAAACTGTTGAGTTTTTTCATAAACTTCAATTCATATTATTCTCTAATTATCATACTATCATTTACAGCTTTAACATTTCAAAAATGTCGCTTGGTTGTTTTAATTTTAATTTTTTCTTCTAATTTGCGCGCTATTTTGAACCATACGCAACGTACACCGGTCGAAAATTCAGTCGTCCACGGGAGCTCAGAGAGGGGTCACGTCTCATCGTGGAGCGTTTCGCCGGTAACGATAATTCGCGATCTATTGTGTACGTATGTATTGCAGCAATCCGTTGAATAACATAAGTCTAATTTTTTGTTTTTTGAGTACGATTTATTATGCATACCCAACAATTACTTTTTAATGTTCAATATATATTTCTTTAACATTTTTTTCTCAATATTTGTTTTAGTATGGGAAAATATAAAAAAAATATTATTAGAAGAAAGTTGGCGCAAATTTTCGAAGAAAACGCCATTCTCATAAAAAGTACGTATTTCTATTTTGTGATGTTATTATTGCTTTTTAACCGACTTCAAAAAAAGGAGAAGGTTCTCAGTTCATCTTAAACTTTTTTTTATGTATGTAACCTCAAACTCGAAGACGGCTGGACCGATTTGGAATTTTTTTTTCGTTTGAAAGGGTATACTTTCTAGTTGGTTCCATTGTTATGAAATCAGGATCTGATGATGGGATCCTGGAGAAAGCGAGGGAACTCTTTAAATATTATAGGCACACCTATAGCGTTTTGGGTATTTGTAATAGTACCTTGTGCAGTTGCTCCCGAAAAGCACCATTTGAGGAAGTGAAAGTGATGATGAAGACTTTTTTGATACATTCGATATGGGTATCGTGTAATGGGTTTTTGGGGGTGGTAATCCGCGAGTTGACAATATGTTTAAAAATTTAAAATAACTATTTAATTATGTAAATCTATTGATATGAAGCACAAAATAGTGCAAATGAAGAAAAGATTATTAATTATTTATTTTATTTTCCCTTGAGAAAAATGAGACTTTTTATCTGTGAGTCACGTGATTAGAAACACCAATCAGAAAACGAGACGTCATCGTTCAATATTTTGACAGCTGACTGGTTATCTTTGGTTGGTGCGTAAGACAAAATAAGAAAAGAATAACTAACTGCTTGCACTGTCTGGACAGGTCCGCTCAAATTTGCGTGGTTATTTCCTCAAAAGAATACCAAAGACATGAACCTACATGCTTCTCATATACAAACACAAATTGTCTGGACTTTAAAAAAGACGTTGACGACAAACTCAGAGGGAGTTTGTTTCGGTGTTTCTTCTCAGAGTAGTCAGTTAGGAAATACCGGCCTCATCTAGCTAAACTAAACACGCAAAAAAACATGACGTGTAAAAGTGTTATTTATAACCAATTTACAAATAAATATTTCATTTCATTTCATAACTAACTCTCTCTCTCTTCTGGTTCATTTGTCTTATCGTCCTGTAATAGTTGTTCGATGAGTTCCTTTTTTTGTGTTTTTAAAAAAGCAGATAGATAGATATATTCTTTATTGTACACCATAACAGTAAAACAAACATGGACTTAACAACTAAAAAGGGTGATACAATGGGCGGTCTTATCGCTAAAAGCGATCTTTTACAGACAACCTTTGGATGGATTTGACACAGAAGTTCTAACCACTTCTTGCGAATATCTCTTTTTAAAGGGACATGAATAAATTGTTTCGTTGGCGTTTTTATAGTAGTATTCCCACAACAAGGCAATAAAGCACTGATAATAATTTTTAATAGAGTAAAATATCATAAAATACCCGAAGTACATTTATGTGCCAAATGCCAGGAAAGTTGTTTTTTGAACGATGACGTCATAGGTAGTCACGTGACCACAATGCCACGATTTAGGCCATAGTTTTTTAATAAATTAGAAAATTACTTATATTTTAATTGAAAGGTTAAGTGATGAATAAAATATTATTTTACGAGTACACATGAAGCGCTTCGAAGCGTTTCAAACAATTTTTACAAAGTTGTCAACTCGCGGATAGCAAATCTGGCATTCATTTTAAAATCCAAGATGGCGGATGCAACTTTTTCTCAAACATTCGATATAGGTATCGTGTAATGGGTTTTTGGGGGTGGTGATTGCAAATCTGGCATTCATTTTAAAATCCAAGATGGCGGATGCAACTTTTTCTCAAACATTCGATATGGGTACCGTGTAATGGGTTTTTGGGGGTGGTGATTGCAAATCTGACATTCATTTTAAAATCCAAGATGGCGGATGCAACTTTTTCTCAAACATTCGATATGGGTATCGTATAATGGGTTTTTGGGGGTGGTAATTGCAAATCTGGCATTCATTTTAAAATCCAAGATGGCGGATGCAACTTTTTCTCAAACATTCGATATAGGTATCGTGTAATGGGTTTTTGGGGGTGGTGATTGCAAATCTGGCATTCATTTTAAAATCCAAGATGGCGGATGCAACTTTTTCTCAAACATTCGATATAGGTATCGTGTAATGGGTTTTTGGGGGTGGTGATTGCAAATCTGGCATTCATTTTAAAATCCAAGATGGCGGATGCAACTTTTTCTCAAACATTTGATATGGGTACCGTGTAATGGGTTTTTGGGGGTGGTGATTGCAAATCTGGCATTCATTTTAAAATCCAAGATGGCGGATGCAACTTTTTCTCAAACATTCGATATGGGTATCGTGTAATGGGTTTTTGGGGGTGGTGATTGCAAATCTGGCATTCATTTTAAAATCCAAGATGGCGGATGCAACTTTTTCTCAAACATTCGATATGGGTACCGTGTAATGGGTTTTTGGGGGTGGTGATTGCAAATCTAGCATTCATTTTAAAATCCAAGATTTCGGATGCAGCTTTTTCTCAAACATTTGATATAGGTATCGTGTAATGGGTTTTTGGGGGTGGTGATTGCAAATCTGGCATTTATTTTAAAATCCAAGATGGCGGATGCAACTTTTTCTCACACATTCGATATGGGTATCGTATAATGGGTTTTTGGGGGTGGTGATTGCAAATCTGGCTTTCATTTTGAAATCCAATTTAAAACACATACGATATCCATATTGAATGTTGGAGAAAAAGTTGCATCCTTAGTGGATGCAACTTTTTCTCCAACATTCAATATGGATATCGTGTGTGTCTACTAAGTTAAATACACTGATAACCTTCAAGGGTTTATTGCTAAGTATAATTAACAAAGTAACGTAAGGGCTAAAATTATCGCTAAATGATGAAAATGAGTGCACCCGGTTGCTGTTCGAAATACACTAAGCTCGCGGCGAACTTAGTGCGACCGCATTATATCGCTTGCTCAGCAAACGTGGTCGATTGCAAAATATTGCATCAAACATCGTGTAATAGGTTTTTGGACATACCGATTGCAATCCTTACATTCATTTTAGAATTTACGACGAAAGTTCATTGGCTACTTTGTTAGCTTACAATTTACACTGGGTTATTGACAATTTAACTGATCCTAGGTTAAGTGACTATTCAGTATTATCTAGGGTATCTAATAATACTGAAATTAATTGTTTAAACCCTTAGATGTGACAAAGGAGAGTTATAATAACACAATTTTACTATATCATCAGAATATAAATCGTTTCTCCGGCAAAATATTAGATGAGGAAATGTTAATAGATAAATATGATATAGATATCTTATGTTTTTGTGAAACCTGGCTAAAACCAGATAGAATGTTGTTTAAAATTAATATTTTTCTGTTACTAGTGCATACAACAGGTCCTCAGTAGGAGGTGGTACTTTAATATTACGTAATAATTCTCTTAGATATAAGGAACAAAAATATATCACCGCTTGCTCTGTTGATTGCTTGTGTGAGGTAGCATGTACAGAAGTTGAAGGCCAAACTTTCTTAAGTGTTTATAGACCACCAGCATCAAACTTGTCATCATTCTTAATGATAATGGGAGAAATTTTAAGTACCTAAGCTTATAAGAGATAATAAATTAGTTTTCGTTTGTGGTCACCTAAATATTGATTTGTTAGGAAATTCACCTGAACACTGCAAGCTTACTTCATTGTTTGGTTCATTTAACTTAAAATGCACATACAAGGAAGCAACAAGAATAACAGCAACATCAGCTCAATGCATAGATAATATTTATACTAATTGTGCCATAAAATACTCGTCTCAAATTAGTGGAGTTAGGTCTGACCATACAGGTCAACTAGTATCCTTTGAGTTGGTTAAAAAGCGGCAATTAAATAAGACTATTAAGTTTAGGCCACTAACTAAAAAGAAATTAATGTTTTTAATGATAACATGTAAAGTAATCTTTCAATGGCCAATTTTGACTCCCATGACCCCAATGAAAATTACAGGATATTTTTTCTTCACCATGCCACGAATTTAGTAAGGCATGTCCAGTTAAAAAATTTCAAATGAGTAATAAATCTAAATTTAATGAATGGGCCACTGCTGGAATAAGAATAAGCTGAGACAATTTATACAACTTATACCATGAAAAATCATTGACTTCCGATGAAGCCTTCCATAATTATGTAAGAAACTACTCAAAGATATTTAAAAGAGTATGCGCCCTAAGCTAAATCTAAATCAGAAAGTAATAAAATTAGCATTTCTAACAATAAAATAAAAACTGTGTTGAAGGTGATAAACAAAGAAACTGGAAACACAAACCAACAGGGTTAGAATGATTTGACTTTGAACATCGATGATCAGGTCATCTCAGATAAGTCAAAAGTGGCTGAGAAGTTGGAAAATTACTTTACCAATATTCCAGTAGAGGTTACTAAATCTCTATATTCTTTGCCATTATCAGCAGAATCTTTTTTAAAGGAAAACTTCAATAAGGATATACCAACATTTTCATTTAAGCCCATTTCTATTGATGTAATTAAAAAGCATTCCAAAGTCTTAACATAACAAACACTGATGACTTATGGAGTGCATCTGTTAGGGTTCTTGGTAATATTATTGACTCAGTTGCTGCTATCCTTACAGGCACATTTAATTAATGTATAGACAGCGGTAATTTTCCCGATTTAATGAAACATAGTAAAGTAGTACTAATTTTTAAGTCGGGTTGTAAGAGTGATCCCTCTAACTATAGACCGATATATAGCACCCTTAGTAATATAAGGGCACAACTCAAAAAACTAGATTTTTGACTACTCGCGTTTCAAGATTCTGGATTCCTACATTACAGATATTTTTTCATATAACATGCTTATTATTTAAGTTAGCCAACCGGTAAGCTAGTTAACCGGTTAGTTAACTGGTTAGTTAACCGGTAGCGAATTTAATTTTGAGCCCTTAGCATTTAAAACCTCAATTTGCAAAAATTTTGACTTGATTCCTTATATTACTGAGGGTGCGATATGTGCTTCCAGCATTAAGCAAAATATACGAAAAAATCATGCTGGACCAGATGCTATCATATTTTAACTCAAATGGAATTCTGCATAGTCGGCAGTTTGGTTTCACGAAAGGTAGGTCAACAACAGACGCAGGAGTAGCGCTCATCCGTCACTTTCTGGAATCTTGGGAGAAATCTCAGGATGCAATTGGCATATTTTGTGACCTCCAAAGCTTTTGATTGCGTTGACCACAAAACACTGATCTGTAAATTACACCATTACGGAGTTCGTGGATTCGTGTTCTGCTGACCTTGTTCTTTCATATTTATCAAACAGGCAACAAAAAGTTATTGTTAATGGAGCGACATCTGCAGGATCCCTAGCCAAGATGAGTGCTCCGCAAGGTTCAATTCTTGGCCCTTTCCTTTTTATAGTGTATATCAATGACATACATGATGACCAACTTATCGGATATTTTTTATTTGTAATTCCATTGTGCTGTATTAATTGGTCTATACGACAGTATAGACCAAAGTTTTAAATATAATTAAGCATATCTTAGAACTGGAAACATATCTTACAACTATATAATAATATAGGTTATCCATCAGAATTCAGACAGGCTTTAATTTATAATCATATTGTGGGAAGTACTAATTTCACACGGGTTCCCGTTAGTATATGCTTAAACTAGACTTATGGTCTCATGGTGCGTGGTGCGCTGGTTGCACGCTACTGGCATGATTGCTCTATGTTATCTCTTAAAAAGACTATTTTTTAAGAGATAACATAGAGCAATCATGCCAGTTTAAAAATTAATTTCAAATTGAAATTTAATTATTTAATTGAATTAATTTGAAATGAATTAATTTTTTTCTTAAAATTCAAACGCGAGCCAAAAATAAAAAAAAATCACCAGAAACAGTAGTAGGTATCTCTACTTAGTAGTAGAGATACCTACTACTGTTTCTTGTGATTTTTTCAAACTCAAAATGTTTTATTTCACATAGGCCTACATGGGCACTTATAAAACGTCAGCAGTTTGGCGCAGGGCACGGTTCGAAATTGGTCGTTTTCTATGGAGAAGATCCGGCAAGAAACTCCACAGTTACTCTTTTAAAATATCATTCTTACAATGTATCTATAATACAGGTTAATTACCTAATTAACCTGTATTATACCTATGAGAGGACATTAAAGCCTGTCTGAATTCTGATGGATAACCTATATTATTGTAAAGATGTAAGATATGTTTCCAGTTTTAAGATATGCTTAATTATATTTAAAACTTTGGTCATTACAAGATATTTTCTAAATTTAAACCCACGACCTACGTCATTTAAATTTAAAAGTCAATTATCTGAAATTAAGTATTTCAAATGGCGGGAGACTTTGTTAAACATAAAAAACACAGTGATACGACGTCAATGTGGAGCTATTTTTTAGTTGCAAAGGATAGGAATAGTGCCAAATGTAACCGATGCTCAGCCATTCTCAAGACTTTGGATGGATCAACTAAGGGATTACATACACATTCGTCATCAAAACATAACATCAAGCTTATATCAGCTTCAACAAGTCTAGATTCTGATAATCTGAACACAGCACCGCCGCCAGCCAAGCGAAAGTTAAATGATTATTTTACTAAAAGTGCCGACGATAGCCTCGATGATGTTTTGGCAAGAATGATTGCATTAGATGGATTTCCATTCAGTATATTCATAACTTCAGATGATTCGAGAAAATTTGTCTTTGCAAAATACACGGATTTACCAAAGTCAGCCGTCACCATTCAAAAACGTGTCATGAATTACAGTGAAAAAATCAGAAAGCAAGTAACTGCAGAATTGAAACATTTGAAAAGTGCAGGTGAAAGATTTAGTCTTTCTTTCGACAAGTGGACTTCAACATCCAATAAACCATATAGTGTTGCCCAAACGAGAGTCTCGCAAGAGTCTTGCAATTAGCGATTATCCTATTGCTATTTATTAAACGGTAGTTGAGATCTCAGAACAATGTAACAGAGTCTGTTACATTATTGTTAAAAAGTATATTGTTAAAAAACTTAAAAGTCGAGATGACACGGAAGAAGAAGAAGGAAGATCAGGATCACAAACAGATGATGAGTTAATGCCACAAACCTCCCAATCCCAACCCCAATTGACACTAAAGGAAAAGTTATAGCTGGAAATTGATAAGAGTATGAAATCCCCAGATCGTGAAGTACAAATACAAAATTAATCGGGGTTGGCAAAATAGACGTGAAATAATCCTGTTTGAAAATGGAGGAATTAGTGGATATCACTTAGAAACAGCATATAAGTATCTATTGTCTATTCCTCCAACCAGTGTAAAACCTAAACGAGCGTTTTCAGCTGCTGCTTATGTTGGTAATAAACGAAGCAGGCTTGGAAGTCAAACCTTGGATGCATTGATATTTCTACGATTGTATTTTCAAAATTCGAAATAAGTTTTATTGTCTTTTTATTTCTTACAAAGTATAGTATCTTTTTGTCATTTTTTCTTTTCTTACTATACTGTGATATGTATAGTGTACCAAAATTAAAAATATATATTTAAAGAAATTACTCGTTTTTTAGAGTTCATTTGCCGAATGGCAAAAAACGGAACCCTTATAGTTTCGTCATGTCTGTCCGTCTGTCTGACTGTCTGTCTGTCTGTCTGTCCGTCCGTCCGTATGTCACAGCTATTTTATTCCAAAACTATTAAGACTATACATGTGAAACTTGGTAAGTAGATGTATTCTATGAAACGCTTTCCGATATTGAGAAAAAAATTAAAAATCATTTAAAATAAAGGAACATACTACTACCCCATACATGGAACTAAAACTGAAAATATTTTTTTTTTTCATGAAACCTATGCGTGTGTGGTATTTATAGACAGGTCTTTAAAAATGACATGGGGGTTTCTGAAACCACTTTTTCATAAAGTCAATCGTTTAAAAGATATAAGCTTCCAAAGTGGTCAAATGTGTATCCCTCCCTCTAACTTCTATAATAGTGGAGTGAAAAATATAAATATAAATATACAACGTGTAACGGAAACCCCATATCTAACCAAAAGGGCTGAAGACAACATTTGGTATGGAGTCTCTATGCACAGTTTCAGCACAAAATAACTGACTTAAAGAATTGATACCAAATTATTGGTTTCACATATTTTTTGAATACCAATCATAACAAACGTGTCACAGCACTACGAGGGGCAATAACTTTCCACGTCACTTGCCAATAACACGATAATTCTTTTCGTTCTTCTCAATTTGAAAAATTCGGTCTCTGGTATCAGTGTACTGGAATTTGTAATAAGTTCTACACATGTAGACTTAGGATTACAAAACCCTTGCCATATCGTTTGTTATCATCCAAAGAAGCCATGCACTTGGTATGTATATACCCTTTAAATTACACGTTGTATATATATATATATCTATAGATCTTAATGTAAACTTTCAATCAAAATTGGTTTTAAAGAGATCGAGTCAGCAGTTTTTGAGATACAGCATATTTTCTAAAACCGCAAATATAACTTTGTAATTCATACAAATACTATGAAAAACAAAGTTATTTGGCGTAGTTGCAAAAAATGTAAATAAGCTAGTTTTAAGAAATTTGTAAGTATAAGTTTTTTGTCAAGTAAATATACATATTATATTATATTATTATAGTTACTACGGAACCTTTCATGGGCGAGTCTGACTCGCACTTGGCCAATTTTTGTAAAATGTTATAATAAGCAATATAACATTAGATTTATAGATTTCTTTTATTTATTTTTTCTTTTAAATTAAGTTACACTTGATACATATATTGTTATGAAATAAATTACGCTTATATTTTCTGCGAAGTTAGTTCGCTAGACAGCATTAATGAAAAATTTTTTTTTTGGTATGGCCCACGTATATATAATAAAGTACCGAATGTTATTAAAAATATGACTGTACATCAGAATTTAAACGAGCACTAAATGAAATTTTAATAAACAAAACTTATTTCAGTCTGGTTTTATTATGACATTACATAATTATATTTTTTTTTATTTCATACTGGTTTTATTATTCAAATAAGTACTGCATACCCTAACTTGCTACTTACCCAGTTTCGAATCGTCAATAGCCTAATGGATAAGGTGTCGGACTTGTGATCGAGAGGTCGCAGGTTCGAACCCCACCATTACACTATTGACGTGAACCCACTCCAGACACAAGCATATTTAGCTTAGTTGGAGGGGTTAACAAGATTGCTAGTAATGTGAAATGTACCCACATTGCTAGTATTCTTTAAAAAAAAATCTGAGGAGTTTAATATATAAAATCAAAGTTTTATTGCAATAGGATGAATAGTGAGGGAACGGATAATGTAAAAACAAACGTTAATATTTATATAATAGGTATAATTTATTAAATTTATTTTTGTGATTTATTTACGTACCTACTTGCTTCATTTAGATCCATCCAGCCGTTTGAGCGTGAAGAAGTAACAAACATGCAAACAGACACATTCATTCACAAACTTTCGCCTTAATAATATTAGCGTGATAAATAAAACCATCTAAATAATTAATATTCGTTTTTCAAGTTTATTCAACATAACGACAAAAAATTAAAAAATGCAAAGTTAGCAAACTTCGTCGTGCAACGGCAAGCGGGCCTCGAGCGAACTTGTCATTGTGTGTGTGACAACGCACACGACTAGCCCGCTGCAGTAAATACCTATTTTCCGCGCGTCTCGTAGGCTCGACACCCTCTTAATGTTCCTAGGCGTAGAATTAAACTGTATTCAAATAATGTATACTGCATGTCCATTACTGTTTATAACAAATTACCTGATGACTTCAAAACTCTTAACCTCAGAACATTTAAACTTAAATTATTTAACTTTCTTTTGAGTAAATGTTATTACTCGACTGACGATTAATGAATGAAAAATTCACCAAAATATTTGACATTGATGCCTATTAAATCTGACTTATATAATTTTATTATCATTAACAACTGTTGCACCATTAATTTTATGTATTTGTAAACTCCATCCTAATTTTATTTAATTTGATTGTAATTTAAAGATTTGAACCATAAGTTTACATATTTGTACACCGGGATCTTAATTAATAATGCACTTAACAACTTTGTACAATATTTTAACAAATAAATGTTATTCTATTCTATTCTTAAATAAAAAAAGATATTTGCAATACATTAATGGGTACTAAATCTAAAATGTGGACTAGTAGTATAATATTTTACTAATCTGTGGGTCTGGTTCTGCTATCCTAAGTAAGCTGCGATACAGCTTGTGTGTAGGAGAAGCAGTGCCCGCACCATCAATGAATATAATTTATTTTCTAGCAATTAAATTAAGTTTTTTTTATTTATTTTATGAATAATAAATAACCGATTTTTAAACATGAGAAATATAAATAAACGATAAAATCCTCTAGTAGCAGTAGTTCGGTTGTTAGTCCGGTTGACCGAACTACTGAAACTTAAACATGTACCCCTTTAGTTCAGCAAATAATCTAGGCATATAATGTAAACAAACTATATCTTAATTTTATTTTAAACACATAAAAAGAACGACTGCCGAACTAAAGGGGTACATATTTAAGATTCAGTAGTTCGGTCAACCGGACTAACAATCGAACTACTGCTACTAGAGGGATAAAATGGTAAAAGACACTCTTGCAAGTTGTTTCACTCAATGAATAAACGAATAAATTACGTGGGATTACTGTTAATTAAAGACTAGACTACCCTTTATCAGTGCGACTTACAACCCCATTGAGTAGATTCGTTACAGTAACCAGGTATATCACAATTTCTTATCTTACAACACTGAAACTGTCAGTTTACTGTATCGAATTAAAAGATGTCCGTAAGGATTGAGGAGCCACATCAGATTTTTTAAATCTGATCTCACCATTATTTAGCAGCAATGTAGCTTATTTTGCAGCACGAGTTCTAGATTTAGCAGCAAAATATATCACTAGTTATTTTAATGAAAAGTGGCTCCTCAATCTAAACGTCTGAATTGAGGAGCCACCTAGAACTCGTTAAGTAATAGATGAATATTTATAAAAATTTTGTACCATTTAGAAGAAATTTTGCATATTACCGTCTAAAAATTTAGCTTCTGTAGCGCTAAAATTAATGAAATTATAATACTTTTAATATGGCTCCTCAATCTAAACTCAAGAGGTGAATTTCTATTGGATGTGAGCGATCAATTAATATATTGGACATAATGATCATTTAGCAGGTGTTGTGTTTGTTTTTGCAGTATAGGAATAAAATAGTAATACAGAGTAAATTTTGTATATAAACGCATTTTCTTTGGCTCCTCAATCCTGACGTTCTAATTATATATGTTTGACTGTAGCCACCTGAGATTTCAACAGAATCTAAAGCCAGAGATACTAACATTTAGCAGAAATGTCTGCTAAATATACCTGCACAGTTCAGCAATGTATACATTTTGGATTCTGAAAAAACAATACTTAACTATTTTCTTGTAAATTTAGTGTGTAGGGTGACCACATTTTGGGGGTACCTATAAATTAATATTTCACTTACGTACCCATAATAATATTTATTTAGTAACAAAACATTCATCAGCGGTGAAGTATTCTCGTTTGTACATGAATAATGTTCATGTACGAAATAAATAATTAACTTGGATTTCTTATATTATAAAGTTAATCATCATGTTTGTGTCATCATAATTAAATTGTGGGGATTTTAATATGTGCAATATCGTGCAGTGACTGATAATTAAGTGCAGTTTGATATCCTGTTTTCAATGTAAGTACATTTGTGCCGACTATTGTTATTTTTTTACATTAAATTTATTTATTTAATATGCAGTATGTTCGGGTTCGAAGTTTAGAAATTAAAATACATACTAGGGTCGATTCTTAAAATAGATAAAATTGAATCACTTTCATGTTCGTAAAATTAAATATTAGTATATAGTAATTAGTAGCCACTATGAATTTGCGTGTAACGTGTCTTACGCGCTCAAACACAGTTTTATATGAACTGAATGGTTGTGAAAAGTTTAGAGTGAGAGAAATACCAGAATTTGTAATGTTACCGAATAAATCATATAAATTAGTAGATGCTATTGAATTTATTCCTGCAATTATCGAAACTGGCATAGGCCACTACAAATGTCACTATCTTACACCGAAAGATGAGATGTTCTGTTACGATGATTACCATTCTAAAATTCGTATAAGTATTAATAAGCCAATATTCATTCATTCTATAACTTATAGCGAAATTGATTGCTAAATAACCAAATCGTAGGTACGATAGATATAATCTGTTATGAAAATATAAATTTAATAAATTACTTATCCTGGTTTCATTAATACGAGTATAATATGGTCACCCTACACACTAAATTTACAAGAAAATAATTAAGTATTGTTTTTTCAGAATCCAAAATGCTGCATTGCTGAACTGTGCAGGTATATTTAGCAGACATTTATGCTAAATGTTAGTATCTCTGGCTTTAGATTCTGTTGAAATCTCAGGTGGCTACAGTCAAACATATATAATTAGAACGTCAGGATTGAGGAGCCAAAGAAAATGCGTTTATATACAAAATTTACTCTGTTTTACTATTTTATTCCTATACTGCAAAAACAAACAAAACACCTGCTAAATGATCATTATGTCCAATATATTAATTGATCGCTCACATCCAATAGAAATTCACCTCTTGAGTTTAGATTGAGGAGCCATATTAAAAGTATTATAATTTCTTTCATTTTAGCACTACAGAAGCTAAATTTTTAGACGGTAATATGTAAAATGACTACTAAATGGTACAAAATTTTCATAAATATTCATCTATTACTTAACGAGTTCTAGGTGGCTCCTCAATTCAGACGTTTAGATTGAGGAGCCACTTTTGCATTAAAATAACTAGTGATATATTTTGCTGCTAAATCTAGAATTCGTGCTGCAAAATAAGCTACATTGCTGCTAAATAATGTTGAGATCAGATTTAAAAAATCTGATGTGGCTCCTCAATCCTTACGGACATATTAAAAGTCCTGGTATAAGAATGAATTTCTCCAAGAAACTCAGGAACAGCCCCCCTCCCCTTCCGTTCTTCCTGCTCCTTCCTTCCTCCATCCTCAGTGATGTATCAAGAAGGGTACTTATTGTGAAAAAAAATGCTCCCGTCTTTAGTAGCTCAGTCACGCTTTGACAATCGAATCATGAAGGAATGGGTAATCATTATAAAAAAGTAGGTAATTTATAAAACCCGACTCAACTGGAGAAACAAGCAAGTTTTTAAAAATAGTGACAAGCAGGAGGGAGTACCCGTCTCTATAATAATATGTTAAATTCAAAGTTAAAGTTCAAAGTTGTTATAGGGAGGGGACTGAAGACCATTGCGATATGACACCAACACCTCTTGAAATCTGTTGTTGGAACAGACCAAATTCAGTTACATTGTCAAGTTCATCCTAAAGACAATACGATCCCTCACCTCATGATCCAATAGCTTTTTATAGTTTAGCCAAATAAATAGCCAAGCAAGTCCAATAAGTCCAAGGCCACTAATGAAACCGGGTTGGTAAAGATTTTTTGTTAAAAACCGTAGTGTGTGTCGGGTAATTTTTCCCGAAACTCGTCAAATAAGACAAGGCCTATGTGCTCGCGACTTCCTCTGCGTGGAAGGATTATCCCGCGAAAATCCCGATCCTGTAGGAATTACGGGATAAGAAGTATCCTTAATGTTGCCATATACGTCCTCTATCTTACAGTGAAACTCCCATTGAAATCGATTCAGCCAATCAAACGGAGTTACAGACAGAACATTTTAAAGAAATTAGTTTTTTTTTTTTTAATATCGTGTAAATAATTTTAGGGGCCATAGTTATTTTGAAATCACAGGAGACATTTCAACTTTATTTTTGATAAAGAAAGTACTAATTGTGCGTTTCGTCACTCACCATTAGGTTCAGTTGAAAACCAGCGCAGCGTTGGGCACTAGTTGTAAGACCATTCTGCTGAATTGGCCTATTTGGCGCAGACTTGAGTCCACACTGTATTAGTTTTTGTTTTACCCTTTTTTATTTGTCTAGTTATTATTCTAGGCTAGAGGTAGCAAGCGCGACTGCTGACCATGAGGTCTCGGGTTCTATTCCCGGGTCGGGCAAAAAGTGCTAAGTATTGGGTTTTTCTGTAAGGATTTTCTCAGTAGTAGCCCAGAGTTTGGAAGTTGGTGATACCCCCCGTGCCTCAGAAAGTACAGCTGTTGGTACCAGCTGTCATTTGGACATAATTGACAGTCATTACGGGTAGTCAGAAGCGGGAAAATTTGACACTGGTCTGGCCAAGGGTTAGGCTGGTTTCACTGTTGTACGGACGATCCGTACGGGCTGTCAGTACGGGCGCCCGGAGCGGGAGCACATGTTAGGCGCTAGAACATCGTTTCACAGCGACGCGGTTTGGTGCGCACGGGACCCGCTCCGGGTAGAGCCCGTATAACGCCACCCGCGTCCCGCGCCCGGACCCGCCCACATACTGCCGCATTTCGTCGCAAGTCATTCATCGTTTCACAGCGATGCAGAACGCCCGTCCTCCGGGAGTACAGTCGATATGAGTCGATTTATTGACACGGGATTTCTCATAGACGCAGTACAATGTATACCCTGTTTGTGGGATTACTCAAATGTAAATTACAAAACAACCCAAATGCAACCCGGATACCAATCTACATATTAATCGACATACGAAAATAATTGAAAAACTTACGCGGATCGTCCCTGAGTTTATGGTAATGCACTTTCGTAACATCTCGCTTTGAGGATCGGATGTACCCATAGTCTCTGCCGTCGTCGTCTCTTACAAATCTATACTAATATTATAATAAAGCGGAAAAGTTTGTTTGTTTGCTTGAACGCGCTAATCTTCGAAAGTACTGGGTGGATTTGGATGAAATTTGGTATGGAAGTAGCTTGAAGCTTGAGGAAGGTTATAGGCTACTTTTTACGCGACTGCAAAAAAGGAGAGTTATGTTTTTACCGTGATAGAATCCACGGGAGCGAAGCCCCGCGTGACTACTAGTTTATCATATAAATATGATCAGTTAAAAACCATAAAGTTAAATATCTGCATAAATATGTTACAATATGTATATTTGAATATATATATATATACTTAAGTAGGAATTGATTCTGATCAGAGCCGTTATGCTTATTGTTATTTATTTTATTTTAGAGATGTCAAAAACGAAATTTTATAAGCAATACTGAAAAAACTATGCTTTTAGAAATAGTGTAATGGCAAATGTTAGAATGTTGCTCAGGATCCCGAAATAATTACCTGATTCATCAGTATGCATTCATTTTTTAACCGACTGTCTCCCGCTAGCAACTGTATCGTACTGAACCCACGTTTCAGAGCTCTGCGGGCGGGACCCGTACGGCTCTTCTGCGCACGGACAGCCCGTACGGGTCTCCCGGATAGCTGTGAAGCCAGCCTTATTAACTTTGACGTAGAAGATCTCAAATCAGGTTACTTCTCTCTCTTTCCCACCGATATTAATTATTATTTCACTAATCTTACTATTTCACTAGCTTTTATATTAGTAACATTACTAAACACTGTATATTTTTTGATAGTTGTAAAATACCTTTTACTTTTTTTAGGAAAAGACCCTTTTGTTAACTTCGATTATCTACATTGTTTTACCATGATTTTTAACCTTATGATTTGAGCAGTACGAACTATATGGACTTTAAAAGAGACGATGACCTCTGAGTTTGATTAGGTGTTTCTTCTCAGGGTAGTTAGTGAGGAAAAACCGACTTCATCTAGTTATAATTTAAAAGTTAACGTGTTTATGTTATATTTCTGTGTTTCCTGATAGCTATAACTTAGGGGTCTTCAAGTCAAGAGTGAATAGGTTACTTCTAGGTAAGCGTGCTCCATCTTCGACCACATCACTTACCATCAGGTGAGATGGTGGTCCAACGCGAGCTAGTCATCGAATTACTTCTCCCGCTCTGGGTAAAGCGGAAGGGAGTGTCAGACTTCTACCGACTAAAAACCCACACTGTTCCCTCAGCTGCCCTTAAGTTCCGGGGCCGCGGTATCTCGTTAGAACATTCCCGCAACCCCGGCAGGCGATGGCCTTATGAGGCCCCGTCACTGGTGCTGACAGCTCTTTGAGGTGAGCGTGGAACACGACGCGCCGCCGACCCGGGCCTGGTCCTTACCGGACGCCTGCTCGCCGAGAGTTGCCTCTCCCTCGCACGTTCGGCCTCCTCCTTCGCTAGCATGACTGCTTCGCAAAAGGAGGCGACTGCATCCCTTTCCCTCTCGCTCCGCACCATGGTCTGAACCAGGGCCAGGCGCGAAAGGTCACCGCCGCCGATCGCCTCCACGAGGGTAACCAACTACCCTAACTAACCTCGTAACGCCGTATTATGAGATTTTAACAAAAAATATGGTAAATTATTCTTGAAAGTTCCGACCACAAAAAATAATATCAATTTAGTGCAGTATTGGAAAGTTATGCGCGTGCATACATTTCAGCAATTCATTTTTACGTTGATATATTTTCAATATAAATATTATTTCCCATTTATCATTTATTCGATTTCGGTTTTTATATCTGTTTTGAATGAAGCCAAGCCGATTTACGACAAATCTAAACAAAGCCTCATAAATAAAACTATCTGTAACAACAATTGCAACGGCGCGCGCGCAACCTATTGTAGCTACTTCAAAGACTTCGAAATAATTTGTTTACAGTTTTTAAATGCTTAAAAATCCACATGAATGTATTAATACGCGAAGCGACCATTTTTAAAACAATTCGGTAACGGAGTATGAAATTTGGCAGTTTCTTTATATCGAGCAGAAGTGCAGAAAACCTGTTATCTTTATAATAATGAATTTGAAATCATTTTTGTTCTGACTACTGGACGACAGCTAAAATATAGTAAAACCCCAAATTTATCAAACAAGAAACAATCATTTATTAGAAACTATGCGACATTTTAAGAAACTCAAAGTATTATTCTATTTTTTTCCGAATCCGAAATCAGAGCCTAAGCATTACGTTTCAGCTTTGACCGCGCGCGTCGTGTCCTCGATCAGTTCCAGCTCGTGTCGCTCCGCCTCCTGCAGCAAGCTCATGCGGTCCAGCGGATTCCAGGGCTCGTGGAATGCGTACTTGTACTTATTCTTCCCGTGGTAGCCCAAGTTAGGCAGTACCTCCTTCACTACTTCAGCTAATCTCTTCGACGGTTTATCTTTCCAGTAGTCGGGGTGCACGATCGGCGAATTGTAAAACAAATCTTGAACATTACAACCCGATTTCAAACTAAATGTCGGATTTTTGAACAGCTCCGTCGAATCCTCATTCGGAATTTCCTGTCAAAAAATGTTACTATTCACTTCAGTACTATCGCCGGGGAGGTGTTATATAGTGCGTTGGACGAAATTCAGTGCCCTCGTAAACTATGTACTTAGGTACTATTAAATTAAACCATTTGATTCTACTGTAAAATGTCTATTTCGGACGTTTATGATCTTTTGCGATTGTATTACAATTAAGTACATTGTATAAGGTATATTATGGGACGATTTTTGGATGCGTAAGTATATAATAATTACAAAGTTCACATTGCATGTGTTGAAAACTGCTCAAACAAAGGCGAATAGTGCGCAGGCGGCGTGGGAAACGACAACGCGTATCTGTTATTTTTTAAACATTAGTTCTTTGACATAATCGGCGCGAGTCAACTTCGCCTCGCAACCCGCGCTCATCGCCTCGGTTTGACCAGAGCTCTAAGTGGACTCAACAACACTGAGTTAACGGTATAGCAAATTGATGTCTCTGCTGCCGGTCATCATAGCATCTCCTTCTCCCTCCTTCCCTTTGCCTTTCAGTTTATTGAAGAAGCCTTTGATCCGTCCAAAGAAGCCTGGGCTTTTGGTCTCTTCTTCCTGGAAGGACTGATCGTGCTGTTGATAGCCGTGATGGTAGCCTCCGTGGCTCTTCTGCCAGGCTTGCTGCTCTTGTTCTTGGTCTTGAGAAGACACGTTGAGCACGCCGATCCGCTGATGAACAAAGCACAAGCTGGATTTCATTAGATACTTAATGGCACGGCGCGGGGCTCTGATTTCGTCAAACGCACTATTCGAACACCATTTTTCAAATGTCGCAAAGCTTCAATTTAAGTGTGTACGATTTAAAATAATGTAATTACCTTAACATTACTGGGGGGGAGCGGTGGGACGACAGTCTCGGGGACCTTGATCCTGTAGGGGTCGTAGTTGGGCGGCTGGGGCATGTGCGAGCACTCCGTGCGCCACGGTTGCGGGGAGTTGTCCGGCTTCGGCCAAGGCTCCACTTTCATGCCAGTGGTCTGCGACACATCTTTACAGCACCCTTTCCCTTTGTCGTCAGAGTAACTACGAGACGCTACAACAACAAAACATTAACATCAGGCTCTACAAAGGGAGCAAAGCGATGAGTGAAAATTCTCACGACATTATATTTTTTGCCTATACTTAGAATGTGGATCAACTGTGGATTGAACTTTGCATCTTTATCAAGTTGAAGATAATGTAGCTCAAAACGTGTTTATCCTCTGTTTCAAGTGCTTCACTGGAATTTTAACAACACCCATATGTTTTAATTTTATTCGAACCTTAAGACCAATTTAAACAAATTTTTGACTGCGATCGTGCCCGGTATGAGAGCAAAATCAACCTAGATTTCGTCTGAGAAACAATGACAATATACCTATTAACGTAAAAACGACTTACCTAGGCCCAAGATTACTTCCCCTACGCTACTATTGGTAAGCGCTGCGGCGGCATGGTTCAAGTGCTTCGCGTGATGGCAAAGACGAAAAGGTCCCAGCATTTTGAATTCCGACACAAATAATTTAATTAATTTAAAATAATATAAACACACCCAATTTAAACTTTATATTTAAAAAATTACATTGTTTTTGTGAATAAAGGTTTGTGTTAGGTTTTGAGAGAATTGTTTTCTGACAGGTTTTCTGAAAAAAGTGAACGTGTAAAATTATATTTTTATATGGCTTTTCGAAAAATAATGGCAGGTTGCCAGTTTTTGTATGCTACAAGGAGGTTAATTTTTTTTTAATCATATTCTGCGCGTAATCGGTTTTGTGGGCCCTTAGTGCTATGTTAATGTGTATTCTATTCAACCGACGACAAAAAAAGGAGGAGGTTATCAATTCGACGCGTATATTTTTTTTATTTTTTTATTTATGATCATCGAGTACTCGAAGACGGCTGAACCGATTTGGTAAATTCTTTTTTTGTTTGATAGGGTATACTTCGAAATTGGTACCATTTGTCACCAAGTCAGGATCTGATGATGGGATCCTGGAGAAATCGAGGGAACTCTTCAAATATTATAGGCACACCTATGGCGTTTTCGGTATTTCTTATAGTAACTTGTGCAGTTGCTCTCAAAAAGTACCATTTGGGGAAGTGGAACTGATGATGAAGACCACAGATGGCCGCCGAACCTACTCAATAATAAGTATTTCGTGGATTGCGATTCGATTAATTGAATATGGATATTAAGCACTTTATGCTCGTCACAATGCATATGGTGATGTATAGATAGCTGATGGTGAAGTACCAGAAGAACTCCTCAACAATTAACGTCCCAGCATTGGGAAAAGCAATATTTTATAAAATGTTATAAGTAGTTGACATTTAGGCTCTTGTAACTAGGTAAATTAAAAATCAACTTACTAAAAAGAGTGAAATAAAAACTTTTTACCAAAAAATTAAACCGACTCCCAAAAACACTGCAAAGTGAAAAATAACTTTAATTTCGGAAGTCGGTGCCAAAAACGAAAATACAAACTAAAGACACCGACTACCGAAATTAAAGTTATTTTTCACTTTGCAGTGTTTTTTGGGAGTCGGTTTAATTTTTTGGTAAAAAGTTTTTATTATATTTCTATTTTGTCGTGTTTGTTAGAGCATATCAGAACTCGAAACTTCTGTTACTTTTCTATTTTTATACGTGAGAAATTGTAATTGGCTTTATGTTACGTATGCCACTGCAATCAATATGGATTAGCTGTTAGAGAAACTCAATTGTGTTTAATTGACTGTGTCGCCCAAATCACTGTAATTTAGAAAAATACCTTAGAACTAGAGGGCTTGAAACCTCTTCATCAAAATAATATCAGATTAAATATTATTGGTTTCGTAAATGAAACCATGCTCTTTTGAGACACGAACCTCCTTCGAAATATATTTTTATGTCGTAAGCAAGGAACTTGTACCTAAACTGGAATGCGGACGCGAAGCTCAAATCCGTTCCGAAGAGTATACCCTCGAAGGACCTAGCTATCTCTTTCTAGTAGTGTGGATATCAATTCGCGATAAACGTAAGGACAATTTTATTTGATGCAATATTTGCAGGTTTTTTTAGACACTTATTATTAACCTTATTTCTGTTACCGCTATAACAAAAAATACTAAAAATTAATTAAAATAAATATTTAAGGGGTCTCCCTTAAATATTTATTTTAATTAATTTTTTATAGGTAATGGTACGGAACCATTACCTATAAAAAGCGCCAAAAAAATCACAACTGTTGTATGGGAAGACTCCCATACAACAGTTGTGATTTTTTTGGCGCTTTTTATAGGTAATGGTTCCGTACCATTCATTACCTACCTATAAAAATACCCTTCATGTGCGAGTCCGACTCGTACTTGGCCAGTTTTTTTCTTAACAACGTATTAAATAGAAAGAAAGAAATAAATTCAATTATAAATATAAAGGTCTGTATCGGTCTGTTACGCTTTCACGGTTAAATCACAGAGCCGCTTTCGAAAAAAATTGGCATGGAGATAGTTTAAAACCCTGGGAACTATATAGGGTTCTTTTTATCTCAGATTTTTGAACAGTTGCTCGGTAGCGCGATATAACAGAATTCTATGTGGGCGAAAAGCTAGTTCTCAATATATATATCTGAGGAACTTATATTGAGCGCGCTAATTTCTATAATAAACCCTTCCTTATGCGGGCTAAATGCAAAATTGGTTTTGCAAACTTTATTGCGTTGAATTATAAACTTTCAAAGTGGTTAAGACCCGTGATACAAATACAATTATTGCAGATACAGAATTAATAACAGAATCACCAGCTGGCAATTCTTCGAAGGCTTGGCCTTGATAGGCAGTGGTATAGACGTCCAAACAAACGTGCATTAATTGGTAATCTATGTTTATTCGACACTTGTACGGTTAGAGCCAGTAGACTAAAATAAAATGATGCAATGTTTATATATAATTAAAACTACTAAAACTCTTCATGAAAGACGATGATTATAAATAGAAAGAATAACAGAAGAGATATAATTTATTTCTGTATATATTTATTTAGGTTAACCTACAATTGTTTACACTATACATTTGTATGAAACAGTCATATTACATTTATAAGTGTAAAAATTAATTACAGGCTAACACCACATGTGCTATTTAAGGTTAGAAATCAATATTATTAACATACATAATTCTAAACATAAAGGAGGCAGATCGAATGATTATAAGGTTATTATTATTAGGTTGGTTCTATATTTTCTAGTTCCTCATATGTTGCAGCTGCAGGTTTGTTACAAGATTGGCTTGACACACAACCCTAAAAATGTATTACACTATTATTAGTTAAAAGTATAGAAATAATCTTTAAATTATGAATTACTAGCTTCTGCCCGCAACTTCGTCCGCGTAGAAGTCGAAAATATTCCACGGGATCCCGTCCCCGACTTGCTTGACAAAGATTATATTAGCTCGGCTAATATGCATGATATAAAGATAATTTATAGCCTATAGCACTCAGGGATAATGCAGCTACATGCAAGCGAAAGAATTTTCAAAATCGGTTCGGTAGTTTCAGAGATTACCCCATACATACAAACTTACAAATTTTACCTCTTTATAATATTAGTATAGATTATTATTTGTTGACATTAACTAACTGCAGTGGATAAAAGTTAAGTAATTAAGTTATAAGTAATTATTAATATAATAAACTACACTTGTAAGCAAGTTTGCGTAGCTGAGTTTTTGGCCAAAATGATATAAAATATTTTTGCCATCAATTTGCTAAGCAAAAGTAAATAAAACAACTAAAATGTCGACTTTTATGCTCATTAATTTGACTCCTTTCATAACTTTCACTTACCAGATCTTTGAATGTGCCCAGTACAGGTTGTATATTCTTTTCTTTAGTGGGTTTTAATATTATAGTACTTAAAACATTTATTTGTTTCACTGACAGGAATCTAAAATAATAATAGATTGATGAGAACAAAATTGTAGTATTTATGGTTAAGATAGATTCAAAATGAAAATTCATCTTGCTATGCTCATATTCTACATATTTCGAAACGGTGATCTTCATGTCATTTGTAAAGATTGATAACTTACTTTAGGGAAAATGGACGGAATTGCATCATTTGATCTTGTTTCGAAATGCAATATTACTTCGGGCTTGAAATGGCGGCTACAAATTTTGGAACCGTTTCTGACCCTTTTCTGTGTAGAACACTGAGCCACCGGACTCGAAGATCATCATTTTTAGGAAAGCTTAAAATAACAAAAAATAATATATAATGAGAAGAAAGAAAAATAATAAATAAGAAGAATAAAGAGAAGAACATCCACTTTTACATTGAAAACATAGTCACCCTAAATGCAATTTGTAAACAAAGTCACAAAACTTACTTAAAAAAGGAAATTCCAGACCCGGGGTACCTTTTTCACTCTTGCAATTAACCACAAAACACGTCCTTACCATGGTTACAATAACTTGCACTTTAATATTACGAAAACTCACAAAATTAAATATAATTCAAATTTACAAACATACAGATGTCAAGTAAACGTCAGTCGGCAACGTAGTAATTGCCAGGTATAGTATAATATATCACTACTAATTCTTGCAAATTCCATTTTTTTTTGGTTTAAACATCTTGTGTTTGCGTGGTAAAATAACTTTAATTTTCATTAATATGCATACAGTAATAATGGTAATTCGTTTTAAAGATAGAATTCCAAAGAAGTTTAAAACTAGGTGTTATTACTACAACAGACAGGTCGAAAAAATTACCATTGAAATAAATATTTTTAATCTGACACACAGAAGAAAGGGACACAGTCCACACACGGCACTGTCTCGCTCGGAACGAATAGTTCCTTCAGTTTTATACGTGCAAGTTTATACTCTATTGTTTAACAGCTAAGAAAGACTTTCTGTATTCTTTGAGTCATTCGTAAGCAATCCAGTTAGTAGGTAGAAGATCCTTGGTCGTAAGCTCAGAACAATATTGTTATTGTTCTGAGGTCGTAAGACATGAATGCCATTGTCATCTACGATCGTGATGATCGCGTCATCTTCCCCTATGGGGCGGTTATCGACTGTTCTCGACTTGTAGAGTATTAGCACTAAGGCCAAAAAAGCCTCGCCCATGAAGGGTTCCGTAGTAACTATAATAAATATAATATACTTAATATATTTATTTGAAAAAAAAAAACCTTAAAAATTTCTTAAAACTAGCTTATTTACAATTTTTACAACTACGCCAAATAACTTTGTTTTTCATAGTATTTGTATGAATTACAAAGTTATATTTGCGGTTTTAGAAAATTTACTGTATCTCAAAAACTGCTGACTCGATCTCGTTCAAACCAATTTTGGTTGAAAGTTTACATTCAGTTCTATAACATATGTTTTTTTTAGATTTTTCACTTTATTATTATAGAAGTTAGAGGGGGCGGGACACACATTTTACCACTTTGAAAGCGTATAACTTTGAAACAATTAACTTTATGAAAAAGTCATTTCAGAAACCTTAATGTCATTTTTAAAGACCTGTCTATAGATACCACACACGTATAGGTTTCATGAAAGAAAATATTTTCAATTTCAGTCCCATGTATGGGGAGCCCCCTTTATTTTAAATATTTTTTTAAATTTTCTCTTAAAATCGGAAAGCGGTTCACAGAATACATCTACCTACCAAGTTTTACATGTATAGTCCTAATAGTTTCGGAATAAAATGGCTGTGACATACGGACGGACGGACGGACAGACAGACAGACGGACAGACATGTCGAAACTATAAGGGTTCCGTTTTTTGCCATTCGGCTACGGAACCCTAAAAAGCCATATACCAGCCTGGGCGACAGCATGCGTGGAGCGAATCTCTGCTATGCTCTTGAGACCTGTATGTTTATGACACAGTAACTTCTAGTTTGTCAGAGATAAAAATCTTACCAATCTGTGCTATATCCTATTTTCCAGCTCGCTTTTCTAGTAGTTTTCTTACTAAGGTTTTGCTGACACTCTTTGAGGCGCGCGTGGAACACTCGGCGCCGTCTACATGGGCCTGGTTTCAGTCGGGCGGCGAGCTACCCATTACTCGCAGCCCGCCGGCCCGCCCGGAGGTGGCTGGGAGTCACCCTGCGACTCCCGACGCCCGGAGCATCTCCTGCGGCGGCTGGTGTGCAAGGGCTGCGAGGGCCTTGAGACCCGCCTCTCCCTCGCGCGTCCCGCCACCTCCTTCGCTTGCATAACTGCTTTGCAGAAAGAGGTGACTGCTTCCCATGCCTCCTCGCTACGGACCATGGATTGAATCAAGGCCGAGAGCGAGAGGTCGCCGCCTATCGCCCCTACGCGGACACGTCAGAGCTCTGTCCAAGCGGGGCAAATCTCCACCGTGTCCTCAGGGCCATCCTCGCAGTGGTGACATCCGGGCGTTTCTTCCCGCCGAAGTAGAAGTCACACACCCATTCCACCCAGATTAGGAGAAGTCATTTAATGATTTTCCCATCGAAAAAGAAAAGATGCAAGCGTAAGAAATCTACACTTACGCCGACATAAAGTTGGTAGAAGAGTTGGTTTTTTCTCAGGTGAGAAAGCTAAGGTCCGTTTAGAGTTTTTGTATGTCTCTGTGGGTCAATGTGCGATCTTCATCTGGGACATATCGCTGCGTTCCAGCGACCATACTTTGTGTGAATGTGTAAATCATTGTTACGGCAATTTTGCCACATTTAGCCGCGTTATGTCTGGCGTCAAATTGAGGCAAAAAATTAATGCCATCGTTTAGGCTCTACCTCCGAGCGTCTAAAATAAAATAAAAGATACAATCCAAACATAATTTATTTTTGTACAAAATAACATACGAATTATTTTAATAAATACATTACTTAATTGATCATTTTTTTACAAAAATACTTTTAATAAATTCACGTAAATAGTTGTTTCAACATGGAATGGTGTAGCACATATATAAACAAGAAGGCCGCATAAAATAACAAGTAACTTTAAAAAAATTTAAATACAAATGTTTTTATACAAACAAATAAGGCGAAGTTCGTGACATGCAATTATCTACTTTGTACTGTTAACTTACGGTTCAATTAGAGTTGTATCAATACTTAGTGATAAATAAAAAATGTAATAACTTCTGTGTTCACTGAAATTCTATTCAATTAGTAGGGCCGGGGATATTCGCAAGCAATTAAGCAAAATTGATAAAGACATTCCGTGAATCAGCCTTCGTCTTTCAGTCTATTGAAAGACTAAAACATTTTTTGTCAATTTTTTTTTTAACCGTAGCTCACGAAGCTACACACCGTCACTCCAACATACATCTTAGACCTCAGAACTACTAATATTTATATTAACAACAGTGTGCCTATAGAAAACGTCAATACAAAAGCGTCGATAACTTAATGGCTAAGGTGTCGGACTTGTGATGGATGGGTCGTGGGTTCGAACCCCGCCCATTACACTATTGCCGTGAACCCACTCCAGACACAAGCATATTTAGTTTAATTGGTTGCAAGTTTAACACATTATTTACTGTAATTATTGCTCTTTATAAGTTAATCCTACAAGGACTTATGTATTGCCATCACAATAAGTCGCGACTTTTTGTCGTTTTACGACTGTCGTACTAGCCGTTCCCATTGACTCGGCAATCTGTCGTCACTGCAAAAAAATGTCGTGGTCGACATTTAATCGTGTCGTCCTATAGTGTGAACTATTCTCACCGCCATTTAAATACACATATTATGATGCAATATATAATATATATATATATATATATATATATATATATATATATATATATATATATATATATATATATATATACAATATGATGCTTTTAACGACACGATAATCTATCGTCACAAAGCGGTCACGACCATTCAGTGGGCTTAGTATGAATTTGAAATACTTTTGTCGTTTTGGAAAATTAATGCTTTGTTTTTTTCACATGCACCAAACATTAGATTTGAGTGATAGAAACAAAGCGCCCATACTAAGCCCCCAGAACGACAGGAACACGGCCGTACTTCACCGATAGCACCATTCCTTTTCATACCGGAATGAAATCACTAACACCGCGCCTCCTCGACCTCTGATATTAACTTAATAGGAGCTAAGTATAAAAGAAAATAATATTTAAATTTTAAACAAAACCTAGTATACAAGCTAATAGGTAAACTGTACTGGTAATAATCACGAAATGGTGAGTAGTAATATTAACAACTATTACAAACTTACATAGTGAGGGCGTAGCGCAGGTGACTTACGATCCAGCCCGTCCCTAGCTGCCCTCCTCCAGGGACGCCCTAAACCGAGGTCCGTACCCCACAGGGGTGCCCTTAGCGTGTAGTCCCCCAGTTTGTATGTTTAATATAAGCCCTGGCTGGAGGCTTTAATTACCATTATTAAGGCTGCCAAAGGCGTCATAGGTTGACATGCTAGAGGCCACGCAAAAAAAGTAGACCATGTTTTTCTGACGCCACTAATTGCCCGACTAAACCGAAGCGTACTCGGCACATGGTCTGCTATCTTCGAAAGCAAGTTTCGGTCGTCCCTATCTTTACTAACAAAATCTATGCCGACGTTATTCTTAAATCGTTTGCTTGGTATTGCTAGCTACAATAATACAAGCCCAAACTAAATTAGTTAGTAAAATAACACAGATATGATGTTTATCGATATTAAAATTAACCCTTTGACTGCCAACGTCGCTAACACTATAAAAACGGTTCAGACCGCCAAAGACACTTATAGGCGATACCACTTTTGACCCTTATTAAAAAGAAATGATTATTTTTTAATTTTTCAATATATTATAATTATTATAGCACTTTTATGTATGGAAAATCAATAACAATTACGGTTTATAATTTTATCTATATTTAGTGATACCCGCCCGGGGCTTTAAAATACGCGCCAAGCTATATTTCATTACAGAAAGCTAGAGATGAGGTAAAACTCGGGTCTTAATAAATATCGATAAAATTATTATCCGTAATATTATTGATTTTCCATACATAGTGTTATTGTGTGTGCTATTAATATTTATTTATTAAAATTAATAATTTACATTCTAAAATTATTTACTTTATTTCCTGTAATTAAGAGTCAAAAGTGGTGTCGCCTAAAGGCATCGTTGGTTATGTGGACACTTTTTTTACGCCTTTTTGCGTTGGCGGTCAAAAGTTTTAAGTGGAATACCCTGGAAATCTGTAGTCAAATAGCGATGGATAGCTGGATTAGTTTGGTTCAATACCCTTTCTAGAGCCGCGTTACCAGTGGCAATATCCCTGTAGTACGCTGACCTGCAAGACATTTATAGTATACTTTTATTGTTTTATCGATACTCATCACTTCCTTAGACTTCCTCAAATTAAATTTCTTTGACTCTGTATTTATTTATTACCTATAAGTATTTACATAATTTAACATACAAATTTCCGTAAGGTAATCATTATGTACAAAGACAAACATTGTGTCAAAAGATGTAGGCACACATACATTGGCCATACAGGCCACAATAGTGAAGTACTTAGATGTCATATTTGTATGGCACCTTAAAATGTAACCGTTCGGGTCCACACGCAGATTAAAAATACACTACCATGCAAATATGACATATAATGGCTTCAATTTCCTTTGAAATGCGATTCAACGTAGACCTCACAGTAGACATCATACATATGGTATATGTTTCTAGATCTTTCGAATTCATACTATCGGCACACAACAATGTTGTATAAAATCATTATTAACCTTCTAAAAACTAAATTCACTGCCATTTAAATAAGTGTTAAATTATTTCGAGGTTTACTAGCAATCAACGGTTGTTTTTTGAAGAATAATGATTATGAATCCCATTTCAAATTCACGCCGAATAGTACCTTAAAGCGCTGCCCATAGACATGATACCGTAAAACGAAAAACTTATGTACCAGAGTCTTGAAAAAGATTACAGGAAAGAACAAAAACGCTTTATCCTATCTAAATGCTCAATTATTTATTTATTATTTATACTCAATAAGTTGAACGATAACTATCCATGTTCCACCAGGAAACAAATTTTATCAAATAAATATTTAATCTACTTGTAAATATTTTAACACAGTTAAGTGTTTTTTTTAATACCTATATTAAATCTAAACTAATACTTCAGAAAATATCTAGTGTTCATTCCGCCAAAAACTATATGACCTATTTTGCATGCTGCATGCAGCATCGCTCTCTCATATGAGGATGCAATAAAAAACATACCACATGCAAGCAAACCACACCCGTATTTCGCCCCTCCACGGAGGCACGGCACGTGTTTGGTATGGTTTTTTGCTAAGTTAATCTGGTTCCATTCTATACATAATTATATAAAAACTGCAAAATATCAATGTCAATGGGTGGCGCCTTAAAATATTTGTATTATAAAAAACCGGCCAAGTGCGTGTAGGACTCGCGGTTCCGTACCATTATTTATAAAAACGGCAAAAATCATGTTTGTTGTATGGGAGCCCCCCTTAAATATTTGTTTTATTTTAATTATTTATTTTTAAAGTGAATATATAACAAAATAATGTGTGTGTGTGTGTGTGTGTATATATATACCCTGTGAATATTTCAAGCGTCTACCTGTTGCCGTTATCAATATCGAGCAAAAACAACAAAAAAAAATCACATTTGTTGTATGGGAGCCCCCTTATTTTATTGTTTTTTAGTATTTGTTGTTATAGCGGCAACAAAAATACATCATCATCTGTGAAAATTTCAACTGTCTAACTATCACGGTTCATGAGATACAGCCTGGTGACAGACGGATAGACAGACAGACGGACGGACAGCGGAGTCTTAGTAATAGGGTCCCGTTTTACCCTTTGGGTATGAAAGCCTAATAAATGATGTGCATTTTAGACTTTAATTTTCACACTTGACATTGATGAAGATTATTCGACTAAATAGTTGACATGGGCACACCTCTAGTTACTAGTTCTATTTATGGAGTAATATATGTATTTATTTATCATACATTTTGATGTACTCATAACGTTCAGGTATTGTAACGAGTTACATTATTATGTTTTGTTAATGTTATAAAATTGTTCTACATATAATATTTAAAAAAAATAACAAGAGATCAAATAATTTAGAAATAGTTTACCATAAATATTATTTAGAAGAATGATTTGGGATAACATATATAAATTCAACTGCTATGGTTATAAATGGACCATCGAGCTAATGAGGAGGTAATACAAAACGTGTAAACCATTTATAATGTGTGTTTATGTATGTGACATTGTCACACAAAAATTAAAATATTTCAATTGAACGCTCTAAATGTTACGTAGTCTGCGAAGCAAAAGCATGTCTTAGTAATGTAGGTAAGTAAACTGATCAAGTTCAAAAGGCAGCAGACGGGATCTTGAGGGTTTGTTTTTGGTAAAAATCATAGAACAAAAGTTATTGTTTATGGTGTTAGTAATACAGTACTGTAGGTTGTTAGTGTTTTAGCAATAACCCTATAGTTTTTGGTTGAAGTGTCAAATTTTTTTTTAATAAAATAGTGAGGTATACTGTAAAAGCTTACCACTGCGCTGACACTGTTCACTCATCACATAATCACTTAATATTCACAAACACAAGAGTCTTCTAAGATATTTCGGGGGTTGTCCTCATTCGAGGCCGAACATCCAACTGATGCCCTGCGCGAGGAACAGGATTAAGGGTTGCCAGGCTACTACCCAGCGAATCCAGTCCAGCAATTGGCCGTATAGGATGTGTGGCCGATCCCAGCTAGTAACGGTTCAGGATAGTACATTGCTCACTGTACTTACATGTCTACTCTATCTCTAATACAAAGTACTAACAACATAATAGCCTAAATAATTAAAATACTTTTAATAATAAAACATTTTGTGAAGTTTCATTGTGCATACAGGTAAGGAATGTAATTCCCTGCCGGAATCTGTGTTTCCTGGTAGCTATAACCTGAGAGTTTTTAAGTCAAGAGTGAATAGGTTACTTCTAGGCAAGCGTGCTCTATCTTCAACCACATCATCGCTTAACATCAGGTGAGACTGTGGTTAAAAGAAAGCCCATCGAAAATAAAAAGAAATTGATGTTTTCCTATGCTTATGCATAGGAAAACATCAATTTCTTTTCTTCGGAAAGGATTCTTTAAAGCTTCTTTTTATGGGAATGCGAGAACACGTGTTAACTCTTGGATGCGTTTTTTTTTTTAATTTGTCATTACATTGTACTATGAAAGTTTTAAAGTGCCCTATACGCCTATGCGAGATAAAATATTTTGAGTTTGAGTTTAATGTTCTAATAATATTAAACTCATACTCAAAATATTGTCCCTATATACGACATTGTTGTTGGAGACATGTGTGTGTGGGATAGCCTGTTTTGCATTTTGTTCTTTGATTTTATTGCGCGCGATGCCCACGTCATAACATCTACCTGCATGCCAAATTTCAGCCCGATCCGTCCAGTGGTTTGGGCTGTGCGTTGATAGATCACATGTCAGTCAGTCAGTCACCTTTGAGTTATACAACGTGTAACGGAAACCCCATATCTATCCAAAAGGGCTGAAGACAACATCTGGTATGGACTCTCTATGCAAAGTTTCAGATCAAAATAAGTGACTCACAGAATTGACCCCAAAGTGTTGATTTCGTATGTTGCTTGAATACCTATAATAACAAACGTGTCACATCACTATGAGGGTCATCACTTTCCACGTCACTTGCCAATAAAACGATAATTCTCTTCGTTCTTCTTAATTTGAAAAATTCGGTCTCTGGTATCAATGTATTGAAATTTCTAATAAGTTCCACACATGTACACATAGGATTAGAAAACCCTTGGCATATCGTTTATTATCATCCAAAGAAGCCGTGCACTTGGTATGTATATACCCTTTAAATTACACGTTGTATATATTTAGATGTAATATATCCGTCTATAGTGTACGTGTCTATATGGGACTTTTGAATCCTGAATTAATCGTATGTTTTTAATAAAGGATACGGGTTGGTGAACATCCTCTTGAGGTCCACCTTCTCCTTGCAGTAGGGACACGTCTGCTTCTTGCCCACGATGCACCAGCCGCGGATGCAGAACTCGTGGAACACGTGGCCGCACGTCAACTTGTATGTGTTCTCTGAAAAAACCATACAATACGGTATAAGCTTAGCGATAAGACCGCCATTGTAACCAATTTTTTTTACAATATTGTTATTTATGTGTGATTCAATTCTTGGTGTACAACAATAAAGTATATTCTATCTAATTATTTATACATTATAATAAAACAGTAAAAAACTGTGTCTGTACATTTAAATTTTATACAAAAATAATAATCGAAGTGGGTTAAGAAACGGTAACACGGCAAAAATATAAAAGTCTGTCTGTTTGTACACTCTCACCTCCGGACCTACTTGATAGATTTTGATGTAATTTGGTAAGTAGATAGTTGACATCCTGGAATGACACATAGGCTACTTTTTATCCCGGAATTCCCACGGGATCAGAATTTACGCGGGAAATTCTCCCACGCGAACGAATTTGCGGGAATCAGCTAGTTATTAATAGAAAATCACAAAACCCTTAATTTCGCAGCAAAGGAGCAATCTTGAGCAAATGACTCAACATGCCATTTTGTGGGGCACAGTTACTACTGTCCCACAAAGGAAATACATATAATTTAATTTGTCTGTACTTAGAAAAAATAATTTAAATTACCTTTGTGGAAGAATAATAAAGAAATAGAATAAATGTAGTAAAAGATACCAGTGTTAAATCCAATATAAACAAGTAATTATCATTATACTAGCTGTTGCTCGCGACTTCGTTCGCGTCAGAGGTTTTTCCAGTGTAAACTCCGATTCCGTGGGAAATTCCAAGAATCCTCTCTTAGTCCTTCCCTATACTTCCCAAGGAACATACATGCCTTCAGCTTCTTGCACCCAGTAATTTCGGCTATGTGTTGTCTGTCAGTCAGTCAGTAACGGAAACGTTTTACATATATTGATTGATGATTATCAGATATCATAATTAATTTAATAAAGCAGTACGTACCCAACACACCCTCTACGTTAACGTCCACAAGCAACTGATTGCCGCACACCGCACACACGTTGCTATCCAATTGACGGGTAGGCATGCCTTCCTGAGTGTAATACTGAAACATACCAGAAAATTCTTCAAGTATGTATAATTATACTAATAACTACAAACAAACTGTCTGCAAGTTTAATGATGAGCCGAAAATTAAGTTAGTTCTACTTAAAATATAATGGCATTCCAATTTGCCAGTAAGCGAAAAATAAAATATGGACGCAGACTACACCACTGAAAGTTTTCTATCGGCTACATTTCGCGGAGTGTGCGATGGAATTGCACAATCTAATTTCACGAAACCCGCTCCATCATCGGACTACAAGACAAACGGCGATGCACCATCTTTACATGATGGACATCCCACCTATACGCACAAAACTTTTTGGTAATACTTTCATTGTGCGTACGGTTATGGAGTAGAATTCCCTGCCGGAGTCTGTGTTTCCCGATAATTATAACCTGGGAGCCTTTAAGTCAACAGTGAATAGGTTGCTTCTAGGTAAGCGTGCTCCATCTTCGACCACATCATCACTTACCATCAGGAGAGATGGTGGTCGGTCTTTAGTTTTGTTTTTTCGTTTTGGCACCGACTTCCGAAATTAAAGTTATTTTTCACTTTGCAGTGTTTTTTGGGAGTCGGTTTAATTTTTTGGTAAAAAGTTTTTATTTCACTCTTTTTAGTTGGATGATTTTTAATTTACCTAGTTACAAGAGCCTAAATGTCAACTACTTATAACCTTTTACAAAATATTGCTTTTCCCAATACTGGGCCGTTAATTGTTGAGGAGTTCTCCTGGTACTTCACCATCAGCTCTACATCACCATATGCATTGTGACGAGCATAAAGTGCTTAACATCCATATTCAGGTAATCGAATCGCAATCCACTCAATACTTATTATTGAGTAGTTTCGGCGGCCATCTGTGGTCTTCATCATCAGTTCCACTTCCCCAAATGGTACTTTTTGAGAGCAACTGCACAAGTTACTATAAGAAATACCCAAAACGCTATAGGTGTGCCTATAATATTTGAAGAGTTCCCTCGATTTCTCCAGGATCCCATCATCAGATCCTGACTTTGGTGATAATGGTACCAATTTCGACGTATACCCATTCGAACAAAAAAAGCATTTTCCAAATCGGTTCAGCCGTCTTCAAGTACTCGATGATCATACATTAAAAAAAAAAAATATCTATACTAATATTATAAAGCGGAAAAGTTTGTTAGTTTGTTTGTTTGTTTGTTTGCTTGAACGCGCTAATCTTCGAAAGTACTGGGTGGATTTGGATGAAATTTGGTATGGAAGTAGCTTGAAGCTTGAGGAAGGTTATAGGCTACTTTTTACCCGACTGCAAAAAAGGAGAGTTATGTTTTTACCGTGATAGAATCCACGGGAGCGAAGCCCCGCGAGAGTACTAGTATATATATATACGCGTCGAATTGATAACCTCCTCTTTTTGTCGTCGGTTGAAAAGGTAAAATTTGTAAGTTTGTATGTAGGGGGTAATCTCTGAAACTACCGAACCGATTTTGAAAATTCTTTCGCTTACATGTAGCTGCATTATCCCTGAGTACTATAGGCTATAAATTATCTTTATATCATGCATATTAGCCGAGCTATTGTAATCTTTGTCAAGCAAGTCGGGGACGGGATCCCGAGGAATATTTTCGACTTCTACGCGGACGAAGTCGCGGGCGGAAGCTAGTTATACATAATATTGCAAATTGGTTATCAAATAACACTTTTACACGTCATTTTTTTTCGTAAATTTAAACTAGATGAGGTCGGTGTTTCCTAAATGACTACCCTGTGAAGAAACACCGAAACAAACTCAGAGGTCAGTCTCTTTTTCATATTTTTATTATTTGTCTTAAGAAATTATGTGTACTTTAACCATTTAAGTCTATATTGTATTTTTAATTGTCTATAAAATATTTTAACGTTAGTCCTTTATTAATTTTATTCTCTACCTTAGTACTGTCTAAATATAAGTCTAAAAATTTATTTCATTTTAAAATAATCTAAATATTATCTTTTAAAAGAAAAAAATAAGAGCTAATGTGTAGAAGGAGGCTGAACCCAAAAAGGCAAAGTTATTATAAATGTAAATGTTCTTGAAGCAAAATCTGTACTAATATTATAAAGAGGAAAAGTGTGTTTGTTTGAACGCGCTATAGGTACTTTGAAAGTACTGGGTCGATTTGGATGAAATTTGGAATGCAAGTAGCTCGAGGAAGGTTCTAGGATACTTTTTACTCGACTGCAAAAAAGGAGAGTTATGTTTTTATCGTGATAATAAGAGCGAAAAGTATGTTGCAATAAAAAGAGGATAACAAGCCATATCAAAATTATTAAAACTTTACTTTAATAATAGACTCGCGTTTGACCACCAAAAACAGGAAAATCTGGGGGCACGGCAGTGCCCCCGCCAAGTCAAGCAAAAAAGCGGCACGGCCGTACCATTCTTTTCTCGAAGCAATTCAGGCTATTTTCGACCCCCTATAACTTCGTTGTGGATAAAACTAGAAGCCTGAATTTTCAGTAACCAAACAGGCATTGTATAAACATGGTATGTTACAAATTTCATTCAATTTGAACCAGTAGTTTAAGAATTATAACGAGTCAAAGTTCCTTAATTTTGTTAATTTTGTCACTCACTGACTGACCGATCATCAAAAGTCTAAGGCACTTCTAGCAGACATAGAAGCTTCAAATTTAGAATACAATTAGTGTTTAGTATATGAATCAAGGAAAAACTATAATGTTTTTCAATTTCGTTCCAGTTTTCTAGATACATCAACTGCACAAATAACTTTGTAATCCCATATAAATATATAGGATTACGAAGTTACATTTGCAGTTAATTAATCAGTGTACCTGTATAATATAATGAAATAATAGATGTAGATGGGTACTTTTTTTTTTCTTGGTGAAAAATATCATCGAATGACTTCTTCCGCTCGGGTGTATCAGAATTCTACTGACTAAAAACCCACCCTGTTCCTTCGGAAGCCCTAAAGTTCCGGGGCCGCGGTATCTCGATGGAACTTTCCCGCAAACCCCGACAGGCAATGGCCCTATGAGGCCCCGTCACTGGTATTAACAGCTTTTTGAGGCGCGCGTGGAACACAACGCGCCGCCGACCCGGGCCTGGTCCTTACCGGACGGTGAGCGACCCGTGCTCGCCATCCGCAGGCCCGCGCCTACGGTGGCCCGAAATCGACTCGCGATCCACGACGCCCGGGGCGTCTCCCCCGGCGGCTGGGGCGCGAGGAAGAGAGTTGCCTCTCCCTCGCACGTTAGGTCTCCTCCTTCGCTAGCATGACTGCTTCGCAGCAGGAGGTGACTGCATCCCATTCCCGCTCGCTTCGCACCATGGTCTAAACCAGAGCAGGGCGCAGGAAGTTGCCGCCGCCGATCGCCTCTATGAGGATACGACGGTGCTCCACCCATGCAGGGCACACCTCGACCATATGCTCCACCGTGTCTTCCAGTGTAGATAGGTACCTAGATATAATAATTATGCTCAAAGGTAACTTGTTAAATGGTCAACGGAATAAAAAAGCAAGAAGTATTAAGGGTATTGGGGAGTATTAAGTAGAGTAAATTGCCCGAAATTGCATAATTACTTACTTATGGATTAACTTTAACCGAGACGTTTGACGAGTGCGGCATTAATTATTACTAACTAATGCAAAAGACGTACGTGCGTATCAGGCGCGTGCATAGGATTATGACAGGGCATGCGGCGGAGTAAAAACACACAAAAACTTCTTTTATAGATTTTTAGCACAGCCACAGCCACGCATCGCCACCATGCTACGATGCGTGGCTGTGGCTATGCTAAAAATCTATAAAAGAAGAAGTTTTTGTGAGTAATCGGTCACAAAAACTTCTTCTTTTTGTGACCGATTACTCACAAAAACTTCTTCTTTTATAGATTTTTAGCATAGCCACAGCCACGCATCTATTTAGTTAAAACGGTAAAGATTTTTAATATTGATATGGTCACTATAAGATGTCGTTAGGTTAGATAATTACGTAACAACTTAAGACAGAAGGTCCCTTAAGTAGGGACTGAATAAATTAATAACCGACTTGGTATTACATGGATCTCACAACTTTTTACGGTAGAACAACTAAGTTGCGAGACTTGGTTTTTTGACAAGTATTGTTTTTTATGGGATAAACTAATTTCGTTTCGCTCAATATATGTAAATAAATATTTTAATTAAATCATGTTTTGCTCACTCTATCTAATTTGTTCGATTTGACATCTATGACGTCACAATATGACGCTTAGTCGCTCCTATTTTTAGTTTGAACGCACTGTACTCAACTACATTTGGTACGATTGGAAGAAGTTGGAATTCCTCATGGATGTCCTCCACCCTGGGGCGGGCAGAGGGGTCTGTCAACTCATACTGACTAAAACCACCCCGTGTTCCATCGCACACATGCGCCGAGGGCTGCAGGAACACATATGTATTCTTCAACGCGGCTCCCGACTAAGCGGGCCCCATCTCTTTAAGCGGGGGGAGCGAGGTGTTTTAACTAAAAGCCAATTACAGGTTCTCACGGATAAAAATAGAATAGAAGCAGAGGTTTTGAAATCTGATATGCACTAACAAGCACGCTAAAAAATAAACATTTATGAAAAAGAACACACATAAACATAACACTAAGGCCCCACAAAAAGCTAGCATTCAGCCAAGTTAAAGAGAAAGTTGCGGACTGGCTCCAATCTCTAGATTATCAGCAGACAGTCTTACTCACTTTCATCACTTAGTATATATACAACGTCTAACGGAAACCCCATATCAATCCAAAAGGGCTGAAGACAACATCTGGTATGGAGTCTCTATGCACAGTTTCAGCACAAAATAACTGATTCAAAGAATTGATACCAAATTATCGGTTTCATATGTTTCTTGAATATCAATCATAACAAACGTGTCACAGCACTACGAGGGCCAATAAATTCCACATCACTTGCCTGTAACACGATAATACTCTTCAATCTTCATCATTTGAAAAATTCGGTCTCTGGTATCAGTGTATTGAAATTTCTAATTAGTTCCACACATGAAGACATAGGATTACCAAACCCTTGTCATATCGTTTGTTATCATCCAAAGAAACCGTACACACCCTTTAAATTACACGTTGTATATTGCACATTTCACTTATGCCCTCATATTTTATCTGTCATATGTATATGTAAGTGTGCACCCCACCAATCACTATTCTCTCTACACTGAACATCCATACACTACACTCATCTCATAATCAACCTCACACACACTCACACCTGCTCAATCCTATCGCACACATAAGCACAAATTCTTCTCATTACTATAAAATTGTTATGTACGTACTTGTATTAAGTTGACACTCTAAATTAGATCACTATTAGTATATAAATAACTAGCGGCACTCTCACAAAAATGTATCTTTGTACTAAATGTGTCATTTCTAAGCACTAATCCCCAAAACACAGGCCTAAGGCCTAGTTTGGGAGTTAGCACCAGTTTTCTTCGCGATAAATTGCTGTGTTATTTACTAATCTTGTATCCTTGCTTAGTGTTAAACGTTTTTATTTTATCCTAGCTTTTGCCCGCAACTTTGTTCGCGTGGGGGGTTTTTCCCGCGTGAATCGCGATCCCTTGGGAATTTCAGGATAAAAAGTATCCTATGTCCGTCTCCTGATTCTAAGTTACCTCCCTATCAATTTTCATCCAAATCGGTTCAGCCATTCTTGAGTTATAAATAGTGTAACTAACACGACTTTCTTTTATGTAACGGACACCCCATATCTATCCAAAAGGGCTGAAGACAACATCTGGTATGGAGTCTCTATGCACAGTCTCAGCACAAAATAACTGACTCAAAGAATTGATACCAAATTATTAATTTCATATATTTCTGGAATACCAATCATAACAAACGTGTCACAGCACTACGAGGGTCAATAACTTTCCACTTCACTTGCCAATAACACGATAATTCTTTTCGTTCTTCTTAATTTCTTAATCTCTGGTATTGTGTATTGGAATTTGTAATAAGTTCTACACACGTAGACTTAAGATTACAAAACCCTTGCCATATCGTTTGTTATCATCCAAAGAAGCCATGTACTTGGTATGTATATGCCCTTTAAATTACACGTATATATAGATTATTATCTCGGGTACTTGACACACACTCACCCCAATAGAAGCCGCCATTTTATCGGTGCAGTATTCGGCGACGTCTCTCCCTAAGACTCCGAAGTACAGGCCATAGAACAGCAGCGTCAGAGCCACGTCCATCCACTGCTGCGGCTTGTGCCCAAACGCGAGGTTCAGCCCGAAGAAAGTCAGCATCATCAGGATGTAGCCCACCACGCCCAGCAAGCAGCTCACTTTGTATATTAGGTAGAACCATTTGTATACTAGTCTGGAATTTGTATTAAACTTATATTACCACCTATAGTAGTCGGGCTAACCATTTGTATACTAGTCTGGAATTTAAAACTTAATATTATTACCTACAGTAGTCGGGCTAACCATTTGTATACTCATCTGGAATTTATATTGAACTTATATTACTACCTATAGCAGTAGGGCTAACCATTTGTATACTATTCTGGAATTTATATTAAACTTATTATATTATTACCTATAGTAGTTGGTGTGGTTATTGTACTATCATTTATAAAGGTACTATAGTTTATAACGTCAATAGACTAATGGCTAAGGTGTCAGACTTGTGATCAATAGGTCCCGGGTTCGAACCGCACCCATTAAACTATTGCCATGAACTCACTGAGGGGTTAAGAAGATTGCTAGTATGTGAATTCTACCCAAATTGTTAGTTCTCTTTTTAAAAAAAAAAAAAGAAATAAAGATAAAGATTTTATTACCTATTATATATAATTTTGCAAATTGGTTATTAAATAACACTTTTACACGTAATTTTTTCGTAAATTTAAATTAAATGAGGTCGGTGTTTCCTAAATGACTACTTTAATTTTATTTAAATCGGAAGGCGGTTTGCAGATTACATCTATATAGCAAGTTTCAACTCGGTAATCTTAATAGTTTTGGACAGTCAGACGGACAAACAGACATGACGAATCTTTAAGGGTTCCGTTTTTGCCATTCGGCTATGGAAATCTAACAACATAGCAATCATCGAATAACTTCTCTCGCCCTAAGTGGAGCGGAAAGGAGTGTCAGACTTCTACTGACAAAAAGCCCACCCTGTTCCTTCAGCTGCCCCTGCGTGCCGGGGTCGCGGTATCTCGTTAGTACATTCCCGCAACTCCGGCGCTTTATTATTGTCACTTCGAAACATACCTTTACAGGAAATTGTATATTTTTAAAACTAAAAGGTAAATCTGTAGATACCATAAATATTCGAGGTATTAGTGCCGTTTGTCTAGCCGCTGGTCCAGTGAAAACTATAGCAACTATGACATTGCTTCGAAGGTACTTTAATTAAAGTAACGACTTATTTAAACCCTAAGTATATATTACCTACAACAAATAAGAATTGAATCCCTATTATAGGTGCACATGAAATTAAGAATCGTAAAATATAGACCACAAATACGCATCTTTAAACTGTATACATCAAACATCAATGGAACTAAAATAAAAGAATATGAATAAACTAACTATAAGCTTTAAACTAAACGATGACATAAAAATGGGATAAAAGAAACAACAACCTATTAAAATGACTTATTCAACTAAACAGAAAGTAAAATAAAAATATTCAAATGTATAGATACAAAATACACATCTGAAGTAAAAAAAGCTGAAACAATTTTACATTCTCTTAGCCAAGAAGTCGAAATGAAACCAAGTTTAGGTTCACTATCAGTGCGGTATCTATCGCGGACGCGAGTTATGCTGGACGCGCCGTGCATCCGCGCGCCGTTTGGTGAATTAGCGTTGTTGAATAATTTTAATTTTACATTTTCTCCTAAACTATATTGTAAAAAGCAAAGTTTATCTTCATAAAATTATCTTGATGATGAAATTACTTGCGAACGTAAATATTAATATGGTTGCATAATTATAATACTACAAAGTCATGGCTTATTTTTTAAATATTTTCTTTACATAATTTGCCCTATTGTGGATTATTTATAAAAGTTAGATGTGTAATACCGCGGACTTTTTTTAGATCTACATAAATCCTACATTTTTGTAGTACATGGTCTTTACGTATATCTCAGCATTTCGCCAGCGCACGCGATTATAGTAATTTAGCGGCGTATTTTCTTCCGCCTTTGTTACACTAATACCCTTATTTTAGGAAAACCGAGAGCAGCAGCGTAAAACTAGATAGCCTATAGCCTTCCTCATGAAACTGCCTATCATAATCAGAAATAATTTTTGAAATCCACCCAGTACTTTCGAAGATTAGCGCGTTCAAGCAAACAAACAAACAAACTTTTCCGCTTTATAATATTAGTATAGATTTATGAAGCAAATCTAAAAATTACATGCATGTTACCTAATGTTAATGAACCAATATAATTTAAAAAAATGGTCTTACCTAGGCGTAGTAACCGACATGGGTCTAGTAGTAGATTTCCTAATGACTAGCGCGGTGAGCATTGTGAATATGCTCCAGATTATTATGAATCTCCACCACTGATTCTTGGCACTCATCAGCACTGGGATCGACCACATCGCCACCATTGTGAAGAACTGGAAACATAATAGCATATCATAGCATCATCATCATAATAATATTTATTTATTCAAGAAGTATGGAGGACTTCAGCTATTAAATACAGGAAATATCTGGTATAGTATACAGTGAGCCAATTAAAAGTCCTCACGTTTAGAGGCAAAAAAAATCCTACAGTGAACACTTGTGTATATATAATCTTAATATAAACCATATCGTACAATATACAACATGACTAAATAGATACATGGCAGTTACTACAGATATTAATAATTTAAAAAAATTCAAGGATTAGGCGTCTTCTGGCTGCAATCACACTTGTTGTAAGAGTCAAAATCGTGCTGATTACACCGGTTATCTAGCTTCTGCTTGCACGCACAATAAATAAGTTTGGTAAATTAACTTTAGAAAGGAGATCGGGCCTATCAATATTAATGTTTAAAATTTTTAACAGTAGAATGCATTCAGATATCTCACGATCCTTCTGTGTGGTGTAGGTATTCATCGGCAAAACCTTAGGGACCGTTCAAGTATAGGGGGGCGTAGGGGTCTTTGATTTGCTTATTTTTGATGATATGTGGGGTGGGGGATCTAGATGGTGATTACGTCAGCAGTAATTATTTAATTTTTTACACATATAGCAACACACATTGTCTATGCTTCAAAACGAAATGTATTTTCGGGGATTCCTACAAATAATGAATTGTTGAATTCCGTGTCAGTAAAGTTTATTTAAATGAATATTATGTGCGTTACAGACTTCTATTCCAAACCTATTCCTTATTTCTAGATTTAGAACTGCTGCTCATGAATCAATCAATTGTACCAATGTTTACGTAAGCATCGGGGGGAGGGGTAAGAGCTTTGCTTACTTTTGCTGACGAGGGAGAGGGGTGGGTTAATAATTGCAAAAATGTGCTTACGTAATACTTGAACGGCCCTTTACATGATAAGAGCTAGCAGATAATTTAATGCAATGTGTTAGTCAATGATCTTGACTTATTCTCCACCAGCGTCACTAAACTCAAGAAAATTATGTGTAATCAATTTTTCGAATAACACTGATATTTTTACTTGTTATACACTTCCCTATTAGCATAACTCGCTCCGAGTGCTTTTGCTTCTTGCTTTTTTTATCTGTCTCTTGTTCTATTCGAATACTGTCTGAGAAAACTTGTAAGTGGTCTTCTTTTAATATTTTTCAATCACCTGCATCCTAGCTGACGGGGGCCGATGGAGCCATTGACTTACGGGGTTGCGGGAATGTTCTAACGAGAGAGAGGCAACTGAAGGAGCAGAATGGGTTTTAGTCAGTAGAAGTCTGATACTCCCTTCCGCTTTTTACATATTCATTACAGTTTAAATTGTAATTTCCTTATTAATTTGGCCAACAAATTATTCCATATTGAGTTTTGCGACTTCACTATTGTAATTTTTTCCCAATTATTTAAAGCCCTAATCACTATAATATGTTAATAATATTAGCAGCTGCGCAGTGCTTCGCTCCCGTGGCACAGTGGTTCGAAATCGACGCTCCGTGGACATTGAAATCAAAAGGAGATTGCCACGAAGCAGGTCCCTTTTGTGGTATTGTGTGCCTGATTTTAATAATAACCTAAAAATATTATTAATTTGTTTGTGTACAGGGTATTTTTTATACAATTTCTTTCACCCTGGGAATAAAGTTAAAATTAATTAATGCTTAAATGTTACGTCGACATCCGCTTGATTCAATGTAGTCTGTGGTTTGATTGGTATACAAAATAAAGTTGCCAGGGATCAAAGAATTAAAAATAACGAACGCCATCTTTTAATCAATTGAGTAATCGATATCAAAATAAAACGATAATGAAACAATAACTTTTGGGCAGTTTACATAAATTCAACGCTACTGTCTTATCGTTTTGTTATACGACGATGAGGTAGAATGATATTATCCCTGTCCTTTACATATGTATTATTGTACCATGTATATCCGAAATGAACAACAATAGATGAAACCGATGGAACAACGACAATAATAGGTTGCACAAATTCATAATAGGCCTATATTCTTAGAATAACAACGCATAGAAGAGGCGTCTAGAACAAAACACGAGCGATTTCGTGTGTCCACTTTATTTTCTTTGTGTGCGTGAGCCGAATGTGTCTACGTTCTTGAAACGCACACAAATATAGCTTTCAGTGATACCATTACCAGTACCATTACCACAAAAATGGGAAAACGCACTATTATGTTGCTGGTTCAAATCAAGTATTTTATGTTATGAAACTAAATAAGATGATGTTTTTTCATGTAATATGACTTATATGACATATATTTACGGAAGGTAAACGAAATGAGATATCGTTTATTGCGTTTAGAATGTTTGATGTGTAATGTGTTATAATGATATTATAGAAATGTATTAATTGCTTGAAAAATCTCGTTTGATATCAATTAAAAGTATGTGTTGTATTTATGAAATAGAAAAATATTATTGAGAACATTACTTAAATGAAAAAAATCTTAATCAATAAAATTGTCATCTTTATGATGCCACTCTTCGAACTAACAGTAACTTTTAGTTATAAAACACTGTAGGTAGTAGCTGTAAATAAATATAGTTTAGTTTGACGCATACATAATTGCCGCCAAAACTATATTTTTTTAAACAAAAATAAGCACAAAAGAAATCAATATGGGTATTTTTTTCCTCACGGATAGCAACATTGAATTGTGATAAGTTAGGTTATTAGAATTTTTGTTTGATGGTCGATTTACTTAAATATAATGTATAAAATGTAAGTATTTACTTGTGAAATGTAATTTGATTACACGTTTTTTGTTTTCCTGAAGGACTATGACATCCCTTTACGCTACAAACCGTCGTTTTAAATTATTTACTCGCGAGCTCTGTTCGGCAGAATGTGACCTTGAATACTGACGGCTCGTCGAGCAAAGTTAGCCAAAAATGGCTAAGTTTTAGTTGCCTCACTTTTTGCACTCGTACTATCCTTCTATGCGTTGTTATTCTAAGCCTATATTGATAAATAAAAAAAATGTTCACAAAAGCAATAGACACAATAATAATAGCCATATTTATTTAGAAAACCCCTTATTAACGAAGTAATTTTTATCGATTGATCTATAACGATTTATTAATAGAATATAAAAAAATGATCTGGCAACATTTACTTGCGCATGTCACAGATCTCGTAAACTTCGTTCTGTGGTTCGTCACGAGCGTGATTGATTTGTTTAGATACGTTGAGTTTCGATCCTATATACTTTTCTAGAGACATAATTCCATCCCCACAGTGATGTATAGTAGATAGGTAGTAGAAGAAGGTACTTAATCTAAATAGAATATGCAGGAAATGTCAATGTCAATTTCTAATTAGACCGATTTAACCTTTTAACCGCCTACGTCGGATTTTTACGACAAATATTTTCGGGCCCATTTCGCCAGAGTCGTATATATACGACAAAAATATCACAGCTCGTTTAATGTACTTTTTTGTTTAATTACGCTGTATTTTATCAAAACTATGTTTATATTAGGTAAATAGTTAATTAAGTAATCATTTAACAGTTTAATAAACTTTAGTCTCTTAATCAGAAGTCCTAATTATATTGCACTGCTGTTTTTGTTGTAGGTATTCATTTTTCGATTCACTTTGCCGGGCGCTGGGGGCCCGACAAACGATATGAAGTCGGGCGGTTAAAAGGTTAAGCAAAAATGTTCCAACCCACAACCTCGACAATTTCGAGTTTTGTGACCTATGAACTCCAAA